>OZ018378.1:113319539-114530254 GCA_963969555.1 Polydrusus pterygomalis
AGAACTGAGGTACAAGTAAATGCCTCTGTTTCGTTTTTGATGCGTCACCCGTATTGGTGAAAATCCGTACAAAAAATTTTTTAATTTAAAATTTTTCTTACATTGTGACGGCCACGATTAAAATTTAAATAAAGCAGAAACGTTGTACTACTATATGTAAAAATATTATTTGGGAGATGCTTTAAACTAAAGTGTATAACAAAAAAGATTAAATCGTTCTTTTGTGTCCCATATCAGTGAAATTTTGTATTTGTGTATAAGTTTGAAATTAAGACAACAATTACCAATAAAAAAAATCTAAAATGAAATATAAAGGTACTTTACTCTTAGCGAAATTTCCAATTTTTGATCCTTCCTTGTATACCATAATACTTTTACAGTTGATGGGTGTTATTTTGGTTTGAGAATATCTAAAACTTTCCCAAAATAAAACAGCTTACAGTAACTTTATGGACTGGAGAATGCCAATTTGAATAATTTTTCTGAAGATACTTTGTTAGTTTATTTTGAAGAGTTATCAAGAAAATTAAAACCATCAACATTATGGTCCCAGTACTCGATGCTGAGGAGTACCTAACATAATTATTAAAAACTGTGTTGATATATCAAAATACGCAAAACTACGCGCATTTTTGACACGAAAATCGGAAAAATAATATGTTCCAAAACAATCAAAAACCTTAACTCCTGAAGAAATTCAACAATTTCTAAAAGATGCACCTGATGAAAAGTATTTGCTGGTAAATGTATATTTAAAAAAAATATCTTATTGAAGATTGCATTTTTGGTTTTAATTTCAGGCTGCTTTAGCTATTGGCCTTACAGGGGCATGCCGTTGTGACGAAGTTCGAAAATTAAAAATTCATGACGTGGAAGATCTTAATTCGACCCTTTTAATAAAATTTCCCGATACTAAAACAAAGTTCCTAGAAATTTCACAGTCACAGGAATATTCTAACAAATTTACAAAAAATATGCAAAGAATCGACCGTGCCCGGACGAGACCCGTTTTTTTTAAATTACCAAAATGGCAAATGTACAAAACAGCCCGTGGGAATAAATAAATTTGGCAAATACCGAATCCGGAATTATATACAGGCCACTGTTTCCGAAGGTCATCTGCGACTATTTTAGTTAATGCAGGAGCAGAGCTTTTAACTCTAAAACGCCATGGAGAAAATAAAGTAAGTTAATCATAGTAAAAATAAAATGGCGTAGAAGTTCTTACCTAAAGAAACATATCAGTTGGAATAAGGTAAAGACAAAAATTAACGTTAATGGATATGAAAACATTTATTTTTACAACCACGTAAAACCAAATAACATTAGTTTTTATTTATTATAAAGTATGTTGATAACAGAGGATCAAGTTTATGGTTAAGGGGAAATAAACACAAATACACCTTGAATATATATTCACATCTACACAACACTTATATCACGGAATACAAAATAAGGTTCGAGTCATGAAACTCGCACTTGCACTAAGGAAAATCACTCAATACAAGTATTTTTTTGAATATATGTGTATTACCACAAGAAAAAATCCATTTACCCCTAAAATATTTCGTTAAGTCGCAATCAAGGACGTTTTTTTGACAACAATATTGTTACGTGTGCTCAATGCTTTTTTATGGTAACCATAACAATATGTATCCAATAAAGTGTTTTTAAGAAGTATTTTTTTAATTCCTATAAGCTTATCTTATTACCACAAAAATAAAAATAAAAACTAACCAATCTTTTATACCTATCTAAAATATACCTTTTAGGAACTAAACAGTTGCTTTTTTAAAACATGGTGAAATTGTTTTGCTACATTTTATTGCCATTTGCAGTGTTGTTAGTTTGTTTAGTGGTTGGTGGATTATAGTTTATAGTGGATGTTTGATGGCCATTGATTTGATACATTTTTTATATTTTAATAATTTCATATAGGGTGGTGTACTTTTAGTGCAACGTTATATAATAGGTGTTGTGGCGGTGTGTCTCCAAATTCAGGTAGGTACAATTATTTTACCAATAATTATATTTATTACTTAATGTTAACGTAATGTTACTCATGTTTATCACATTACTCTACTTAGGTACCTAGAAAAAATCGTTGACTTAGGTGAGTCTTTAAATTTTGTTAGGCGAGAAATTAATTTTTTCAGAAATACAATACAAATTTTAGGGGATAGAATCGGAAAATAATCTGAGTTTTTAAGATATTTCTTCCCTGTTCTAAATTTTGCAATGCAAAATCGCATTTGTGAGGTTTTCTGATACCTATTAATAAAAAAATGGCTAAAAAGGCTCATGTTCCTAGCAGTTTGTTACTTTCAGATCAGTCAGATCCCCCCGTTATTAAACAAAGTTTAACATACAATTTTTATCAAAAATACTGCCCTAATAAGTGCAGAACGGAAACTTAATGGCGGCCATGATCGGAATGAATTAAAAAATATAAGTAATAAATATAATTATTGGTAAAATAATTGTACCTACCTGAATTTGGAGACACACCGCCACAACACTTATTGTATAACGTTGCACTAAAAGTACACCACCCTATATAGAATTATTAAAATATAAAATTTTTATCAAATCAATAGCCAAAAACATCCACTATAAAATAACTCACCAACCACAGCCATTTTGGCGAAGGAGCTAAAAAAAGGAACTTAATAGTAGCTAGGTGGACTAGCTACAATAAAAATAAAATTATTTTATAGCTGGCTGATTATTTTCAGGAGTAAAAACCGATACTTTTCTAACTACACGACCACAATTAATCACAAAATCATTTTTGTTTACCACTGCATTATATATTTTTTATGGCAATAGAGTTGTCTTTTAACAGCAAAAGAATAATATTTAAAAAACGACCATGTTGAGGTTAAAAAGTCATTTCAAAAAAATAGAACCTTGTAGCGACAACAGAGTTGTTTTTTCGGTGCCTATTTAATGCAGATTTCTTGCTACTGCGAATGGATTTCTAGCTACGGCTAATAGAGTTTTCTCTCAGTGTGCACTAAAAGAACACCATACCATTAGACATCAATCACCCACCAACAACGGCAATCAATTGAGATGTTTTCAATTATACCGTTCAACTTAAATCACGCGGAGCCACGACAGATGATTGTTTTAAGTTTGTTCGTCCCTCTCTGTTTCGTTGTAGTAAGGGATGGACTATAATATATAGGGCTCGCTGAAAGTTACCTAAACGATTTCTCCATATTTTAAATAAGGAATAGTTCCTAAAAGGTATATTTTAGTTATAAAAATGGGGTTTATTTTTAGTTTATTTTGTGCGATAATTAGTATATAATATTATATTAAAAAAAATGTATTGAATGATTTTCGTCAGTGTATCATAAACAAAAATGTATTTTCCTAACCTGTCTGCTTTACAACTCAATATAATAAGTTATTTTTGTAGCATTATTGGGACACTCCGTATAGACTAAATTTATGAACCCTTTAAGTAAATCATTGGGTTGTTTTTAGGCTATAAAGCAACGAAATCAATTGACATTTATAGACATTGCCGTTTATCGCTGACTAAAAATCACACTCGTAAAATTGAATTTTAATGGAACAAACGCCGTCGATAAATGTCATGTTTAAAAACGATGAAAGAAAAAGATAATTCTTTAACATTTCGCAATTAGAGTCGATAAATTTCACAGTATTCGAATCAACGTCAGAAGCCAAGTGTGGCAAATGGAAAAATCTAATAATTTTATTGGATTCATAAGCAGCCAGCCGCGTTCTAATTCCGGGAAACTCTAACAGACAAAGCGGATATTTTGCAGCATCATCATAATGAAATTCACCCGTAATAGGAGGATGACATTCCAATCTGTTAGGTATAGACAGGCTTCTTAATATTCCGCAGAGAAACGGAAAATAAAACGAAATAGTAGAGACCGACAGAAGGTTCGGTTTGGGTTTCGGCTAGTTTCGGCCAAAAAATCCAGTTTCGGTGACAGTTTCGGTTTCGGCCAAAAATCGGCCGAACCTTCGGCCGCGTCAAAACTCAGTGTTTGTGAATTATCGCGCACCGTTCGGCTAACTTTGGGTGAGTTCGTAGGCAGTGTTGTCTACATAAATAAAAAATTTTCTCTGTCGGCCTTTTTTTTTTAGGTGGGAAGAGTTCAATCCAAGATCGACCTCGTCCTATATAAAATAAATTAGGTTTTATATACCGGGTGTAACAGGATCATGGTACACCCCCCGTATCTCCGTCAGTTTTAAAGGTAATTGATTGAAATTTGGGATATCCTATATACCTAATAAGCGGCACTTTTTGGCCTACAAATGATTATTTTTTCGCTTCCGGTTTCGTCGGAAGTGACACCAACTTTCGATTTTTAAATCGAACATCCTGTATATTATTACATATTTGAATTCTGCATAATTTTCTGAATCCAATGATACCATAAAAGCGACATTTCAAGCGTAAGAAATATTTATTATTTAATTTTTAATTTTCCATTTAAGTGTGCCATGACGGTTCCGATTTATTCCAATTGATCCGTCTAATGCTAGAAAAATCGATGTCCCGTCAAAAATACTAAATTGCGTTTTTATAAGCAAATAAAATTCATCGTAATCGTTTTTGGGGTAAAACTCAATTTTTCCAAATGGAACCATATTGGTACCTTGGTACCATTTCTTAGTACTATTAATAAGGAATTTATTCATACCTGGTAATAACATGTGCGATAAATATAATCAAAATTATAGCTAAAAGAAAATACAATTATTTTCTTCTAATTTAATGCAAATAAGTTACTAAGGTGGCTTTGAAAACAATGAAATTATTCAGATTGTCTAATAAGTATTCGGTGGTGTATGGGTGTTTTTATTGTGTATTGGAAAAGTCTTTACATTTGTTGTTATTTTTGTTCACCTTAGTAACTTCTTAGCATTAAATAAGAACAAAATAATTGTATTTTCTTTTAGCTATAATTTTGATTGTATTTATCGCACATCTTATTACCAGGTATGAATAAATTTCTTATTAATAGTACTAAGAAATGGTACCACGATACCAATATGGTTCCATTTGGAAAAAATGAATTTTACCCCAAAAACGATTACGATGAATTTTATTTGCTTATAAAAAACGCAAGTTAGTATTTTTGACGGGACTTCGATTTTTCTAGAATGGAAAATTAAAAATTAAATAATAAATATTTCTTACGCTTGAAATGTCACATTTGTAGTATCATTGGATTCAGAAAATCATGCAGAATTCAAAAATGTAATAATATACAAGGTGTTCCATTTAAAAATCGAGAGTTGGTGTAACTTCCGGCGAAACCAAAAGTGAAAAAAAAATCATTTGAATGTCAAAAAGTGCCGCTTATTATGTATATGGGATATCCCAAATTTCAATCAATTACCTTTAAAACTGACGGAGATACGGGGGGTGTACTATGATCCTGTTACACCCGGTATAAAGTATACAATAAAATTTTTAATATGTATAAATAAGTTTCGGTTTCGGTTTCGGTTTCGGTTTCGGTTTCGGTTTCGGTTTCGGTTTCGGTTTCGGTTTCGGTTTCGGTTTCGGTTTCGGTTTCGGTTTCGGTTTCGGTTTCGGTTTCGGTTTCGGTTTCGGTTTCGGTTTCGGTTTCGGTTTCGGTTTCGGTTTCGGTTTCGGTTTCGGTTTCGGTTTCGGTTTCGGTTTCGGTTTCGGTTTCGGTTTCGGTTTCGGTTTCGGTTGCGGTTGCGGTTGCGGTTGCGGTTTCGGTTTCGGTTTCGGTTTCGGTCGAAACTGAGACCAAGGCCGAAGATTCGGTTTCGGTTTCGGTTTCGACTGAAAATCTTGTTTCGGTCGAACCTTACAAAATAGTAAACACATTGATTTTTTTTTTTATAATGATACGAGTTGCAGAATGTTATAATGATGGAGGTTGCACGTCCGTCGTCAAAGTCGTGGAATAATACAGAAACTCATGGTTGAAAGGGCGTGAAAATGCCGTGCTTAATTTCACGCACCTCGTTTGATAATTGTGCACATAGCCCCCTCTAGCGGCGACGGATATAACAAAAAATATTTATACACATTTTTTAATGTTATCTACTATAGGATAAGCTCTTTCAAACGAGATCAACTTTGTTAAATTTGGTTAAAGCAAACCGGAGTTTTGTGTATTTCCTTCACGAGGGTCCCCCCTCCTCTTCTCAGTCTATTTTGCGAGTTAGAGCAAAATGTATTAAATCAATGTTGTACCGTATATTTCAAAGAATAAAACTCTTAATTTTTGAGATAACTTTATTTGGCATCTTATCGGTAAAAAGTCGATAATTTTCTTAGTCATAGGTTGAACGCCCTCTAGAGGTAAATTTAGGAACTTAAAAATACTTTTCTGCTATTTCTCTGGGTCGATTTTGTCATAATATTTTTATTTTAAAACTTTGTGACAAACGGTTTCTGAGATATGGCCTATTCTTATTTGGCCACCCAGTACAACAAACAAATTTCACAAAGTCACAGTCTTACACGGTCACGGTTATAAAGGGTGTCCGGAAACCGGAGGTCAATCCGTCTGCTTCGATCGAAATGAAAATTAAGCAAAAAAATAGTAGTAACGTGATTCGTATTATCTGTCAAATTTTAATTTTTTCAAAAAAAGAATTCAAAAGTGGGGTTATTTTTAAAAATATCGAAAAAAGTTATAAAAAAAAGTTTTTTTAAATGCAGTTCCTAGCCCACGTGCAAAATTTCAGCCGCATAAGATAATTTTCATTTTTTACCTATATTTTGTAAATTGAACCACTTTTGCAAAATAAGACTCAACGCAACTTACATAAAACTTCTTAGTTTTGACAATGCTTTATTTCAGATACATTTTCTTTAAAGTAGCGCCATATTAAATCAAATCAAAAATGTCTTTATTTCATATTAACAAAATGAATAAAACGAAATAATAATATCGGGTGGCGGTATCCAACATGGTTGCTCATATACAACCACACAAAACTAAAATATTTAAATATTTATTTAAAATATATAAACAAATCTAAATCAAACTCCTAAGCTAAGACAAAGAGCGAAAATGAAAGAAAAAAAAAAGAAAATAGCATTTGTTAAGAACATTTTCTTAAAAACCTGTAGGAACATAAGGATATCTTCTATTCATAATGTATACTTTTAATGCTTGGTTAAACGCTGCTGGGCTGGGTGCAATCTTCACGTCGATGGGCAGGCGGTTGTAAATTAGGGCGGCATTATAGCTAAAAGATCGTTGAAATAAAGATAAGTGAGCCTTGGAACATTAAAAAGTTCTCTATTCCGGGTTTCGCGATTGTGTACATCAGTGCCTTTGGTTAAAAGATTGCTTAAATAAATTGGGATACCAGATGAATTAATACGAAAAACTAACCTAGACAAATGTAGCTCAAAGCGCTCTTTAATGTTAAGCCAGCCAGAGTCGATAAGACTGGGAGTGATGTGATCAAATTTTCTTAATTTGTACACAAATCTCAAACAGGCGTTTTGAATTTTCTGTAGACTGTTTTTATCTTTTTGTAATAAAGCGGGCCAATAAACTACATCACAATTGGTCAGGTTAGATAAAACAAGCGAGTCAGTTAACATTAGCTTTAGTTTAGCGCTTAAGATATCTCGGTGCATATAGAGAAGTCGCAATTTGTAAAATGACTTTTTAATTAAAATGGAAACTTGACTGCTAAATCGAAGATCAGAATCAATGAGTACAGGGTGTCCAGTTTTCGACACTTTTGACGGGTATCTCAGTTATTAGTACAGATAGAATGATGCGGTTTTCGCAAACCTGTGTCACTTTTTTATGAAACAAACGATGCCCTTAACGGATTTATCATGGCCATCTTGGTTTTTGAGATACAGGGCGAAATTAAAAACGGTGCATTTTCAGACACCCCTTCTATTTTAGTTATCTTATACCTTATCGAAAATGTAAGAACGTGGTGTTATACAGTTTTTTACGTAGAATCCAGTGGCGTAGTTAATATTTTTCCAGGTGTCCCCATTTTTGAGAAATATACCAAAGTTATGTTTTTTTAAATGGAACACCCTGTATATTTTTTCATATTTGCATTCTGCTTATTGAGAGCTTTCCAAAAATATATAATAGTTGGCACTTTGTTTTAACAGGAAGGTTAAAATTCATATTTTTTAAATAACAAGCTTTAAGTTGACAGTAGGCCGTGTATTTTACTTAAATAAAAATAAATTGACGATACACTACACCATCAATTGGTTTGGCAATTGATAGTTTAATTTCAAACTTTTAGGTTTTTTAATACTTACAATAGTAAAAAGTAATTTTCCTACGAGCGTGCGCAAAGTAGTACTTTGCGCACGCATTTTTGTGTGCAAAGTTACACTTTTCCGCACTAGTGCGGATAAGACTTTTATCCGCACTGGGTGCGGAAAAGTGTAACTTTTTAATTTTCTATTATTTTTTTTTGTTATGTAATTTTTAGTTGTAAGTATATTATAGTTCTTTCTTTAAAGTCGAATTAAAAATTATTAAATAAATTATCATATTTTTATTTTTGTTGTTATCTGATATGAAGCTCGTAGGAAAAATGTTGTTCCTAACAAGTGCGCAAAGTGCTTTTCCGCACGCAAGAACTTATCCGAACTCCGCTTCGCGTCGTTCGTCCAACTGTACTTGCGTGCGGAAAAGTATCACTTTGCGCACTTGTTAGGAAAATAACTATTTCTCTTATTGTTGCGTAGGTATATTATCGGAATAAACAAAAACATCTAGTAGGCCTTGACTTATCCAGGCTATAAAACAAAATTTTCATAATGGCGTTTAGCTTTTGTCAGAATTGTATTTAGGTATTTAAGGTTGAAAAGTTACTGGCTTGTATAAAGCATACCAGCATATCGTATTTTTCATAATTTTCATACTTTTGGGCCATCGTTGAAATTGAACAATATCATAAATAAATTATGAGTAACTTTTCAACCTTAAATACCTACCTAAATACAATTCTGACAAGAGCTAAACGCCATTATGAAAATTTTGTTTTATAGCCTGGATAAGTCAAGGCCTACTAGATGTTTTTGTCTATTCCGATAATATACCTACGTAACAATAAGAGGAAATGACTTTTTACTATTGAAAGTATTAAAAAACTTAAAAGTTTGAAATTAAACTATAAAGTAATATTGATGGTGTAGTGTATCGTCAATTTATTTTTATTTAAGTAAAATACACGGCCTACTGTCAACTTAAAGCTTGTTATTTAAAAAATATGAATTTTAACCTTCCTGTTAAAACAAAGTGCCAACTATTATATATTTTTGGAAAGCTCTCAGTAAGCAGAATGCAAATATGAAAAAATATACAGGGTGTTCCATTTAAAAAAACATAACTTTGGTATATTTCTCAAAAATGGGGACACCTGGAAAAATATTAACTACGCCACTGGATTCTACGTAAAAAACTGTATAACACCACGTTTTTACATTTTCGATAAGGTATAAGATAACTAAAATACAAGGAGTGTCTGAAAATGCACCGTTTTTAATTTCGCCCTGTATCTCAAAAACCAAGATGGCCATGATAAATCCGTTAAGGGCATCGTTTGTTTCATAAAAAAGTGACACAGGTTTGCGAAAACCGCATCATTCTATCTGTACTAATAACTGAGATACCCGTCAAAAGTGTCGAAAACTGGACACCCTGTACACTCAGGTTTTTGCACTCGTTAACAGGTTTGAGAATATTATTGTTAATTTTAATTTGAAACAGCGGGTTATCTATTAAAGCTTCTCTATTTGCACCGAATAACATTAGCTGGGTTTTCAACTCATTGAGAACTAACCCGTGCGCTCTTGAAACCTGTACAATAGTTTCAAGGTCATGATTGATTTTGTTAATAGCTAATAGAAATAATCTATTCAGAAAGAAAAAATAAATTTGGGTGTCATCTGCATACTTGTGCGATCTACAATATTTCAAAAAAAGCCCAAAATCCGCAGTATAAATAGAGAACAGTAGGGGACCAAGAATGCTGCCCTGAGCAACACCCTGATTAATTGTTATCAGATCCGATGTATCACCTTTTAAAACAATTTTTTTTTTACGAACTTTAAAAAAACTATCGAAAGATTTAATATAGGAGTTACCAAATCCGAAATATTCTAGTTTCTTTGTTAAAATATTATGTACCATAGTGTCAAAGGCTTTGCTATAGTCTAGAAGTATAAGGCATGTTGACCATTGCCACTGGCTCTAAATATGTCGTCTGTAATTTTTAAAAGAGCAGTTGTCGTGCTGTGATTTTTACGGAATCCAGACTGAGTTGGGGGTAGGATTCTTTTTGCTTCTAGATATCCTCTAGTTTGTTTCGCAACTATTGTCTCAAGTACCTTGGATATAGTAGGTAAAATACTGATTGGCCTAAAGTGAGACAGGCTTGACGGTTGCATTTTGGTACTGGAATAATATTGGCTGTACCCCCAAGTTCGAGGAAAAGTACCTGTTTCCAAACATTTGTTAAAAATAAATCTGAGGTGTTCACTCAAATGAGGCATAAGATACGAAAGCATTTTTAAGTTTATTCCATCTGTTCCAGTGGCATTATTTCTAATTCCACTAATAATACTCTCAACCTGAAGGGTTGTAACGGGCTCCAAGTTAGCCACATCACCAGTAAAACCAGAACACTTTTTATTAACATAGTTGCGTTCAATAAAATCTTGATCAGATACAACATTTTGAGGTAAGCTGTTTAAAAAGTAATTATTAAAATCGTTGGAACTACCAATATTTACTACTATCATTTACTAGGATCAGATGTAAGATTTAAATATTTTAGGGTTTTCCAGAATAATTTAGGATTAGAATTAAAAGATTGTTGCAAAAATGCCTTTTTTTCTGACTTGACTGCCATATTAATATGGTTCCTTAAAGATTTATATTCATTCCGAGGGGTGTCTCACTAGTCAAAATTTGTACACCTACTGCCAAATTTGGCAGGACTTGTCGTTTTTGCCCTTGTCCTGCCACGGTCCTGCTTGTCCTGCCAGGGTCCTGCTTGTCCTGCCAGGGTCCTGCTTGTCCTGCCACGGTCCTGTTACTGTCCTACCACGGACACACAACTTCTAACTTATTTCTTAACAAAGAAATAAACTCAGAAATAAACAATATATTTTATCAATACCTTGCATGAACATAATAAATGAGACTGCAAACTCGACTAGTTGACTGTTGGATTCACCGGTGTTTACAATGGAACTCAAACAGGAATATTATGCGGCGACGCGCGCCGAGAACTTTAAAAACTGCGACGTCGTCTGTTACACGCACTTCCATTTCACTTTCAATTAATAAACAAAAGCAAACAAAAACATTTTTGCTTCCCGCTATTTATCCCTACTCCTAAAGTTATTGGAGAAATCTGATTGGATCTGCAAGGTACTGCCTGTCCTGCTTCGATCCTGCCACGGTCCTGCCAGGTCCTGTCACAGTGCCAGGTCCTTCTACAGTCCTGCCAGGTCCTTCTACAGTCCTGCCACAGTCCTGTCAGTCCTGCCACGGTCCTGCTAAGTCCTGCCTTAACATTTGTACACCTACTGCCACAGTGAGACACCCCTCGATTCATTCCATAGAATATCCGTCCTCTTTTTTTTATACCTACTGAGGGCTTTTTTTCGTTCTTTAATCATGTGATGTCCCAGATTAAACATCACGTATAAAGTATTGCAACCTACCTTTTTCTTTATTAATTCTTTTGAATTAACATGGATATTCCTTCTTTTCGAAACCTTCTCTGTCTGATCGTCGTTGACATCCTTGTATAAGATCCTACTTTTCTCAGGATGCGTACCTGACATTGTGTTCTCACTATGGCTCAAATTTTGTCTTCTAATAAGCATATCAACATAAATTTTGGTACTCTTTTACTTTCGATTGTAAGTTCATTACTTATTTTGTTTACATTTTCTGTCAGTTGTTAAAGGGGTTATGTTAATCTTTTGGCACTGGTTGCCGTAGGTCTTACTGATACTGTTAGAGTTCCGTATTAAGCGATTTCGATTGGATTTGGCCACAGAGCATATTTGGGTAACATTTTTGAACGCCACCAGAGTCGAAAGGAAGAGAATGACAGGTTTTTGAAATTTGAAAATGAATTTCCTATTTCCGTTTTCGGAGATTGGCCATTTTCTTGCAAGCTGCTGGGGAAGAAACACGCGGCACCGCAAAAGTTAAAGTAGTTAACTTCTCAGGTTGAGGATCAGCGGTTCCGTGCTAAATGGAAATGATTGGGTTTTGATGCTTAATAAGCATAAGTTGTCAGTATTCATTTTCCAGCGAGATTTTCTCGGTTTCTTAAGTTTCTTCCTGGTCCGAAACAACGACCTTAAAAATATCAAGAAAACAGGAAGCTCTCATTGGTTTGAGGTATGCATATTTGATATTATTTTAGTAAGATTAATTGCCATTATTTTCATTGTTGGAAGATTGTAATTTTCATGGGGAAAACTAGTTTTTACTACTTTAAATTGGGGTAACTTCCACGTGCTATTTTGGGGGTTAAGTTTTTGCTTATTTTACACAAAATTTAATAGGGTTTTTACAGTAATAAAACTATAACCGAATCATTTGATGGGATTAATTTTCTCTGGGGTTTTTTTTTTGTTTCTACGGGGGGCCACTTGAAAGTACCATTTACTAATTTGTACTGTTCTCCGTAGGGCTTCACTTCTTCACTTCTTCTTCTGCTTCTTTCTACTTCTTGGTTATCTTCTGACTTCATCAGACGTTACATTTTTCTACTTCATTCGATGCTATCTTCTTTTACTGTCCTTTTGACTGGACCCGGAAGACTCAAGTTTTGGTTATACTTTGAATATTTTGGAAGACTACTGGTTCTGGGTATTTTAACTGCCAAGCAGTACCCACAGTACCGATTTACTGTTGTCACCCAGACAAATAATACTAGCACAGTTCTTGCCTAGAGTACCGTATAACAGCTAAGTGGTAGATTTAGTAACTTTTATTTTATTTGGGTATATCATTTTAACCTGGGGGACTGTCGGAGGCCTTACCATTTCTCCTTAGAATACCGTTGGATTAATTATTAGTATTTCTTGTGGCCAAAGACGGGCCCAGATTAGAATGTTAGCAAAAGTAAAATCATTTACTCATGCCTTGATTTTTCTTTCCTAAAAACATTTTATTTAGCGGTTAACCCAGATTGTAAGGTACCAAATTTGTAAGGCAATTGCGTTTAGTCGACCAAACCTCTTCGCTAGCTAGTACCAAACGTCCTTGTACAGAGTACAAGATATTTAGGTATTATGATATGAAGTCATGAAATGCATTTTCTTTTAATTACCATGACAATGTACTTTTAAATTGAAGATCACCATTTCACTTTGTCACTTTTCATAAGTGAATACACTACTTGCATTTATTTAAATTAATTATCTTTTTTTAATTACCATGACAATACTTTTAAATGGAATATCACCAATTTACTTTGTCACTTTTAATAAGTAAATACACTACTCAAAGTTTTACGTAAGCCTGTGTTTACTTATTTAGCGTACATTACAACATCAATCAATCTAATGTTTTGGTAATTTTCTTACTGACGAAAATTACCTGGCGCCTAAAGAAAATCATTGGTTTTGTCGGTGAATGTCTGATGATAGATATGACAGGCATTGCTTGATTGGCCGTACTAAGGTAAGATAACCCAGTGAACTCACTGCCCTGTTGAGCTAGCTAGGGTAGCGAAAAGCCAGACTCTTTAAGGTTACATTTTGGTTTCTTAAAGACATTCTCAATTTTAGTTTTATTTTAAGAGATTACACTGGCTTTGATTTCTATATATATAACACTGTCGCCCAACACAAATACGAGGATAACACTGGCGCCCAACGTGGGCTAAAAGTTATAATAAAGATTACCTTCAGCTACTTTATTATTTGAGTTAGTCACTGCTTAATTTAAGTATTTAGTTTCTTGATTGATTTGGTTCAGTAAGTTCTAAATTTTTGTTAACTTGTGACGGGCTGATACTTGACTCGGCGCGTAACGGGACAAGTGTAAGTTCGAAATACGGTGAAACTTAATTTAGTAATTTTGATTTGGTTACTTCACTTTGGTTCATGTTCAAATAACCATTCAGTTTGTCTTTTAGCAGTGTTTAAGTTTAAAAAAAAACCCCAAACGTTGCGTTGTTTTTTTAAAATGTATTACTTATAGTTATCACTAATTTTTTTGGTAAAAGCAAATGTATAATCTATAGTAGTTATCTTAAAGTTATCTTGAGTAATCTTGAGTTATCTTGAGGTTACCTTGAGTTATCTTGAGGTTATCCTATCTTGATTTTGACGCTTAACTAAGTAGTTAAGTTTATTTTCCGACTGTGTCCTTTGTCTGATTAGACAATATGTAGTTTACCGATTGTGTCCTACTTTCTTTCCAGCCTTTTTTTTTCTTTCTTTTGAATACAGGCTGAGGGATGTTGGGTGCTCCAGGATGACGCTTTGCCGCTTTCTTAACGTAGACGCTTGTTCTACGGAGGGCAAATCTGTCGGGAAGAGTCATGTGTCGGGGGGTCGAAGTCTGGCCTTCGGAGCCGTAATACGGACCAGTTTGCGCTTGTCGTAACCCGGAGGAGGACCAAACTACTGCGCATGACCTCGCTCGAAGGTTAGTGTGATACGACAGGTCTGGAGCAGTGTCATCTTTCAGAACACCCTATTTAGTTTTCATGACAAGGCTGTGATGCATTTAGATGTGTTAAAACACTAGTGTATCTTTTAGTTTGGTATATACTATAATATTACTTCCGTTTGACCGGTGGAGCATCTGGGTTACAATTTATTATTTTTTTTTGTTTCTCCTATTGTTTATTTTTTTTAGTTCTCCACCTTCCAGGTATTGTTGTACGGTCAATTTTATTCGGTCTCTTTTGGAATTAGTGGGTTGTGCCTTGAGATTACTTGTATGAGGTTAGTACACGAGGTTCGCCAAGCCGCATTTGGTGCAACGCAATGCTAACTTAAGTCTATTTAAGATCGAAACAACTTTTATATTCAGATCCTTATACCATACAGGTGGCTCAGGACAACTTCCTTCTTCTTTCGGGGTTTCCGGGAATTGCTGACCGTAGAGCAGTCACTGGAATATTTTTGGTTTTCTAGTGGTAGTATTGTTCTTCCATGTCTATTTCAATTTTCCTACTCGAAAGCGTGTGATTTTGATTTTGGCATAAATTTATCTCGTATCTATTAGGTTAAGGTTTTGTAGAAAATTACGAGGTAATTTTCTTTTGGTGGGGGAGTGGTGTGATGTCCCAGATTAAACATCACGTATAAAGTATTGCAACCTACCTTTTTCTTTATTAATTCTTTTGAATTAACATGGATATTCCTTCTTTTCGAAACCTTCTCTCTGTCTGATCGTCGTTGACATCCTTGTATAAGATCCTACTTTTCTCAGGATGCGTACCTGACATTGTGTTCTCACTATGGCTCAAATTTTGTCTTCTAATAAGCATATCAACATAAATTTTGGTACTCTTTTACTTTCGATTGTAAGTTCATTACTTATTTTGTTTACATTTTCTGTCAGTTGTTAAAGGGGTTATGTTAATCTTTTGGCACTGGTTGCCGTAGGTCTTACTGATACTGTTAGAGTTCCGTATTAAGCGATTTCGATTGGATTTGGCCACAGAGCATATTTGGGTAACATTTTTGAACGCCACCAGAGTCGAAAGGAAGAGAATGACAGGTTTTTGAAATTTGAAAATGAATTTCCTATTTCCGTTTTCGGAGATTGGCCATTTTCTTGCAAGCTGCTGGGGAAGAAACACGCGGCACCGCAAAAGTTAAAGTAGTTAACTTCTCAGGTTGAGGATCAGCGGTTCCGTGCTAATTGGAAATGAATGGGTTTTGATGCTTAATAAGCATAAGTTGTCAGTATTCATTTTCCAGCGAGATTTTCTCGGTTTCTTAAGTTTCTTCCTGGTCCGAAACAACGACCTTAAAAATATCAAGAAAACAGGAAGCTCTCATTGGTTTGAGGTATGCATATTTGATATTATTTTAGTAAGATTAATTGCCATTATTTTCATTGTTGGAAGATTGTAATTTTCATGGGGAAAACTAGTTTTTACTACTTTAAATTGGGGTAACTTCCACGTGCTATTTTGGGGGTTAAGTTTTTGCTTATTTTACACAAAATTTAAGAGGGTTTTTACAGTAATAAAACTATAACCGAATCATTTGATGGGATTAATTTTCTCTGGGGTTTTTTTTTTGTTTCTACGGGGGGCCACTTGAAAGTACCATTTACTAATTTGTACTGTTCTCCGTAGGGCTTCACTTCTTCACTTCTTCTTCTGCTTCTTTCTACTTCTTGGTTATCTTCTGACTTCATCAGACGTTACATTTTTCTACTTCATTCGATGCTATCTTCTTTTACTGTCCTTTTGACTGGACCCGGAAGACTCAAGTTTTGGTTATACTTTGAATATTTTGGAAGACTA
Source organism: Polydrusus pterygomalis (assembly GCA_963969555.1). NCBI lineage: Eukaryota > Metazoa > Arthropoda > Insecta > Coleoptera > Curculionidae > Polydrusus > Polydrusus pterygomalis. The sequence continues at coordinate 113,336,049 of OZ018378.1, forward strand.
CTGGTTCTGGGTATTTTAACTGCCAAGCAGTACCCACAGTACCGATTTACTGTTGTCACCCAGACAAATAATACTAGCACAGTTCTTGCCTAGAGTACCGTATAACAGCTAAGTGGTAGATTTAGTAACTTTTATTTTATTTGGGTATATCATTTTAACCTGGGGGACTGTCGGAGGCCTTACCATTTCTCCTTAGAATACCGTTGGATTAATTATTAGTATTTCTTGTGGCCAAAGACGGACCCAGATTAGAATGTTAGCAAAAGTAAAATCATTTACTCATGCCTTGATTTTTCTTTCCTAAAAACATTTTATTTAGCGGTTAACCCAGATTGTAAGGTACCAAATTTGTAAGGCAATTGCGTTTAGTCGACCAAACCTCTTCGCTAGCTAGTACCAAACGTCCTTGTACAGAGTACAAGATATTTAGGTATTATGATATGAAGTCATGAAATGCATTTTCTTTTAATTACCATGACAATGTACTTTTAAATTGAAGATCACCATTTCACTTTGTCACTTTTCATAAGTGAATACACTACTTGCATTTATTTAAATTAATTATCTTTTTTTAATTACCATGACAATACTTTTAAATGGAATATCACCAATTTACTTTGTCACTTTTAATAAGTAAATACACTACTCAAAGTTTTACGTAAGCCTGTGTTTACTTATTTAGCGTACATTACAACATCAATCAATCTAATGTTTTGGTAATTTTCTTACTGACGAAAATTACCTGGCGCCTAAAGAAAATCATTGGTTTTGTCGGTGAATGTCTGATGATAGATATGACAGGCATTGCTTGATTGGCCGTACTAAGGTAAGATAACCCAGTGAACTCACTGCCCTGTTGAGCTAGCTAGGGTAGCGAAAAGCCAGACTCTTTAAGGTTACATTTTGGTTTCTTAAAGACATTCTCAATTTTAGTTTTATTTTAAGAGATTACACTGGCTTTGATTTCTATATATATAACACTGTCGCCCAACACAAATACGAGGATAACAATCATGAGCTTTAAGTTAGGAGTAAGCCACAGTGCTGGAGCTTTTGTGATTCTTGATGTTTTGAAAGGAGCGTGAATATCAAATAGTGAGTGAATCTTATTACACAGAAAATCGATCATGTCATTGACATTGTGAAGTATAAAAATATGATTCCAATCAATAAGATATAAATCGTTCAGAAATTCTTCATAAACAAAATTAGAGAAGTCTCGGTATGTTCGAAAAATAGGTTGCTGTTTACCTCTACAGACCTTTAATTCGCAGGTTACCATTTTATGATCTGAAATATCATCTTAATCAAGAACATCAACTGTAGTAATTAAATTAGGGTCAGAACAGACAATAATATCAATCAGGCTTGAAGAAGTATCAGTCACCCTGGTTGGTTCAGCAACATATTGTTTAAGGCCATACTTATTAAGCAGGTTATCAAAAAGCAGTTGATTGCTTGTTTTCTTCATAAAATCTACATTAAAGTCTCCACCAAATATTAAGTAATCACACTGTGGTAAAATAGTAACAATAGAATTCTCCAAATGATCTAAGCAAAGTGCAAGGTTGGCACTCGGCGGTCTATATAAACTTCCAAAGCAAAAAGTCTTACCCTGTATCCTAGTAGACACCCAAAGTTGTTCAAGCTGGGAATTTTCTTTATCAGTATCAACGATGTTACACTTAAGCGATTTTTTTAATGTAAAATCCCACCCCTCCCCCGCGTCCCAATCTGTCCTTACGCAAAAAGTTATAGTTTTCGATAGCCAATCCTTTATTTAAAAAATCAGGCTTTAACCACGTTTCTAATAGCCCAACAATGTCAAGACTACCCCCAGCCAAGACATCAGCAAAAATATGAAACCTAGATAGAAGAGATCTTACGTTGAAATGTGCAAACTCAAGCAAAAAACTATCCATTGCCTAAAAGAAAATACAGACTTCGGTAAAGCATAATGAACATTATTTGTTTCACATAAGACAAAAGAATATACCAAAATGACGTTATAGTAAATGTAAATGTAAATTATAAACATAATAAACACACTTGTGCGCCTTCGGTAGGCAATTCGTAATACAGAAAATAGTGATAAAATAAATTATTTTGCGCCAAATTACAAGTAATGTGCAAACAATTTATAAATACTAATTCTAGATACATATCAGGAAACTAGCTTATAAAAAAAGGTTTAAACCTTTTCAGTTAACCTGACGATTTGTAAACAAACATTAGAAGCATATTGGGTCCTTCTCAAAAAAATGGATAATACATCAAAGAAATGTGTGTTTTTCTACAAAAGCAAAATTGGGCTATTAAAATTGGGTCGCATGTGATGCAAAGTTCATTTGTTTTTGACCCTGTATAAGGTAACTGCATAAAATAAGTATTTTTGAGAAGGTAGTTTGTGTCTGAAAGTAAAACACCTTAATATTAAGACAAAAAAAACACAGTGTCATCAGTAAAGTGTCCATTTAGTGGAAAATAATTTTTAGTTTAACAACGTAAAGTTTATCTATTTTCAACGATGCAATGATTCACCAAAAACAAGTTGGCCGTAAAACAAATTATAAAAAAGATCAACAGGCCCTTGCTTTAATAATGACAGTTAAATAGCTTTCTGTTTGTCAAGTGGCTTTTAATTATTATTGCGGATTTAATTTTAAAAATTTTTTTTAACTTTACAAGAAAAAATTTAAGTTGTATTAATATGCGGTGAAAATACAAGTCATCGTATAGCAGCCAGCATTTTTAATGAAAGGTATCCAGGCAAAAATGTGCAACAATCTACTCTGAGTAGGATTATGGAGAAATTTAAATCAACTGGATAGGTGGAAAATTTATTTAAAAAACCTCACAATCCTATAAAACATAGTGAAGAGAAGTCCAATTAAATGTGTGCCTAGATGTTGTGGAATATGGTCAAACTAGTATTGAACATGTCTCTCGCAGAACTGATGTTAATAACGAGACTGTAAGGAATATTTTGCACAAAAATAAATTTAAACCTTATAAACCTAAATTTATAAATACTCTTAAGGAACAAGATTATGACATGCGATTGGGATTCTCTTTTTGGTACCAGGGGAAAAAAGAAGAAAATTTGTCCTTTCCCTTTCACGTTTTATGGACCGACGAGGACGTCAAACGGCGTTGTTAGCTCTTAAAATTGTAGATGGTGGGCTCAAGAAAATCCTAATTTTATAATATAATGCAGGGACCAGTATTCCTTTAAAACAAATGTGTGGTGTGGTGTTTTAAGCGATCAAGTTGTTGGGCCTTATTTCTTTAGAGGTAATTTAAACTCTGAACAATTCCTACGTTTTCTTAATACTAAGATCCTTGAAGCTTTGGACAATATGCCTATTGAAATAAGGTATAATTTGTGGTACCAGTGTAATGGTGCTCCCATCCATAATGCAAGACAGGTTAAAGAACGCCTTTTGGAAATATTTAGGGGCAAAGTAATTGGGAGTAATATGGACCAATACTGGCCGCCTAGGTCTCCGGATCTAACCCCACTTGATTTTTTTCTTGTGGGGTTACCTAAAACAAAAAGTTTACAAACAAAGACCTTTCCGTAATGTTGATCATTTGGAAACGGTGATTCGAAACTGTATTTTAGAAATAAAGCCCATTAGTATCAGAAACTCCATTAAAGAACTGTCAAGAAGAACAATTGTTTGTATTGAACACAATGGAAGGCACACAGAAATTTTAATTTAAAGTTTTTGAATTGTTTTTAATTTAATATTCAAATACCTTCAATGGTTTGTTATTAATTAAAAAGGGGGAATTTTATATGCGTTTAATTTTTATATGATTTTTTATTAGAACAATTGACCCTTTTCAAATAAACTATTTTCTTAACGTTAAGGTGTATTTCTTTCAGACTTCAGACACAAACTACCTTTTCAAAAATACTTATTTTATAAAGTTACCTTATACAGGGTCAAAAACAAATGAACTTTGCATCACATGCGACCCAATTTTAATAATAATAATAATAATAATAATAATAATAATAATAATAATAATAATAATAATAATAATAATAATAATAATAATAATAATAATAATAATAATAATAATAATAATAATAATAATAATAATAATAATAATAATAATAATAATAATAATAATAATAATAATAATAATAATAATAATAATAATAATAATAATAATAATAATAATAATAATAATAATAATAATAATAATAATAATAATAATAATAATAATAATAATAATAATAATAATAATAATAATAATAATAATAATAATAATAATAATAATAATAATAATAATAATAATAATAATAATAATAATAATAATAATAATAATAATAATAATAATAATAATAATAATAATAATAATAATAATAATAATAATAATAATAATAATAATAATAATAATAATAATAATAATAATAATAATAATAATAATAATAATAATAATAATAATAATAATAATAATAATAATAATAATAATAATAATAATAATAATAATAATAATAATAATAATAATAATAATAATAATAATAATAATAATAATAATAATAATAATAATAATAATAATAATAATAATAATAATAATAATAATAATAATAATAATAATAATAATAATAATAATAATAATAATAATAATAATAATAATAATAATAATCTGTCTTTATTGGTTGATATAAAATGTAAACAAGTGATTACAAAAAATCAATAAAAAATTATAATAATAATCCAACACAACGTTATAACAACCAAGGTGAAGTTCGGGCGTAAACACATGGTGTTATCCCCGCTTTTACACTTAACCTTTATAAAAAAAAGAGAAAAAAAACTTAAACAATAATAGTAATAGCTTGTACTTACTTAATTGTAGCCTATAATACTATATAATATTAAAAAGATATATAAAAAATTATAATACGGCGTGTATATTACACAATGACATATATAATGCTCAGTTCTAACACAAGAAAAAAAAACTAATTACCATTTTGCATAGTCCAGAGGTGTGTGCGAAGGTCGCGTTTAAATTTTAAAAGAGTCAGTCCTTTTAGGGCATTAGGTATGGAATTGTAAGACTTATAAATATGGTAGCTAAACGATCTCTGAAATAGCGCAGTGCGGTGTTTAGGTGGTGTTATAAGTAAAGATTTTTTGTTACGAATATTAACATTAAGAACATCTGCTCTAAATTTTATTTTTTCCATTAAATATCTAGGTTGTTTACGAGTAATTACCGAATGATGTAAAGAAAGACTAAGTAAAGTAAACCGATTCCTCATACTAAGCCATTTCAGATCTTTAAGTCTGAGCGAAACGTGGTCAAACTTTCGTATCCCAAATATATACCGTAGGCAAGAATTCTGCACTTTCTGAATCTTAACCATAAATACGTTGTCCAGACATGGAAAGAATACTGGGGAGCAGTAGTTAAAGCAAGACAATACAAGGGATTCACAAAGCATAGTCTTGACATCACGAGATAATACCTTCCTGTGAGGAAACAAAAGTTTTAATCGCAAATAAGCCTTTTTCAAACAGTTTAGAACATGCGAACGATATCTGAAAGAATTGTCGATTACCAGGCCCAAATTCCTGACATTATCAACAAATGGAAGCTCTTGGTTACCTATCTTGATCTGCTTAGTACCAATAAACTGGCTACACTGATTCCTATTGCCAAAAACAATGACAGCAGATTTTGACGGGTTCAAATGTAGGTTATGCTTAGCGGATATATTGGCAATTATGGAGAGATCTTCATTTATTTTCAAAACGGCACCATCAAAGTCTTGCGGAAGGAAACTAAAATATATTTGTATATCGTCAGCATACTTATGCAAACGACAATACTTAATGTGTTTAATAAAATTGCTGGTATATATCGTGAACAATAGGGATCCCAAAATGGAGCCCTGAGGAACGCCCATAGTCACCTTCGTTGGCTGTGACACATTGTCACCCAGTCTTACACGTTGCACTCTGCCACTCAAAAAACTTTTTATTAAATTTCTAGCCTCCGGGCTCAGCCCAATGTAGTGTAATATTGCATCCAGGATATGGTGACTTAAGGTATCAAATGCCTTAGAAAAGTCCAACAGAGTTAATACTGTAACCATTCCGTTGTCCGTTGCCGCTATTATATCATCAGTAACCTTGAGAAGTGCGGTTGTACAACTGTGGCCAGGCCGAAAACCAGACTGCACCTCAGGAAGAATATTATTATCTAGGACATATTTCTGAAGTTGATACTTGAGAGCTTTTTCCAGCAATTTAGACAGGGTTGGCAAAATACTAATGGGTCTTAGATGTTTATAGTCTGTTGGCTCGTCTATTTTTGGGAGTGGGGTAATAAGTGCCTTTTTCCAGGAGACAGGGAAGTAGCTACTCAATATACATGAATTAACAATATTTAACAAAAATTTCAAAATGTAAGGACAGCAATATTTTAGTAAAGTGACGTTAATTTCATCATGGCCTTTGGCGGTTGAAATTATTTCATTAAAAAACTTTATTAAGGTAGGTTCGTCTATGGGTTGAAATTGAAACAAATTACTGCCTACACACTGATGTCGGTTGGCATTATAAAAATCTAATACTTCATAATTGTCCACGGTGGGCTGTGGAAGGGAGTTTAAAAAGTAGGTATTTATACTGTTAACATTACTTAGTTCAGGTGGTAAATGTTTAGAGTTTTCGTTAGAAACAATCGAAAGATGCTGAACTTCTTTCCACAGTACTTTAGGGTTTTTAGTTCTTAACTTAAAGTTGTAATATCCTTTTTTTTCATTTTCAACTGCTGTCTTTGTAAAATTTCTGAGAGATTTATAATAATTCCAGTCCTCATTTCTTTTTGATTTTTTGAATTTTGTTTTTGCTTTATCTCGAAGGTCCATCAAGCGCCTTAAGTTTGGCGTTAGCCATGGGACTGGAGGTCTAGAAATTCGTGCAGTCTTGTAAGGAGCGTGGTAATTAAATAAATTTAATATAGTGTGCGTTAAAATATTAACCTTTCTGTCTATATTGGGAATATAAAAAATTCTCTCTAGATTGCTCGCCATGAGATCCATCAGAAACGCATGATGGTCGAACGAGGCAAAGTTCCGGTATGTATGAAAAAATTGTTGTACCTTGGGCTTTTTACTGATTACTTTACAACAAATTAATTCATGATCCGATAGATCAACAGAAGCTACAGTAATTGTGCTAACAAAACCCTCAGAAGGGACGACAATATGGTCTAGCAAGGTACAGGAACTACTTGTAATTCGTGTGGGACTCTCAACGACCTGACACAAACCCAAAACATCAAGAAAATTATTATACGCTACAGTGGCAGGCAGCTCTGGTCTAAGCAGATCAATGTTAGTGTCACCTGAAATTATAAAGTTATTCGACAATTGCATCAAAACTGAAACAGTATTTTCCAATTCATCAATGAAAATATTAATGTTTTGATTTGGTGGTCGGTATACAACACAAATAGGCAAATCACCACTGGATGTATTTAAAGATATGCACAGCTGTTCAATTAAAGGAGATGTTTGTATCCTTTTAAAAGTAATATCACGTTTTACATACAAACATACGCCTCCCCCCCTAGAGCCCACCCTGTCTTTTCTTACCAGATTATAGTTCTGCACTGAAATCGAGTTATTTGGAACATTTCCATCCAACCACGTTTCCGACAGTGCCAAAATATCATACTTTTTACCACTAAGGAGCTCTTTTATATTATTTATTTTAGGTACTAACGATCTAATATTAAGGTGAGCAAAAGTATAAAATTCTCTTTTCATTTTATATGTAGTATATAATAATATGGGAAATGTATGCAGTTTAATGATATTTTTTTTCGAAATATAAGTCTAATAATACGAAATAAGTGTGTTAATAAATAAATAAATAAATAATGCAAGTAAATAATTAATTGTGAAATATAAATAGTCCACATATACACCGATAAACACATAAATATATTAAACTAATTTTTTTCCTCACAAAAATAAATCGATTTTGAAAAATGTATAATTTGGGTGTATGTTATGATAAACAAAAAGGATATAATATAATAAAAAACTATGAAAGTCTATTTATTAATAGCAGATTGACTTTTATTTCTTGCGCTAATTCTCGTGAGCGCTGGGCTTGATCTTGTTACTCCAACTTTCAGTTTCTTGGCTGGCTGTTCATCTACAGGAGCAATGCTTAAACGTCTGTTGGCTGCGTCGTCGTCGTCGTGTATTTTCGGTTGATCCGAGTCAACACGTGCCTTATTGGGTTGTTCGCCGGACAGGGACAATTCTGTATTTGCACCGAAGAATACGTTGTCAGTATTTTCAGTATCGATTGTTTGGTAGGGCGTAGATGGTTCACTATGCGCTGCACGTAAAACTCCCTGATTTTCAGTTTTATCCTCGATTTCCAATAGTTCATTAACCGTCATTTTTCTCAGCTGATCAACAGTAAACACGTCATCATTTACTAAGAGAGTGCTACCCTTTATTTTAGTAAAATATTTTTTCGCCTTAGCAGCGTTTAGGTGTTGACGTAATATCTTGTGATCTTCACGCTCCTCAACAGATAAATCGTGCGCTATGAAAATTTTAGTTCCTTTCAGTTGGCGGCAATTTTTAAGAACCTCAGATTTTGTAAGAAATGACACAAATTCTATCTTAATCGGAGGAATACCCGCTTTTCCTTTTAGTTTATAAATATTGTTAATCTCTAATCTTGTAATATTGACGTTAAGCAAGATTTTAAATTGTTCAATAATAAAACCTACAAGATTTTCTGTTTCAGTTTTTAAGCCAAAAATAATAATGTTATTTTTGCGATGAAGTCTTTCACTCTGAACGAGTCTTAACTCTAGAGCCTTATACTTATCTTCCAGTACTTCAATCTTTCTATCCTGCTTGTCCAACTTTTGAATTATCTTATCATTTTCATTTTTAAGTCGTTCTTCCAAACTTGTAATTGTTCGAATTTCACTGTCTTTAATGGCGTTCAATAGTTTAGAGTAAAGTTCGGCATTAGATATATCCTGCATATTTTAAAATAAAGATTTTTCGCTCAGCGATTTTAATAGCCCAATTTTGATTTTGTAGAAAAACACACATTTAATATGGCGCTACTTTAAAGAAAATGTATCTGAAATAAAGCATTGTCAAAACTAAGAAGTTTTATGTAAGTTGCCTTGAGTCTTATTTTGCAAAAGTGGTTCAATTTACAAAATATAGGTAAAAAATGAAAATTATCTTATGCGGCTGAAATTTTGCATGTGGGCATTGCATTTAAAAAAACTTTTTCTAATAACTTTTTTCGATACTTTCAGAAATAACCCTACTTTTGAATTATTTTTTGGAAAAAATTAAAATTTGACAGATAATGCGAATCATGTGACTACTATTTTTTTGCTTAATTTTCATCTCGATCGAAGCAGAGCTTGATGCCAAAGTCAAATTTCGAATAAAGCGATTAATAAAAAAAATCCCATATGATGCGGACTTTACTGGTGACGCTGTATATACAGGGCGTCAAAGTTGAATAACTGATTTTTTTTGGATAATTCGAGTATTTAATAATATATAAATTTTAAATTTGGTACACTGCTTCACCATAAAGAGTTACATCTTTTGAGAAAAAACAAAACAAAAACAATTGTTAAATATTTAAAATAGGAGAGGGGGTCCAGTACCCGCTAACCACCACTATTTTTTAGTACGTGCGCCAGTGACTTCCGAACTATATTTTTTCAGGTAAATTTGTTATTGATTATTTTTTGACACCTATAGAACTCCGATAAAATGCGCCACTGTTTTTACATTATTTTTGCTAGTCCTTTGTCATTCGGGGTCAGCGGGTACTGGACCCCCTATTTTGAATATTTGATAGTTGTTTTTTGTTTTGTTCCTTTCAAAAGATGTAAGGCCTCTTTCACACTATCAGGTTTAGACGGTCCGGTTTCAAACCTGACGCAATTCGGACAAGTAATGGACCATTCGTTTAAATATAGCTCTTCACACTATCAGGTTCAGGTTCGGTGACTGGTTGCAGCCGGATGGTCGACTGGAGCATCCGGTTCTCTGACGCCGGACGAAGTGATGGTGGGGTATTGCAGCTTATGTGCGCGTTCACACTTTATTTATTTATTTATTTATTTATTTATTGACGTTTATAACATTTTAAAGTAACATTAGGTACAGTACATATTTCACAATAAATTTTCTATAACTTAGTTACAGTAATATGTGAAATGTTAACTTAAAATAACCCTCCTCGCAGAGGATTTAAAGCTAGTCAAGGAAATATCTATCAAGTCTAGCCTATTATAGTAACGATTAACAATGCTTAAAATCCTATTTACTGGTTTATGTAGCAAATACAGTGTACGACAATAGGGGACATGCAGGAGGGATTGGTTACGCGTTTGATACGTTGGGACTAAAATGAAAATAAGTTAAGACATTCGGGGCTCTTAATAATATTATTTAAAACCTTAAATGTAAAACAAACGTCATAAAACTCCCTCCTGCAAGCAAGTGTACTAAGATTCAAGTAGGACCTAGTTTGATCACAGCTTAAATTGATACCTGTTCTAAGCAACCGGTATTTAGCAAATTTAATAATTTTGTGTTGGACACTCTCAAGTCTACCAATATGAGTGTGGTAGTATGGAGACCAAACTATGTTTGAATATTCCAAAACCGATCTAACATGAGAAATATACAACAACCTAAGTGCATTAATATTTTTAAAGTCTTTACATGATCTTCTTATAAATCCCAACATCTTATTTGCCCTACCAACAATGCTCTCAAAGTGATGAGTGAAGGTCAACCTGCTGTCAAATACCACATCAAGATCCCTGACAGTGGAGACCTCAACAAGAGGAACACTGTTAATGGAATACTGAATGGGGACAATACTCGTTAACCTACTGAATCTTATAAACGGACACTTTTCAGCATTAAGTGACATTCTATTACGTTGACACCAAGGGAAGATCATGTCAATATCATGTTGTAGAGCAGACATGTCCAGAAGAGATGAGATTTGTTTTAAAAGTTTCAAGTCATCAGCAAACAACAAGCAAATGCACGATAACAGGGGGCTAGGTCATTGATAAATAAGCAGAATAGAAGGGGACCCAAATGAGAACCTTGGGGGACCCCAGATGTTACCTAAAAAGGGTCAGAGAGAAAGCCATCTACTTTGACCTGTTGCGTCCTATCATGGAGGTAAGACATGATCCACGAGAGAAGTTGACCGGACAACCCAAGACCCGAAAGTTTAGAAATAAGGATGGCATGGTTTACCTTATCGAATGCCTTGCTAAAATCTGTGTAAATAGCATGACACTCTTGACCTTTTTCTAAGGAGCTATTTAGGTAGTTAGAAAATATAAATAGGTTGGTATCTACAGATCGCCCCGAAATAAAACCATGCTGCTGATTGACAATGAGTGGCTCAAAAACACCTGAAAGAACTTTCTCAACACAGTGTTCGAAAAGCTTGGGTATAGCTAACGTGACCATGCGTCCTGTTTTCAACGGGACCGTCCCTTATTTCGGCTCTACGTCCCGGTGTCCCTGAAAAGAAATTTGGAACGCGAAATTGTCCCTTTTTCCCAACTAGTCGCAAAAAGTAACCGAATGGAATAATCTAAATGTTTCGACGAAAAATCGTTGGGTATTCAAAAACTTTCACACCAACAATCATAAACATGAAAACTTTTGTATATTAATTGAATATATTTTATGTCTTCCTGGCACAAATAGTGCTTATTTTTTTTAATGAACAAACTGTGGACGACAGAAAAAACCCAGTTATAGGTCTCAGTTCTTAAGGCGATGCTGATATTTAAAGTGAATATTAAAAAAACGTGCCAAGAATTTTATTCTTACTTAAAATAATCACCATTACTTGCATTAAATCAAATTTGTTCCTCTGACAAATATAGAAATAACTATATAAGCATTTATTTTTTATACCATTAATTTTTTTAATTTGTAGTAGGTAGGTACTATTTTAATAAATAGAATAAAACTTATTAAGAATGTGTTTTTTCTATTGAAAACTTACTAATTGACTTAAATAAGCCTTTGTCCCGTTTTAAGTCCATAAAAAAATGGCCACGTTAGGTATAGCTGAGAGTATGCTGATCGGCCTATAGTTGTTAATATTGTTCGTATTACCAGACTTAAAAACAGGGCAAACATATGATGATTTCCACCTTGCAGGAAATACTCCAGTACTTAGAGATTTGGAAAAGATAAAATAAAGGGGTAGGTAAAGAGAATGGGAACAGAATTTAAGTTGTCTGTTAGGTATATTATCTGGACCCGCACCCTTATTGATATCTTGGTTGGTGAGAGCAGTTTCAATTTCTGTAGCTTTAATGATAACATCAGAAACAGACACAGGCCTTTCAGAAGAATAAACACCAGCAATATTACTGTCGATGGGGTTGAAAACTGAGGAGAAATAACGAGCGAAGAGATTGGCAATATCATGGCCGTTATCAGCTTTGTCGCCATCAAAAAACATCTAATCCGGTTATGGTCCTCAGGTTTAGTCTGTGGTAGTTTATTATTTGTTTTAACTCTGGCGAGGAAGGTGCGAACGCTTACCCGATAGTTAAGCTAAGCATTTCTTTTGGACTGATGCAATTCCTCATTTTTGTAGTTTGACTCTGTAAAACTGGCTATAATTTAGTATGTAGTTCTTCAAAAAAAGAAACAGACATTCTAAAGTAATTAATTTTTTTTCTTCACTTCTTATTTAGTCATACAAAATTTGAGAAGCACCAATCTCGTCACGTGTTTGAAGTAGAGGGTGTACCCAAACTCCCCTTTTATCATTTCTTTGCTTTTTACGCTTTTTATATAAATACCAAAAAGTTATAACAGCATTACGATCCATAATCGAAACGTGGACTAAAGTTTATTAATATGGACCATACCGGACCTGATGAAATCCTGATCGGGTCCGGATATTTTTATTTTTACTTCAGGATCCGGTTTAAAACCTGACCGGCGAACCTGATAGTGTGAAAAAGGCCTAACTCTTCATGTTAAAGGAATGTACCCAACTTGAAATTAATATGTTATTAAAAACTCGAATTATTCAAAAAATCAGTTTTTAATTTCAAACTTTGATATTTGGTATATTGAACATGGGGGGGGGGGGGGGGGGGCGTCAAAAATGACAAATGGCATTATAAAAGCCATATTATTTTTGGTCAAGGAATATATGGTTAATGAATTGACCTCCTTTTTCCGGACACTCTGTATATACTTATTAATGGTTTTATATGTATGTATCATAAACTCTAAGTAAACCTAGACATCCCACTTAACGGGGAGAAAGCAAGGCTCGAGGCCGCTATGTAAATGCTGAAAAGCAAAATTACTTTGGACGGATATTCGCATTTGCCAAACGTTTATCACAGGCAACGTTCGACGTAACTCGTTACAGATTTGTACGTCGTACAGAGGTGGCAGCCTAGCGCAGCGATAGCGTTCTCGCATCGCATGCCGAAGGTACCTGGTTCGATCCCAGTCAGGTTTGGCGGACTTATTTAGTTTGCTTGACCAGGCCACCGTACTTCGTATTGTTGCATTGTACAACACATACTAGCATTCTCAATGGCAAAATAAACACTGCAGTGAAAGGCGACCTCGATACGATACAGCTGTGGAGCTCTCGGGCTCCTCCGGTATCATTCGGGTGTCCCTTCGGCATGTTGTCGAGAAGTGAGCTACTCCTGCACCCAGTAACGGATCTAGTGACCCACAAAAGGGACGCATGTCTGTTACCGATCCAGACGGATTGGGGGACGCCCCGAATCAGAGGATTTTGTAATACAGACGGTGTACGGTATGTCCCGTGGAATGATACTGGATCCCGACGGATTAGGGGGCTCTGCGGCAACATCCTTCAAGTCGCACCACGGAGACGTAATGGGCTTCCCCCGTCGAGGTCTGTGGTGGACAAGAGGTGTTAAAACAGGACCGTAAAACTGTGCCGAGAATTGCATCTGCCAGTAAAATTGTGGTTCGGAACCCACGTAAAACTGTAGGTCCCGTCTGGCTGTCATTACCCAGACGTAAAATGGGGTTGGCAAAAAGGGTGGCACTAGCCTACTTGCTTGGCGCTAAGCCTCCCCTCAACTACTACTACTACTACTGTACGTCGTACACAATTTTGAGCGGTAAAATATTTTCATTGCATGGTTTCTCCTGGTTTTGTTACTCCATGGTAGTATTTATGGTACCAGCTGCAAATTTTTAATAATCAGTTTGCGCGAGCGAAGCCGCGGCTACCTATAGTGTATATTTATAAAACCCATCGCTATTGGCATTTTCCGTAATTTTGACGGGCTACAGGTCATTTATAAAACGACTTGGAGAAAAACCGCTTGTAACTTCTTTATTCAAACATGGTGATTTTTGTTTTAACTGGTAAACTTGTAAAATCGGTTTTACGTCAAAAAACTAATACTTTTTTCGGTTTTTCCTATTTTATTATTGTATTATCCTATTTAGGATAAATATTACTTAATCGCTTGACCCCCAATTAGACGATCGGACTGCCATTACGGTCTATAGGACCGAGAGTAAATGGTTCCCACTTTAAAAACGCGGCCTATTAGACCGTAGTGCAATTTGTCGCACGCGCCAACTAAAGTCCATTGGACCGAGATCATTTTTAGTTCCCCAGGGCCCGCGGGCTGTTCTCATCTGGGAATATTCGCTGTGATAGACCGAGCTGGCGCATGGGACAAGTTTGTACCACTCAGTCAGAAAGTCCGGAAAGCATTTTTTTTTAAATTGAAGCCAGTGCCCATTTAATTTGTCCTACTTTATGCAATGTCACAAATAGCCTCTCGGACTTTTTTTTTTGGCATGGCTTCATGATCAAAAAAGCGAATATATGGTTTCGGCAGTCAACGTGTTAAATCCCAATGCATCCGTCGGTAGTTATATTTTAACAAGATTCTTAGTGTTACGAAAGGAAAGTGTATTATCCCTAATACGAGTTAATATTGACATAATTGTTGGGTGGTTTAGGAGATATTTATGTTTTGAAATTTTAATAATAATAATAATAATAATTATAATTACTTTTAAAACCCAAATATTTTGGTTTTTTTTATTGGTAAGATTGGTTTTAATTTTAATATATTTTTTATTTATGGTTTTAAGATTTAATATTATTAGTTTAGAGAAATTTCAGGAAAATATTTGATTTATTTTTATTTTAATACCTATTTCTTTTATGTGGGTAGTGTCTAGTTTATTGTTGAATAGAGTGTTTGCAGAGATTGGCGTTCATTGGGTAAAGTCACCAAAATAGCGATAAATCGCTAAATCCGGTAAGCCTGTAACCAATAAGCCGAACGCATCATCAATTTATTCAGTTCAATTTTCAAAATATCTTTATTATTCGTAATTATGTATTACATGATAAATCTTACGGAATGACAATTTGGAATAAATTTAAAAAATGTGTGACGTCATATCATACCGTGCGAGCAAAAATTATTTGCATCAAAGAAGGCCTTGCATCTAAGGACGTAATGCTTAGCCGTAGAGCTTAATACCTGTTGGGTGTCAGTAACTACCTGAATTAACAATCAATCAGTTATTCCGTCATCTTTGACAGTCGTTACAAGTAATTTGATTCATCGCTAATTTTTCCAATTTCTTGAAAAATTCACGCAATGGGCTTTACGGAACAGCACAAAACATTCATGGTTGATGCGTATTTTCGAAACGGGGTTAGAGTAAATGGTGAGTTGCAATACAATCCGGGTTTGTTTATGGACGATTTTCACGAACATTTTCCTAACGTTGCTTTTATTGCTGGAGATTTTTATCATTGCCTGAAAAGAACCGTGGCTGTGTTTAGGGAAACAGGTTCTATGCAACATAAAAAAGGAGCAGGAAGACCATCTGTAAGAACAGAAAAACTTGTTGCAAACGTTCGTCAAATAATGCAAAATATGCCAACAAATTGTATAAGACGCCTGTCCCATTTTCATTTATTTTATTTTATTTTATTTTTATTTTTCTTTCGGTATATTCTTATTTTGTTAATTTGGTAAACAAAAAAAATTAATTTGAATTTGTCTACTTATTTTATTACTCATTAGTTTGGCATATCATGTCATAATATGAATTTGACAAAATTTTAACCTAGATTTGGTTAGATATATCATCCCCATATATCATTGTGATCTAAACCAAGCCCTACGTTTTTTAATCCAAGCCCTCTTTAATGCAAATAATTTTTGCTCGCACGGTATATCATACTTTTGCGAAACCAGACAAGAAAAACGTCTGGCGAAATGTTAACGACACGAAATTTTCAAAAAACTGGGGAGTTTTATTAAAAACTGTCATATTTCTGGTCTCGTAAAATATTAGTTGGTACTCACTATAAAAATCAGAGATTAGCAAATTTGTTCGTAATTATTAAAAAACCCTAAAAAGTAACCACCATTATTAATTTCTGGGGCAACTAATTGTATCTTTGATGATAAGAAATTATAATCTCGGATGATTAAAAAAAAAGTTTTTTAATAAGTGATTTTATCTATGTGACAATGATTCCTATAATGTAGTCGTTTTGTTACCCCCCAACACTATAAATTGCGACAAGGTTGGATCTTAATTTGTGCCACGTGAAAGCCAGACAGGCACGTCTTGGTGACAAAATTATCCAATGACATGAATTAGTTATTTGATAAGTTATTATTCATTTTTGACACCATAATTGTTAAAGAGACCTTTGCCGTACGAGAAACCTGCACGTGATATTCCTGAATAATAATTATACAGGGTGTCTCTAAAAGGTGCGAAAGAAATACTACCACAATATCCTGAGGCTTAAATATGACGATCTAACACAACTTACCTCTTAGTCCAAAAGTGGATGAGTTCGTAGATACAGAGTGTCAAAAGTTCAATTGCTTTTAGTTTTTCATAAATATTTTTTTTACTAATTATTGTATTGTTACAATATTTTACTAGTGGGGGAGGGGGGTTCTACGAGGGTGAAAATTAAAATCTGCTCTCATTTTTATTGTAAAATTTTGGAATGATCAAACAATTTTCACATTTTTATTCGGCATGGCCGTACAGTATACTAATGAAGAAATTACATGTTACTGGTCTTTGAATATTGCCATGGAAATGGTTTAGAATCTTACAGAGTATACAGTGAAAGATTTCCGAATCGTCGCTAACTAAGCCATAAAACATTCGCGGCAGTTAAAAGACGTCTTCGTAAAATGGGTAGGTTTATGCCTGTTTCTATCAATTATGGTCGTGCACGTACACTAAGAACTCCAGAGGTTGAGGAAGATGTTCTAATTCGAATCGAATCGAATCCAAAAGTCAGCAGCAGACGATTGGGCTTAAAACTAGGGGTATAAAAAGATACTGTTAATAGGGTGACCAGAGAACAACTACTGCAAACATTTCATGTTCAACGGATACAATATCTTCTACCCCATGAGTTTGAACCACGCCTAGCTTACTGCCGGTTTACCCAAGGACACAGAAATCAAGATTGGAACTTAACACGAAGAATTTTATTTAAAGATGAGGCATGTTTTACGTGATATGGCATAACTAATTTGCACAATGAACATGTCTTTGCTAAAGAAAATCCTTATGCCATTAAAGTAACCCATTATCAGCATGAGTTTAAGATCAATGTCTGGGAAGGAATCATAGATACTTTCATAATAATTGGTCCTGTCATTTTACCACCTTGACTAAATGGCAAAAATTATTTTATCTACAAGCGGCATGCGGTTACTACTTACCGCACTGATTTGAGTGCGGTAAGTAATTACATACTATAAAAACAAGTTTTTATATTATTCAAGTGTATTTTTTATTTTTAAAAGAAACTCTATTAAACATTAGATGTATAACAAGTACTTACATATTTAAATTTCTAAACTAATCCAAACTTATAAATTAATAAAAATAATATTAATTGTAGAATTTGTAACATTTCCAAACGACATCAATGAAGTAAGTGTTTTACTATCATATTAGACACAAGAATTCAACGTTACAGGTTTACTAAATCAGGAGGTTCTCTCTCATATTCCTCAACACCATTTATTTGCTTTGCAATTCCTATTTTATTTTGCACCGAATGTTCAATATAGGCCTCCGCAACACTGGAGGACTTCCATTCACCATGTCTTTTTAAACTCATGATATCCCCGCCAGCATCTACTACTAATGTAGCTGACGTCCTTCGATAACAATGTCCGGTATATTCTTTGGGACTGGACAACTTTAAATATGATGCAATTTGAGAAGGCATTTTTCCAAAAGTATTTATACCCAGTGGTAGGATAGTGCATCTTCCTTTTTTATATGCAATAAATAACCGTGTATGGGCAGTATGATCGGGTCTAAGGGCTCTATACTTCTTGAAAATTGAAATATTATTAATTTCTGATGTAAATCCTTCCACGTTAACCACGAACTGTCGATCTACAAGTGTCTTTGTTTCCGGGACAGTTACAACAAGGTGGGTTTCAAATTCCTTAATATCTTCAATATCTATTTTACATAACTCCACTTGACGACATGCCCCAGCGATGCCCACAATGAGTACTACCTGAAACAAGCAAATAAGTTGTTAAAAGTAGATTTTAAAAAAATCGCAATTAAGTACCATTAATAAAAACTCAACATCTGGTGCCTTAACAAGGAATTTTACAACCTCATTCTTGGAGAATGCCTTTGATTTCTTAGCTTTGTATCCCACAGACTTCCTTTTTAAATATGCCATCAGTTTTGCGTACATGCTTATGTCGACATTATTTTTGATACTTATAGTAGATCTGAGCATTGAGTAATATCTCCATAAAGAGGATGATTTATAATCCTTAAATTTATCCACAAAATAGGCAAGCATCACATCTTTACTAATTGCTTAAACTTTCTTTGATGAACACCAGTCCATGAAGAGTCCATATTCCTTCTCATATCTATGCCGTGATTTATCCGGCAATAAATTAAGGGTAGCTGTTTTAGCAATCTCCAGAACTTTCTTCGGAATTTCATCATCACTGCTGCTACTGACACATGCTACGCCTTTAGGGACGTAAAACACACTTTCACGAAATTGTTACAAAAATAATTATCGTTTATTCCGTTGTCAAGTTTTACATCTGTCATATAAAAACCAACTATTAAAGTTCTATAATTTTTTTCCCTAGCAACCTCATACCGTGCGAGCAAATATTATTTGCATCAAAGAGGGCTTGGATTAAGAAAGTAGGGCTTGGTTTAGATATGGAGAACTAGAGGATAGGAGGCCGATCGCAATGCATTGGATTCGGTCCCAAATTAGCATCAGTAATTCAGCTTTACGAGTCGCCGTAAGATGGCGCTCGTGTTCGAAGTGGGCTATCAAATAAATGTTTTTTTATGGACGCAATAACTATTTTTATTTAAATTAGTTCTTTAAGGAACAAATAAGGACTTTTATATGAATTTACACTTGCTTTGTTATACTTATTAGTAAACTCGGCCTGTATAAAGTTCCAACGATGCTTGGTTTTTAAAATACAGGGTATTAAACATTCTAGCTATACCTTTGGAGCTAGAAAGAGACTTATTTGGCTGCGTTTTCTCTCTAAAAAAGATCCTGTCTTAAACCCCGACACAAAGCAAACTCTACTTTTATAATTTTTACCATTATTCATTATAAATATGGAAATCAATTACAATACAACGTTATTTGTCTTGTCTTGTCTTCAAACGTTATTTGTTATTTCGAAAATAAAATGTCAATTTGTCAAAAGTAAAAGTAAAAACGAAGAAGAAGAAGACGACACCAGCCCACTTGCGACGCGAGATCATCTATCGGCCAATAGCGAACTAACCAAAAAACCGGGACAGAATTTGAAAATGCTGCCATTGTCGATCGGCCTCCTACCCTCTAGTTCTCCATAGGTTTAGATTATGAAGAACTAGAGGGTAGGAGGCCGATAGCAATGCATTGGATTCGGTCCCAAATTAGCATCGGTAATTCAGCTTTACTAGTCGCCGTAAGATGGCGCTCGTGTTCGAAGTGGGCTATCAAATAAATGGTTTCTTATGGACGCGATAACTATTTTTATTTAAATTAGTTCTTTAAGGAAGAACTAAGGACTTTTATATGAATTTACACTTACTTTGTTATACTTATTAGTAAACTCGGCCTGTATAAAGTTCCAACGATGCTTGGTTTTTAAAATACAGGGTATTAAACATTCTAGCTACAGCGGGTTTTTTTTTAAGTGAGCAACTAAACAACTATTGGAGCTAGAAATAGACTTATTTCGCTGCGTTTTCTCTCTGAATAAGTTCCTGTCTTACACCCCGACACAAAGCAAACTCTACTTTTATAAATTTTACCATTATTCATTATAAATAATATGGAAATCAATTAGAACACAACGTTATTTGTCTTGTCTTGTCTTTAAACCTTCAAACGTTATCTGTTATTTCGAAAAATAAAATGTCAATTGTCAAAAGTAAAAGTCCAAAACGAAGAAGAAGAAGAAGAAGAAGAAGAAGAAGAAGAAGAAGACGACGACACCAGCCCACTTGCGAAGCGAGAGCATCTATCGGCCAACTAGCAAACTAACCAAAAAACCTGGACAGAAATTGAAAATGCTGCCATTGTCGATCGACCTTCTACCCTCTAGTTCTCCATAAATTAGATAAAATAATTAGATAACGGCTGTCAAAGATGACGTAATAACTGATTGATTGATTGATTGATACCGCTAAGCATTACGTCCTTAGATGCAAGGCCCTTTTTGATGTAAATAATTTTTGCTCGCACGGTATTAATGCATTATTGATAACGACTTACGAGGCACCCACGGGGTAAATTAAAACAGTGCTATTTTAGTTTTTAATATTGGTGCCCTAAAACATGCTTGTAGATAAAATATCGTACAATACACTCACGGTAGGTGTCTTTGCAGCATTTGCGTGATTTACCAAACTCGCCTTCGGCTCGGTTTAATAATTATCACGCACATGCGGTAAAGACGTACCTACCGTACTTGTATTGTAATATACTATGAAACATCTGCCAAACGACTTACCAAACTGATTAGATCCCCTACCCTTGGAACTTCGAAGAGGGATGTGGGTGAATGCATGACGGTGCCCCTCCACATGTTTTGTACGTAGTTGTTCGAACGAACATTACCCAAAGAGATGAATTGGTAGAGGCAATAATACATCAGCAAATTGGCCAGCTCGATCCCCTGATATCACTCCGATGGATTACTTTTTATAGGGAACTTTGAAAACCATTGTGTATTCTAGGCCAGTAAATACGATGACGAAATGCTCCAAAAAGTTTTATTTCAATTTTTAAGACGTAATAATCTTTGTACGATAATGGAGGTCATTTGAGCATTTATTAAAAGCATTTTTATAAAATAAAATGAAATTAAATCTTTGATTGACTGGTATAACTGGAAAATAAAATAAAGAACACATTTATGCAATTGTGTTTTTTTAGTTTTTGTGACAGTTATTTTAATGTAACGTCTTCGCTTTAAATTGTATTCAATTACAATAATTTAGACCTGACAAAACATGAAAACATGAAATACATTTTTTAAATCCAGATAATATCTCAAAAACGGCTGCTCAAATGAACTCTTACCACGTATACCTTTCTTAAATAAAATAATAATATAATAAGAATGTTTATTAAAAGTTCAATACAGAGTGGCTCAAAAAAGTAATTTCGTTATAAATCTGTGCAAGGTACCGCAGGTGGCGCCCTCTACATTTTACAATAGCAATAAGAGCAGATATTAATTTGTTATCCCAGAAACCCCCCACTAGACGAATATTGTGACAATACACAAATTATTAAAAAAATTATTTATGAAAACCTGAAACCAAATTGAACTTTTGACACTCTGTATCACCGAAATCATCCACTTTTGGACTGAGGTAAGTTGGGTTAGATCGTCATTTCGGAATTCGGAATTTGTGGTAGCATTTTTTCGCACCTTTTAGAGACATCCTGTACATATAAAAAATATCCATTTGACTCCTCGATCCGCGACTGTTAAAAAAAATATTGCACAGTCAAGCAAGTAAAATTGATGTTGGATTTGTGCCCTTTCTGAATTACGACTTTGTTGGTTAAGGGTATACTTAAGTTTTGGTATAAAAATATAATAAAAAATATTGGAAAAACGAGGATTTGATATTGCGTAGGTGTTTTTATAGGTGTTCAGTGAAGCAGGCCATTGGCCTTTAATACAACAGTATAATTGATTTTTATGTTTAACTTCTTGGAAAATTATTTCAGTTTATACAAGGTGACAATAAAAGATTTTTTATTTTAAAATTAACGGTAAAATTGCTCTAAAACGTGGAAGAACATTCGACAATTGAAAACGGAAATGAAGAACTCAATGGCGTGTTATATGTACAGGGTGATCCACGAAGGAAACCATACATGCTACGCCTTTGGGGTAAAAATGTAGTGTAAAATAAGACGAAAAGAACATTCTGTTAATAATTTTTAAGTTCCTAATTCTACCGCTAGGGGGCGTAGTTGCTATGCGATAATTCCAATTCCTTAATTTCCACTAATAACTTCAATTCATCATAGGTCATAAATTAAGTTTTTATAACCTTAGTACTACCATGTTAATCAAATTTAATAAATTATGGCTTAAAGGACGTTTTATCCTGATGGAACGTTTATATAAATATTAGTTGATTCAGCCGATACTAGGTGGAAATCCATAATTATATTATTATGAGATACAGTAAAACAAAGTTAAACTTGTAAATTTCCACTATATTAACTAGAAAAACTACGTTTCGCTAACACTGTAGCCTCGTCGGATGACAATGAATTATTTAAATCACTGTACTTACCATTAAGCTTATATTTGTGAAATAAGTAATGTTTTTAAAGAAACAATGCTTTTTGCGAATGGGGAGTGATATGTTGGACATTTAGTTTCAATTATTTGAAATCACAGTTTTGGCTTTAACAGAATACTCTATGCGTTATCCTCATAGACTTAACTATCTCAGAAAAGTTTTCAGCATTTCGCTGGTTTTAGATGAAATGTATCTACATCTTTTACCATTTTATTTTCCAGGGTTACTGGAAAATGTTCCTTTCAATGTAAGACGAAGTATGTGGTGGTGGCTCATTCACTTCACACACCAGGGGCGTAGCTACCGCCGTATCAGCCGTATCAATGATACGGGGTCTCCGGACCACAGGGGCTCTGGCCCCAAACGTGTGTAAGAAAAGATTCATAAAATGGTATCCACAATCTCACTTAAACTAGGCAGTACCTAATTCCCGAGAAAAAAATCATATCAAATATCATAAAAAAGGGTGCCGGAAAACTGTCAGCTAAATACAGTGCAGATATGTCAGTTGATCTTAACGACCAATTAACTGCTTTGAAAACATGCTTATCTGAAATTTAGAAAATTCATTTCATTAAGGAACTTATGGAATTATTGGTAATAAAATTCAATAGCCTTAGATCCAGTTTTCCAGAGGTAATAACAGCATGTTTTTTATTCTTGACCCTTCCGGTTACAACTGCAACAGCTGAAAGACGTTTTTCGAAATTAAAACTAATAAAAAATTATCTAAGGACTTCTATGAGACAGAAAAGGCTATCAGACTTGTCACTATTGTCTATAGATAGAGGCAGAAAATTTAGAAAAACTGAAATCGTCTTCACCTATGAATGATTTAATAAATAAGTTCGCCGAACAAAAGGCAAGAAAAGTGTATACTTATTTGATTTAAATTGTTTGGCTAGCTTAGTTCTTAGAAATTAATTGTAAGTTATAACGTATAATCAATATATTATATTTATCATAATTCAATGCGAGCGTTTTTTTTCCTTTTGTAAAAGGTTTTTCCTACAGACGTGTGGAAAAATTAATTGGAAAAATGGTTTTCCACACTAGTGCGGAAAAATTTTTCGGCACGATTATGTCAAAAATCCGTGCGGAAAATTGGTTTTTCCACACTAGTGCGGAAAATTTTTTCGTCACGATTATGTCAAAATCAATAATATATCAATTATAACTTGTAGTTATTACTTTTTTTCTCAGAATTAGTTACTGCTACATATGTATGTGATTGTTAAAGTTAATTAAAAATTATTAAATTTCTTTGAAATATGTGTAACTTATTTCCACACGTCTGTAGAAAAATTATTGTACCTGACACGAGCGGAAAATGTTTTCCCTGCACTCGGCTGCTTCACCGAACTCCGGTACGCGTCGTTCGGTGAACGGCAGACTCGTGCGGAAAAATTCATTTTCCGCACTTGTTAGGTAAATAGCTATTACCTTTCATTTGGGCCCCCCAACAAATTCTGATACAGGGCCCGTCTAAGGCATGCTACGCCACTGTCACACACACAATCTTTTTGACGAATATTTTCCCGATAGATGGATTGGCAGGATAATTGTGTTTCCTTGGCCGGTTAGGACCCACGACTTAACATGTTGGATTTTTATTTATGGGGCAGACTTAAAAACTTTGTTAGTAGTGGAGAGATGAGAGACCATCCTCCTCCTCCGCTAAAATCAATGGGAGGCATCCTATTATATCTTAAACCAACGAGAGCGCAACCTCTTTCGCATTGAATTTATTAACATCAAAAACTCCTCTTTGACTATCACGCTAAAATCAATGAGAGACCTAAAGAGGTATCCTATTCCATACTAAAACCAACACATGGGCAACCACTTTTACTGTAAATTTAAAGATTAGTTTAGTTAATCATTATTTTAAAGGTTATGGGTGTATTCACATCACCGACACCTTGAGACTGTACTAAGTTCATTCGTGTACAGGGTGTCCCATTTTCGATACTTTTAGTGGATATTGGAGTTATTATAAAACATAGAAATTTGCGGTTTTCGCGTCACTGTGCTACTATTTAACGAAACGAATTATTTCGGTGTCAAATATGTCATGGCATTCTTAGATTTTAATCTACAAGGTGATTTTGAAAGTCTTTCCTTTTTAGGCACCCCTCGTAATTCCGTTATGCGTCAACTTATTAAAAAAGTAAAAACTTATATTCGTAGAACTTTTTACGTAGAGTTCAGTGGCGTCATTAGTTTTTTTTCTAAAAATGTTAGTTTTCCAGATATTATCCCAAACTATGTTTTTTTAAATAGGATACCATGTATATTATTTTTTATATTGATTAAGTATCATTTGGGCTTGTCAAAAATGTATAGTTGTTTATATTTATATATATAAAATTCCCAAGAAGCTTCTGAATTATATTTCAATAGGTAGGTAATGTATTTAAAGCGCTTTCATTATGATAATTTCTCTTATCTGACGATTGTTTTCATTCATATTAGGCATCCAGAAAGAAGGTAATCATTTTCAGAAATATTTGCTCGTTTGAAAACCAATCTAGTTGAGCACGGGTCGTTTATTCAGCCACGTCCCAAAACATACTTCAAAGAAGACAGGGAGAGAAAAGAAATAAATGTTTCATTTTACGCAGAAGCAACGACTTTATCTTCCTGTAGAAAAATAGAGGAAAAAATTGGTGTAACAAGATCGGACGCTCAGAAAATATTGAAAAAATTTAAATACTATCCATATAAATTTAAGATATTACAACGGAGATGCCGAGCGTCGAATAACTTTTTGCCAATGGTATTTAGAACAAATCCGTACTAACGCATCTTTTGGCAGACTTGTCATCTGGTCTGACGAATGTTATTTTTTCAGTGCAGGCATTTTTAAGCGTCATAACACGAGGCATTTGTCTACAGAAATTCACCATTTAATTTTCGAAAGGGCACAACAAGGGCGCTTCGGGTTTGTTCGGGGTGTATTATGTTTCATTTTGGGCCGACACGTAGTCTACCGGATGTATGATGGGGGTCTTACAGCTCGTAAATACCTAGAAATCCTGGAGGAAGTTATTCCCGAATTACTGGAAAATATTCCATTGGCCCATTTCAATTCCGTCTATCTCCAACAAGACGGTGCTCCGGGTCACAACTCTCTGCTAATAAGGCCATTTCTGCAAAATATCTTTCCTCAAAGATGGATAGGTACAAATGGGCCTGTGAGGTGGCCCACACGATCTCCCGATCTTTCCATTTTGGATTTTTTTTGTGGCGTTTTATGAAAAACCAAGTATACCCACACAGCACCAAATATCTTGGAAATACCTCATATTGATCACAATATCTCAGATATTTCTGAGATAACTGAGACATTTCTGAGATGTCTCTGAGATTTTAAAAATTCTTCAAAAATTGTTGTAACATTCGAGATATATCTGAGATATCCGTAAGATATTCACGAAATTTTCCAAATTAAAATTTTCCAGCAATTGGGTAAATGTGTTTCTAGGCATTTCCGTTACATCTCTAAAACATTTTGTAATAAAATTAAATAATTCCATGATATGTTGCACGCACACTCAAAAAGCTCTCAAATTGATCACAATATCTCAGATATTCCTGAGATAACTGAGACATTTCTGAGATGTCTCTAGATTTGCATAATATATGTAGCACGCATACGGTAGTTTTCAATAATTACGCCAAGTGCCAACCAAGTTGATGTTTTTCAGTTACCACTGATTGTACTGGCACTGCTGGCAGGAGCAGAGCCAATAAAAAAAAAGACAAAGAAGAATATTTTCGATATCGATAGTCGTAATATCGATTATTGAACCAATTTTACAAGTTATTTTATTATTTTGAAAATAATAAATAATAGTTAAGACAGTAAGAAATTAGTCATATTTTTACATTTGAATAGGTATTTTTTTTTAATATGAATAATATACCATTAAATTGTAACAATCGAAAATTTCAATTATCGATTTTTTATTGGAATGCTTAAATCGACGATGTAGCTCAGCATTCAGAGAAACATAACCATTCTTTTTCGAATGGCGCGTGGGTAGCATGTTACACATGTGGATGGCTTTCGTTTGGCTTCGATTTGCTGCATGGTTTTTTGAGTATAGAAAGTGATTATAATAATATTATAGTGTTTTGAAGTCTTCAGCAAAATTTCATCTTTTGTTTTATTCAGGTTTGTTTTTATCAATATTTCTTTAAAAATGCCTAAATTTAAAAGAGTTAGTGCTATAAGCAAGAGACATTTACGTCGTCTAGTGCAAAGACAAATTAATGAAATAGAGCCTCAAACACAAGTTATATGCTTGCCTCAGGCCCCTAATAATGTGGATACACGGGAACCCACTGATAATTGTAATTTAAATTAATCAAGTTCTGACGAATCGGTTGCGTCCGAGGTTTCATTGCTAGAAATGAGTGATGTTGAACAAGCTAATATATTACTTGAGCCCGAGAAAGTAAATAACCCTAATACAAGTGATATTTTAAAGCCAACTGGTTATTCACAAAATTATGGGTCTGAAGTTGAAAATGTAAGAGCTACTTTAGCTAACTGGGCAGTCTCGTATAATATTTCTCATACTGCACTTAACCAATTATTAAAAAATTTACAAAATCATGAATGCTTTTCTAACTTTCCACTTGATAGCAGAACACTACTTCATACAGCTAAAAAATGTCCACTTAAAACAGTTTTTCCAGGAGAGTATTGTCATTTTGGCGTAAAAAATACGTTGCTGGAAAATATTGGAACTGATAATAATATAACCAATTTTGAACTTATTGAATTAATAATTTACCTATTAGTAGATCATCGACTAATGCTCTATGGCCTATATTAGAAAATATTTCTGGATTTTCAAATGTTTTCATAATAGGTGTATATTTTGAACCCCAAGAACCCCAAGATTCAAATCAATTTTTATCAGATTTTGTTGTAGAATGTATAGATTTGGTAACTAATGGCTTACATGTAAATAAAAAGATTGTTAATTTTTCTGTAAAAGGAATAATTTGTGATGCTCCTGCCAAATCATTTGTGCTAGGCGTTAAAGGGCATTCTGGGTACTCCAGTTGTACAAAATGTTTGATAGAGGGTGATTTTTTAAATAATCGAGTATGCTTTCCTGGCAGAACCATTTCTAAAAGAACAGATACAAGCTTTAGAAATAATAGTGATCAAGAATATAATGTACGTGAAAAGATTCTGAAAAATATTCCCAATTTTGATTTAGTAAAAGGTGTCCCTTTAGATTACATGCACCTTGTGTGCCTCGGAGTAACTAAAAGACTATTGCTTTTGTGGACAGGGGGTGATTTATCATTCAGATTAAGAAGTTCTGATGTTAAAGCTATATCACAAAAAATTGAAAATATAAAGCATTGTATACCAAAAGAATTTGTTAGAAAGCCCCGTTCTCTAGATTACTTAAAACTATTTAAAGCAACAGAGTTCCGTATGCTGTTGCTCTACACAGGTCCAATTTGTTTTTCGGGCATTTTAAAAAGTAAGGTTTATGAGAATTGTCTTGTACTACATGTTGCCATTAGAATGCTTTGTATTAAAAATGCATCTGTTGAAATGATTAAATATGCAAACCAACTATTGCATACTTTTGTTTCTACATATGAAAAAATTTATAAAAAATATAACGTTTCACATAATGTACATAATTTATTACATATTGTTGAAGATGTAAAAAATTTTGGTACTGTAGATGCTTTCAGTGCTTTTAAGTTTGAAAATTTTATGTCTTCAATAAAAAAAATTATTAGAAAATCGAAACGTCCGCTTCAACAGTTAATTTTTCGTACTGCTGAATTAAAAGCAGTAGGTATTCAGAACTATAAGGTTTTACCTGGAGAGGTCAGTTCAGAATTTTCGGTTTTGAATAATACTACACATACTTATGGTCCCCTTATTGATGAATGTTCAAATCCTCAGTATGATGCAATACAAAATGGTTTGTTTATTTTAAAAGCTTCTTCTGCTTCAGATAATTGTTTTTTAAGCAAAAATGGTAGCATTGTGGTCTTAGAAAATATTGCCTGTTCTAATGCAAATTGTATGTTGTTAATAGGAAGGGAATTTAAAAAGAAAGAAAACTTGTATGAAAAACCGTGTGCTTCTTCCGAACTTGACATTTATGTAGTTTCTCACTTATCTGTACTCAAAACTTGGCCTTTAAATGCAGTAAAACAGAAATATATGAGACTGCCATTCGAAAATAATAAATTTGTTGTTATTCCCTTATTTCATAGCGTTAGCATTATTTTTTGTTATAAGTTACAATAATTATATTTACAAAATAGAATACAATATAAATATATGCTTTTCTACTGTTTTTTTTCATGTTGTAGATTAGAAAATGAGTAAAAAATACTGTGTGGTAGAATTTGATGATGGCCTGCAGCTGATTCCCACACTCTGGATAGATGACAACAATGAGGCTTTTTGGCCAAATTTTAAAACTACAAATAAATACAATGCCGCTGTTAAAAATATTGTGCCCCCTAGTGCAGATTGGCAGAAATGTCAAATTCTTAGGATTTTGTATTCTACAGGTGAGACTTTTTAACACAAATAAATACAACTGCAATGCATTAAACAATGTCAGTATTACTAAGTAGTATAAAATAAGAAATTATTTAAAACATTTTTTTTTGAATGTCTGGTTATTGTTAAAAAAAATTCTTACATAGATTGTCCTAAAGTCGATAGTTTTAAATATTTATGTATGAGTTAAAAATTTTGAAAATATTGATTAGTTCTTTACAAAATATATCTTAAAAACTGTTTTAAAGTCTTCGAAGACAAAATGCAAAAAGGTTTGAAATAAAACTACCTCTAATATAATATATCATTATGTTGTTCCAGATAATTACGAATATGGGCTAAAAAAGGCAAGAGACGCTGAAAAAGACAATGACATCTGTACAACTGATCCAGATGAGGAAAAAAAAGACGAAAGTACAAAGCTATCAGGGTAATAACCTCAGATGACGAAACAGAAAAAAACAGTCGTACAGAAACAAAAGAAAAAATACATCCCTGAAACAGACTCTTCTAATGAAGACGATGAACAAGATGATATTGAATACCCCAAATTTCCCAAACACAAAACGAGTAAGTCATTATTACTTTAGGTATTGTTTCTTAAAACAAATGTAATATAATATATGCCCCTATCATAGCTAATGGCCCAGACTTTGAAGGCTTAACTCCTCTTCCTTAATCGAAGAACACGTCCATTTTTCTCAAAGAGACCTGATATTAAATATATAAGGTATATTAAATAAGACACAAAGTCTCTGCCTCTAATAAATATTTGTTGTCTGTATTTATTTTTGTTAGGTTACATGTTTCGCCTAAGCTGGCATCATCAGACCTAACCAATAAAAATAATTACAAAATTGCAATGATTTGAATATTTTAATTGTTTAGGTCGGATATTGCCAGCTTAGGCGAAACATGTGACCTAACATAAATAAATACAGACAACAAATATTTATTTGAGGCCGAGACTTTGTGTCTTATTTTATATGATATATTCTCCTTCTTAAACTAACATATAGGTACTTACTCACAAGGTGGATAGTCAAAACGACTTTGGAGATTCTAAGGGCTTTTTTTCTTTATTCTCAAAATCAAATGTTTAGAAAAAGAAAAATAATAAAACTTTCAGAATATTGTAATAGACATGCAGGAAAAGAAAAATTAAAAATTTGAAATTGCGACCTTAACTTTTAAATATCCTTTAGACATTCTTCAACATGTCCTCAATGATTATCAAGCGTGATTTTGGTAAAACTATAATGAATAGGTACCAAACAAATATATTGTAGATATGACAGTGGTATGTAGGTACATGTTGAACTTTTGTAATGTATTGTATGATGGTTCTAAATTTAGTTCATCCTGTTTCAGTTAATTATTTGTGTTCGACATTAAATAATCCAATGATAATAATATATCCAAAGAGAATAATGTACTAAAAGTGGATAAAGCACCAAAAGAGAAAGAACCGGCACAGCTACGTAAGTAATAGTTATTTGTTTCACTAGGCAGAAAAGCACAAGATTTAATGCCGCGGCTTGTGTTTCATAGACGAGGCGCAGCCGAGGCTAGGAAACCAGTGTTGTGTTTACTTGTCATTTAAAATTTTAATTTTTAATGACACCTGACAGGCTCAAAAGGTGTATTTTTCTGCCTAGGTATAAAAAGTCCACACACGCTTTTAATGTCATTTGGAGAAAAATATATTTTTCTTACGGTTATTTTGTCAATAATTCAAGTTTAAGACCATTAAAATAATAAGTTAATTTTTTTAGATTTTCAGCAGGAATGCCTTAACCTTCTGAAAGACATCCAGAGGAAGATTGTGGGAATATCATTCATTCAACAAGAATTATTAGACAGAGTGAATAAAATAGAACTAGGATCGGAGGATAGGCAGAATAAAGAAATGGAAAATGATGATCCTCATAGGGATATATTTGACAGTAGATTTCCTATCAAGACCATTGAAGAAATGGACAATGTTAATACACTATTGAAAACGAATGATAATTTACAGAAATATGTGGTAAGTCCCTATTGCCATCGTTTAATAATGATAATAAGAATATATCTTTATGGTAAAATATTTGATTAGGGTATATTGCCTAGCATATACATTAACGTAGATATTTTCTCTTAAACCTTTATAATTTTGTAGAAGAATATAAAATCTAAATTGATTTATTTGTACTTCTAGATCCAGCGTTGTCGTCTTGTGTTGGGAAAAGATGTAAAATCTTCCGTTGTGAATATCCTTCGAAGTTTGATAACGAATCAGGTTGCTGACAAGTATAGCTGGATTGGTGCAAAGAAAAAGAATTTTTTTTCACAACTACAGTTGGTTAAAGTAATACAGGGTAAGTTTATTGACTTTTAGTCATGATTTTGCTATTAAATTATTTGTAATCTTTCATTTACATCATTCATGATTTGACTTATTCACCAAGGAAAGTGACTCCAAAAATCTCCTTTTTCTATAAATAGTATCTGATCAGAGTAGATGAGGATTATTTACTTTTTTCCAGTTGCAGTTCGCAGTAAGAAAGGCTTTGTTGATATGACAACTGATTCCCAGATATCCGATGTCATCAAAAATTGGCTAAGACTGGCCAAATTAAGAGGACAACGAGAAAAAAATGGAAATCAGGATGAAGACAAGAATGAAGAAGAACCAATTATTTCATAAATAAATTTTTTTTAAAATACATACGTAATTACTTCTTGTTACTGATCTTACACCCATTGAAAAAACACTGGAACCCAAAAACAGGGGGGCATTTGCCCAGTAGGCATCAGTAATATAATATCTCAAATAATATATCTCTTTGATATCTCTATTGAGATATCTCAACGAGATATCTTTGAGACGTCTACGAGGCGGACATAAAGATATATCTGAGATATATCAAAGATATCTCAAAACATATGTAGATGTCTCTGAGATATACCATCTCTCAATATAGATATCTCTGTAATATCTAAGAGATGTGATTTTGCTGTGTGGGTATAAGACACGACATGAATCTCTAGCGGAACTTCGTGAGGCAATTGAGTTGGCCTTTCAAACTCTTCAGAATAGATATATTATTCTTTTTAATGCAATTGGAAAAATACCAAAATTGTGCCAATATTGCATTCAAAAAAACGGGCGGCATTTTGAAAATCTTTAAAAAACCATGGGTCGTTATTTTTAATTTTATTGTATTTTCTATTATTGGTACTTTTATGTATCTCTTAATGTTGTGTTTGTCTCTTTGTAATACAGTTTTCATCTGAGTATGTTTAATAAATGTTATTATATGTTAATTATTACATTATGTTAATTATTGTTGCGTTTGGCCATGGCCTACTGTTACAAATTAAGTAAATAATTAAAAACATCAAATTTTGAGCTTGTTTTTCAAAATAAATATAAACATCTATACATTTTTGGAAAGCCCAAATGATACTTGATTATTATAAAAAATAATATATTTTATATAGAGTATCCTATTTAAAAAAACATCGGTTGGGTTAGGTAATAAGTATCTGGAAAACTAACATTTTTGGAAAAAAAACTGATTACGCCACTGAGCACTACGTAATAAGTTCTACGAATACCAGTTTTTACTTTTTTAATAAGTTGACGCATAACGGAAATACGAGGGGTGCCTAAAAAGGAAAGTTTTTCAAAATCACCTGGTAGATTAAAATCTAAGAATGCCAGGACATATTTGACACTGGAATAATTCGTTTCGTAGTAGTAGGACAGTGACGCGAAAACCGCAAATCTCTATCTTTTATAATAACTCCAATAACCCCTTAAAGTATCGAAAATGGGACACGCTGTACAACTAAAATAAAGATGGACAAATCTGATGGTAAAAAAACGTGAGATAGAACAAAAATGATGGTCATGCGATGTAGCCAATTCTCCAACCGAAAAATACTAACTCCAAACTATTTTAAAATACTGCAACACAACTTCACCAAACAGATCTTAGATCCAAAAATATTCTCTTCTAACATTAATGTTGAATGATATTATACAAATAACCAAGCATTTTGATATTTTAAGACATGTAATAAAGGCATCATCACTTAAAAGCTACTACCCTTGACAACCAGGTCTTAACACATAAAGAAAAGAGATTATCATTTCTTAACGAAAACATCCTTTTACTGGTCGATCTATTAATAGTTTAGAATCAAAAGTACCACATTATTAGTTATAGTTTCTGTAACATAGCGTGGAATGCATCCATACTTAAAACATACTAAATTTGGCAACCATGTTTTATGTCACCTAGAAGAAACAGGTATTATAATTTCTTAAGGTGGGAGTATCAACATGCTTGCCAACCTATAACCTATTTCGCGTAGATTTATTTATGTTTTCTAGCTTTTATACAAAATTTAAAGAAAATCAGTATCGACTTGATATTCTATAGGTAATAATTGACATATTTAATAAATATCAAGGAATTTCATAACTTATTTTAGGAGAATTGTATAGCGAAAAATATCGGGTAAGATTTTGTTAATTAACATTATTATGTCATTGTCACTCATTGTTCTTTCACTATACAATTCTCCCAAAATTAGCAATGAAATAAATTGATATTTTTGTAATATATCAGATACTACCTAAATAATGTACCGACGATATTGATTTTCTTTAAATGTTAGTTATTAAAATAATAAACTCAAAAAATCAACGCGAAATAGGTTATAGGTTGGCAATAGATTGAATGACGTTGAGAATTCAACCTTATCGGCAACTTACTTTTACTTTTACTAGGCATTCATAGACAAGTATTAGAATCAAAAGACACATTATTAGTTATAGTTGTGCAACACAGCGTTTAACAGTTGATTCGTGAATAAAATATTTAAAAGAGTGCCAATAGCAACATAATATATTATCAATCAACAACAAAAACCCAATGTTTTACAAGAGCAATACGCCCAGCAGGAACCGCAGCTCCCAATACGTAGACGGGGTCGTCGAGACCTTTGATACCGCGCTTACGACTTCGTCGTCAACTTCCCGTACGCATTCGATCTGGGAGGTTCAGTTTGAAATGCCTAATTTCTGTGAATTTTTAAAAGGTAATAGGAGAGTCTGACGACGACGACGACTGGGATATATAGCTACGGTTCAGAATTCACCACCTATACAGGTTGATGAGGTATCCAGTACAACCCAAGATTAATGTACTGGATATACTATTAAAAACTTTAATTATTATTAAATTAAGTGAATATATAAAACCTTTAAATCCTTATTAGGATTCTACGGGCAGCATAACCCAAAGCAACTCCACAGAAAACGGCACGATGCATCAAAAGCCACCTTGTGGTCTAACCGCCCCAGACTATGAATAATTATGCTTGGATCCCTATGTATTCCAATACAAAAGACAGTTGCACTGTGCACCACAGAGCAAAGATAGACTACGCATCTCATTCGTAATAGTATATTAACGTACACGTTTTATAAAGCATCATTTTATAGCACGCGTCCATGTTAAAAAACGAGCCGCTTGCGGCGAGTTTTATAACGGGACAAGTGCTTAAAACTGCTTTATATAACACGTACGTTATACTATTTTTTCTAATTTGTAGTTTTTTCAATAAAAAACACATATTTAAAAAGAAAATAAATCCTTTAAATTTTGTAAATTTGTATGTCTAAATTTTATGTTGGTAATACTATTTTTTATCATAGTAGCCTATCACAGTAGCGTATCACTTTAAAATTGTTTTAAATTTTGTGTTAAATTTATCAATATTAGGTATCATTTTATTAATAATTAAAAGAAGTTATAAAGCCAAAATTGAAACAATGAAGATGATTTACCAACTTTATTATACACATGAACTTATAACAAAACAAAATAAAATCACTAAATTGTGTATCTTTGCTTGGACACTTGGTTCTTTAAAACACCCCACAAAAAAAAATCCAGAGGGGTTAGGTCTGGTGATCGGGGAGGCCACTGAATAGGGCCATTTGTTCCTATCCGTTGATTATTAAAAATAGTACTTAAAAGTTGATAAGTACCTCTGTAGTTATGAGCAGGTGTGCCATCTTGTTGAAAATGAAGATTTTGTCTACTTATAAGATCCAGTTCGTCTAAGAAATTATTCAAAATTTCAGTCATAAATTCCACGTATCTTTCACCAGTTATGGTGCCCTCATAAAAAACGGACCAACAATTCTTGAACCAATTAAACCGCAACCAGATGCCAAATAAATATTAAATAGTGCGATGGTGACGCGGTCTTCATAGCCTCCCTATTATTTTACTACTATTAATATTTAGTAATTCAATATTGACGTTATTTTTGACTTTAGTAGAAAAGTCATTATAAGCTTTTTGTTTAAAATTTAAAACTTTAACAGATAAAAATATAATATACTGGGGTTTCCATTTAAAAAAATGGCATTTTACTTCTGACCTTAAAAACACGATTCTCTACTGTTTTTTTTATTCTTGTATCTTAATGAGCTGTAAAAATACTACTAGTTCGATAATTTAAACAATTTTGTATCTTTAATAATAACAAAGTTACCAATGGTGGACACTTAATTTGGATAACCCTGTATATTACCTAGTATATTACAAACGTTTAGTCTCGTAATGAGTTCGAATATTGAAATAAGTTTTTAATATAAGTTTAATTAATGTTGAAGTATGACCATCCACTGGGGTGTCTTCGTACAAATGATTGCAAAAATAATCATAAACCGTAATAAGAAGATTTCTATTGGAAATTAATTCGTTAAGTAAATTATTACGATTTTTATTAAATGTTTGTAGTTTTATTAGGTTAGGTTAGGGTGGCAGACCTCTGGCATTGTCCGAACAGTCACACGTAGTCCTATAAGGACCGTTGTGGTACTACACATGTTCCGCGGAACCTATTTGCATCAGCTTCCTGATGGTTAACGCGATCGTAAAAGAATCTTGACAGCTCAATCAAACCAGCGACTGCTGTTAATAAACTTAGTAAGTCGACCCAGTTGCAGGCTTCTCACTTCCTCCAGATTATTAAAAAATGGTTCGCCCAGTGCATTGAACCTTCTTCTCGCGAGGCCGGGGCATTCACACAAGAAATGCTAAATACTTTTCTCCTCTTCTTCATCTCTGCAATTTCTACAAAAGTCGTTAGTTGGTATTTGCATACGTTTAGCGTGTCCGAACAGGCAATGTCCGGTGATTACGGCAGTGATGTTTCTTAGGTCTTTCCGACTGTGCTGTAAGAGCGCTGCGGTTTTCCTATTATCAAGTAAGAGCCACAATTGCCTGGAAATGCTACAAGTTGTAAGCCTTATCCATCTGCTTTGCGCAAGTTGTTTAGCTATTCGATCTATCTCTTCTTTGACTGATCCCAGTGGTCTAGCCACAGTATTTTCTGCTAGTTCGACAGACATGCTTGCGCCCTCCCTGGCGAGCGCATCAGCAGTCTTGTTGCCAATAATAGTTTTATGAAAAAAGTTAAGTTATTTTTTGCCAATCTAACCTGTTAATACAATAATGACTTTGTTGTTGAAACGGGGGTTTTCGGGGTTTTCCTCGGAAAAGAAAAACACACACGTCGTGGAAACCTGAGATAGATTTTACCCCTCGGAGACGGCCCCCACCTGTATCCGTCCAAGTACCCTTATGAACAGGCTGGGATATGCTGTATCACTGAGTATCACTCACTTAAGGCTGTGATATTTTATAAAAATAATCTTTTTGTTTATTAATTAGGTGCATATATCTGATTTTAGC
Source organism: Polydrusus pterygomalis (assembly GCA_963969555.1). Lineage (NCBI taxonomy): Eukaryota > Metazoa > Arthropoda > Insecta > Coleoptera > Curculionidae > Polydrusus > Polydrusus pterygomalis. Next base: position 113,373,340 of record OZ018378.1, read on the forward strand.
AATTAATTGATACTCGATAAGATAAGTGGCAACATTGTAACGATCATATGTTAGGGTAGGTAAGGATGCAAAATATCCTTTTATGTAAACAATTGCCTGGAAATGCTACAAGTTGTAAGCCTATCCATCTGCTTTGCGCAAGTTATTAAGCTATTCGATCTATCTCTTCTTTGACTGATCCCAGTGGTCTAGCCACAGTATTCTCTGCTAGTTCGACAGACATGCTTGCGCCCTCCCTGGCGAGCACATCAGCAGTCTCGTTGCCAATAATAGTTTTATTAAAAAACTTAAATTATTTTTTGCCAATCTAACCTGTTAATACAATAATTACTTTGTTGTTGAAACGGGGGTTTTCGGGGTTTTCCTCGGAAAAGAAAAACACACACGTCGTGGAAACCTGAGGTAGATTTTACCCCTCGGAGACGGCCCCCACCTGTATCCGTCCAACTGCCTTTATGAACAGGCTGGGATATGCTGTACCTATCACTGAGTATCACTCACTTAAGGCTGTGATATTTTATAAAAATAATCTTTTTGTTTACTAATTAGGTGCATATATCTGATTTTAGCAATTAATTGATGCTCGGTAAGATAAGTGGCAACATTGTAACGATCATATGTTAGGGTAGGTAAGGATGCAAAATATCCTTTTATGTAAACTCTCTATTTGACCAAATAAAACATAAGAAATATGTCAATAAAAATATATATTTTCTTTTAAACTAAAGTATAAAAAATCATAATTGTCTTTTATAAATAAGTAATATTACGTACATATTTACATATTATAAAATCGCAGAGTAGATTAAATATTAGTATTGCACATCTTAGCAAAGTTGTTAGGCAAACAATTTTCTAATTACTATGACTATAACGCGACTAATAATAAATTTCGGAAAACAAAGCGGCATTTAATAATAAAATACATTGTTTGGCCCTCTTTGTCGTGATCCACTTAAATATTTAATTTAACAATACAGGATGATTCACGGTGGATGATACGTTAGACGTATATATCAGGAACCAGCAAACAAATCGATCTGAAAATTTGGTCATCTACATAAACGGACATGCTCTATTTATCTAAATACAGCGTTGCCATCAAAAATGAGTAGCAACTTTGATATTTTCAATAGAACATCATGTATTCTATTTTCGAAACCCCTATTAATTTCTCAACAACTTTCTTAGTTGCGATATATTGTTTTTTTTTAAATACAGTTAATTTCGTTACATGAAAAGGTGACCATAAATATATTTTTTTTAAATGTAATACCCTGTATATTATCACTGATTTAAAAAGCTATTTAAATTGGCTCTTTATTTTTGTATATCATATCGATATCTAATTAGTCAAGCTTTTGAGAGAGAGAGGATTGTTTGTAAAATTTTTTCGAAAATTTAATTTCCATTTTTTATACCCTGATAAACTCTTGTTTGGCATACAAATTGTGTCACTATTGTTATTGTTGTGGTATTTTGTTGATTATTACCGATACAGGTGCTAAATAGCGTTAAAAATTATGGAAGAAAACTATTCAAATGCTGTTTTTATGAATTTATTTATTTATTTGGAGAGTGTGATAAAATTATGCTATAAAGTTTAATGAAATGAACCCAAATCTACCGCCAATGAACCTCAAGAAATTTTTACGAATCAAGAAAAATTTGAATGACTTTGGTAGAACTTTAAAAGCGCTAAGAAGCTTACATTATCGGTGAACATTAACAAAATACCATAACAATAACGACAATGGCATAATTTTTATGCCAAACAAGAGTTTATCATGGCATACTTACTAAAAAACAAATTAAAATTAAATTGTCAAGAAAATTTTACAAATAATCGCCTATAAGTCAAAAATTTATCTAGTTAGGAATGATACACAAAAATAAAAAGACAATTGAAGTAGATTTTCAAATCAGTGAAAAAATACTTTTAACCTTTTCAAGTATCTAAATGATCTCTATTTTTAAACCACCCTGTATATTGCAACTAAGATTTGGCCATAGAGTTAAGAGCCCCTTGATATTATTTAACTGTTTACCAAATTTAGGGGTCTTCATAATATTTAAGTTAACGTTTTGGGTCAGAAAAATTGAAATTTAATTATTATTTTAGAAACGGTAGGTAAGAGATATAGTTGAATTCACATAAACTTTTAACGCCGTGACATTTCAGTTCTGTCATACTTGTCAAATACTGCAGCAACTCATAAAATATAAATTTCTAATGGCTAGATTTAATTAGTATAATTGTACTGCACACAAAGTATGTCTATCTTGTATTATTTCATACGATTAAAAAGAGATAGAAATAAAAAGAGTTGGCCGAACAATTCCAGAAAAGAAAAAGAAAAAACACTGACCAATCTCAGCTGTATAAGAAATTTAGTAAGTTGGTGAAATCTAAAGTAACTAGACAATGACAAGTCTGGACATTTGGTATTAAAACTTTATGTGAATTTAACTATAGGTAGGTATAGGATAATGGTAAAAAAAGTTGTTAGAAAACTATTAATGATTTTCAAAATAAAATAAAATATAGGGTGTTCCCTTTAAAATATTAACGTTGCTATTAATTTTTGGTAGAAGTGGCAACACTGCATCGCAAAAAATATTTTAGGTGAATAGTGTATAATACCTAGAATCCAGTAGTCCAAAGCTTAAGTAGCTTCGTTCATACAGACATTCTGACAGAAAATATGGCGTTCGCAGAAGCCAAATTGTAAAATAAACGCAAAGCCAAAAATGTTCAACCAGTTAAAAACCACGCATGCGCAGAGAAAAATTGGAATTGCTTGTGCGAACGAAGCTAATAATTGTTTCTTACTAAAAATTAAAAAGACGATCACGATCGTAACATAGGTTTATAGACTAAATAAAAATTGAGTCGGTTGGTGGAAAAAACTATATCGGGTGTCCACGGAAGGTGGTTCGCCCCTCTAACTTTTTTGTTTTTTAAGATAATGGAAAAAAATTTGGGGGATTTGTATATAACATAAAACAGCATTTTTTGATAGGTGACCCAACATTATGGAACTTCCGGTTTAACGGGAAGTGACATAAACTTTCAATTTTTAAATGGGACACCTGGTATATTTTTCCTTTTTTTGACTCTATATGACATTGTAAATATAAAGATCTGTCACTTGTAACTTTTTGTCACCAAGAAAATATTTTTTTCCCAAATTTATTGTTTTATCTAGAGGGCTATGAATATCTTAAAATTACTTATTTCAGTTCTTTAATCTTGGGAAAAATACAATTTTACTATTTTTGGTCCAATACTATGTGCTGTGTAAAATTTAATCTTTAAAGTTGTATAACTCATTATTTTTTAAACAGCAACATGGTGGCTCGTCGGGTTAAGAAAAAAGAGGATTTTATTACGCTTATTTTGATACCACACACTATTAGGTTTTAGAAAAGCTGCCATTAAAAGACTTTAAAACGTTAACTTGGAGCTTTGGTAAAATAAAGCATCTTTTGAGAATAAATTTAGATTTAAATGCATCAAGTGGCCTGTGACACATCGTTATATTTAGAATGTCATATGGAGTCAAAAAAGGGAAAAATATACCAGGTGTCCTATTTAAAAATCGATAGTTTATGCCATTTCCGGTTAAACCAGAAGTTCCATAATGTTGAGTCACCTGTCAAAAAATGCAGTTTTATGTCGTATACAAATCTCCCAAATTTTATTCCGTTATCTTAAAAAACAAAGAAGTTAGAGGGGCGAACCACCTATCGTGGATACCAGGTATATTATAGTGTGTTTAAATAATACTTATAGGTTAGTGAAATTATTCAGAAACTTTTGCATGTTTAAAACATACCTAATAAGAATTTGAAGTTGTGCTAACCAGGTCAAAATAAAAAATAAATTATTTGTTCTTTCCCATAGTATAAAAAGAGTTCTTTTTCTCGTGATTTTGATTCGAATACATTTTGGAAAAATGTTTATATTGTTGTCAATACTCTTATGCATATTTTAAAATTATTTAATACAATGCTATTCAAATCAGATGCTTGGGCCGATAGAATTTCCATAATTTTTCTAGCTAGGCTGAAAAAAAAGTTTTTATTCCCAGTAGACCCAGCCGAGATTGATGGTCGCCGAATTTTAAATATTTTAAAACAGAAATATCATCAAAATATGAATTTTCATGCCCTGAGGGCATGTAAGGAATAAAACAACCATAAATATGCAAATATTTTGCTACAATACGAAGTTAAATTCACTGAAAATGGAAATTAACTTAAAATAAACTCCCCTGTTGATTCATTATTATCACAATAAATGTATAAATGCAAAAATGTCAAAAACAATGAGACTTTTAATATCTTTGTGTAGATGACATACCTTCCTTTGTGGTAGGAAGTTTAAAATATAAATTTAAAATTTTTGTATTGATTTATAGTAGTGCTCGCGGAAATAAAATATGCTTATTGCTTGAGCCCGTAGGCACTTTAGGACTAAAAGGGTTTAACCTTGGCAGTTGGTAGAGGGTGTCCTGTAGCCCCTAGTTCCGCTTGTCGTAAAAAAATCGTAGGGTGGATAAGAGCTCAAATTAAAATTGTATAGCTAATTGTACCACGAAATAGTACAATCATTACATACCACACAAAAATAGCAATATTTTCTGTACAAATTATATTTTTATTGATTTATTAAAATTAGGATAAGCACGGGCCCTTATGAAATCTCCAAACACATAAATGCTTTTTTCTCGGTTTCACTGGGTCTAAAATTTAATCATTTTTAAATTAATTGTGTCTTCATTCCGCGATATCTTGGAAAGTATTGCAAGTGTGAAAACAAGTCATTGGTAATAAAATATGAAGCAATGTTTTTTCTGTATGATAGAAGCATATTTTTAGGGTAAGTAGATATTTAAATAGTTCTGTGATTACGCCACTCTGTCGAAGCTTGGGCCGTCCCCTCGCGTTCTAGTGCCCGCCGGCCTTTGTGCGTATAGCTTCTTATTAAAGTGAGGCCCTATCGCCCGCAAAATCCTTTTCCTCTTTATTTGTTCCGTTCTAGTTTAGTCGGACATTGTAAGTACCGAGCAGTGTTGCCAACCTTTAAAAATCAAGTTTCCCATGAGAAGGATGAAAATTTCTCAATCCCACGAATGGTCAAACGTTTCCAAATAATAAATATTAGCGTAAATTATAAAAGAAAATGTCACCTCTAGTAATAGGGTAAATCCCCAAATGCAAATTCTTAAAGTAATGGCAACTTTAATTGGTAGAACGATAGCAAAATATCCTTTAGGGTGAGATTACAGCTCTGCATTGGACGTCTGCACTAAATATACCCTATTTTGTGGACGTCTGCAGCTGCAAGTAGCAGTTTGCAGACGCAAATAACAAAATTGGAATTCCAGAAAATGTTTATCATACTTTTCGTCTGCAAATTTGCCGAAGTTTGGAAGGTTCTACAAACTTGCAGATTGTAGAACGTATAAAATTTGTTAAAAACTAACCTATATTTTGTGGATTTAATGGATGCATGGTGGTTATTTATAATTTGTATCCGTTTTTATATATAAAAAAACACAAGGGAACGTTGAGATTTAACTTTAATTAATTAAATATTGCCATGAATTTGGGAATATTTCACATATTTGGCAGTCGATCTCGATAAACCAGAGAAGGTTGGAAGAGTAAAAAGTTTGAACTGCGGTAAAAATGGCGGATTTAAAAATAGTTTTTGGAATGTCAAAAGTTATTTTGCGTCTACAAGTCCGCCATATTTGCAGATCTGCAAATTTGCAAGTTCTGATGTGCGAATACACTCAGTGCGCACTATATCTACCAATGGAAATCGCAATACTCACGATTAAGTATGTGTTGTTAACAGAAGATCGCCCAGCCAGTACGATATTGTGGTTATTATCTCAAAATTAATTGTATTAATTAATCAAATTCCTGTTTAGCAGGCTATATGGAATATCCCACGAATATTGAACTTTAAGTAAAAATTTCCCTTTTCCCTTTGGACCTTATAATTTCCCACGAATCGGGAAATTTCCCACGAGTTGGCAACACTGGTACCGGGCGTTAGTATTACCCAAAGTTAAGCGGGGTTATTTCTACATCAGGTTGGAATTATTTGATAAACAAACGTGTATTATATTAGCAGAGATTGCAATTAATATAGTACCTATATTTTACGGTTAGTACAATATTATTACTTAGAGAGATTAGATCGTTGTTATTAGTAAGGTAGGTAGTTGGTATCAGCAAAGAAAGCTGGTTACAGAAGGGTTATACTTGACTGTAAGGATACCGACGTACAAGTTTTGTTAGTTCGCTTTAACGATTACCACTTAGAATAAACTTGCTAGATTCCCATTCATTGACAGGTGGCGATACTACTAGTCAGTTTAATGGCCAGGGAAAGAAAATATGCATAAAATTTACCTTTAATATTTATATATTTTTGATCGTTTAGGTTTCGAAAGTTTTAACACTGCCTTCGAGGAATTCTCAAACTGTTAATTGGTAAAATAGTTTAAATCCCATACCCGACCTACTAGATGGCAGCATGGCTGGAAAATTAAAGAAGATACCATTACACCCATTTTAAAAACATTGAAGCCCATACCAGAGGACACAAGTCAGTATTTTAGCAACTTGCAATATAAAAAAGGTAAAATTCTTTTATAGTATGCGCACAGCTATTTTCCTAAATATTTTATATTTAAATATAATATAAAATTATTTTAGTAAGGCGTATTCATGAAAAAGAATAATGTAACATGCATTATATCCTGCGGGTCCCTAGAAAATATAAGTTACAGAACAGTTGCGAATACAAAAAAAAACCGAAAAAAGTTTAGTCTCTGTACGTAAAAAAGAGAAAAATATTTTAGATGACAGCGACTAGGTAAGTAAGAACAGCTACTTTAAACTATGTACATATCTATATATGTTTACGATATTTATATAAATTTATAAACTGTTTTTAATAATTTGGCATTATTCATTGAAAATTTGGAATAGGTATTTACTTTCTAGTGTGGCACAAAAAGAACGACTTATTAACAAAATCTTTTATTGCTGTTATTAGTTAATATCCCAAAAGATAAAATATGTTTGGTACATTTTGACAATTTAAGCGATATTATATATTTTCTAATTACAGTTCGCAGGAATGTGATATAAAGCAACACAAGAAAAATAATAAAACAAAATTTCCGTTAACTTTTAGGCAAGTACTATATTGAAACACTCTGCATGATTTTTGATCGAATAGAATTTCGATCGACAAGCACGACGTTCGTAGGTAATCTGGGGCTACTTTAAAACATTGTTTGTGATAAAATAAAATTATGTATTATTATTGCTTTTTTCTAAAATAGTGTTAGAACTTGCATGGAATCTCATTTCCGCACTCGCGAACCCGTAAACCTCGCCTACGGCTCGGTCCACAATTTTATCAGTCGTGCGGAATTCATCCATTCCATACTTGTTAAAGAATATACTATTTAAATGTATAGTCTTCAAAACCTAATTTATGTAAACTTCATAATATTTAAGTTTAAACATGTTTTATTTTTAATCAAGCTGAAATGCGAAAGAACTTTTCTGATTGTTTTCAAAAGTCCCTAGTATACGTACCAACCTACGTTGCCATATAAACTACATAATACCTAATATACAAAAAAAATCATAACAATACTTATTTAAAAGAAATAAACTTTGGTGAGTATTATTAATAATTTACTATACAACAACCACCGGGAGTGAGCTACAAATGAAATTAATAAATTCTATAATATAAATTATTATTCTTAAGTGAACTCGGTAGCACCTTGAAAACGGAATTTGTTTTGACGGGTTTATTATTCAATTATGAAAGAAATGTTGTATAAAAGTTATTAGAAATTTTCCTAAGAATATTGGAAAGATTATGTTATATTATAGAGTGTGACCATCAGTAAAGTCCGCATCATATGCATGGGATTTTTTTTATTAATAGCTTTATTCAAAATTTGACTTTGGCATCAAGTTCTGCTTCGATCGAGATGAAAATTAAGCAAAAAAAATAGTAGTCACGAAATTCGCATTACCTGTAAAATTTTAATTTTTTCCAAAAAATAATTAAAAAGTGGGGTTATTTCTGAAAATAATATCGAAAAAAGTTATTAGAAAAAGTTTTTTTAAATGCAGTTTCTAGCCCACATGCAAATTTCTAGCTGCATAAGATAATTTTGATTTTTTACCCATATTTTGTAAATTGCTCAACGCAACCTACATAAAACTTCTTAGTTTTGACAAGGCTTTATTTCAGATACATTTTCTTTAAAGTAGCGCCATATTAAATGTGTGTTTTTCTACAAAATCAAAATTGGGCTATTAAAATTTGGTCGCATGTGATGCAAAGTTTACTTGTTTTTGACCCTGTATAAGGTAACTTCATAAAATAAGTATTTTTGAAAACGTAGTTTGTGTCTAAAAGTAATACACCTTAATATTAAGATAAAAAAGAACACTGTGTGTTCAGTAAAGTGTTTTTTAAGTACACTGTACTGATTCAGCAGTTGGTTCCTTGTGAAACATTTTTAATATAACATATATTTTATAGTAAAACACTTATAGCTTTTTAATGTTTCATTTATTATAGAATTGCTCTACATATGTTTCGCGTTTCTAGGGCTTTTTAACTCTTAAAAAGCTATAAGTGTTTTACTATAAAATATATATGTTTTTTAAGTGTTAAAGTTAAAAGTTTATCTATTTTCAACGTTTTAATTAAAAACCCGTTTACTTTATTTTTTATTTTTTTTACTTTCAGGCACAAACTACGTTTTCAAAAATATCTATTTTATGAAGTTACCTTATACAGGGTCAAAAACAATTAACTTTGCATTATATCGATTTTGTGGAAAAACACACATTTAATATGGCGCTACTTTAAAAAAAATATGTCTGAAATAAAGCATTGTCAAAACTAACAAGTTTTATGTAGGTTGTGTTGAGTCTATTTTGCAAAAGTGGTACAATTTACAAAATATGGGTAAAAAATCAAAATTATCTTATGCAGCTAAAATTTTGCATGTGGGCTAGTAACTGCATTTAAAAAAACTTTTTCTAATAACTTTTTTCGATATTTTCAGAAATAACCACACTTTTGAATTATTTTTTGGAAAAAATTAAAATTTGATAGATAATGCGAATCACGTTACTACTATTTTTTTGCTTACTTTTCATCTCGATCGAAGCAGAACTTGATGCCAAAGTCAAATTTTGAATAAAGTTATTAATAAAAAAAATCCCATATGATGCGGACTTTACTGCTCACACTGTATTATATATTTTTAAATATTTTATGTCTGAATTTAGCAACAATATTTTCACTTTCCAATATTTAGTGAATAATTTTAAACAACTTTTATCCAAATAATTTATCAAAAAACATTACAGTTTTTTTAAAACGAAATCTTAACTTTTTGTCTAATTCTTAGCCTAATTATTAATAATCCACTGATTGTCTCTCTTTCAAACGTCCTTTGCAAACGCTACACTCGGAGACGCGATTCCGGCCAAGGGAACAGCTAGAAAATACAAAAACCCTGAAAATGCAGGGAACTACGGAATCCTCTTAAAGATGCAATATGTAAAATGTAATTTTTGAGCATAATTATTATTTTTTCTCTCTAAGATTGCGTAAGTAAGTTTGTGAATATAACTCAAATTGTTATTTACAAAATACACAAATATACAGTCAGTAACAAGCAGAAAATGCTCATAGCATCATCACCATGGGAACCATATCAGAATTATTATTCAGCTTATTCTGAAAAAATTCGAAATATTAACAAGACCAAAAGTTCCTCTATTAAACCTTAGGTTTTTTAACGAATTGTAAAACTGGTAATTAAATTATGTCGCGAAAATTAAATGGAGTGCTGTTAGAGGCAAAAATTTAAAATCCTCGTAAACAGGTTCCAGTACCTGTTAACGGATTTTTATATTAAAAAATAGTAATAGCTGCTTATACTACACATTATACCGGGTGTCCCAACAAGAATGGCTCTCGGCTGTATCTCAGAAAGTGTTAGTCGTATGACTTGCGAAAAATTTCTCTTTTAGTAAAAGTGGCAGTGAAAAATTACTGGAAATCATTGTTAAGTTTCTAGGTTGGCCGCTAGGGGGCGTAGCTTTGGTGACCAAACAAAAAGAAGGATTTCTCAAAAATCCACATAGTAAATATCGTGCGAGCAAAAATTATTAGCATCAAAGAGGGCCTTGCATCTAAGGACGTAATGCTTAGCCGTACACCTGCCGTACCTGTTAAGTGTCAGTAACTACCTGAATTAACAATCAATCAGTTATTCCGTCATCTTTGACAGTCGTTACAAGTAATTTGATTCATCGCTAATTTTTCCAATTTCTTGAACAATTCACACAATGGGCTTTACGGAACAGCACAAAACATTCATGGTGTTTTCGAAACGGGGTTAGAGTAAATGGTGAGTGGCAATACAATCCGGGTTTATGCATGGACGATTTTCACGAACATTTTCCTAACGTTGCTTTTATTGCTGGGGATTTTTATCGTTGCATGAAAAGAACCATGGCTGTGTTTAGGGAAACAGGTTCTATACAACACAAAAAAGGAGCAGGAAGGCCATCTGTAAGAACAGAAGAACTTGTTGCAAACGTTCCTGAAATAATGCAAAATACGCCAACAAATTGTATAAGACGCCTGTCCCAAGAAGTGGGAAGATCTTATGGAACATGCAGGACTATTCTTAAGAAGCAGCTAAATTTATTTCCTTACAAAGTTCAAGTATTACAAGAAATACAAGCCGCAGATTTTGAAAGACGCAGGAATTACTCTCAATGGTTTATCCAAAATTTATTGGAAAGAAATGATTTATTAGATCTGACATTTTTTCGGATTAAGCCTGGTTTTACCTCTCCGGTTATGTGAATTCTCAGAATACACGCATGTGGAGTAGTGAAAATCCCCAAGAATGTGGTAACATTTCTCCAGATATGCTGCATGGTCAACACTTTCGAAAATATGATGAGACTTGTGAATTTATGCTTGGAGCATGGGGATGGCCAATTTCGGCAATTTATGTAATTATTTTTCTTTTTCTTTTTGTATATTCTTACTTTGTTAATTTTGTAAACAACAAAAATAAATAATTTTTATTTGTCTACTTATTTTATTACTCATTAGTTTGGCACATCATGTAATAATATTAATTTGACAAAATTTTAACCTAGATTTGGTTAGATATATCGTTCCGATGTCATTGTGATCTAAGCCCTCCGTTTTTTAATCCAAGCCCTCTTTGATGTAAATAGTTTTTGCTCGCACGGTATGTCTCACAGGTAGCATTTTTTAATCTAATAAAAATTCTGGATAACTTTTGTTTTTGCTAGCTGTCGCAACGAAATTCAGAACGACTTCTGTTTTTATTAAATTGATAAAACAAAATAATCCCTTTTTAGCGAGTTCAAATTTGTAAAATTCCGATAAGCTTAACCAAAGTTGTGAATTTGATAGCAATATTTGTCCCCTCCTACCTCCCCTAAAACAAAAAGGTAGAGCAGAAACTCAAAAACAAAAGTTATCCAGAATTTTTATCACATTGAAAAATGCTACATTGATACATGTTTACTATAAGATTTTTTGAGAAAATTCCTCTTTCTGTTTGGCCACTATTATAGGTACTACACCCCTACGACTGACGATTTCTGACATTTTTTGATGGAAAATCACAAAAAAGCATAAGTCCACTGCTAAAAACATGTTAGCCATTAGAATAAAAATAGTATAGTGGTACTGAGTAATCAATTGTTTTGAAGATGGTTGTAAAATAAACCGAAATAAAAAGAATTTCATCAAATTGACCTAAAACCCAGGAAAATGTTACTATAGTTTACGTATTAAAGGTCAGGAAAAAATAACATAATATATTCTGTTATTTAACTTTGCTGTGTGGATATCTATCTTCTCTTTGACGATAATTTTTTTTTAGATTGTATCTCTTCTAATGATTTAATTTTTATTGCGTTTGAAGTTTCCTTTGAAGTTAAAGCACAAACACGGGGTCAAACCGATCCTGTCGGGGTATATTTTAATTATCCTCGAATCTCTTTTTTTGTGGATTTTGTTTGATTGCGGAATGTGAATCGATGGGGGACAAATACATTTGCCTAAAACTAAAAAACAGTAGGTATATATAATAAAATTGTTTTATAGTTAGGTAAATAAATATAAACACTAACATTCTAGAAAACTATCCTTAAAAATAATAATATGGTTCTTGTTTAGAAATTATGACTAGACATCCTTTTTTTTTTAAACAATAGAAGGGTCTCCTTCCGTGGATAGAAAGGCGAAAAAACATTATGCTAATGTGTTATTTTAGAAATAATTTAAGGTTGGACCATCTGAATTATTATTAAGGTGATTCTTACTTTTTCTGGACGTTTCTAATTCTAATTTTAAATTATTTAATATCAATTTAAAATAAATTCAAAGCTCGGTTAAAAAATGTCTCGCTATAATGTTACTTTTTACCAGGTAGCAAGCTGCCACAAGAATGACGTTATTTTTAGGAGATATTTGGTCAGGGGACGTCATTCGACTGATTAAGCATAAAGCGTAATTATGCAGTACTATTGACGTCACTAAAGAGTCGACATTTAAACATAATGACATTAGGACCTAAATGTAACACAAAACTTTAATTAATTAATAATGAAAATAGGAATCTTTGGCTAACTCATATAAAAAAATTGCGAATTTAGTTGTTATGGAGTTTTGATGTTTGTTATGCAACTTTTTTAAAACTGTGTAAATATAATAATAAAGACATTTCTAGTTTTTAAATAGCCCTATATTTTACAGCATTAAACAAATGACATTTTGTACACTTAAAGAAAACCCGCTTACATATTCCCAATGCAGTGTGGTGTTATTTCTTAATCAAAAATGCCACGTTCTGGTTAAACTGTTACCAAAAGTTGTAAAATCAGTTTTATTTTTTTTTCGGAAATTAATAGTTAATTATGGCATTATCTGGTATACTTGAAGAATCTGAGCCTGATATAGGGCGAGCTACTAAAAATGACATGACGCACAACAGGTTTTGCTGATTTTTTTATTTTCTAGAAGTGATATTTTGCGATATTCAAATATTCAGAAAATGTTTTTACGGTATTTCTTTTCTAGGGTACAATATCTTTTAGGTCATTATATTTAAAATCGTTTTTTACCTTTTTTACGCTTCGTGCCGGCTCATATAGAGCAGGTATTGTGCTTTAGGTTAATGCGAAACTTTTTAGAAAACCTTTATTAAATTTAAAGGTGTTTTATTACTTTTACTATTCAGTTTTTCTGTTCTAAATTAAAAATGTTAAACTCTTTAAAATATTGTTTTCCCATACCTCCCCCCCCCAAATTATGGAGGGGGTTTGTCAGAAGTGTGGAAAATAAAAGTTCTTCTTATCGCCAAAGATAGGTACCTAGATAGGTATGTAACTAATTGCCGCAGAGATTGATGGTGGGCGAATTTTCAATTTAAGAAAAGAAATATCGTAAAAAAAATGTTTTTAATGCCCCAAGAGCATTTAGGTGATATATTGCCCCCCCTAAAGATAAAAATGTTTCTCATGGTTGCTAATGCGCATTTTTCTGTCGCCATCATAATAAATAGGTAAAATTAATGTTTATATTAAACCTTTTTAAACTAAAACTACGATTTTAACAATACAATTTACAAAATAGGGCAGTGACAACTAGGTAATATAACAATAAGACAAAAAGAAAAGGTATTGAAACAGCTTCTCCCTATAAATAGTGTTAGACAAAAAGCACAACAAATTTTTTCATTCGTTTTAAGTAAATGGGTGGTTCCAGTGAAATAGTAGAATTTGCTGTAATATGGAGCTATTTTAAAATCTAATTATGCAATCTGAGGTTTCAAAACCACCATAGTAATATCCAAAAAACTAACATTGTTTACATGCTGTGCAGAGAGCGATCTCAATTTTAGGAAACAGTTATCCATAAGCAGTCCTTTATACATATATGACTATTAAATTTGCCATATTTCCGTATTTTATTTTCTTAAATTCTGTGGAACTAATTTTTTGCCATTTGGAACCACCCAAATAATATTATTTTTTTTATTTATTACGAATTTTAACCACAGTTTTTCCAGAAATGTAAAGCTAGATAATAATTGAAGCTATTAGTGCAAGAAGGTGTTAACTCACTATTTTACTAAAATCCCAAAAATGGCATGTATGTAGGTGTTAACTCATTTTCTTTGCGTTAGTACAACCTCTCATTCAGAGATGTCGCCAGGGACCTTAAAAATGAAAGTTCAAAACACGTTAACTCAAGTTTTGTCGAACGTATTTGGAGCAAGAAGGTGTTAACTATTAATAATTGTGCAAGAAGGGGTTAACTGCTGAGTTGCTGAGTTAGCGCTTCCTTCCATTATAATTGCTTGCATTACGCACGTGTTATTTTGGTGTTGTAGAGAAAATAAATGTGGTAGAGGCCTAGGAGAAGTTGGAAGCAGTGTTTTATCATTCCTACAAAGCATTAATATTGAAAATGCCTATTTAGTAGCCTGGAGCGATTCTGCAGGTGGGCAAAATAAGAGCTTTTTTATAGTTTCTTTATGGCAATATCTAGTACGTCAGGGAATTTTTAAAACTGTTGACCATAAGTTTCCAGAGGTTGGCCATAGTTTTATGGATATTGATAGAGACTTTGGCGCTGTCGAAAAAAATATTCGAAAAGCTCAAAACATTTATACAGTTGATCAGTACATGACGTTAATGAGGGAAGCTAGAAAAAGGAATGCGTTTGGGATAACCAGAATGGAAGATAAATTTGTTGATATAAAATAACTGCCCCGAAAGTTAAACTTTTTTAACCAACAGAAAAGTAACAAGGGCGAAAAGATACTTTTACGCAATGTAAGATGGATAAGAGTTGATACATTTGGTACAACGAAGTATAAATATTCACTAGATGAGAAAGAAGAGTGGAATGAAGTAGACATTAGGTATTAAACATAGACCAACCCGTACAACAGGACAACTCGAAAATATTTTTGTTCGATTAAATAATTCAAGAACTATAGCAACCAAGAAATTTTATAACATCCAAGAGCAGCTCCCATTTATTCCAGAAAATTTAAGGGGATTTTATATATATGAACTTAAATCGATCTGAAACTGATTAGTAATACCTATTTTTGTATCTTTTCTATTAATAAATATAAGTTAATCCTTTCTTAATTCGTCATCATTTGGAATAAAGCACTAAATAGTTGTGCATGAAGGTACTAACTAAGTTTTTTTTTAACTAAAAAACGCATCTGGCACCAAAAAAATGATAAAACCTGACCCATAATTTTAAAATTACTTTTATTGCCTGTGTATTAAGGCAATTTGATTTTCATTGTAGTTTAAACAGAAAAAGCTCCGACAAGATTACTTTAACCCTTGATATCTTAAAACTATGTAACAGTGACTTAACACCTTCATGCACTAATAGCTTCAATTATATTACGACTTGCGCTAACATGTTTATCTTGCAAATCATAGGGGAAAAGATAACATACAGCAACTGTTATTGCTGGTCCGGAAAAAGACAGACGAGGTCACAGCCAGGACTTCTAATATGTATGTCTACTGTATATAGTATTAAACAGTTACTACAGTTGGAATTTACATTTGAAATAAAATAAAAATTCTACACTTCTTTTTTAGAAATCGTAGAGGTCCTTGATAGTCTAAATCCAGATTTTCGACCATATTCTGCTGCGGAGAGACATACGAGAACTTTACGGCATAAGCTACAAATCACTAGAAATTGAAATATTCACAATATTTGTGCTTTTACAAGTTCCCAAGATGGATAGATAGATTGGACTCGACATTTAACACAGAAACCCTGGAAGACGAAAGTTTTGAGATACGCGAAGATGAAAGAGCTAATGTACACATGGTAGGACTATCGTCAAAAAGAAGAAAAAACGTAAATATATTATTTGAAATAAATAATAAAATTTTTGAAATAATTTTCACACCCCTATTTTTCTTTACCGCAGACATGGGACGTAAAATATTAATCATGGGAGAAAAACGGTTAGGACTTAAAGTGTCTATAATTCCATTCCCCACAAAATTGTTTATTTCATAAATGCGCTAAAATTTAAAACAAACTATTTATTCACGTTTTTTTAGGTTTAAAATGAAAAATATCGATTTTAGACAAAAAAATGTTGAAATAAAAGTTGCAGAAATCTGTGTTTAGACTATCAATGATCCTCCCATACAATTGAGATTTATTTTTTAGATAGCCATAGGGCTAAATGGCGTACAAGTAACTTGAGTATAGAACAATACTATAAACAAAACACACCTAAGAAATCTATAATAAATAACAGATCTTATTTCCATGATTACTTACTAAAAACTAGTAAATACGGAAGCGCATAATTTTCTGTCAGTGAACGACTAGGTCTTATTGGCCATTTACCGTAAGGAATTCTACCTTTGGTGGCCGTCTTAAAAGTTCGTTTAGCTGTCAGCTGAAGAGAAATGATTTTCTCAGGTATTTTTACGCTATAAGTAGTTTGATGATAGAAAATGTTAGCGTTTCTTAAAACCGTTATCTCTGGTATATTCCTAATAACCTTAAGTTTTATGTCTTACACCTTGATATCAGTACTATCTAACTCATATTCCGTATAAATCTATTCGTAAATTTTTGTTAAAGTTTTTCGCCACTTAGACTCATCATATTATAATAAGAATGATCTGGAAATCGTTCCAATTCAATATAATCGGTTTCTGTCATAATTAATTTTTCTAATAGTCCCACACACTCAGTAAACGACGGTCGCTGTTTTGAATCCTTATCCCAGCAGTAATACATTATGTTGTAGAGTTCCCTCCTGCAATGATCCGGTTTGTCTAGACGGTATCCATCCCGTACCTGAAACAGCAAGTAAGTAATTAAAAAAACCGCTTAATTCAGTTAATGTACCAAAACTAGTACGCTTAATATGCTCAATCATTTCTAAGCCTAAGTTTCTAACTCACCGCAAAATGGAAGATTGTTATCATATTCCTAAGTGCAAACAGTCCTTTTATTTTTTAAGCATGATTAATTTTAGTACAAGAAAGTTTGTAAATTTTATTGTTTACTTGGATATAATAAAAACCGAAAAACTTAATTCGTCTGTACCAAAAGTCATGGCATATTTATTTTTATCATATTGTATATTGTTGTGGTGTTGACTTGACTGATCCCCACGTATTTAAATAATTATTTATAGATCTTAGGACCTAATGAAATACTTCTCAAATCGAAATGCGAGGCCTCTTATAAATTAAAATATTTTAAGAAAAAGGATATGTTAAGCAACTAATAGGCCAAATTTGTCCGGGTGCAATTAATTGGCGGTTAAGTAAAAAAGCGGATTGGTGGTTACCGATTTAATCAGTTAATCACAATTAAACCTTAATCAGCAAAAATATATGTTGGTGAGTACGAGTGTGATAGTCTAGGTTAGCCGCTAGGGGGCGTAACTATAGTAGCCAAACAAAAATCGGGATTATCTCAAAAATCCTAATATCAAGTGTAATTCAGTTCCAGATACTATATTATACTTCACCGCCCTGGCATACGGGGGCAAAGAACAAAAAACTAATTAATAATTTGGCTAGACTCCAACGAACCATGTCTATAAAAGTATGTATTGCTTATAGGACCATATCTACTGGGGGGGGTTGGGGTTATTGCAGACTTGCAGAGGCTCCTCCTATAGAACTGCTAATTGAGGACCTTGCTGCAAGAAGGATGCAGCTCCATTTTTGGTAATTGTTGGGAAACTGAAAAAAACTGTTTAGAAAAAAATGCTTGTATTTTAAACTGAAACTGAAAACGCAAATCGATAATGTAGAGGTTTATTCAATATTTCAGACTATTTTGAATCTCACAATTCTTTGAGAAATGAGAAAAAAATTAGAAAACAATTTGGAGCTGCACCCTTCTTGCACCAAACACGTGAAAATATATGTACTTACCAATTCTTACTCAAAAAAAAAAAAACAAAGTTGCCACTCAACAATTTTTTATTAAGTAGGAATCAAAAGAGTATGGAACACTGATTTTTATAAAAGTGAATAATTATAAAAAAAAAACGAAATAATGAACACACCCGCCTTCATTCATCTGCCTGGTCATCATCATCCGTTCCAGATGTTTCAGGTCCCTGGGTTTCTGCCACTGCTTCACTTATGAGGCCGTTGTAGAAAGCCATATGGTCTATTGGAACGAATCGTATTGCCAATTGTATTACATGCTGATACTTGGCTTTTTTAACAGGTATGGGACGGACATAGACTGGGATGTCAGAGGAAAGTGGGAGATCGTCCTGAAGGTCTTTCAAGATTTTAAAGAATTGAAAAATAGGAAGGCTAGCAGATACACTAACTTTGATACCTTCCAAGTGTTCCTTGCTATATTGAAAAATGCGGTATTTTGAAATCTGAAACTTTTCCTTGTTTTTCATTTGAGATCACTTTTTTAAAATATCCTTCATAGTGACCACCAAAGTTCTGGATTATATTTTGTTTTACCAGAATAGGGACGAACTGTTTGGATGACTGCTTAATAAAATCAGCATATTGTTTGGGGCTGAAAACGTAGTCCTTCTTTCTCAAAAACTTCTCTATAACTCCGAAGCACCGATCGCACGGGAGAAAGCTGTGTCCCGGTTCAGGAAAGCGATGTTCAATTCTGTCAATAGACGTAGTTCTTACAAGTAAATACAAAAACTGAGTCATCACATAGTTTTTGTTTTGTGCAGCAGCATTATCAGAGAAGAGGTATAAAACTTTGACATTTTTAGGGAGGATATTGTTTGTGTAATGGTATAAAAATGACACCACCTCGTTTGGCGATTTTCGACCAGTAGTTTCATCGTACGTGTGCTTGATTTGTAGTAGCAGAATGAACGCAAAAATTATATGTCCATAACTGGCGTTCGTAGAAAGCTTCCCCAGCAGGAACTTTTGAAAGAGGAAGGTTTTGCTGTAAGTCAAAGGTCAAAACTTTAACTTCATCGTTATCCTTGCACAAGGTACTTTTCTCATTTAACTTCTTAAAAAAGGAACCCGCCTTAATTTGATGACGCTGCTTTTCCAGTTCTAACTCTTTTCTTTCATTTTCGCCCAGGGTCAGATATTTAAGTTTATTTTGCAAGATGTCACAAGTTCGTACGTATCTGAGCGAGGTGAGCCAAAACTGTAGTTGAAGTTTTGCTTAAAATAGCGATAATAAAAGTTATAGGGTACTTTAGGTTTATATTTAGGGTCACTGACACTTTCCGGTTCATAAAGGTCCAAATAGAGCTCATGCATTCTCCTTACATTTAAATCTGGAGACCTATAGAATCGACAGGACCTCTTTCTACTGTAATGTGACACACGCCACGGGAAGCTCTTGATATGCATGCTCAAATTTTGCAATATACAGGGTGTCCGGTAACTTATGGGCCATAGAGCAACTGGAAATAGTAGATATAATATGTCTTTTGAGCCAAATTTGCCCAAGTAAAATGTTAGAGGTTAAAGAGATACAGGGTGTTGAAAGTAAAAATTAATTTTCGAAAAATGATGATAATTTTGAAACGGTTTAAGATATCGAATTCAAAATCGGCATAACTAGGTTTTCGAGAGTGAGAAATTCGAATTTGGTGTTAATTTCAAGATACTCCCTAGAGGGCGCTTGCTACGTGCTTCATGTTGAACTAATTCATCCATATTTTTTTTAACCGTGCAGTTACTAGTATTTATACTTTAAACTATTAAAGAACCTACCTTTTTACGTAAAAAAGGTACTCCTGGTCGATCTCGATATCTCAAGCCGTTACCCAGATTTTAGCGTCTGAATGTTCCATTGCACATTCTGTTGATTGCTGAGAAATATTTAATTCACAAAGTGTGCCTTGCATTTTGACAAAATTTGTTGCGGTGAAAACTGTCATTATTTTCTACTTTTTTCCGTCAAAGGAACGTAAATAAAAAGTTTTTGTAATGTCCAAGTTCTGTAATCTTTTCAAATAAAAATGCCCAGGCTTAATAAGTTTTCTAACCGTGATTTACGTGATATGGTCTGCGTTTATGCACAAGAGAATTATAATAGTCGTGATGCACTTAGAAGGTATGTAGAACTCTACCCAACCAGAATCACTCCAGACCGAAAAATATTTCAAAGAATATTCAATCAGTTAGGTGAAACAGGTTCGTTTTATGTCAAAAATCCTGGTGGACGACCGAAAACTATAACGGTCGGACAAGAAGAAGAGATCTTGGTTCGTATCGCGGAAAATCCTGAATTAAGCACTAGGAGTTTGGAAGGTTCTACAGGAATAGGTAAATCGACCGTCCCAGAAGTTATCAATGCAGAAAATTTATTTCCTTACCATTTCACGCCCGTTCAAAATTTACTGCCAGGAGATTTGCCAGTCAGATCAGAATTCTGTCAAAATCTACTAAATAAGAATAACGAAGATCCCATGTTCCTGAGAAAAATATTATTTACTGACGAGGCAACTTTTAACTGGAAAAATAATCATCACTATGCTTTGGAAAATCCACGACTACCCAAAGAAAGATATTTTTAGCACGAGTTTTCGATAAATATTTGGTGCGGCATTATCGACAATTTCTTTATCGGCCCATATCAGCTTCCGCAGAGACTTAATGGAGAACAATATTTGCAGTTTTTAGAAAACGATTTACTTTACCTTCTGGATGATATACCTCTGAACATAAGACACAATATGTGGTACATGCAAGATGGTGCCCCAGCACACTTTGCAGTTCCTGTTCGAAATCATTTAAATCCGCGTTTTCCACATCGGTGGATTGGTCGCGGAAGCGAATTTCCTTGGCCACCGCGTAGCCCAGATATTAATCCGTTAGATTTTTATCTGTGGGGTCACATGAAGGATTTGGTATATGGTGATGAATCCAATACACGGGAAGAACTTGAACAAAAAATTCAAGAAGCCGCCATTGTTATAGGAGATAATCAAAATATATTCCTGAATGTGAGACGACATTTGTTAAAAAGCTTAAGAAAATGTATTGAAGTAAACGGTTGACACTTTCAACATTTACTAAAGTGAATTAAAACAAATTTTTAATAGTTTCCAATATTTTCATTTTGTTTTTTTTTCTGCCTTTTTATCATCAAGTCCTAGAATCTGGGTAACGGCTTGAGATATCGAGATCGACCAAGAGTACCTTTTTTACGTAAAAAGGTAGGTTCTTTTATAGTTTAAAGTATAAATACTAGTAACTGCACGGTTAAAAAAAAATATGGATGAATTAGTTCAACATGAAGCACGTAGCAAGCGCCCTCTAGGGAGCATCTTGAAATTAACACCAAATTCGAATTTCTCACTCTCGAAAACCTATACCGATTTTGAATTCGATATCTTAAACCGTTTCAAAATTATCATCATTTTTCGAAAATTAATTTTCACTTTCAACACCCTGTATCTCTTTAACCTCTAACATTTTACTTGGGCAAATTTGGCTCAAAAGACATATTTTTATATCTACTATCTCCAGTTGCTCTATGGCCCATAAGTTACCGGACACCCTGTATATCATTTGATTTTCGGTTGGGTCTACTATCGTGTTTTTCCTTGTTACTATAGTTGGTGCTGAGATATATCTGCCACGAAAAGTTTGGGCAATGAGGTCTACACGTTTCCTTGATATGCCATGGATTGAACCGAAAGCATGTCTACAAACTTGTACTTCTAGTTGGCCCAGCCTTACAAAAAACTTGTGAGAACAAGTACGCCCTTGTCGTTGATTAGTTTTTTTACGAATTCTTTGAACTGCAGTAGTATAAAATAACCCTCCTAGATGAGTATTTTGCAAATTTCTGTTGCCTATTTGGTTAAACTTTTCTAGGATAGCGTTTCTTGCTCCTTCATCCACATTCTGAACACATTTGTACCTGCAGTTGCAGTTCAACCCAGTTGATCTCGGTCCCTTCTGTACTCCTTTCCAGTTCGTATAAATTTTTCCTTCTGCAAGAGCTTTTTTATTCACATTTCTTCTCCAGATAGCAGGATTGACACTTTTTCTATTTTTCGTTACAGGGGGCTCATTGTTGTCAACAGGTTCAGTGGGCTGTTTTTCCAACGTGATACGTTTTTTGTTTTGACGCTTCTTCCTAGATGAAGGTCCTGCCACATCAACATCTGAACTATCGTCAGCGCTTG
Organism: Polydrusus pterygomalis; assembly: GCA_963969555.1. Lineage (NCBI taxonomy): Eukaryota > Metazoa > Arthropoda > Insecta > Coleoptera > Curculionidae > Polydrusus > Polydrusus pterygomalis. The sequence continues at coordinate 113,395,656 of OZ018378.1, forward strand.
AAGGCTCATATTGTGAATCACTAGCATTAACTGGCATTCTCCAGGTAGGAGGATTAACACTTTTTCTATTTTTCGTTACAGAGGGCTCATTGTTGTCAACAGGTTCAGTGGGCTGTTCTTCCAACGTGATACGTTTTTTGTTTCGACGCTTCTTCCTAGATGAAGGTCCTGCCACATCAACATGTGAACTTTCGTCAGCGCTTGAAGGCTCATATTGTGAATCACTAGCACTAAATGGCTCTGATTCCGTTTCGCTCATGATTAAAAAAAGTCAACGAACAACAAAACCGTGTAAAAATTGTTTACAATAACACCATACGGAAGCACTAATGCGACTAACGACTAACAACGCGTCGATACAAATAAGGCCCTGGCGCGATGCCGGTAGAACATGACCTTGCATTCCACAAAACCCAACGAATACACACGATCGTTTGGTGCAAAAAAGATGCATCTCCGGAGCTGCACCTTTCTTGCACCAAACAACGGAGGAGGCAGATACGTAAATGCGTGTAGGTAATTTCTTCATTTCTTATCGGAGTTGCATCGATTGCAGTTCAACCCAGTTGATCTCGGTCCCTTCTGTACTCCTTTCCAGTTCGTATAAATTTTTCCTTCTGCAAGAGCTTTTTTATTCACATTTCTTCTCCAGATAGCAGGATTGACACTTTTTCTATTTTTCGTTACAGGGGGCTCATTGTTGTCAACAGGTTCAGTGGGCTGTTTTTCCAACGTGATACGTTTTTTGTTTTGACGCTTCTTCCTAGATGAAGGTCCTGCCACATCAACATCTGAACTATCGTCAGCGCTTGAAGGCTCATATTGTGAATCACTAGCATTAACTGGCATTCTCCAGGTAGCAGGATTAACACTTTTTCTATTTTTCGTTACAGAGGGCTCATTGTTGTCAACAGGTTCAGTGAGCTGTTCTTCCAACGTGATACGTTTTTTGTTTCGACGCTTCTTCCTAGATGAAGGTCCTGCCACATCAACATGTGAACTTTCGTCAGCGCTTGAAGGCTCATATTGTGAATCACTAGCACTAAATGGCTCTGACTCCGTTTCGCTCATGATTAAAAAAAGTCAACGAACAACAAAACCGTGTAAAAATTGTTTACAATAACACCATACGGAAGCACTAATGCGACTAACGACTAACAACGCGTCGATACAAATAAGGCCCTGGCGCGATGCCGGTAGAACATGACCTTGCATTCCACAAAACCCAACGAATACACACGATCGTTTGGTGCAAAAAAGATGCAGCTCCGGAGCTGCACCTTTCTTGCACCAAACAACGGAGGAGGCAGATACATAAATGCGTGTAGGTAATTTCTTCATTTCTTATCGGAGTTGCATCGATTTTGTACGAGTCGATCCTCCAAATTTTTTTTGCATATAACGTATATTTTAACTCAAAATGACCCAAAAATGGTGCTGCATCCTTCTTGCAGCAAGGTCCTCAATTAAAGAAAGATATGAGAGGTATCTAGGCGTAACAAAGGCCAGAGTCAACCGGATGAGCGAGTGGCAGAAAAAATGGGATGATGGACGCATGAACTGATACCAGATATTCAGAGATGGGTGGAACGACCCAAGGGAGAAATTGACTATTTCCTGACACAAGCACTGTCAGGCCATGGCTGCTTTAGAAAATACCTATACGACAGAAGAAGATCAGACTCTAGTGAATGTATTTACTGCCAACAGGAAGATGATATAGAACACACCTTGTTCAAATGTGAGGAAGCTAGTAGAGCATATGCGTTGCAAACAGGGAGTCCCTTCAGCATGCCCAATATAGGGATGGGTTTGGTGGAGTCGGCAGAATCATGTAACAACATCTACAGAACAGTAAGGAATATAATTGAGCCCAAAGAGAAAGAAAGCAGGAACTAATCTGTAGAAGAGTGTAAAGACCACAGGCCCTTGTATTGAAGTAATGCGAAAGCGGTTTCCGGTACGAACGGCCCGAGAGAGGGATGGGTTTTAGTCCAACGAGGCTGACACTACCCGGAGATAAGACAAAGGACAAACAGACAAACTCCCGGGTGTCTAGATAGATATTTCCTAATTCTCTCAAAAAAAAAATCTCAAAAATCCTCATAGTAAACATGTATTAAAGTTACCATTTTATTAATCTAATGAAAAATCTTGACAACTTTTTTTCGAGTTTTTGTTCTACCTTTTTGTTTAAGGGGGAGGGGGGGGGGGGGGGAAAGACGGGACAAATATTGCTATGCAAAAATATTCACAACCTTGGTTTGGCTTAATGGAATTTGACAAATTTAAAATCGCTAAATAGGAATTCTTGTGTTTTATCAATTTTATAAAAGACGAAGTCGTTCTGAATTCCGTTGCGACAGCTAGATGGCGCTATTTACCAGAATCAACATTTTTTTTCTCAAAAATTTTAAATACAACGTTTTTTTTTTAAGTCCAGCATAAAGTAATAACTAAGAAAAATATCGGTGAAAACCGCAAGTCAATATATTTTTTTAAACCGGAGATAGGAAAAACATAATATAAAAATTTGCTCCACAAGAATAAACTACCGTTTTAATACGCTATTTGTAGGTAAGAAGTTACCAATACCATACCATTGTATCTTCCACAAAACTAAAATCGACTTAATACTACTTTAAATTAATGTTCTGGAAATTTAAATTATTTACATCAAAAATAATAGAGGATGGTTGGAATAATGAAGCAAATTGCAGTAAAATTTTAAGTGCGCTGTGAAACAAATAAAAATTCAGTTATTTAAAATATGAAATAGTAATACCTGTCTCGTTGAAATGGTTTAAATTTTGATTTATTTCCTTAAAACTTTAAAAGCGTCAAACGCCTTTTCGTTTGAGGTCGGCATTTTTTAAGGAAAACAAACTTATGAAAACTTTGATACGTACTATTTCATATTTTGAATAAAAGCCTTCTTGCATTTTTTTGTTTCACAGTCCACTTAAAATTTTACTGCAATTTGTTTTATTAATACAACCATCCTTTGATATTTTTGTTGAAAATAATTTAAATTTAAAGAAGTATTAAGTCGATTTTAGAAGACACAATGGTATATTATTTCTTACTTATTGAATACAAATACCGTATTAAAATGTTAGTTTATTTTTGAGGAACTCATTTTTATATTATATTTTCCATTCCTCCGGTTTAAAAAAAATTATTGGCTTGCGGTTTTCACAAATAGGTTTCTTCGTTGTATTTAAAAATTTTTGAGAAAAACAAAGAAATTGTTGATTCTGTTAAATAGTGCCCTCTAGCTGTCGCAACGGTGTTATTATATATAAATTGATAAAACAAAAGTTTCCCTATTTAGCGAGTTTAAATTTGTCCAATTCCAATAAGCCAAATCAAAGTTGTGAATATTTTTGCACATCAATATTTGTCCCCTTCTACCACCCTTAAGGTGGGAGTATCAACATGCTTGCCAACCGATAACCTATTTCGCGTAGATTTATTTATTTTCTCTAACTTTTACACAAAATTTAAATAAAATCATTATCGTCTTCATATTTTATAGGTAATAATTGACATATTAAATAAATATCAAGGAATTTAATTAAATATTTTAGGAGAATTGTATATCAAAAAATATCGGTTAAGATTTTTTTTAACATTATTATGTCATTGTTCTTTTACTATACAATTCTCCCAAAATAAGCAATGAAATAAATTGATATTCTTGTAATATATCAGATACCTATTACCTAAATAATATGCAGACGATATTGATTTTATTTAAATCTTAGTCAATAAAATAATAAACTAAGAAAAAGAAGGCGAAATAGGTTATAGGATGGCAATAAATTGAATAAGGTTGATAATTTCACCTTAACAAAATGGTAGAGTAAAAATTCAAAAACAAAAGTTTTCCAGAATTTTCATTACATTGAAAAAATGTAAACCTTCGATACAAGTTTACTATGAGGATTTTTGAAAAAATCCCGCTTTTTGTTTGGTCACTATAATTACGCCCCCTAGCGGCCATCATATGAGCGTAAAAATAAAATTCCAGCGATTCCTTTTGGTCTTTTTTGTAGTAAATATTTCTTTCAGAAACCGTACGGTAAACGGTTTCCCAAATACAGCCGCCGTTGCTTTTAAGTTGTACATCCTGTATGTATCACAACCTTATTTAATCTAATTTTATCTAATTAACTTTTAATTGGCTTATTAGAAAAAAAGGGGATATGAGATTTTCCATGGCCAGTCTGGCGGTCCATCACCCAGTATAAAATACATAGAAAACTATAACATGACCTTATTTTAGCACTAGTTTAACTAAAAAAATTACTTTTTTTTATGAAAAAAAAACTCATCAACTCTGATTATCTTATAAAAATTTTATGACCTCCAGTCAGGAGGAGCCGACAATCCGGAACATTGGGGAAAACAGAAGTAGGTACTTAAGTCAAATGATATTTTGCGGCTTGAAAGAAAGGAAAAAATGGAATATAAACTAACAAACTTAGAACATGTGGCTAAGAGAGTCGTCTCGCCCTTTTTCAGATTGATGAGTAAATAGCCGTAAATAAATAGTCATAAATCAAAAAGTAAAAAAAACCTGTAACTTTCCTTTTTCGCCCTTGCCTCCTGAGAAAACATCCAAAAGAAATATAAACCTCTATTCCCTTGAGCGTATTGTCGGTATCAAGTTCATTGTCAAGAAAGTTATCGGCGGAACACACCTACACACCAAATACAAACTTCACAAATAAATAATAAATGTTTTGCTTATTTAAGCCGACGACATTTTTGAGCATAAAGACGTGGAAAAAAAGTATTATGTTTTTTTGAATGTTGTTAGCAAAAGCTGATATTATAGGTGTATCTTCAGTGGCGTTGCGTATTCAGCAGTGGCAGATCCAGGAATTTTTTAAAGGGATGAGGTTTACTTTTCAAAAAAAAAATTCCTATCATGCTCTCATTAAAATTTTGCTAAGATTAAATAAGTTTACTTCTAAAACGACTTAAAAAGAAATAAATATTAATTATTTCAAAGTGTTAGTGGGGAAGAGGACTTCAATTAAAAACACCTTTCTACTCTTTACTCATTCCCAACGTTTCGGTTTTTATTTAAACCTTTATCAAGGGCTAAAAATAACGACACAAATTACATCTACAGACACATGTAAGATTGTAAACAACAAGTGGTAGTCAGTTATCTAATATATATAAATATATGTGGTACTTACTCTAGAAATTGTATAAAAGTGTATAAAATCAATGATGACATGAAATTATCTATGCATTTTCTTAACTATTATCAATAGAAACCCACCAGGAAAACCACAACAAGGCATGTTTTTTTTATTATTTTTCCTTTTTTACCAAACTATGCGCGTTGCCAAAATTTGTTGACATAATTCTTGTAAGCCAGTAAAATGTTTAATTCTAATAAATAAATGAGAACAATAGTATAATTAGTTGAATCTGGCAACATTGCTTACATGCAGTGTGGGTTATATATCCAATTGATATACATGGGCAATGAACAGTACCGTATTAAATTAAAATAAAATATCCCTAACTGGAAACAGTAACTAAAAGATACACAAAACTCAAACGCAAAATACATCTTAATACATTCAATGTAAACCGAATAGTGTTGGAAACAAACATTCAATCAACAGTTTAAAACTTTGTTTTTGTAATTCTGGAGAACGCCCTTATAAATATTACTAAGATTAGATGTGTCCGTTCTCAAATTCACAGTATTCTCAGTCAATTCAATCCAAATCATCTCGCTAACTGATCGTTTATGAAAATGCTTCTCACTATCTAAGATTTTTTTTTTAAAGATTTTTACATTATTGAAATCAAAATTATGATCAGTGTCGAATCGATGACCAGCCAGTGCAGTCTTTTCCACTTTGGTGGCATTCTTTGCTTGACAACTATATTGGTGTTGTTTCATTCTTGTACCCAAAAGTTGTTTAGTTTGACCTATATATTATGACATATTGCAATCCATGCAAGGTATATGATAAACAATATTACTTCTATTTACGTTTTCAGTCTTGTCTTTTAACTGGGTAAATAATTTACTTGTTGTTTTAGTATTATAAAAGGCTACATGACTGTTATCATCACTCAGGCGTCTGTTGAATTTTTCTGAGAGACCACGAACAAAAGGGAGTTTAAAAAACTTTTTATTATGAATATCTGTTTTTTGTCTGTCTACGAGAGTGAGGTTCTTAGTTTCTATTGGTTTAAAAACTTTATTAATAAAATGGAGTGGATAATTATTTCTTTGCAAGATTATTTTTAACTTATCCATATTATCAACGTAATAATCTGGGCTACTCAAAGACATGGCTCGATGATAGAGATTTTTGATAGTAGACACTTTATGACTCGAAGGACTGCAAGAATAAAAATTTAAAAGCCTACCCGAACTAGTTGGTTTTTGGTACCAACTAGTACTTAAACCACCTTCTAGGTTACGGTTTACCATAATGTCAAGAAAAGGTAGTGACATATTTGTTTCTGTTTCTACTGTGAACTTGAGTCTCGGATGGTAAGCATTAAAAAACAATAAAAGGGTATCAAGGAACTCCATGAGCAATGCAAGGCATGTGTCATCTACATATATGCCAAGAAATGTCACAAAAGGTAATCTCTGAAGACAAGTTTCTATGAGGTCATTCATTATATAACAAGCAAGAGTAGGACTGAGTGGGTTGCCCATTGAAGTACCCTCAATCTGTTCATTGACATTATGGTAAACCGTAACCTAGAAGGTGGTTTAAGTACTAGTTGGTACCAAAAACCAACTAGTTCGGGTAGGCTTTTAAATTTTTATTCTTGCAGTCCTTCGAGTCATAAAGTGTCACTATCAAAAATCTCTATCATCTCTCTATTCCCAATAACAAAAATTTCATATTTATCATCATTTGCTATTTATTGTCAATTTAAGATTATTACTTTATCCATTTTAATTACAGTACAATAGGTTGCCAAATCTTGCGCTCACCGAGAACAAATCAAGCTGTTTGTGTTTAAAAACACATGGCAGTTTAGCGGCTTTGTACTACGCCGCGAACGTGAATTATAATATAGGAACGTAGCATTGAAAGCGAGACATGCAAAGGCTTGCCGTTTGATTGTCTGTTTTACAATATTTGGGCGGCGAAACTCTTGTATGTTGTCAGGGTTGTTCTTAGTGTTTTCCATGGGTAAGTTTAGTGTATGTCAAATGTATTTCTATGTTTACCAATAACTTTTATTCTATCACACTGTCAGTTCGATGTTTCAATGGCAAAAAAAATCAACGCCTTATTTTTGCAAGCCATTATGCTATTAAATCATTTAGATCCCCTTTCAAGTTGAAAATATGGTGAATGCGATGGTAAAAGAAGTTGCCTAGTCCTGTCTCTGTGGCTAACATCTTAGACCAGAGTTTAACAGGTTGCCATAAATGACAGTCCGTGGGCTACTTCACACACATTTTTTTTTAAATTTTTACTTGAGTTTCAAAAATCAATTCTGCGATTTACGCCCTCCTTAAGAGAATATTTTTTTATTTGTAACAGTACATAATTGAGTAGGAAAACAATTTAATCTGTACGAGCAAGTGCTTAGAATATTTTTTTAAAACAAATACTCTGTATTTACAATGCTATCTTTTGCTTATAATAATATTTAAAAATGTTGCTAATTTTTTTCTTTAGATACTATTTTTTTTGTTCTCTAAGGGCCTGCATTATTTGCTGCTTTCTGACAAAGCGGAAAAATTGAAAGATAAAATATCTGATATACTATCACAATAAAAGAAAACAAGCTTTCTTGTTTATTATAGATGTTACATGAGTAAATGTGGATCAAATAGGACCTTTTTGTCAGTGTACTTTTCCTTTGAGGTATTTTTTTTGAAACCAAGGCCTTAGGTCGTATATCCACACTTTTTTAGGCTTTTTGCCTTTGTCAAATTGTTAGAAATATAGGGCATACATAATATAATATTAGTGATATATGATATTTTTACCATCTTGAAATATTGTTTTATTTAAGGATATTATTCCTGTGATATTTGATAGTTAAATATTAATAATAATAAAGATATTTATTTGTGTCAATATATAAAAGTTATAAAACATAACAACTAAAAATAATTATTGGTGACAGTAACATACTAGTTGGCACAAAAAGTAGGATTTTGATTAACAATTAATGATTATTCAGTCTCCAATCCGACCGACATTGACGACGATGATTGTTATATATTATTGAAATATTATATTTGATAGAAGTTTTTATTTTTCTTTATGATGTATTCTTCTTCTTGTAGTGCGTCTCCTATCGGAGGTTTGCTATCATCACAGCAATCCGGACCTTGTTGACTGCAGCTCGGAACAGTTGAACATTACTACAATTAAACCAGTCCCTCAGGTTCTTAAGCCAGGACACACGGCGTCTACCAATGTTCCTTCTTCCATTAATCTTTCCCTGGACTATCAATTGCAGCAGTGTGTATTTGTGTCCTCTCATTATATGACCCAGATATAGAAGTTTTCTCTTTTTAATGGTGTTAATAATTTCGCAGTCCTTCTGCATCCGGATCAGGACTTCGGCATTAGTGATTCTATCGGTCCAGGGAATACGCCACATTCTACGATAGCACCACATTTCGAAGGCTTGTAGTTTGTCTATGTGAATTTTCTTGAGAGTCCATGTTTCAACTCCATACAGAAGCGTGGAAAAAACGTAACAGCGCAGCATCCTCATCCTAAGGTCCACCTTAATATCCCTACTAATAAATAGTTTTTTCATTTTTACAAATGTTGATCTGGCTATCTCTATTCTCGTTCTTATCTCCCTTGTTTGGTCACCCGATTGTTCTATCCAAGTTCCCAGATATTTATATGTCGGCACATTCTCTATTGTGGTGTTCGCTATCGTCAGGTTCACATGGTTGAGATTTTGTGGGAACTTTGTGACTATCATTAGCTTGGTTTTCTTAAAATTGATCCTAAGACCGTACTCATTACATCGATCGTTTAATTTTTCTAGAAGATGTTGTGTGTCTTCAAGATTGCTCGTTAACAGGACGGTGTCATCAGCATACCTCATATTACTTATCACTTCTCCATTTATAACTATTCCCACTGACTCTTCTTCTAAGGTTTCCCTAAAAATAGCCTCGCTGTAGAGGTTAAATAGCAGAGGCGATAGGATGCATCCCTGTCTCACACCACGACGAATCTCCATTTCCTCTGTTGGTTGATTTTCTATCAATGTATTAGCTCTTTGGCCCCAGTATAAGTTACTAATTATTCTTATATCGTCCGAGTCAATGTTTTTGTTGACGAGTAGCTGGTATAACTTATCATGTTTCACTTTGTCAAAGGCTTTTTCGAAATCGATGTAACATGCATAAACATCCTGGTTTATATCAAGACAGCGCTGAAAAAGAACGTTAATCCCAAAAAGCGCCTCTCGTGTTCCAAGTCCTTGTCGAAATCCAAACTGTGTGTTGCTTATGTCTTCTTCGAGTTTCCTGTAAATTCTCTTGTGGATGATCTTTAAGAATAACTTCAGGGTGTGGCTCATTAGTGCGATTGTTCGGTAATCTGAGCATTCTCTTGGATTTGGTTTCTTTGGTATGAGCACAAAAGTGGATGACAACCATTGTTTAGGGATTTCTCCCTTATCATAAATGCGATTAAAAAGGTCCAAGAGAATGTCAATCACATCGTCGTCAAAGAGTTTAATAAGCTCTATGGGTATTTGATCAGGACCAGCAGCTTTACCGGGTTTCATAGTTTCCAAGGCATATACTATTTCTGACTTTAATATTTTTAAATGAAAATTACTCGGTTCTACGACCGGTTTTGGAGGCCTTTCATCATCGAAAAGCTCCGACAGGTATGCTTTCCACCTCTTAAGTTTGTCCCCCACGTCAGTTATTATACGCCCATCTGTACCTTTGATAATATTACCAGTAGCCTTCACCTTATTGCATCCAGCCATTTCTTTTATCTTTTTGTGCATGTGAAAACTGTCAAATTTCTTTTCCAGAACTTCTATTTCCGCGCATTGAGCTGCTAGGTACTCTTCTTTGGCCGCTCTAACTTTTCTCTGCACTGCTTTGTGTAGGGTTCTGTACTCATCTTTGTTGCCTTTGTGTATTCTTCTTTCTTCCATAAGGTCTAGAATTTCTGTTGTTATCCAAGGTTTTTTCCTAGTTCTTTTGTTTGTTAGATGTTTCTTGGCTATTGTTTCTAATCCTGTTTGTATTTGTTTCCACTTTTCATCCACACTGACTTCACTTAGTTTATCAATGACTTTCATGCATTGGTTCGTCTCTCTCTTAACTGTGTCATGGATTTTAGGATTCTTAAGGAGTTTTGGATCTATATAGGGGTTTAGACGGTTTGATATCTTTTTCATCCTTATGTTGAGTTTAGCTACAACTGGGTTGTGGTCGGAGTTGATATCAGCACCTGGGTAGGTTTTTGTAGATTTGATTGAGTTCTTATAGCGGTTGTTAATGAGGATGTAGTCTATTTGGTTTCTGACTATATTTTCTTGGTTATCCGCAGGGGATTTCCAGGTATACAATCTACGATCTGGTAGTTTGAAGAGGGTATTTGTTATCATAAGATCTCTAACTTGACAGAACTCTACCAGTCGATCCCCTCTATTATTTCTTTCTCCCAGACCAAAACCTCCTGTGTGTGCTTCGACCTTGACTTTGCCTACTTTGGCGTTGAAATCTCCCATTACTACTGTGATATCATTACTTTTTATGCTTCTAAAGATATCATCAAGCTCAGCGTAAAATTCTTCAACTTCATCGTCCTCCTTGTCCGCTGTTGGTGCATATGCCTGTATTATGTTCATATTTCCTGTTTGCAGTTTCAGTTGGAGCATCATGACTCTGTCTGAGTAAGGTGTAAAATTTAAAACTAAACCTGTAAGTTTTTTGTTCAAAATCACTCCAACTCCATATAAATGTTTTGGGTTATTGTTCCCAGAATAGTAAAATATGCCGTTACTCGTTGCGCAGCTGCCATTTCCTGGCCATCTGACATCACTAACCCCCAAGATGTCTACACTCAGTCTCGACATTTCCTTCACAATGTTGTCTAGTTTTCCCGATGATGTATTGGTATTTCCAAATTATTTTCATTTCTAGTGTTTATGTTGTTGTTAATTCTAAATTAAATTTTTTTATATAAACAATCTAATTATTTAATGAACAAAACAATTTAAGTGAATTTTGGGTCTAAACTCAGGTTTTATAGTATTACGTTGTCTATAGGTTGGAGTAGCAGGGTCGTATTTTTGAAGGCTAGTCGAAAGTCTTATACAATTATTTTTTAATATTTGTAACTTTGTTTGTTTTTATAATTTATATTTTTATGATAATATAAGATCACATAATTTAAACCACTTAAAATAATAGAATTTACAAGCCTTAAATTATATTGTATATACAATATTTGGAAAAAATTTTTATTTTTGATTTTAGGAGAAAAAGTTATTCTTCATAAAACGTTTTGCTTACCTCAAAAAGTAATATTAGGTACGTTAAATAATCGTAGATATTATAACGTACAGGGTGGGTAAAAATTACAAAAATATGTTAATATGCTAAGAGCAAAGTAACAGTAATCTACATGCTATAAACAAATTTATTGAAAATAAGTTATTGAGAGTTAAATGTTATGTCAGAATATAAAGTCACAGCCACCTACTAAGATTTTATATATATTTATTGATATTTTCCTTCAGATTAAAGTTTTAATATAAAATATCGTAGTTACCACAGGTCATATCTCAAAACTTTATTCGGCTATTCGAATTCTTTTTCCAATCTCTTTTATTTTAATCATTCAAAAAAGTTGGATCAAAAATTTTTAATTTTGCAAATCTACATTTTTACATTTTTTGTGCACCCTGTATAAAAAAATGGAAATTTTCTTACGTGAATTATATTTATTTAATAAGCAAAAGAAATTATGAAGAATGCCTTTTTTTTGAAACATTGAAAATAAAGTTTTTTACAAGTATAGTTAGGTCCATCCGTGGACACACTGTATATATATATATATTTTTTTAAATATTTTAATATTTAAGGTTAAAAGGACATAACCCACAAATACCCTATTAGAATATAGTTATATTATAATAAATACACATGGAAAAAATAAGGGGAAATTAAAACAGAAAGAAAAATGTAGAGAAGATCAAGAGTTTTGGTTGGGGAAAATGCGACTATGATGGACCCCTGCCAATAACGGAAAACTTCAAGTTTCAAATTTACCGAGAATAATACACTACCGCCATATTGGTTATGTTGATTTAAGTTTACAGTCAGTAGTTTACAAGTGCCCACGGAAAACATATGCAGTTTTTGTGAAAAAAAAAAACAGTTAAAATTGATAAGTTCTGATACCTATATAACAAAGTTGATTGGCATGCTGTTGGCTATAGGCGCCGACTTTTAAAAATCTGTATGGGTGCTGGAGCATGCATGTCCATTTTTATCTCCTTTTTAAAAGATGCGCCGCAGACAAATTTTTTCAGGTGCCACGCCCTTTTTTGGACTATTAAAGTTTAATTTGATTCTACGTTTCGATAGCCGGACCCGTAGAAATAAAGAAATTTGGCACAAATAAAACGAGATTTTAAAAACTTGCTAAATAAATTTTATCAAAAATTTAAAAATTAACCACACGATTTAATAAAGTATTTATTACAAACACCAAACACAAATATACTGTAGTACCTATACTATATACTATATAGGTAGGTATTGTGTAATATCAACATTACACTTTTTAAAATGGTGTTATTGAAATCAACTGTTTTTCAATGCAAACCTATTTTGGCGAACAGCTCGATTTATAAATATATCAGCGACTTCCTTAAGGTCCAAATCATCTGATGCTATTTCTCGGTTTACGTGCACTACCATTTCATTATTCAGTCTTTGCTGGGTCATAGTACTTCTTAAATAAGTTTTTATTCTCCGTAATGCTGGAAATGATCTTTCGGAGGGGCATGTCGATACTGGAATAGTTAAAACGAGTTTTTACCAATTTAATAACTTCAGATTTGATATCTTTGATACTCCAGACAGTCCAGACACACTTACCTTATCATTAATAAAACCAGCAAAAAAAATCGAACACATGACTGACACTATTAATAACTTACCACAACTTAGACTTTAGTTAAAGGAGTTTAAATACGGGCCTCAAGTTCCATACATACAGTACATAGCATAGACAACTTAACTAAATGAACTGAGTCTGGGAATCTGGGATTCCCCGAAATCTAAAGTGCGCGAAACAGAACAGCGCCCTGCCCCTGCCCCCATTTTCGCCAATTAAACAGCCACCCGACTCGCTGATTGGACAGCAACGCGCGGGCCCGTGAGATTAGATACTTGCATAATGATGCGTTTCCGATTTAATAGATCACAAATAAATATGACAGTGACAGTCATAACAACAACAACAACAATTATTAAATTCGTAGATATTATTGTCATTGTGCGAATCAAACAACTAAGTAACGCACGCAATATATGCGGTTTTAAATAGTAGCTTTTGTTGTGATTTTTTTCATCATTACCTTGACGGAAATGATATTAATTTGTATGGGTGCTCCGCACTCATTATATATTCAGTATGGGTGATTGCGCATCCATGGAGTCGGCGCCTATGCTATTGGGTAACTTTTGTTTTACGCTCAGCTAGAATCTGCTCTTGTAACTGCAGTTTAAAGAAACTATTGTATGTTAATTGCCGGCCAAAAATTTAGGTTATGGCAAAAAACAAAAAAGCTTGCGGATTTTATCTGATTTATGCAATGTGGTATAAATCTAGTATAATAAGCTTAAGTAAGTATATTAAGTATATTAACTCCAAAACTAAAATGATGTAATGATATTTTCTTAAAAAGTCCATCATAGGCACATTTCCCCTACTTCTTAAAACGAACATATACCGTAGACCATTTGAGTATTATAGACTTTATTTTCTAATTTTTTCAACAACACCTATCGATCTTGTGCCAGACGGACATTTTTAGAAAGTTCCCCTAATTTGTTTCAAGGTTTCCGTTGAGATACAACAAGCTATTAAGAAAACATTTTCCTTCAAAATAGTTTGTTAAGTTCTAAAGATTTTATACAACTTATACACAATAAATCTTTCTGTATATTGATCTAAGTAAAAATGTAAGTAAAAATATTAAATTCATAAATTTTAATTTTTAGAATAACATTTAAAACAAAATATACAAAACTACTAAAAGTAAATTTTAAATAACATACAATAAGTAAAAAAATTACAAAGTTCAAAGCTTATTAGGAACTGGAACAGTTCAACATGACCATTTGATTACTAATAACAATAACAATTGCCTCTCTATAATATGGGTTAATATGATATATTTGTTAAAATAAAACAAATGAAAAAACGGAAGTAATTTAGTTATTTAAAAAGTAATTCAATATCTCAAAAAGCAATTGAAGTACTCCTTGCGTAAGTATTTAAATTACCTTGAATTTATTAAAACAAATTATTAATTACCATAGTAATTGATTAAGGTTACTACTTTAAAGTAGGAAAAACTCAAAAATTGTCAAATTTGCAACCCTAAGACGGGTTAGAGAAACACGTTAGTTTCCTTGGACGTCCTAGTTTTTTTGTGTGTTTCTTTTAGAACCTAAGCCCTGATGGCCTTATAATGGGCCGAAAGCGCTAGGCGATAGCAATAAAAATACGCTGAATACAAATATATACAGGGTACGCCAAACTCGATGGCCCCTTAGAAGTATCTAGACAATGAAACAAGTTAGGAATTTGAAATTTAGGATTTGTCCATAGGAGGTCATGATCTCCAATTTGAAAATAGTTTTAACATTGCGGCGTTGCCAGATCTACTCTTACTACATACCAACTTTGTTATTTCAAATGTAATGCCCTGTATATTTTCACATTTTTGGATACCGCTGGACATTCTAAAACTTTTCTGTATAACCGATAGTATACCTATCTAGAGCCGTTTGACAAATAAAAATTATTTATTAAGAAATTTAGCAACACGCATCCCTCAATAAAAAAATAAGATTTTTCGCAACGGACAAAGGCAACCGACTGAGATTTTGGCTGTTGTTCCTTAATAGGTTGTTTTGTCATAATATGTCAGGCAAATTAAATTATCTCATACAGGGTGTCTACAACATCATGTTCATTTCGTGCAACATAAAAATTGTAGTTATGCAGTAATTTTAAATGGAACACCCTATATTTTAGAGTGGTAACTAAAAGATCCATTAATTCTCTATCTAAAAGTATCATGTGATGTCATACCTAATTTTAGCCGTTTTGGACTTATAAGCAAAAAACCAAAATAATGTAATTAATGTAAATATAATTTCTTATTAGCAGAAGAAGTAGGCTATGACTTCAATCAAAAACGTTTGTCAAAATGTCACTGTCTATTTGGCAAGTAAACGCTGTACTTACGTTCGTAATCTATTATCTGAATATGGCGAATTCTTATACAAACGAGGAAATTTTAAAACTGTTCTACATTCATGGCGAGTGCAACAGAATTATTAATAGAACATGCAGAACATTTAACGAACACTATCCACACTTAGTCCCAATGAACAAAAAGAAATTCAATAGGATAGAAAATAACTTTAAGAACAATGGTCAAATAAAGCAGGAAAGAACCCAAATTAAACCTGTAACAGGTATGCATGAGGAAATGCAACAAAATATGCAAGAACATTTATTTCATTGTCTTCGTTACCTGTTACAGGTTTAATTTGGGTTCTTTCCTGCTTTATTTGACCATTGTTCTTAAAGTTATTTTCTATCCTATTGAATTTCTTTTTGTTCATTGGGACTAAGTGTGGATATAGTGTTCGTTAAATGTTCTGCATGTTCTATTAATAATTCTGTTGCACTCGCCATGAATGTAGAACAGTTTTAAAATTTCCTCGTTTGTATAAGAATTCGCCATATTCAGATAATAGATTACGAACGTAAGTACAGCGTTTACTTGCCAAATAGACAATGACATTTTGACAAACGTTTTTGATTAAAGTCATAGCCTACTTCTTCTGCTAATAAGAAATTATATTTACATTAATTACATTATTTTGTTTTTTTGCTTATAAATCCAAAACGGCTAAAATTAGGTATGACATCACATAATACTTTTAGATAGAGAATTAATGAATCTTTTAGTTACCACTCTAAAATATAGGGTGTTCCATTTAAAATTACTGCATAACTACAATTTTTATGTTGCACGAAATGAATATGATGTTGTAGACACCCTGTATGAGATAATTTAATTTGCCTGACATATTATGACAAAACAACCTATTAACGAACAACAGCCAAAATCTCAGTCGGTTGTCTTTATCCGTTGCGAAAAATCTTATTTTTTTATTGAGGGATGCGTGTTGCTAAATTTCTTAATAAATAATTTTTATTTGTCAAACGGCTCTAGATAGGTATACTATCGGTTATACAGAAAAGTTTTAAAATGTCCAGCGGTATCCAAAAATGTGAAAATATATAGGGCATTACATTTGAAATAACAAAGTTGGTATGTAGTAAGAGTAGATCTGGCAACGCCGCAATGTTAAAACTATTTTCAAATTGGAGATCATGACCTCCTATGGACAAATCCTAAATTTCAAATTCCTAACTTGTTTCATTATCTAGATACTTCTAAGGGGCCATCGAGTTTGGCGTACCCTGTATAATGTTTCCGACTCTCCTTTTCATATAGTTTTTTTTTTATTATCGAGTATAAAAATACGACGGGACTATAGTCGCGTAGGCGTCGCGGCGATCGGAAGCGTAGGCGCGGTGTTGCGAACCGGGCGAAAATTTCCTAATAGATAGATATAGGTATAAAAGCACATACAGTTTGATATTGTGCTCACCCTTGTTTGTCTTACACCCACTCATTAATTCCAGTTTCTTGCCCTAGTTTGTGTAGGCCAACTGGGAGGGTGTCGGTATATCCTCCGGTTCTATTCTTGGTGGACTGAGTAATTGGTGTCTTTCTCGATCCAGTGCCTCACATTAGCAGATTATGTGCCGTACAGATTTCCTATCACGTCCACAGAGCCTGCAGCTTAGATATCCGTTGTGTAGTTGTATACGATGCAGGTGTTTCTTGACAGCCATGTGTCTTGTCAGAATTCCTGTGATATCTCTCAACTGGTTTCTGCTCATCAGAAGTACGTGTCTTGCTAGTTTCGGGTCAGGGTCCGCGATGAAAAATTTGCTATAGTTCAATCCCTGTCTATTTTTCCAGTAGATTTGGTGAGCATTCTTTGTCAATCGTTTTATGGCATCTCAGATTGAGCACCTTGGGACACCGAGTTTCCGAACCCTTTTTTTGCAAGTTCGTCAGCCTTTTTATTACCTGCAGTAGCTTCAAGTCCTGGCACCCATTGTGGTATTATCTAGTTTTTAGTTTTCACCAGGGCCACAAGTGTTTATTGGTATTCCCACACCAGTTTTGATGTCACATTGCTACATATTAGCTCTCTAGGGTCTGCCTGGCTGTCAGAGTGTATATGGTTTCGCTTATTGGCCTAAGTTCTCCTGTTGTTTTTATACGCACACTGCAAGATGGCGTATATTTCGGCTTGGAATACCGTGGGAGACTTGCTCAGGTAGAAATAAGCATATTTTCTTGGTCTTACTCCGTGCATTCCTGCTCCGGTACCCTCTTTGGTTTTTGAGCCATCTGTGTACCAGATTATTGCCCCTGAAGTGTCTGGACTTTTATTGTTCCTTACATCACGTTCGTCAATTACGGTCTTGAATGGTATGTCGTTGCGATACCTGGAACTTAATTAATCTGATATAATTTTTAACTCAGCTCCTCTTATAGTATCGCATAGGAATGTGTGTCCAGTTCTAATCGCACAATGGAGCGATTCAGAACTCTGCAGTCTACAGTGTGTCTACGTAAGTTGGCGGCATATAGGAAATTTTTTTAAATTTATTTATTGAAAAAAAGTTACTTCCTCATAAAAAGTTCTGCATGGTCCAAAACCTAAAATGCAACCATCAAATATCGAAATTTTCCAGTCATATACGAGGTTTGTCAAAAAACGTGAATTTTTCCCAAGAATGTGAATTTTTCCCAATAGTATAGTACCTACCTTTATTTTTGACATTATCAAAAATTGTTATTAAAAAAAGTTGATCAGAACTAAAAACTACGGCGAAATGTGCAATTGTACGCATTTATGTTGAAAACTTATTTTATTGATTTATTATTAATTATTTAATTAATTTAATGCGTGTTATTGCATATTTAGAAGTGGTTTTTAGTTCTGATCAACTTATTTTAATAACAATTTTTGATAATGTCAAAAATAAAGATACTTTACTCTTGGGAATAATTTACATTCTTGTGAAAAATTCACGTTTTTTGACAAACCTCGTAAATGACTGGAAAATTTCGATATTTGATGGTTGCTTTTTAGGTTTTGGACCATGCAGAACTTTTTATGAAGAATAACTTTTTTTCGTAAAATTATTAATAAAAAAGTTTCCCATATGCCGCCAACTTACGTAGACACACTGTATATAATTCCATTCCTGCCTCTCCTTGGAGAGAAGTGGTGGAAGGTCTAAGATGTTTTCTATTAAGAATATGGGGGGGGGGCTCGATTTCATAGCCCCTATACTGCTCAAGCATGCAAGTCTTTATAGGCTCCCTAACTTTCTGGAGCAGCTATATTCTCACGTTTTTTCTTCGCCTCCATAATAATTTTTTTAAACCATTGTCGGATGCTTTCTAGCAGTTACTTTTTTTGTTACTACAATTTTGTTAATAGACTTTTCAACATTTAATATTATACTGTCAAAGAAAAATTTTATATTTAAACTATCATATTATATATGATGCACACGCTTCTGCCTCGCTGTCACTGCGTGATATGATAATAACAAAGACTAAGGATATATGAAAAATCTTTTTTTTATATAAAGTCCTCTTTAGGCTTTGCCACTCTTACACACTTTTTTCTATATAAAAATATTTTTTCCGTAAAATACATTTAAAGCCCCAGGAGCTTTCAGATGTAAATTGATGCTTTTATATAAATTATATCGGAAATGTATTTTCAAAGGAAATAATTAAGCCGGGATTTGTTCCCCTAACCGAAATAATATGTTGAAATAAATCTCTAATATTCCATAAAAAAATATCTTTTAAGTATCCATGTCGGTATGTGTGGGGGTGGGGGTGCCAAGAGATTACAGGATAATTGTCACAAATATTTTAGGAACTAATTATTATTATGTTTGTTAATAAAACTAGTTTGGTAAAAAAAAGTTGGTACATGATGTATACCAGATTATACATTGAATATCAAACTATAAGAAGCTGCTACGTCAAATTCATAGATGGCACAATGAGTTCACCAACAAGAAAGCGACTAACCTTTTCACTGCTAAATTAAAACATTGTTGCCGCCTGTCTGTTTGACTTGCTGCATGAGTTTTTTTAATTTATTTTTATAGCTTATCGTAAAACTTGATTTCACATAAGTACCTACACCTATCCACGTCTAGACCTAAAAATGTACCTATTTTTAATTGCTTTGTAGCATATAATATTTTCAACTTTTTGACGTCCCAACGTTAATTACATGAAAACATATTGACCGCCATTTCTAACAGAACTAAATGAAGACTCTCACTATTCAATACCTACCTACAACGTATATGTTGGGTAAAATATGAATGTTGTGCGGTTTGTTTGTATAACTTGGTTTTAATTTTCAAATATTAGACAATTGACATTTTATTTTTCGAAATAACAAATAACGTTTGAAGGCAAGACAAGACAAATAACGTTGTATTGTAATTAATTTCCATATTTATAATGAATAATGGTACAATTTATAAAAGTAGAGTTTGCTTTGTGTCGGGGTGTAAGACAGGATCTTCTTCAGAGATAAAACGCAGCCAAATAAGTCTCTTTCTAGCTCCAAAGGTTAAACCCTCTAGCTAGAATGTTCCTGTATTTTAAAAACGAAGCATCGTTGGAACTTTATACAGGCCGAGTTTACTAATAAGTATAACAAAGTAAGTGTACATTCATATAAAAGTCCTTATTTGTTCCTTAAAAAACGAATTTAAATAAAAATAGTTATCGCGTCCATAAGAAACCATTTATTTAATAGCCCACTTCGAACACGAGCGCCATCTTATGGCAACTCGTAAAGCTGAATTACCGATGCTAATTTGGGACCGAATCCAATGCATTGCGATCGGCCTCCTACCTCAAGTCCTCCATAGGTTAGAGTTACGATCAGCTCCACAATGGCGTCCAAATCAGCTCCAATACGTCAAAAAATGGGTTGTCAACTTTTCTCGGACATCCGTCATTCTTATATAGTTTGATATTCAATGAATTATATTTTAGTAAAACGTATTTTCCAACAACAAAGATAATTGAAAATATTTTTTTTGAAAAAGAATGTTTCGAAATTTGTGATTTTTTCGAATTGCGTGAGGTATATCGCAGCTTACTGAATCGATTACAGCAGAAACCCCCAATCGACTAAAATTATCAAAATACACAACCTAGGGTTTTAAATGCTTTATCGATTTATTACCAAAATGTACGCGGGATAAATACTAAGGTAAATGAAATCTATAATACTACTGCGGCTTGTAATTATGATGTTGTTGTTTTTACAGAAACGTGGTTGAATGACAGTGTTTTAAATTCTAAAATCTTTCCGGCGAATTTTTTAATATACAGGTGTGACAGAAAGTTTGATGTGGTCGGAGTTACAAGAGGAGGTGGTACAATGATAGCTTTTAAGCGTGATTTCTCTGCCGTTAGATTGGACACAACAATGTTTGATTGTCTACCTAGTGTTGATGTTGTCGGTGCCAAAGTAATTTTTAATGAGATACTTTTTTATATCTTTGCTCTGTATATTCCCCCCAACGCAACAGTTGAAACATATGAAACATTATTTGAGATATTCTCATCATTACCTTATTTTCTAAATAATAAAGTGCCTATAATAGGAGACTTTAATATACCCGACTTTTTCAATTACAGCAACGCATCATACGGCACTGGTAAGACAAACCTAATAATTAATTTTATAAATTTCGCCAACCTTAAGCAAATTAATACAATAACAAACACACATGGCAGACTACTAGACCTCGCACTGATTAATAACCTTAATGGTTATACTGAAAGGGCTGTTGACATATTAACCGTTGAGGATAACCACCACCCTGCTATCGTGGTTTCATTAGATGTTCGTTTGGAGTCAAAAAATAACAAACAAAAAAATTACAATAGTTTTTATAATTTTAAAAGAGCGAATCTAGTAAATCTTTATCAAAATTTTTCATATATAAATTGGGATGTTTTAACCCAATATACTGATGTTGACAGTGCATGTCAAAAATTTTATGAGATTATTTATAATACTTTGGACATACATGTTCCAAAAATGCAAAAAAGAAATCGAACTTACCCACCATGGTTTACTGGTGAAATAATAAAGAACATAAAGTTAAAATATAAAAATTGGAAGCAGTTTAAAAGAACAAATAATCCACTCTATTTGGAAAGTTTTCGAAATTTGCGCCGGGCTACTAAGAATGACATAAACAATTCCTATAAATTATACTGTTCCCGTGTTGAAAACGACATAAAAGACGAGCCAAAAAGATTCTGGCGTTTTATTAATGATAAAAAAAATAGTCATAGCCTACCCAATACTATGTCCTATGAAAATACAATTATTCGAGATCCCAAGGTCATTGCAGACAGTTTTGCCTCATTTTTCCAGAACTCCTATGTTGCTTCCTCCAAAAAAATAAGTGATTCGACTGATTTCTATCCCTCACAGAGTCCCCTGGATGTCTATAAAATAACTGAACAGGTGGTCACTACTGTACTAAAACAACTTAAACCTAAAGCCACTATAGGGCCAGATAAAATCCCTGCATTCTTGCTGAAAGACTGTGCGATTGTTCTTGCTGGTCCGCTTGCAATTCTATTTAATTTATCACTTTCAACTTCTACATTCCCAGACCTGTGGAAAATATCGCGCATAACTCCAGTTTTTAAAAAAGGGGACAGCAGTAACATTACCAACTATAGACCAATCAGTATAATAAATAATTTCTCGAAAGTTTTTGAAATTATTTTACACGAATATATATATAATTCAATTAGCATTCACATATCTGCTCAACAGCACGGTTTTATGAAGGGTCGCTCAACCGTCTCAAATCTATTTTGTCTTACTCAGGATCTTGCGGAATCTCTTGATGCGGGTGAACAAACTGACGTCATTTACACTGATTGCTCCAAAGCCTTTGATCGGCTCGATCATGGTATTCTTCTCGATAAATTGGCTACGTTTGGTCTATCACAAAGACTTATTGCATTCTTTGAGTCATATTTGACTAACCGCCTACAATATGTTCAATGCCATGGTCAAAATTCCAGAGAGTTTGCTGCCACCTCAGGTGTCCCCCAGGGGTCACATTTGGGACCCCTACTTTTCATTATATTTCTTAATGACCTTATTTTTATCCTAGATGTCGATCATTTAATTTATGCCGACGATGTCAAGTTATATCTTAGAATTAAAGACGAGAGGGACTGCATGAAATTACAAGATAACTTTGAGAAAATGAATAGGTGGTGTGAGAAAAATAGATTACTATTAAATGTGTCTAAGTGCAGTATTATTACCTTTACTAAAAAAGCGCATCCGATTGTATATGAGTATAGTATAAATGGGGATATGTTAAAACGGTGTGAGTCTGTGTGTGATCTTGGTGTTGTGCTGGACTCAAAGCTCTCTTTTCGTGATCATTATTCTAAAATTGTTGGAGAAAGTTTAAAATTGCTGGGCTTTATTATAAGAAACGCTGGAGATTTCACGAGTTGGGACACACTTAGGTTGTTATTTAATAGCTTTGTTAGGTCACGCCTTGAGTACTCCTTGGTTATTTGGTGCCCTTTCTATCAAACCCACATTAGTAGTCTGGAAAAAATTCAAAGACGCTTTTTAAAGTACACCAGTTTTAAGCTAGATGGAATCTACTCTGAAATAGGGTTCCCGCATGATCGTCTCTTGGCAAGATTTTCAATGGAAAGCCTCGAAACACGCCGAACAAAATCTCAAATTATCTTTCTACATAACGTACTTATCGGAAAAATTGATGCTGGGAATATTTTACAGTCCCTGCACTTTCAGGTGCCAAGGCCAACCTCGCGTAATTACCTGACTTTTACTCTACCAACTCCAAGGACAAATACACTAAAGTTTTCTCCATTACATCAAATATGTGAAAAATATAATAAAATTCAAAACCAGTTAGATATACATGCCTGCACTGTGGCCTCCATTAAACGCCTGACTCTGTAATTATTTACATATTATATATCATTGTTTAATTATTCTTACTATATCTATGTTGATTCTTTTTTATAATGCTTTGTATTATGTTAAAACTTTTTTTTATATCCCATTCGATAATTGGATATTTGATTCTGTAGAATGTGGTAATATTAAATAAATAAATAAATAAATAAAATAGAGTTAGGGAATTTCTTAAAATAAATGTAAAACTAGATTTGCGGGACTGAAAGCTCCGTACGTCTGCCATCTTGGAAAAAGGGAAAGAAATGATTTTTCCCTTATAATCCGAATTCTATTAACCTTATGCAAAAATTATAAGAATAAATTTTGGCCGCAAAAAAAAAATAATCACATTTTTTACATAGAACTTTTTTCCGTGACCTGCATATTTTAGTTATCCAAACCGCAAACTTACTTCAATACGCGTCTCAAATTTTTTTACGTCTTATTTAAACCTTTTGAGATTACTTTCTTTTTCAGTTCATATACCTAACGCAAACAGATTTTTATCAACTCAAAATGAATATCCAATGCTTAATCTAATGGAAAAAGGCTTTCCAAATCCGGGAATCTCATTAAATCAGTTAATTTGTTTCTGAACTAAAGGTTTTAAATATGGTGGTGGCTGACATGCCTTATATTTATGGGGTAAAGATTCAGCTGCAGATTCGCCAGATTTATTAGAGGAAAATTCCAAAAAAGTATTCTTCAATTACGAGGTTAATATTCTTTCTACTACACGGATGAAAATGATCTAATACAACAGGTTTGCTAAGACATAGTTTGTATTGATAGCTTCTTTTTTATTAACCCATATTTAATAAATTGCTAATGTATCAAACCCGCTTTATATCAAATCCAGATTTGCTAGAACAGTGTTTTTATTGGTAGTAATCAGTTCCATTAGCAGCACAGTCTCGTTGAATAATGAACTAGGGGAGACCGGGGCAGGTTTTAACAAAAAATATTTGAAATTTTTTTTCTTGGAGCTGTTTTTACTAATCTTTTTTTTTGTCCTGAATGTCTACTTACATATGTTGTGAACAAATTGATTAAATATATATGACAATATTTTCAAAAATTAAACTGTCAGCTTTTTTTTAAATAGATCCGAACCTTTGTTACAATTTGCCCCGTCTCGGGGTAAAAAGTAACAGTAAGCGGGGTAAGTGGTAACGCATATTTTTATATTGGTATATTTACTTAAATAGAAACGTGAACATAAAAAACATGAACATAAAAAACATTTTAAACAAACATAAATAAACAGTATTTAACGTAATGTAGCTATTTTTGGTTATCTATTCACTATCCGAATCGCAATGATGGCAAATATATGGGAACTTCAAGTCAGTGCAAGCTTCATGTGACCACATTTTACACTTCTGGCAACTAATCCATGTTTCGTTAGGTTTGCTACGCCCATATGATTCAGTGCAAATTAAACAAAAGTACTTTTCTTGTAGGTAAACTTTTTTTTTCACTTTCTTAATAAAAGGTTAGTAAGAATCCAATAACAGATCACCTTCCTGTGGGTGTAAAGAAAATTTCCTTCTTCACTTTCGACTTAATAATTTTGGATTTTTTGGCCTTTCGAACAGTTTTTTCATCTCCACGTGCATCCTTCTCTGGTATGTCAGTTAGTACCGCTAATCTTCTTTTTTTTCGACCCTTAAGGGTTGTCTTTCGCTGATCAGCTTTAGTGGACGAACAGACTCTGGAGAGAATCTATCTTGCCTTCCATTTGGGAAGTAACGTAACTTAATCCTGATGTTGAAGCAACGGTTTCGAGTGCAGCTGTTTCAGAAGGTGCTGTTGTTAATGCATAATTTATCATATTGGGGTAAATTGTAACATGTTACATTTTGCCCCAATTAAATTGTTACAATTTACCCCCGGATCGATTTTTTTCGTTTTGTCTTTGCAGAAAAAAAAGTAAATATATAATCATGCATAGCTTTGTCAATATAATAACCTAGACTGCAATGATTCATTTATGACAAAAAAAACTCAGCAGGCAGCTTGTAACATTTATTTTGAAACAAAATTATGATATCGATTTTTACTTTACGTGCCACAATATAAACAATATCGGAAATAACCCTAACCACAATGTATGTTGCTCGACTGTCTAGACATAACTGAGCTTCACAGTGTTCTCCAGAAGCCTACATAGGGTGCGAAGTTGCCAGCTTTTAAATTAGGGAAATATTTGGTGTGTTACAACTTACCCCGTGTTACAACCTGCCCGGGTCTCCCCTACTTTTAATACAGCGATTTTGTTAAGAAATAAATTGTATCTTTTCAATGCGACGCATTTTGTTCCTAATAAAACGCTTTCTGTACAATTAAAAAAGCAGAACAGCATCCCTTAAAATGAATTGTATCTGTTAGAACCTATAATCCACAAGACGTTGGTGGGGGTTCATAGCGATCGACAATCGCCGCGCGCCGTAGTATTAGGTTTAACGTATTTGTTGCGCAATTCACATCGTTGTTCGGATTCTTCTAGCTGTCCTGTCTGGATTTGAATTTTATTGATCGGACCAATTCCTGTTTCAATTAATTTATTTTTACTTTGTATTTAAGTTTTTTTAAACTTTGCATGTTAGATAAAGCAATAGATTTTTATTTCGCACAACCTCATTAGTATTGGACTTTATAATCTATGGACGAATTTTACCATCTCAGTAACCATGTTGCATAATAGATAATAATATGCAATATTAAACGACAAGAACAATATTACACAACAAGCTATTTAAACGTTTAAGAACTACAGTAGATACTGATTTTTAGTTGTAATAATTCTGTGCTTTATTAACCGTAGCAAGCAAATACTATTATGATTAATGTCAAGTTTTATTACAACTGCCAGTCGGAACTAATACATAAAACCATATTACACCCTCAATAGAACTTGATAATTACTGTGATTATTTAGAGCACCAATGGCTAAAAACCATTCTATGGTAGTAATAAGTAATAGTAAAACTCCTATTTCCTATTGGCTAAATTACCGTGATATTATCACTACACAACGGTCTAGCAATTTTCGTTGTCTTACAGTAGTAAAGCGCGTTGCTATCTCATAATATAGTATTAACCAGTTGTATAAAGAGTATGTAAGTGATTATAAGGACTAGACGGCTTTTTTTCTCAGTGTATCTTCATAATATAGTCAACATCAAGGGGACAAATTATGTATTATAATAAATGTGTTGTAACGTTCCGTTATCGAGTCTCACAATTTATTAAATAACAAAAGGAAACGTCCAAATTTCTTTTATATTTCCTCACCTAAATCACCCTTTAATATTTAGGTACGCCCATAGTTATGATTATTGGTTTGCTCACTAGACTGATACGATAATAATTAATGCTTCTCTGATACTACGTTACGTCCGAGCTTTGGGAGAGGACCCGCCGAATTGTCAAGAAACGCTCTCCGAGTGAAAGTAAATTTGGTTGTCTTAATTTATTTAAGTAACCTTTCTCGTGTCATTATTTTGGCGGTAAATGGTGTTAGCAGGAAAGTCACTAGATCGGTGCGTGGGCAAAGATCATTCATGTGGATCACCCCGGTGAAGCTTAAATGGACGATTTCGCAACACAGTAGAAAGAGAAAGAAGAGAGAGAGAGAGGGGTGTTAGTGTGCCCGCCGGCCATCAGGGCAAATTAGCGCTGTTGTCGCCAGCTGGCCGTGTAACCGGGTTCTGTCGCATATTTTTGACGTACAGAAGAGAAGGACAGTTATATTCTAACCTACTATAACGCTTCCCAAACTGCGCCAGGTGCTAATTGGAACAAACCAGCCAGCCCGCCATCCATCCATGTCACAACTGTCAATTTTTCTTGTCCACGTTTTTTTCGGAGGAAATTAATTAATTTTTTATTATCATTTTATTTTAATATACAATTCTATTAGTTTCTATTCTAGAAAACTTCGCCGATGTGTGTAATCTTTCAGTTATTATTCCAGCCTACTATGCAGGTAATTATTTTTTATTGTTTATCAAATTGATTTTACACTTCCTTACCTATTTTTTATATAGGAATATAGGAAATGTGAGTTTACAATAAATAAATTAACATGAAATGTTTCACATACATAATAGGTGTTGGTTAACAAGCCAATCTTTACAAAATATTACTGGGCAACCTGCAGATAACTGCAACACATTGTGCCCGAGGTAATACCTAACAATTTATCAGTTACGAACAGGTAAGTTTAGTCTCTTGAAATGATAATTTTAACATTTTTGTTTTACTGAGTGGATTAAAAATTATAACATAATGGCACAAAGATAATGGTTTGAGCTAACTCGATAAGTAGATACTTGGCCATCGGCCATATTTTACAGAGAAATTTAATGTCTACCCGATACTGTTTCTTTTGTTTCAGAGAACGCTGTAAGAATCACCTGATAGTTTATGGATCTTTTAGTACGTGTCTCAATGCGTCCTAGTGCTTGTGTTTATACAGTATTTGTGATAATATTATATGAATTGAGACAATTCCAGATGAGTGAGACCTGTGAGATGTAACCTAAGGACATTAGTTGATTCTAAACAGTTATTTTTTGTTATGGTTGTCAATGCAGTTTTTATTTATAAATAAACGTAGAAAACATTATTTACGATAAAGTGCTTCCATCTTTATTTTCTAAATCTTGGTTAATATAAAAATGTGCATTATTTATTCCATAAAATAAAAACTTTTGTGCGTCTTTTAATTGATTTAATTTGTGATTTAATAATATTTATATTGAATCACAAATTAAATCAATAAAAACTCGTTCAAAAGTTAATAATTAAATTGAAAAGTCCTAAAACCGCTGTTCAAATTTCCCGCCATTGCGCCTCTGATGGCCAGCGGGCACACTAACACCCCTCTCTCTCTCTTCTTTCTCCCTCTACTGTGTTGCAATTTTTTAACAAGGAGTTAACATTTCTAACCCTATAAATTTTCTTTGATGAGGATGCTTCTGGGCCGACCAGTTGCATCGTTTTATTTGGCTTTATTTAGTTGGACTTGAGAGGATATTGTGATATACTTTTAAAATTTGGCCGTTGAAAGGTTAAAGACAGTAAACTCATTTTCTATAATTTGTCAGTTTAACTCGGCCAAAACTTGCCTCTCGGACCCCGGACATCGAACCGCCCCTGACATTTGAAAGAGCGACTTCAACCTAGTGAATTTGGGTTTTGCATGTTCTGGAAAAGGGTTAAGAGTGCGAGGTAGCTTGGCGTTAACGAGAATAGGGGAAGTCGCCATATGCCTGTAAAATTCTCGTATCTAGCCGGGACTGATGTCACATTTAAAGTAAACGCTTTTTTGTTGCAAATAAGGAGCAATTTTAATTGAGGTAACATAACTGGCATAAAGCAAAACTATATAATACGGTTCCCTTTTTGCTCCCTAGTTAAGATATCACAAAGATGTAGCCTGATGTATGTGGTCACCTGGGACGTTGGATACCGTCAGTATGTGACGTTATTAATTGAGGTTTATAATGACGTTATTTTATGTCATGGTTTGGAACACCCAAAACCTTAAGCTTAACAGGTCGGAAATAGTCGATTCAATACGTCAACTAACGTGCATTTACGACGCCATATTTATTACGTTTTATGACGTAACAACATGACGTTATATTACGGTCCCTTGACGTAAATCACGTCAATATGACGTCATATTGACGTAATATGACATCAGTCTGCTGACTGGGTGGAGACAAAGCGTATTCTGGGTTTGTAATTACGGATTTTAAGTGGAAAATCCGACATCATCCGTTCAAGAGTTGTTCAAAATATAAAATCTTTTGATTCCTTATCGGGAAGTTGTTATTAGACAGTTTTCGTTGTCTTTTAAAAGCGATTCCGATTGCCGCTATTTGACAACTTTGACATTTGAGCTGTCATTTATCGTTATCGTTACGGATAAGTGGCGGGAGCTAACGGACGGAAGACAAAGCCATAGCGAAAACGGAACGCATGCGTAATGAGTTTTTTTCAAATCGGAAATAAAGTTTGCATTCAGCATTATTTTAGTTTTCTAAATTGAAATTTCCATACAACTGTGCTCGATACTGAATGTCCTGGCGATCAAGCACCTCCAAGAGAAGAGCATGATCCAAATCCGAATCACTGGATGAGTCCAATAAAAGCAACCTTTCGTCTATCATGATGTTTTAGAATTTTGGGTACTAGGAAATTAAAACCAAGCAAAAAAGATAGCACAAAACGTATATGAAAATATTAACACAAACCATTAAAGATAGGTTATGTTATATTTGTTATGTTTACTGTCGAATTCGACTTAACGTTAACGTTAAGCGAATTGAACGAAAACTATTTTTACGATCTGTCAAATAGCGGCTTCGTATTCGTATTCGTTATGGCTAACCGTTTGAATTTGCCAATACAACGAAAACTGTCTATTGTTGTGGCCCGTATTAAAGAAATCGTGCTTGTAAAGGGATTAAAAATCTTCACGTAAGTTAACCAACGACCTTGAGGTAATTTCCATTTTATTTCCATCTAGTGGCTAAAGGTGCCCTACAATCACTCACGACAGCCAAGGACCTGTACATGTTTCTGTCCAGCCAGCGGTATTTCTATTTTAATAAAGAAAACCTTCGAGAAGAGGTAAGTTTTCCATTTTCTTTTAAAACGTATTTGACCGCTCGATACCACATTTCCGCTTTTATCTTTATTGGCGAAGTTGTCATGAACTTTTATTTCTTCTAGGGGTTTTCTTTTTCCCTCTAGTTTTCATTGTTCCCGCCAAGACACACGGCGTGATCATGGTCACCCCTCCTTTGGTCCAAGCCTGCTGGCACATGATCTGTGGCTCTTGATCCTCCCGTCGGTCGACATGCAGCTGACTAGCAAATAATCATTAATCTTTGTGACGTCTTAACCATTACGTAATTAAACGACCAACCAAGTATGCCTACGTCTAGCATGTTACCTGCTAAAATTATATAAACTAGGATACCGCCGAATATATTCTATGAAAACTATCGGTTTACTCTATAGAGTTAGTTCTGTAACAGGGGCCCCAACTGTAAAATTTGGATCTATATTAGGTTTGGTTTCGATTACCCCTCCTTGTTATTTAATTTTAATTTACCGTTCCTCATAAGAAAATAATCTTAAAATTAATAACCTTCACATAAAAATGATGTTTCTAAGTGCGTTTAAATGCGGTAAAATTAAATTTTTTTAACTTTCTTAGTTTTCTTTTATCCTAATAATTGGGTTTGATTAGATCGTCATCCAGGACGGGTAATAATACCAAAGGATAATCAACGAAGGTAAACCGCAAATATTAACACTTTATTAAAATTATAAATATTATAAAACAAACCCAGTATCGCCTTTAAAATTGTCATAGCTTTGGGCTTGGGCTCACCTTTATTTCACCTAACCTGAATGATTATCGCGTCCCAGTTTTAAGGGAATTAATTATTATCTAATACCTAATAAAATGAGCTAGCTTGAGGGCACCTTTTGCCACATCTAATTATCCAACTTGTAAATACGACACTGAGAGCGTGGGAGTGTTTTTGATAACTGCTGAATTTAATTCATCAGTATTTTTTGTTGTTCTTTGTTTTTATGTATTCTTAAATAAAGTTAAAAATTAAGTTTGATTTAAATCTTATTTTATTCATGGAATTGGCTTACCAAATACCATTCGAGCTCCGATTTTAAGTAGGATATATTTTTAAGCTTGTTTTCGTATACTTACTTCTCGGCAATTTAACAAAATCACGAGAGCATTGCTCGAAAAATATTCGACTAAATCTGAGCTCTTATGGTGACAATATTCTTGCATTTTGTTTCCAATTTTTTTCCAAAATAATTTTAAAATCTTTAAATCGTTTTATCAACAACTAATTAATTTACGCTTGTGTCGATGTTTCTTCAAAGGTGAGAAGTACCTATTTATCGGTTCTTAAATCGTTCTTCATTATAGTAAAAATACTCTAAAGGTGCCCGCTCACTGGGGCGGCGCGTCGCATCGCCAACCGTTTCTTTTCCGCTTGAGAAAGTTGCATGTAAGTAAATGTATGCTCGCCAACTGCAGAGGCGCGAGACTTATCCCAATGAAGAATTAACAGGATTAGTTGATTATGATCCAGTAGAGGACGAGGAAAGGAATGAGGGTATACTATAAGCGCCCAAGGGATCAGCTATTGTAATAGCCTAGGTAAACTGCGCCAAATCAGACACCTACACAAACAATATCACAGTAAGTCGCTAACAACAAACACAACTAACACTTCTAACAGCTTATCACTGCTTTAGATCAGCACTGCAAGTATTATCCCTCCCTGAAATAGTGGGGTCCTCATAGCCGTGAAGCATGGGCACGTGTTATCTCTTCTGAAGCACAAACACGTACACTGCACCAAAAGCCTTAGGCCTTTTTTACACTTGTTCGCCGGTCAATTTTTAAACCGGACAGAATCCTTAAGTAAAAATAAAAATATCCGGACCTGATCAGGTTTTCAGCAGGTCCGGGTATTGTCCTTATTAAATTATAAACTTTAGTCCACGTTTCGATGATGCATTGTAATGCTGTTATAGCTTTATGGTATTTGTATAGAAAGCGTAAAAAGCAAAGAAATGATAAAAGGGGACTTTGGGTACACTCTCTACTTCAAACACGTGACGAGATTGGTGCTTTTCAAATATTTATGAGGAATTAAGAAGTGACGAAAAAAAATGTAAATTACCTTAGAATGTCTGTCTCGTCTTTTGAAGAAATGCATACTAAATTACAGCCAGTTTTACAGCGTCAAAATACAAAAATGAGGAATTGCATCAGTCCAAAAGAAATGCTTAGCTGAACTATCAGGTAAGCGTTTGCACCTTTCTCGCCAGAGTTAAAACAAATAATAAACTACCACTTAGCACAGACTAAACCTGAAGCCTATAACCGCACATAAGCTGCAATACCCCACCATAACTTCGTCCGGCGTTAGGGAACCGGATACTCCAGTCGATCCATCCGGCTGCGACCGGTCGCCGAACCTGAACCTGATAGTGTGAAGAGCTATATTTATTTAAACGAAGGGTCCATTACTTGTCCGGTTTGCTTCAGGTTTGAAACCGGACCGGCTAAACCTGATAGTGTGAAAGAGGCCTTACACCTACACAAACTTTACAGTAAGCTACAAATAAACAAACAAGTACTATGACAAAACCGAAACCTAGGTACACCGGTACCTAGGCCTAGGTGAAGAACGAAGCAAAGTACGCACTGGGCGTGCAGAGCGGAAATACTAAGCGAGTGGTCTGAAGGTTTATACGCCTATGGCGCGGAAACCGCAGGAACACGGGGAGTTTAGTCGGTAGGCAGCCCCATCAGGGATGCGGTGCGTGGCTCCGTGTCGCCCCAGTGAGCAGTGTTCGGGAGAGAATATTTTATATTCATTACCTTGCCATATGGTTTATTACCGTGATGGTCGTCGATCGTAAGCCAATTGTACGTTTACTATTGTTATGTGCCATACAAATTAAGTGGGTATACTCTGTACCTTGGGCATCTGCACCTTTAAGAACAAAATGTTTGCTTACCTTCCTCATTACTTCCGCCGCCGACAAACCGGGATAAGGCGTGCTGCCCAGAGTAACAACTTCCCAAATCAGCACCCCGAAGCTCCAGACGTCCGACTTGACGGAGAATATGTTATCGTACAGCGACTCGGGCGCCATCCAACGAATCGGCAACCGACCTAAAAATTGTTCGGAAATTATAAGGAAAATGTCACACCTGTACTTTTTAGCCAATAAAAAGCTTTCATTTCAGCTCGTTACTATAGCAACCACAAAACTTTCCGGAAGTTTTTTTCGTCCTGGGTTCCTTGGGTACCCTGGGTGCGATAGTTTTTCTGTCAAACGCACAGCCATCTTTACCTTTTTTAAATAATTATTGTTACCTTTATCTGTCTATCTTTACAGAACAAAAATGCTATTAATAAGATTTTTCTGTCTTTCTTTAAAAGTATAAAAAAGCGATTTTTATTTTTTACATAATAATATGTTCGTTTCATGCAACTATAATCCTAGGAAGATATTTCTTGGACCCAGAAACCCAATATAATTACAAAATGAAAAAATAAATGCATGGTTTTATCAGGAATATTTTGCAAAAATATATTTTTAGCAAATTTTAGGAGCAAAACTTAAATTAAAATAGACTCTTTAAGATTCTGTAAATTTATTTTTAATTATTTGATGTAACTAAAATCAATGAAGATTAGAAGATAATAAAATGTCCGCGAAAGTAATTAAAAAAAGGAAATATTGTGGCATATCGAACAAGTGTGTAACTATTTTTTTATATTGGAACTAGCGTGTACCCGGCATGCGTTGCAACCCGCTGGTATAAATACAAACCCGAACGAACCCGATATATTAGTACCCGGCATGCCACTTTCTGAAATTGCACCCGTGCGAAGCCGGGGCGGATCGCTAGTTATACATAAAAACCTTCCCCTTGAATCATTCTATCTATTAAAAAAAAACGCTTCAAAATCCGTTGCGTAGTTTTAAAGATTTCAGCATATAAGGGGACGGACGGACAGACAGCGATAGCGACTTTGTTTTATACTATGTTAAGATTAAGATACACAGGGATCCAAGTTCAATGGATACCCTGGGGCGGGTAGACCACGACGACCGTTTCGTCCTTGTTAGGACTCGACGGGCAGCCATAACCCAAGCAATTCAAGAACGACGGAAAAATGTACTAAAAGCCTCCCTGTAGAATCAAGGCAGCCATCAATACACCGTAGCGCCATCCCACGGAATCAACTCCAATATAAAAGACAGTTACACTGGTAATACGAAAGGTAGACAACTAAATAAACAAACTACGAAGTGCATCACAATCCAGTATAGGGAACGCTATTTGCGTTTTTACCGAAAACATCTGCCATTTTGCAGACCAGAAAACAGATCAACGCTGGCACCCACCAGGATGCGCGCAATCCGCTTGAGTTTTAAGCCAAAACAATGTTTAGAAGATGATATAATGTCCGCGAAAATAATTAAAAAAAGGAAATATTCTGGCATATCGGAAAAGTGTGTAACTATTTTTTATATTGGAATACACAGGGATCCAAGTTCAATGGATACCCTGGGGCGGGTAGACCACGACGGCCGTTTCGTCCTTGTTAGGACTCGACGGGCAGCCATAACCCAAGCAATTCCAAGAACGACGGAAAAATGTACTAAAAGCCTCCCTGTAGAATCAAGGCACCCATCAATACACCGTAGCGCCATCCCACGGAATCAACTCCAATATAAAAGACAGTTACACTGGAAATACGAAAGGTAGACAACTAAATAAACAAACTACGAAGTGCATCACAATCCAGTATAGGGAACGCTATTTGCGTTTTCACCGAAAACATTCGCATTCGCATTCTGGTGGGTGCCAGCGTTGATCTGTTTTCTGGTCTGCAAAATGGCAGATGTTTTCGGTAAAAACGCAAATAGCGTTCCCTATACTGGATTGTGATGTACTTCGTAGTTTGTTTATTTAGTTGTCTACCTTTCGTATTACCAGTGTAACTGTCTTTTATATTGGAGTTGATTCCGTGGGATGGCGCTACGGTGTATTGATGGCTGCCTTGATTCTACAGGGAGGCTTTTAGTACATTTTTCCGTCGTTCTTGGAATTGCTTGGGTTATGGCTGCCCTTCGAGTCCTAACAAGGACGAAACGGTCGTCGTGGTCTACCCGCCCCAGGGTATCCATTGAACTTGGATCCCTGTGTATTCCAATATAAAAAATAGTTACACACTGGTCCGATATGCCACAATATTTCCTTTTTTTAATCAAGGAAGATGTTTCATTTATGCCATAAATATCTATTGAACTCTTTGCAAAATAAAAACACCCGACGAACAAAAATTATAAAGATACAGCCTTCCGTTTACTGTAGTAATACAGATTTGTTGATAGCTAATAGAATACATTATTTTTGACGAATAAATGTTTGTTTCATTGTTTCATACTACTAAAATCCTAGGACTATACTTTTTGTATATACAGGGTGTCCCGAAATTAGCTGACAATATTTTAAGGAGATAAAGTACATCCAAAAATAAGACTAATACCCTCTATTAATATACCTTTAAAAACGCTTCGTTATGGGGCTAGAGCCCCCCGAATTGGAGCTATGATAAACAGTTTTTTCACAATATCTCAAAAACCGATTAGGGTATCGAAACAAAATTTGATACATGTTTTACCCATGACAAGACGCAATAAACGATTTAATTAGCTTAACTTTATTTCTTCCAGTGGCGTCCTACTGGGTAGGTAGTTATGAGAATATTGCCCTAAGTTTTTTATTTTTAGGATTTTTTAACTTCAGGTACAATTCTTAGAAGCCTTGATGTATTTTGTTGAAAAAAGGTACTCTTGTATCATTGAGGTAGGATTCACCATTTTCCAGTAAAATCGATTTTAAAATTTTCGGTTTTTTGAAATCCGGTGAAAAGGCTAAGGTTTTTTTTTGCATATCTCAACACTTAATATTAAAACATGAAATTTATTAGAAGTTCTACTAGCGACAAGGCATATGTATTAAATGATGTTACTTTAAAATATTCTTCCAATGACGTCGCACGGGGTGGAGCCTTAATAAGTAAATATTACTATTATTTTTTTTAATTTCATAGTTTTAATGTAATTTTTTTTAATTTTAAATTTTTTGTTAATAAAACCTTCTATTATTGTAATTTGACAGAATGTAACGTTTTTAAATTAAACATATTTTTAGATTCCTTTGTTTTTTAAATTTTTATTTTCATCACTTGTCATCCGTAGTGACGTAAATCCAGTGGCACATTATCTAATAAATCCCCAAGTTGATTATGTATTATTATTATTTGTCGCTAGTAGAACTTCTAATAACTTTCATGTTTTAATATTAGGTGTTTGCTGAGATATGCAAAAAAAAAACCTCAGCCTTTTTACTGGATTTCAAAAAACTGAAAATTTTAAAATCGATTTTACTGGAAAATGGTGAATCCTACCGCAATGAAATAAGAGTACATTTTTTCAACAAAAGACTTCAAGGCTTCTAAAAATTTCACCTAAAGTTAAAAAAATCCTACAAATAAAAAACTTAGGGCAATATTCTCCCAACTACCTACCCAGTGGGACGCCACTGGAAGAAATACAGTTAATCTAATTAAACCATTTATTGCGTCTAGCTATGGGTAAAACATGTATCAAATTTTGTTTTGATACCCTAATCGGTTTCTGAGATATTGTAAAAAAACTGCTTATCATAGCTCCAATTCGGGTTGCTCTAGCTCCATAGTGAAGCGTTTTTGAAGGTATATTAATATAGGATTTTAGTCTTATTTTTGAATGTACTTTATCCCCTTAAAATATTGTCAGCTAATTTCGGGACACCCTGTATACTATAGAGACTCAATATAAGTTATTATTATAAAATGAAAAAAAAAAATTTTAAAATGTCCCTATTATCGGAGTATTTGCAAAAAATTTATTTTCGATAAATTTTAGTAGCAAAACTTAAATTATTTAAATTTTATGGAAGTGGTCCATTATCTCAGAGTGGAGCTGGGAAGATATAGGGAAAAAAACTTACAGTCGTCTCCACAAAAATATGAAAAGTCAATTTATTGGGGGTGTACATGTTTCGGTACTAGAAAGTACCATCATCAGCACCGAAGGGCCCAAGTGAAAATATTAAAAACATGAAAAGGACAAGAACATTTTGTATACTTGAACGAAAACAAAGTTAAAAAAATTAAAAATCGGTAATAAAATTCGGCTTTATGCCGCAGACTCATAAACGAGTCCACAGCGGTGGCAC
This sequence comes from Polydrusus pterygomalis, assembly GCA_963969555.1. Taxonomy (NCBI): domain Eukaryota; kingdom Metazoa; phylum Arthropoda; class Insecta; order Coleoptera; family Curculionidae; genus Polydrusus; species Polydrusus pterygomalis. The sequence goes on from OZ018378.1 coordinate 113,432,981, forward strand.
TGATCCAGGAGCCCTGGATCGTTGGAGGTCACGTTAGAGGACTCGGTCAAGCAGGTGGTAAGCTAATATATAATTTGTCATCTGGTAATGTGAGAGCTTGCATCTACGTCAGGAATGATGTAGACTGTGTGCCTCTGTTAAATTTCTGTTTTAGGGACCTAGCGACCGCAAAACTGAGGTACAAGGAGGATGGGAACGTGAAAGAGCTAATAATCTCCTCTGCCTACTTTCCTTACGACTCGGTCGGACCACCACCACCAGCAGAGTTCAAAACACTCGTGGAACACTGTGAGGCCAACCGCCTTCAGCTACTGGTAGGCTGCGATGCAAACTCGCATAACACTGCATGGGGGAGCACCAATGACAACCCACGCGGCAACAGCCTATTAGAATTCCTGGTAAGTAACAATTTATCTTTACTAAATCAGGGAAACGAACCGACTTTCGTAACCGCGAGGCGGAGAGAAGTAATCGACATAACCTTGGTCACAACGCGTTTATTAGACGCGGTTAAAGGCTGGCGAGTATCGAACGAACCGTCTGCGTCCGATCACAGACACATTGAGTTTGCACTTCAGAATTGCAGCGGGGAAATAACGCCCTACCGCAATCCGCGTAATACCGAATGGGAATCATACAGGGGTCAACTGAAACAGGGTCTGACTTCTGTTAAAACCAATCTGCAAAGTACCGTAGATATAGACTTATCTGTGGATCAACTTCAGGACGCCATTACAACAGCGTATGAAGAAAACTGCCCTCTAAAAGTACGGGGGAGAAAAAGGGAAGTACCATGGTGGAATCAACACCTGCAAGACCTGAGAAAAGAAACCAGGAAACTTTTCAACAAAGCTAAAATCACAGGCGACTGGGACAAATACGCCCGGTCTCTCACTGAGTACAACAAAGCCCTAAGAAAAGCCAAACGAGATTCATGGAGGAAATTCTGCGGGGAGGTGGAAACAACCTCCCAAACGGCCCGCATCCATCGAATTCTCGCTAAAGACACGTCAAACTCAGTTGGCACAATAATGAAACCAACAGGCGAATATACCACAAGCGGTAAAGACACCCTTGAAACTCTTCTCCAAGTGCACTTTCCGGGGTCGAAAGTTATACAACCGGAAACTCAACATCATGAAACGAACCTTGTGCACAGAGCCAAGAAAGCAGACTGGAAAACTGCAGTTACAACAGTCAGCTATGAAAGAATCAAATGGGCCATAGAGACATTCGAACCCTATAAGTCTCCAGGGCCGGATGGAATCTATCCCATTCTTCTGCAAGAAGGACTCGAATACTTACTACCACACCTAAGCAGAATCTACCGAGCTTGCATAGCCATGGGCTATGTTCCAGAGGCATGGAGAACAGCAAATGTCACCTTCATCCCTAAGCCCGGACGTGCAACATACACCGAAGCCAAGGCATATCGACCCATAAGTCTCTCCTCATTTTTACTAAAAGCGCTGGAGAAACTTATAGACAGGCATATTAGAGACGGGGCGCTCATGAAGGAACCCCTTCACGAACATCAACATGCTTATCAACCAGGCAAATCTTGTGAAACTGCCTTACACAACCTAATAACAAGGGTCGAAACAGCGCTATATCATAAAGAAATTGCCCTAGGCGTTTTCATTGACATACAGGGGGCTTTCGACAACGCCTCCTGTTTCGCAATGATGTCTGCCGCAAAAAGACATGGAGTCGACGATACCACACGAAGATGGATCCACAACATGCTTCAATACCGGCAAATCAAAACTAGCCTACATGGGGATACTCTAAAGGCCGATGTAACGCAAGGTTGTCCGCAGGGAGGGGTATTGTCACCTCTTCTATGGAACTTGGTGGTAGATGAGTTACTAGCATGTCTTAACGCAGAGGGCTTCTACGCCCAAGGCTATGCAGACGATGTGGTAATACTCATCATCGGTACACATGCCACTATATTAGCAGAGCTTATGCAAAGAGCACTAAACATCGTGCAACGCTGGTGTGAGAAGGTAAACCTCAAAGTCAACGCTGCTAAGACTGCAACATTGCCATTCACCAAACGAAGACAGGCAGGGAACTATAACAACCTAAAAATCTTTGGTGAACAGATAAAAACAGTCAGCGAAGTCAAATATCTAGGACTAACCCTGGATGCGAAACTGACATGGAACCGACATATCAACAATAACCTAAACAATGCAAAAATGTGTCTAATGAGATGCAGAAGACTGTTTGGGAAAACCTGGGGACTCAAACCGCAGATGGTGCTGTGGTTATACGTCACAGTCATCAGACCCCTGATGACATATGGGTCTGTAGTTTGGTGGACAAAAACACAGCAAATCACGACAGCCACAAAACTTAACAGTGTACAGAGGCTGGCCTGCTTGTGTATCACAGGTGCAATGAGAAGCACCCCCACCGCAGCAATGGAAGTTATACTAGGACTAACACCACTAGATATACACATCAAAATGGAGGCCAACTGCAGCGCTTCTAGGATGAAAGCAAATGGGGAATGGAAACAACGCCCCGAGAAAATAGGGCACACAAGAGCCACGGACCTTATCAACGACGAGCTCTTGGAGATGCAAACCGATCGCATGAAAGCGAGATATAACTTTACAAAACCATTTAATGTCAGGTGCGACCCTGATATGTGGTCCAAAGGAAGATCTCCGTCACTAGACAATGGCCTAGTTTGGTACACTGATGGATCGAAAACGGCCAACGGAGTAGGCGCAGGTGTATTTGGGGAAAGACCCAGAATGGAAATCAGCATCCCTCTGGGAAACTACGCCACAGTATACCAAGCTGAAGTTCATGCGATACAAGCATGCGTACAAAAGAATATCGAAAAGGGCTACCACGACCAAAAGATACATATCCTGTCGGACAGCCAAGCTGCCCTAAAGGCTCTGAACTCCTTCCGATTTACATCAAAAATCACAATGAAGTGCCTGAACGACCTAAAAGACCTGGCAGCCAGAAACAACAGGGTTGAACTCCTATGGGTTCCTGGCCATTCAGGGATAAAAGGCAACGAAAAAGCAGATGAACTGGCAAGAACCGGATCTGCTCAAAATTTCAGGGGCCCAGAACCCGCCCTTGGAATATCAAAAAAGGCAACCAAAACAACATTAGACAGATGGGCACAAAAACAACATCTATCTCGATGGAATGGTACACCTGGCCAGGCACACGCACGGGCCGTCATCGACAGGCCCTCGAAGAAGCTATCAGCTGGAATGCTGCTCTTGACGCGTACCCAGCTAAAGCAAGTGACAAGCCTACTAACAGGCCATTGTCACTTAAGAAAGCACCTTCAACGAATGGGAGTCTATAATGGACCCATTGAATGTAGACTTTGCGGCGAAGAGGATGAAACCGCCTCCCATATCATATACAGCTGCGAAGCGCTAAACCGAAAAAGATTTAAAATCTTCGGAAACATTCGACGTGGCGATAACCTCCCGCACGACAAACTTGGAAGAAAACTACTGGACCTCATAGAAGGAACAAATCTTTTCTAACAAGACTGGGGCGCACAATAAGCCAGAAGGCTGCAGTGTAAGAAGCTTGGGCCATACGTCGAACCCGACCCCCGCCTTTAACCAACCAACCAACCAATAAAATTCGAAAGGAATTTCCTCCTCTTTTCCTTTCCATACATAGTAAACATAGTAATTTACGTTACAAGACCGGAAAGTAGTGTTTTTCAGGTAGAGACAAGCATTTTCAGGGCGAGCCGTAGGCGAGTCCTGGAAGCTTGGAGAGACCTGGAAAACACTAATTTTCGGTTGCGTGACGTACAATATTTCTTTTAAGACCGACACTTACATTAAATTATTTTATATTACTTTTAAATGCGTCGTATGACTTCTCGTAACGGGCTTTTGATTTTACTGGCAATATATCGTAAGTCGCTTTCCTTGCTGCTTCCAAAATTTCTTCTGAAATCTCATTTTCCGTGTCGGATAATTCAAAATCTGAATTCATATTGTTAAATTTGTGAACTCGCGAAACAAGTTTGACATAAACAACAAGTTAAAAATCAACGAACTGTCACTCGACAATTCATCGAAATGTTGTTGTCATAGTAACGAAATCAAGGTAGCTTGTATTATCAAAGAGCGATTGGAAAAACAAAAAACAGGGACCGGAAAAATCTTTTTTTAAAACCGACCAGAAAATTTACACTTTCTGGACAATTTTTCGTCTAGAAAATAACGTTTTTCCGGTCTCTAATGTCACTGTCACCCTGTTTTTTGTTTTTCCAATCGCTCTTTGATAATAAAAGATACCTTGATTTCGTTATTATGACCACAACATTTCGATGTATTGTCGAGTGACAGTTCGTTGATTTTTAATTTTGTTCTTTATGTCAAACTTGTTTCGCGTATATTATAAAATATATCGAAGTGTCGGTCTTAAAAAAATATTGTACGTCTCGCAACCGAAAATTAGTGTTTTCCGGTCTTGTAACGTAAATTACTATTTCCGGTCTCTAACGTCACTTTTCCGGTCTTGCGATCGGAAAAGGGTTATTTTCTAGGCGAAAAATTGTCCAGAAAGTGTATATTTTCTGGTCGGTTTTAAAAAAAAATATTTATCTGTTGGCAGGCACAGGCACACTTGGTAGTTTTAGTTTCCTACTGGAATTTCTGAAGGAAAATGTCAAGCTAAATTTTTTTATATTATTTTGATGTGATCTCGAGCATGAATTTTTTAAGACGTTAGGACGTTCATGCTCTCGGATAATTTCCGCTAGTAATTCAAATACTAGGGCTATTACTAGTGATAAAAAAGGATTTTGCATTTTTTTTGATTAACTCAATTCTTCAAAACAACTTGGTTCGATATATTGTATTCCATTTTCTTTTTTAAGAGCGATGGACTATTTTCAATAGGATTATATAATAAGAAGAGATAAATAGGTGAACCATATATTTTTTAATTTCCTACCTTCGCTTTTTCTCTCGTAAATGTGAGAAGCGATGACGTCACGAGCGAATCCAAAGTCAGCTACCTTACAAGTATGCTCTTCCGTTATTAGAATATTTCGGGCCGCCAAGTCCCTGTGGATAATCTGAAAATAAACACTGTAGAATTATTTTCAAAATTTAATTTTTCAATTTAAAATAGGTTATGCGTACTAATTCACTTGTTAAAATGGCAATGGCGATAAAGTCTGTTTAATGACCGTTGACCGTTACGTCACGACTAGTGTTTAACTTTCTAACATTCGTGAACTAGGTGAGATAGTAAATTTGCGTCAATAATGAATGTCGTATAATTTTACCAGTCAAAAACGTTTTATTGCCATTTTTAATCAAAATTATTTGAATAATGTTACGGTATTGTGAATAAGAACAAGCATTGATTTTAAAATTATTTGATTATTTTCAAAGAGAAAGTGATGCCGGAAAGACTCTTTAACCATTTAACTTAGTTTACGAGGTAAGTAGATATAATAAAGCAGGAATAATTGTGAAAACATAAATAACAAACATAAAAAATATATGGCAATGTTTCTATAAATACCTATCTATTTTAAAGAGTTTCTGATGCTACCTATGTCATATTTATTCAATTCATTCAATCATAAATTATAAAACTTGCATTCAAACGTGGTATAATTTATCCAAAGTCAGTGTGATGACATTCCAATCATTCCATCTCTTTGAGACTGTTTACCGCCGTTTGTATGCCGTATGGAATGATTGGAATGTCATCACACTGACTTTGGATAAATTATACCAGTTAGCGCATAGTTTAACTTGACATTTGAATTTGTGATTACAGTTCCTAACTTGCTGTATTGGGATATTTGCAACAACTACTCTTATTTTCTCGTTTAAGAGATCTAAGTTATTATTGAAATTGGTTTTATACACATGTGGCTTCAGATATACCCATAAATGAAAGTCGATAATTGTGAGATCGGGACTCCTACGTTCCAACTGATTTGGACCATAGGTACCTTCCAATCCATTAGCCCCCCATACACCAGCGGATAACTTAACGAATTTGATATGGCACGAGCCAAATACGCCGATAAAACTTTACGTGTATGTGGCGAGCCGAGCTTCCTCGGGCCGTGTAATATCTGCCACGGATAAAATCAGCCGGTTTTAACCCGTCAATAGATTAGCTAGGTTAATTTGTCATCATCATTAAAAGTCATCCAACTTGGTTTGAGGTTAAATTAAAATAATAATAATAACAAATAATGTCTGCCGATTCATGTCACTTATCAAAAGAGTTTATAAGGGAATTTATTAACATTTACCAAAGTTATCCATGTTTGTAACAGGTAAAATGCAAAGCTTACATGAACAAAAATTTGAAAAATAAGGCATATAACCATACTTAACAAATGTCAGAAAGTTAAAGTAATTTTTTAAAGTCGACGAGCCAAATTCGGCTGCCCAAAAATGACGAGAGTTTTGGTACGTGCCTAGCCTAGTTCGCAGACCAAACCGAACGGATCAAATCGGTCCAACTTAAATGTTGGTGTATGGGGGGCTATTTGTTCCCAAAGTGATGATTTAGCCAATCATCAAAAGAAATTGAAAAAAAAAAGATTTTCCTCTTCCAAACTCTATCCGTGGACACATTGTATATGACCACAGAATATATAGCTATTGCCTAGATATATCTTTTGTGATATGACATAATATTTATACTATCTCCAAAAATTTACAACAAGTAGCAAAGTGATAGTGGTCAAGTTTTAAATATTTAATTTTAGAATAAAAATATTGTCCCCATTTTGCTAAACCTTCGTTTAACCCAGAGCCTCTGGTTTGTAAAGTGGAATACTATCTCTCCTGGTAATCTTAAATAAATATTGGGGAGAAACGTTAACGTCTTTAGGAATTTAAGATTTACAGAGGATAGAGTAATAAAAAAATAATTGTATTATGTTTACGAATACAATATTTTCAAGCTCAATTACCATAATGAAGGTTAAAACCCTTCCTTAATACTTATCGTTGCCGTTAAATCGTTGATCCTTGTTCCGAAATGAACCAGGGATAAAACTAACTTAGCTGCTGTTTTAAGATATCAAATTCAAATAAAATTGAATGTTTAAATTTTATTCGTTCCTAAATGAATTTAGGTGGCAAATGGGATATTTTTTTTAAAGAAATTAACAATAATAATTCCAATCCTATTTTAAATGGTTTTAGACGATTTTCTTCCAAACGCCACAATATACCTACATAATTAGCCTTTGGAATCCAATAGAATATATTTATGTATCAGTGTGACCACTGTGACCAGAAAATCCTCATTATATGGGATTTTTGTTTATTAATAGCTTTATTCGAAATTTGACTTTGGCATCAAGTTCTGCTTCGATCAGGATGAAAATGAAGCAAAAAAACAGTAGTCACGTGATTAGCATTATCTGTCAAATTTTAATTTTTTCCAAAAAATAACTCAAAAATGGGGTTATTTCTGAAAATATCGAAAAAAGTTATTAGAAAAAGGTTTTTTAAATGCAGTTTCTAGCCCACATGCAAAATTTCAGCTGCATAAGATAATTTTGATTTTTTACCCACCACTAAAATTTATTTTCCATTTAATGAACACTTTACTGATGACACTTTGTTTTTTTTTTATCTTAATATTAAGGTGTATTACTTTTAGACACAAACTATGTTTTCAAAAATTCTTATTTTATGAAGTTACCTTACAGGGTCAAAAACAAATAAACTTTGCATTACATGGGACCAAATTTTAATAGCCCAATTTTGATTTTGTAGAAAAACACACATTTAATATGGCGCTTCTTTAAAGAAAATGTATTTAAAATAAAGCATTGTCAAAACTAAGAAGTTTTATGTAGGTTGCATTGAGTCTTATTTTGCAAAATATGGGAAAAAATCAAAATTATCTTATGCAGCTAAAATTTTGCATGTGGGCTAGAAACTGCATTAAAAAAAACTTTTCTAATAACTGTTTTTGATACTTTCAGAAATAACGCTACTTTTGAATTATTAAAAAAAAAATGTTGACAGTTAATGCGAATCACGTGACTACTATTTTTTTGCATAATTTTCATCTCGATCGAAGCAGAACTTGATGCCAAAGTCAAATTTTGAATAAAGTTATTAATAAAAAAAATCCCATATGATGCGGACTTTACTGGTCACACTGTAGATAAAAGAAACACATTAAGTGTTACCTAACAGAAACTTTCTCTAATTTGGCCCCATAAAATAATGCTGTGAATTAATTTTTACTCTGGGTAAGCGTAAAAGGCGATTCTAATGCATTTTGCCGTTGCAAGTAAAATATTAAATAATATTTGCGGCAGTAAAATAATTTTTTTGTAAATTAAAGCAATTAATATATGATTGTCTAAAACACGATGTTAATTATTGCAGCAGTAAATACTCTACTAGAATCGCTTTTCCTAGTTATATTATATAATTTTTACGAACTTCTCACAATAATAAAAACTCAATCAATGACATTGATATCATGCAATAATAATGTGGTTAAGGTAAATAAATAATAAATAGCGCACCAACTTATTCCTGATTAGGTTATGCCGCAGAGAAGAAATTTAATTATCTCTGCTTGTTTCCCAGGGTTTAATAAATCCACGTTATTAATTGTAACCCAGTTAATCTTATTTAATGTATAACAAATATTTTTCGTTATGCCCGTAAGTATAATAAAATATCAAAGCTAATAGTCCGGTCAATCTAGACAATCGAAGGTACATCAATTAACAACAAGCTGAAAATCAGTATAATTGTTCAAAATATAATAAAAAATATAATTTATAAGTTCCCCAACATTCCCGTGTTTGGAAAAAATTTTACTCAAGGTCAAAGGTCAAAAAAATTAGTTTTTCGCGATTTTCAGCAAAACGGTAAGTTTTATAATAAAAATACCTTTGACAAAATTGTAGAGCATAAAATTATCTAAAAAAAATGTATTAATACTTTTTTTCCTACGAGCCACCGTTTCTGAGATATAACGATTCAAAAAGTTTTAAAAGCTGTTATCGTCAAAATGGAAAAATGCATCTTTACCCGGTTGGAATGGTTTTATTGAACGTTTAACAAATAACCATATTATTATGAATGATTCTAAATCTGAAATTTCATTTTTACCATTTATTCACCAACCAGCCAGTAAATATAATACTATCTATACGACTTTACTTTGTGCATTAGAGAATGCAAAACGGTATGGCCACACTGTATGCATCGTGACTTTCGACCAGCCCCTGTATGCTAAAGCTCGAGAAATGGTATCAGCATCAGCCACACCTGAGGGCTCTGAAGTATCAAAAATTATCATCAGACTCACAGGATTTTATCTACTGATGTCTGTTCTGGGAGCAATTGGTCATATTATGCAAGCAAGCGGCACGACAGAAGTACTCGCAGAGATCTATGCAGTAAAATCGTTAGAAAAAATAACGTGTGCATATTATGACGATAACAACTTTTACAACTTTTTGAATCGGTATATCTCAGAACCGGTGGCTCGTAGGAAAATTGATACATATTTTATAGATAATTTTATGATTTACAATTTTTGTTTGGGCTATTTTTATGATAAAACGTACCGTTTTGCTGAAAATCGCGAAAAACTAATTTTTTTGACCTTTGACCTTGAGTAAAATTTTTTCCAAATACGGGAATGATGGAGAACTTATAAATTTTATTTATAATTATATTTTGAACAAATTTAACTGATTTTCAGCTTGTTGTTAATTTATGTACCTTCAGTATGATTTTTTGGTCTAGATTGACCGGACTATAACATCATTTTAATACTATTTATTTAATATTAATAATACTAATAATTTATTTGTACAAAAGCAAACATTTTTGTTACATGTACCTGAAAATAAAATGAGTATCACTTGCCCTTGAAAAATAAATTAGAAGTATCGTTAAGTCCCTAGGACTTGTACGAAGTTCAGACTTATTAATATAAGCACAAGTACAACTTTAGGGAAAATTTTAAAGAGAATAAACAAAGAAAATAAAAATACTTATCATTTATCGTCAAAGGGTATCCTTACACCAAATTAAATTTTCTAATTCTCTTATTAGTATAATAACAAAAAATATAAAATAATTGTGTCTTATCGATAATAAGTATTATAATTATGATTGCCCCAAATTTTAATATATACCTGCACCAGTTATTACTATTTTAACTCCATCGTATATGGCAATAAGGTTTTTGTTTCCACAATGTGGTGGCTAAAATTATTCAATTTATTTTTGTAAAATATAGTGTTTTTAATTTCCACTGAATCCCAAACTATCTCTATGCTAGTAGGTATAGCTATAGGTTATTTAAAAGTTAAGAATGGTTTTGTCTTTTAGCTCGACCAGCTTTAGATATTATATTATTCTATATATATGTTAGTGCCTGTTTATTTTAATATTTATGCTTTATTGTTATAGGTGTTTTTTAGATCTACTAAGCTATGCATTTCTAGTCTATCTTTAGTTTTTATCCAGAGTTTAAGTTGTTTTTTAAATAATGCTGTTGAATTTAGTGTTTTTATTTTATCGGAAAGATGGTTAAATAATGTTGGTCCTAAGAAGTGATAACTACGTTGTGTCACCGTTTTATCCACCTTAGGAATACGCAACAAATTATCCCCTTGACGAGTTGGGTATTTGTGATTTATATTGACCAACTCATATTTATGTAAAAATTGACGCATTAGTCAAAAAACCTGTCGTACATCAAGCTTTTTAGTTTCCAGAAATAGTAAATCAGTTGAGTAGGTATAATCCTTATTATAAATAAGTTTTAAAATCCATTTTTGTACCTACTACTTCTAGTTGGTAAATATGGTTGTTAGTGGCTCCCCCCCATGCTATAATACCAGTGGCGGCTTGTGCATAAGAGCACATGAGCACGTGCCCCCCTAGTTAAAATTTAAATTGTTAAAATTCAAAATAAAAAAAATCTATAGGTACTAGTTACCGTTTTGTGAATTATCATCACCCTATCTTTTACGTAACGTTAAATTGCGATATCTTTACTTTCCCTATTGTTAGATGTTGCGTCGAACAAAAAATTTCGCTTAAACCGCGGTGACTCATGCGCTTGAACGGCATAACGACCGGCAGAATACGGTGCCGCCGCATGATACAATAAATTCTTTCTTTGTATCATTGTGCCGCCGGTGCCAGAAGTTTTTAATGTTCAGAACGGCCGCAATCTTTTCACGAGTCGAGGAGCACGATAGCTCTATCTTTGTTTTATAGCTAGTTTTATTTTCGATCTCATTCTATCTTTATGGCACAAATTTCTGGTGATCATGAGGTTTAGGCACGTTATGATTAGTCAACTTTAAGCGAAAGTGCTCGTTTGTTCTGAATTATGTTTTCTAATTCGATTTTTACTCTGCTGTTGTGCTGCGCCAGCCCTTAGTTGGTGTTTTGTGGCGCCAGCTGGCTGAGCCTTTTAGTGATTTATGTAATAGTATGTCCGCGGTTTTATTTTACGGCTTCTTTAAAAAATAATAAATAATATAAAAATGACGGCAACGGTCTCGGTGCAATATTTAAATAATTGCAAAAATACAGTGAGTTTTTAAAAAAAGTCATTCTCAGGGTTAAGTTTCGATGATAAGATTATTGTAAAGAATGCGGGAAAACCAGTGCCTAACCTCCAAATAACGCAACTAAATAAAGGTCAAAAACGGGACTTTAAAAGAGTTTTTAAGACTTTAGGAGTGCATTGTATGAAAAACATGAGTGGCTGTGCGGATGTGAAAAGCAGAATAGTCTATTTTGTTTCCCGTCTTTGTTATTTGCCGGCGAAAAGGCAGAACCGTGTTGGGTTAAAAGTGGTGTTAATCGTATTGGTAAGCTATTTATTTATTTTATTGGAATCTTTTTAAGGAAGGGTTGTTAAAAATATCGGCCAGGACACAAATGCACAATATTTTGATGTTTAATAAAAAAATTACACATACATGTCAGTACCTACCTATATTATAGGTAGGTATGTACCTAATTAGGCTCATTTAAGTTCATATTAAGCGATCTTTACATCTGTGAAGTTCTTCGTGAATTTATTCATGAAGTCACTTTAGGGCTAACTTTGATAATGTAAATGGTCAACTTGGACGTCAAATAAATTCGTGAATTTCTTCGTAAAATTATTCACGAAAATTTAACATGCAAAATAATCAGCTGATGCACAGTGTACTAAATGCTACCGACTTCACGAATAAATTCATGAATAAATTCTCGAAGAACTTCATAGCAACAAAACAACATGACCTTGAACTTCCAAAAAAAAATCCGTACCCCCTGCCGCGTTTCCCGTATTTGTGAACCCCCAGACATTCATGTCACGAGCCGCCACTGTATAATACCATGGGAAATATGAGGTTAAACGAGAGAAATGTACAGAATCGTGAGCTCCCTCTCCTTAAAAACCTGTTTTTAAACCTGCCCAGAAGAGACCTTACCTTCTTTGTAACGTAATTTATATGAATATCCCATCTCAGATGGGAGTCAAGATGGATAATAGTAATGGACGGGGGGGTAAATACTAAACGATGCGGGAGGATTGACTACAGTGAGAACGATAAGAGATGCGGCGGGATGGGGAGGAAACATACCCATATCTGTTCGCTTTGTGATACTTTGTATTTCTAACATCTTATCACTAGGTTAAGTAAGTTCAACCAAGAAATTTCTCTACCATTATAAATGATAATTTATTAACTAAAATAGTGATAGTAAAGCTATTGAGCCAACTCACCGACAGTCAGATAGACCAATGGAAAAGCGAAAAACATTTTTTTTCGTGGTCTAGGCACCATAAAATTTCGATTCCATTTAAAAATCAGACAGACATTGGAATTGCAAATAACCGCAGGTGGTTAAATACCATACGGTAATAATACACATCAAGATGGCAAATATAAATTTAAAAATAAGGTTTTCATGTCACTAACAATATATTATTTTTTGAAAACGTATGTAGTGTCAAAAATTTCACAAACCATCGAAAAATGAAAATTTTAGTTTGCTGCTACTCCGCCAAAAATTCGGAAAGCAGCAAAAATAGTAGAAGTGAGTAGAAGTTGCCTTACTTGAGCGTACTCAGGTTTTGCCTTACTTGGGCGTACTCTACTGCGCAGGCGTCTGTCACCTGTCAAATGTCACCTGTCATACGTCATCTGTCACTGGCCCTAACTACTATTGGCATTAGCTGCTTTGGCCTTAGCTGCCATTGGCCCTAACCATCTTTGGCACAAACTAAAATGGGGACTAATCTCCATTGGCGCTAGCTCCCCTATCATTGGTGCTAGATATCAAGGTTGGTCAAACGTCATCTACAATACGCCATCTATCATATATCACTATAACCTCACCTACCAATGTGTTACCTTCTGTGGGGGCCCAAGTCTACCATCTGCAATACGCCATCTATCATAATATGTTACTATAACCTCAACTACTTAGATATTCAATTTTGGGGGCCATGCCTACAAGTCGGTACTCCGTAAGACCTATCCCCAAGAACTGGTACCCCAATAATTTTTAAACACCATCACGCGGAGACACCTAGTGGTCGTCGGTAGAACTCGCGGGGCCTCAGGGTCAATGCCCCCTTACTAGAGTACTAGTCTAGCTGTTGAAACGTCAGAGGGAGCCTGGTAATAGGGTTACGTCATCATGTTCTATTAATTTAATTTTCATTAGAAAAAAAGTTCCTTTATCCAGCGGGGTTCGATCCACCAACCATTAGTTTACTAACCAGTATCTCATACCACGGAGCTATTCGGGTTCTTACGAGACATTGTTATTATACTGTACTCTTACATCATCGCATTAGCATACTTGCTATAACAAAAGAATAATTATTACTCATAGATAGGTAATGCAATATTAATGAATTAAATTAGGCAGGCATACATTTGCAAGCTGCTATTTGTTGTATGTTTAGAAATGATTTACCACAGGGGTATAGAATACGTATAAGAACATCTAAAAGCACTTAGAAGTGTCCCTTAAACATATGAAAACGGCTGTTTAGCAGTCTATGAACGGGTAAAATGTCTACCACAGGAGCTCAAAACTATTGGGCGGTACGATAAAGACACCTTAATTGAGCTATTTTATGGTTTTACACTAAAAAACTGGTATAAATGGCTCCATTTAGCACCTTTTTACCATATCCCTAGCCCGCATTGTTAACAAATTATTTAATCCTATAACGAACAGTAGTACAACAATATAAGATAGACAAGGATAGTACTAACAACTATTTTGAATCGACACACAGCTGAAAACGTACAAGAATGGTAAAAAACGAAAGGTCAATCGCTTTATTTAGCATGTATTAACAATAAAATCGAAGATATTATGCAATACCTGACGTAAATATTCGTTTCCGATACGAATCATTAAAGTAGACAGAAAATAGATGCTGTTTAGACCCTAATATAATAATATTTTTCAATAGAAAAATTGGAATAATATAAGAAAAAATCAGTAATGTAAGGCCCAAATGCATTAAATAAAGTATGATTTATGCCTTAGTAGCACCTTTACGAATTATTAAGGTAGACAGAAAATAGATGCTGTTTAGAGCCTAATACTACTGAAAAATTGGTTTAATATAAGAAAAAAACTAGTAATTTAAGGTCCAAATGCCTTAAATAAAGCATGGTTTATGCTAGCCCCTAATATAGAAGGCTAGTCTCTTAAATCTTGCAATTTTAACACAAATGTTATACAGTTCAAAACCCTATAATTGCAACGAATATTGGCTTAATGCAGGTTGGTTAACCCTAAAAATGATCATATTACTGTTAAGTTATGCTGCAATATGACTCAGTGTGTCTTCATTACACCTTAGAAGACGCTGTGAAACTTTCATAGGTTATAGTATTAGAACCTTGTAACTTGGCTGCAGGTATTCACATATCTAAAAGGTAGGTAAAAAATAGACCATAGGGTTAATTTTAATAAAATATATATTAAACACCCGCGCACCTAATGTAATTGGAACATTACTAAACGCCGCTAATAATATAGGAGGTAGTGACAGATATACAGGGTATAGATGTACAGGTCTTAAAAATAGAGAATTAAAAACAAGACTTTGTTGGTGTAATACTAATAATTTGTGATACGTGCCAAATAAACAATTGAAAAGACGCAATGAAAAAATAGTCGGTGGTGTTACGTTCCAAGAATTACGAGTGAAGAACCAATCCTAAATAGAAAATAACAACAAAATAGGGTCTTGTTAACCAAATTAAGTCTGTCACTTGTTAAAAATGATAGCAAATAATTGAAAACGAGGGTATGTGTATAGGTTGACGTAACAAGTTAATATGAAAATACCGAGACCCGCAGGGACGAGGTGTACTAAAGACATGCGGCTCGCTAAAGTTCTTAAGGATAATGTAACATGCGAAACGTATTTAGGATGAATAAGTTATTAGGAAAAATTCCAAACCCTGCAGGGCAAGGTGCACTAAGGATATATGTTCACATACATAATAACAACAAAATTGGGGCATATTGTAGGATAGGTAACTATATTAGGCCTGTTATATGGCATCAATTACGTACGATTGTACATAAAAAACCTTGTTTTTCACCAAAATATCTAATCCCATATACAGGGTAAGCTCGGAGTATCACTAGCCATAATAGCATAATATATATAGGACCAAGACTGATTTCGCACTAATTAGCATAGTAAACAAGGCGTTATACTAGATTGGTAGCATTGCCAAAGAGTTGGACAACATTAATCATATTATCACTAGGATGTATGGGTTCTTTATAGTCTAGATAACAAATTCTCAATATTACTAATATATATATATAGTATCTAACTTAAAGCAAATACCACCGTGTTAAGGTGAGATTACCGATGCCAAACAGCTGATACTCATGCACAAAGGCAAGCACCGGCGTACTAACTATCTTATAATATCATACGTCACCTGAGGCTTATTAGGTATATATATAAATGACTTAAAAAAAATCATAGGTGTTTCGTTTAAATTATGGTAGGGTTCCTACGCCAAAAGGCCGTTTCAGTCACGAAACGAGAGAAAAATAGATAAAAATTACCCTAAATATCGCCTATAATTAATGTTAATGTTAATGCCCATATAGTCATATGTATAGTAGGCAGGGCTTAAACACTTAATAAATCACTAAAGTATAGCCTCTGAAGCCGTAAAAGCATATTTAACAGCACCTACACACAATAATCAACAAAAAAACCTCTCCAATAGGGTAAAACACCTAATAATCCACCAAGTATGGCCGTTTTTCTAAAAAAACCTATTTAACAGTGTGTATACGTGTCTAGTATCCAAAAAATAGCCAAAAGTAATACAAAAACAGTCTGTATGACAATATTCTGCTAACACATATTTAAGGTAGGTAAGACTGGCACCTATTATAGTGCTAATCCGACAAATAAACGTTGCAAACATTCACCACCTTAAACATTGAGGTTATGTTAAGTAAATAAATTAATAAAAATGTTTGGCTTATAGGCAGCATTTTTATACATACAAAGTTAGCACAACAAGCAATTAAATAGACTTAAATAAAAATATAATGAATTACCGAGGATATACACATCTAATAGTCGTTGTCGAATCCTATCAGCTACGAAATATCAGCGAAATACCTAAAAAACATGAATAAATAGGAAAAATACCTATTTTAGGCCCTATTGCTTCAAAGACCCGATAAGGTACATGTATTTATGTACCGCTAAACACCCACTTAAACTTTCGCCTGGATATAATTGTTTCGTAAAAACCACATACCTAATACGTTGTGCATTAAGATATCGTTAAAAATTACAAAGAAATGTTCGTACCGAAACGGGGTAGAATGATACTTCATACATTTTTTGCAGCACTTTTTGTTCTCGAGATTACCGAGAAATTAAATATTGCAGCTTGGAGGAACCGTACATATTCATATTGTAACATTGTCAATTAGAAAATAATAAATGGAGTACCAATATCACCTAATATTTAGAATCTAACATAGGCGTGTACTGAGGTAGTTTAATACTACAGGTTGGGCCAGTGGAGTAGGTTACTAAGTCCCATCAAAAAAAAATATCTAACACAATACTGGTTAACGTGCCTAGTTGATGAGTTGTTATAATATATAATCATAGTGTTAATTTGACAGCAGAAATATTGAGGTTATGTTAACTAATAAATTAATTCAATAAAATTACGACTTTTTGTTTGCATACACATAGTACAGTAAGTAGAGGTGCAATTAAATAGACTTAAATTGAAATATGATGAATTACCGAGGTAAACATACAGAATAGCTGATGCCTAAACGAATACCTAGTCTTTTATCTATATCATACAGTACTGTTTAAATGTACATAATCAGTCGCTAAAAACATCTCTGAAAAGGGAAAAAGCACCAAATAAACCATTAAAGTGCCTAAAAATGGTATTTGAACCTATAAAACCCTATTTAACACCCCCTCCTTATACAAAATGAACAACCAATAGCAGCTCTTGATAGGGTAAAAACATCAAATAACCCATTTAAGTACCTAAAAAATGACATTTGAACCTATACAAGTTCTGTTGTCTATTAGGGCCTATGCTCGACCAGGCCTTATACCATTTGAGTATATAAATATACCAATGTATGATAACCTATTTAACAGCCCCTTATACAAAATGTACAATCAACAGCCTTTCTGATGGAATAAAAAACATCAAACAAAACATTAAAGTACATACTTAAAAAAAATTACATTTGATCATATATACTCCAGTATGCCTATACAAGTTCTGACAGGTCTATATTGGCATATGGGCGTGCTTATTAGTACCCTAAAACCATCCGCTGATTGGGTAAAAACATCCAATAATTCATTAATGTGCATAAAAAGGGTCTTTGAACCTATAAACCCCTATTTATACAAAATAAGCGATCAATAAATACTTTGATAAAAAAACAGCCCTTTATGGTGGATGCGCTGGAATTTTGTACATGACTTAAAGGATCCTTGACTTAATACAATTAAAGGCACATCATACGTTACGGCGTCTTAAAGAAAGTTTTGCATGTGGTATATTGCTGGCCTTGTTTTATGTATGTAAATGTATATCTATCTATTTAGGTGCAAGATGGAAAACGTAGGTAGTCAGGTTAGTTCAGAGGGTTACTAAACTTGTTTATTATTATTGATGTGTCTATCGCACGAATAAAAAATTCAATTAGAACAAAGAACGACAGTATAGAATGTGGGGTGATAGCCACAGCATTGTAAGGGTGGCTCGATATATAATACAGGATGCACCGAACGTATCCAGCACAGTGGTAGAAAAAAGAGGTAGGCAGACGTCGTGTGCTATTACAGTTATACCAATGAGAAATCAAGAAATAACATCCGAACCAGGTACATACAACTACCTATGATAGCCAGCCTAGCATGAAAATACTGAAATTTTCCGCTTCAACAGTAAAAACAACTTAGGATCTGAAAAAATTAATAGCTAAAAGAACTCAATGAATACCCAGCTAAACACGACAAAAATTAGGATCGCCTACATCTAATTTGGATATCAGCAGAAATAATTAATAGGTGTTTAATTTAAATAGACTTAAATTGAAAGACATTACAGAGAACGAATAGCTGTGCGGTAGGCTCTTAGCCATCAAACATACCCTCCTTGGGGCTTAAAAATAAGAATAGGAAGGAAAAATACATAGAAATTCAGGTTAATTTTCCTTTTAAAATCAGTTAACGCCAGCAAGATTATTTATATAACACAAATGTACGACGAACCTAACCCAATTTCTTGGGTGTGGTTATTCTGTATAAAGATCGGCTAACACCAAAAAAAAAAGGGTCATGTACATTCAAAAAAAAGTATATATTATGTATGATTAACCTATAATATTAGGTATACCTAAGGGTAATACTATATAAACACTTATAGGAATCAAAATAAAACTTAAAAAATTAAGGGAATATAAAGTATTTAAATAACCAAATGATCAGCCAAATAAATAAAATTCCCGTTTAAAATGTTATATTAGTTACATGAGATGAGATTAATTATTCTATAAATATGTGGACTTCAGAGTGATCATACTCATCTAATCGAATGAAAAATAAAGTAATTAATTAGATAAATGACTTCTTAACGGAGCTTTAATATTAGGGGATAGATATCATCTAAACTATAAAAATAATTGTAAAAGAGTTGTAAAAATTATTTACCAAGACATACATTTTAAAACAGACGAGAGAGGTGGGGAGGGGAGGGGGTAAAGTAAACAGGCAGAGGCCAAAAAAAAAGCTACAACATCTAGTAAAAAATTATTTTTAAAACCCTAAGTCATAAACGTATTAGATTGTATAAAACCATTAATGACATAATGGCGGAGATAGGGAATATTTTGTGCAAAAGGTAGTTAATGAAATAAATACCTATCGAAACGATTAAAGCTATTAAAATAATACAAGCAATAACAATGGGAGGTACATAAAATGCAGTTTAAAAGGGAAACTCAATTATATCATATAGCATCTAACGTGTTAAGTATCAAAAACGAGGATAGGATGTAAAATTTTAGCAAAAACTTGGGTAAATAGAGCAAATAATGCAACAAAATATCAAAAAAATGTTCCTAATTAATATTTGTTTATACAGCTAAGTAGAAAACTATCGAAACATTGATAAAAAGGGCGTGGTGACTACGGGTATAAAATTTAGCAACCATTGGTAAAATATCAGGAAAAATATTAAAATTACCATCAATCACACCAGAATACTTATCGTTAAAACCTACTATTTTCACTGGCTTGTTACCAATAAATAGGTTTGAATCTACCATTCGAAACCCTTATTTAATATGTGATGTTTCCAGAAAGGTGTATTTTATCCTACTCTCATACATCCTATAGCAGTGATGTTAAAAACCAAATCGGCTTTATTAACAAGTGCAATCATTTATAGATCATAGAGACCCATAGAGCTGTAACCAGTATTAAATAAATCAAGTCAATATTGCAGAACATTTTATTTTATAGGAGTCGCAGTAAAGTGAAGCAGTACTCTATATAAATTTAATATAAGGTACAGGTAACGATCATCAGGCTATTTTATATAGTCTAACTTGGGTATCCATTTAATAAGACGCAAGCTCATATTTTTTAAATTACTTTTTAATTATTTTCTTAGTATCTATAGTATGCAGGGCTATCTAACCATACTTCACGTCTTGCATAATTAACGACCTTTCGTATCTCAGGATCTTCACAATATACGTATTACCGCTCTACTTCTTCAAAATTCCCCAACTTGTTCATGTCGTATACAAATCTTAAGGCATCTGGTCCTTCAAAGTAGCGTTCACATATATCCAAAGCTCTAACTATTTTTAACCAACGGATGGATTCCCCAATTCTTCTTTGCGTTTTGAAGTGTATTATATATATATATCCTGAATTACATGATGTGCATCATTATTTACTATATTCCCTTGTCCATGATATCCAATTGATTGCGAGTATTGCAAATAATTAGGACGGCATTCTGACTTAAAATAAGCCGCCGTGCTTCTGCTGATAGTAAATATATCAACAGGCTTAATTACTCTGTGAAACCTGAATCTATAGAGGATTGTTTGGGTTTTCAGGGTTACTCGGGTTCATTAGGATTTTGAGAATGTATTTTGCTTGACGTAGTTTTTAAAAACACAGCCACGGCCTTCTCCCAAAATTTTGCAAATTTCGTGAGCCTTTGGCCGTGGCTGTGTTTTTAAAAACTACGTCAAGCAAAATACATTCTCAAAATCCTAATGAACCCGAGTAACCCTGAAAACCCAAACAATCCTCTATAGATTCAGGTTTCACAGAGTAATTAAGCCTGTTGATATATTTACTATCAGCAGAAGCACGGCGGCTTATTTTAAGTCAGAATGCCGTCCTAATTATTTGCAATACTCGCAATCAATTGGATATCATGGACAAGGGAATATAGTAAATAATGATGCACATCATGTAATTCAGGATATATATATATAATACACTTCAAAACGCAAAGAAGAATTGGGGAATCCATCCGTTGGTTAAAAATAGTTAGAGCTTTGGATATATGTGAACGCTACTTTGAAGGACCAGATGCCTTAAGATTTGTATACGACATGAACAAGTTGGGGAATTTTGAAGAAGTAGAGCGGTAATACGTATATTGTGAAGATCCTGAGATACGAAAGGTCGTTAATTATGCAAGACGTGAAGTATGGTTAGATAGCCCTGCATACTATAGATACTAAGAAAATAATTAAAAAGTAATTTAAAAAATATGAGCTTGCGTCTTATTAAATGGATACCCAAGTTAGACTATATAAAATAGCCTGATGATCGTTACCTGTACCTTATATTAAATTTATATAGAGTACTGCTTCACTTTACTGCGACTCCTATAAAATAAAATGTTCTGCAATATTGACTTGATTTATTTAATACTGGTTACAGCTCTATGGGTCTCTATGATCTATAAATGATTGCACTTGTTAATAAAGCCGATTTGGTTTTTAACATCACTGCTATAGGATGTATGAGAGTAGGATAAAATACACCTTTCTGGAAACATCACATATTAAATAAGGGTTTCGAATGGTAGATTCAAACCTATTTATTGGTAACAAGCCAGTGAAAATAGTAGGTTTTAACGATAAGTATTCTGGTGTGATTGATGGTAATTTTAATATTTTTCCTGATATTTTACCAATGGTTGCTAAATTTTATACCCGTAGTCACCACGCCCTTTTTATCAATGTTTCGATAGTTTTCTACTTAGCTGTATAAACAAATATTAATTAGGAACATTTTTTTGATATTTTGTTGCATTATTTGCTCTATTTACCCAAGTTTTTGCTAAAATTTTACATCCTATCCTCGTTTTTGATACTTAACACGTTAGATGCTATATGATATAATTGAGTTTCCCTTTTAAACTGCATTTTATGTACCTCCCATTGTTATTGCTTGTATTATTTTAATAGCTTTAATCGTTTCGATAGGTATTTATTTCATTAACTACCTTTTGCACAAAATATTCCCTATCTCCGCCATTATGTCATTAATGGTTTTATACAATCTAATACGTTTATGACTTAGGGTTTTAAAAATAATTTTTTACTAGATGTTGTAGCTTTTTTTTTGGCCTCTGCCTGTTTACTTTACCCCCTCCCCTCCCCACCTCTCTCGTCTGTTTTAAAATGTATGTCTTGGTAAATAATTTTTACAACTCTTTTACAATTATTTTTATAGTTTAGATGATATCTATCCCCTAATATTAAAGCTCCGTTAAGAAGTCATTTATCTAATTAATTACTTTATTTTTCATTCGATTAGATGAGTATGATCACTCTGAAGTCCACATATTTATAGAATAATTAATCTCATCTCATGTAACTAATATAACATTTTAAACGGGAATTTTATTTATTTGGCTGATCATTTGGTTATTTAAATACTTTATATTCCCTTAATTTTTTAAGTTTTATTTTGATTCCTATAAGTGTTTATATAGTATTACCCTTAGGTATACCTAATATTATAGGTTAATCATACATAATATATACTTTTTTTTGAATGTACATGACCCTTTTTTTTTTGGTGTTAGCCGATCTTTATACAGAATAACCACACCCAAGAAATTGGGTTAGGTTCGTCGTACATTTGTGTTATATAAATAATCTTGCTGGCGTTAACTGATTTTAAAAGGAAAATTAACCTGAATTTCTATGTATTTTTCCTTCCTATTCTTATTTTTAAGCCCCAAGGAGGGTATGTTTGATGGCTAAGAGCCTACCGCACAGCTATTCGTTCTCTGTAATGTCTTTCAATTTAAGTCTATTTAAATTAAACACCTATTAATTATTTCTGCTGATATCCAAATTAGATGTAGGCGATCCTAATTTTTGTCGTGTTTAGCTGGGTATTCATTGAGTTCTTTTAGCTATTAATTTTTTCAGATCCTAAGTTGTTTTTACTGTTGAAGCGGAAAATTTCAGTATTTTCATGCTAGGCTGGCTATCATAGGTAGTTGTATGTACCTGGTTCGGATGTTATTTCTTGATTTCTCATTGGTATAACTGTAATAGCACACGACGTCTGCCTACCTCTTTTTTCTACCACTGTGCTGGATACGTTCGGTGCATCCTGTATTATATATCGAGCCACCCTTACAATGCTGTGGCTATCACCCCACATTCTATACTGTCGTTCTTTGTTCTAATTGAATTTTTTATTCGTGCGATAGACACATCAATAATAATAAACAAGTTTAGTAACCCTCTGAACTAACCTGACTACCTACGTTTTCCATCTTGCACCTAAATAGATAGATATACATTTACATACATAAAACAAGGCCAGCAATATACCACATGCAAAACTTTCTTTAAGACGCCGTAACGTATGATGTGCCTTTAATTGTATTAAGTCAAGGATCCTTTAAGTCATGTACAAAATTCCAGCGCATCCACCATAAAGGGCTGTTTTTTTATCAAAGTATTTATTGATCGCTTATTTTGTATAAATAGGGGTTTATAGGTTCAAAGACCCTTTTTATGCACATTAATGAATTATTGGATGTTTTTACCCAATCAGCGGATGGTTTTAGGGTACTAATAAGCACGCCCATATGCCAATATAGACCTGTCAGAACTTGTATAGGCATACTGGAGTATATATGATCAAATGTAATTTTTTTTAAGTATGTACTTTAATGTTTTGTTTGATGTTTTTTATTCCATCAGAAAGGCTGTTGATTGTACATTTTGTATAAGGGGCTGTTAAATAGGTTATCATACATTGGTATATTTATATACTCAAATGGTATAAGGCCTGGTCGAGCATAGGCCCTAATAGACAACAGAACTTGTATAGGTTCAAATGTCATTTTTTAGGTACTTAAATGGGTTATTTGATGTTTTTACCCTATCAAGAGCTGCTATTGGTTGTTCATTTTGTATAAGGAGGGGGTGTTAAATAGGGTTTTATAGGTTCAAATACCATTTTTAGGCACTTTAATGGTTTATTTGGTGCTTTTTCCCTTTTCAGAGATGTTTTTAGCGACTGATTATGTACATTTAAACAGTACTGTATGATATAGATAAAAGACTAGGTATTCGTTTAGGCATCAGCTATTCTGTATGTTTACCTCGGTAATTCATCATATTTCAATTTAAGTCTATTTAATTGCACCTCTACTTACTGTACTATGTGTATGCAAACAAAAAGTCGTAATTTTATTGAATTAATTTATTAGTTAACATAACCTCAATATTTCTGCTGTCAAATTAACACTATGATTATATATTATAACAACTCATCAACTAGGCACGTTAACCAGTATTGTGTTAGATATTTTTTTTTGATGGGACTTAGTAACCTACTCCACTGGCCCAACCTGTAGTATTAAACTACCTCAGTACACGCCTATGTTAGATTCTAAATATTAGGTGATATTGGTACTCCATTTATTATTTTCTAATTGACAATGTTACAATATGAATATGTACGGTTCCTCCAAGCTGCAATATTTAATTTCTCGGTAATCTCGAGAACAAAAAGTGCTGCAAAAAATGTATGAAGTATCATTCTACCCCGTTTCGGTACGAACATTTCTTTGTAATTTTTAACGATATCTTAATGCACAACGTATTAGGTATGTGGTTTTTACGAAACAATTATATCCAGGCGAAAGTTTAAGTGGGTGTTTAGCGGTACATAAATACATGTACCTTATCGGGTCTTTGAAGCAATAGGGCCTAAAATAGGTATTTTTCCTATTTATTCATGTTTTTTAGGTATTTCGCTGATATTTCGTAGCTGATAGGATTCGACAACGACTATTAGATGTGTATATCCTCGGTAATTCATTATATTTTTATTTAAGTCTATTTAATTGCTTGTTGTGCTAACTTTGTATGTATAAAAATGCTGCCTATAAGCCAAACATTTTTATTAATTTATTTACTTAACATAACCTCAATGTTTAAGGTGGTGAATGTTTGCAACGTTTATTTGTCGGATTAGCACTATAATAGGTGCCAGTCTTACCTACCTTAAATATGTGTTAGCAGAATATTGTCATACAGACTGTTTTTGTATTACTTTTGGCTATTTTTTGGATACTAGACACGTATACACACTGTTAAATAGGTTTTTTTAGAAAAACGGCCATACTTGGTGGATTATTAGGTGTTTTACCCTATTGGAGAGGTTTTTTGTTGATTATTGTGTGTAGGTGCTGTTAAATATGCTTTTACGGCTTCAGAGGCTATACTTTAGTGATTTATTAAGTGTTTAAGCCCTGCCTACTATACATATGACTATATGGGCATTAACATTAACATTAATTATAGGCGATATTTAGGGTAATTTTTATCTATTTTTCTCTCGTTTCGTGACTGAAACGGCCTTTTGGCGTAGGAACCCTACCATAATTTAAACGAAACACCTATGATTTTTTTTAAGTCATTTATATATATACCTAATAAGCCTCAGGTGACGTATGATATTATAAGATAGTTAGTACGCCGGTGCTTGCCTTTGTGCATGAGTATCAGCTGTTTGGCATCGGTAATCTCACCTTAACACGGTGGTATTTGCTTTAAGTTAGATACTATATATATATATTAGTAATATTGAGAATTTGTTATCTAGACTATAAAGAACCCATACATCCTAGTGATAATATGATTAATGTTGTCCAACTCTTTGGCAATGCTACCAATCTAGTATAACGCCTTGTTTACTATGCTAATTAGTGCGAAATCAGTCTTGGTCCTATATATATTATGCTATTATGGCTAGTGATACTCCGAGCTTACCCTGTATATGGGATTAGATATTTTGGTGAAAAACAAGGTTTTTTATGTACAATCGTACGTAATTGATGCCATATAACAGGCCTAATATAGTTACCTATCCTACAATATGCCCCAATTTTGTTGTTATTATGTATGTGAACATATATCCTTAGTGCACCTTGCCCTGCAGGGTTTGGAATTTTTCCTAATAACTTATTCATCCTAAATACGTTTCGCATGTTACATTATCCTTAAGAACTTTAGCGAGCCGCATGTCTTTAGTACACCTCGTCCCTGCGGGTCTCGGTATTTTCATATTAACTTGTTACGTCAACCTATACACATACCCTCGTTTTCAATTATTTGCTATCATTTTTAACAAGTGACAGACTTAATTTGGTTAACAAGACCCTATTTTGTTGTTATTTTCTATTTAGGATTGGTTCTTCACTCGTAATTCTTGGAACGTAACACCACCGACTATTTTTTCATTGCGTCTTTTCAATTGTTTATTTGGCACGTATCACAAATTATTAGTATTACACCAACAAAGTCTTGTTTTTAATTCTCTATTTTTAAGACCTGTACATCTATACCCTGTATATCTGTCACTACCTCCTATATTATTAGCGGCGTTTAGTAATGTTCCAATTACATTAGGTGCGCGGGTGTTTAATATATATTTTATTAAAATTAACCCTATGGTCTATTTTTTACCTACCTTTTAGATATGTGAATACCTGCAGCCAAGTTACAAGGTTCTAATACTATAACCTATGAAAGTTTCACAGCGTCTTCTAAGGTGTAATGAAGACACACTGAGTCATATTGCAGCATAACTTAACAGTAATATGATCATTTTTAGGGTTAACCAACCTGCATTAAGCCAATATTCGTTGCAATTATAGGGTTTTGAACTGTATAACATTTGTGTTAAAATTGCAAGATTTAAGAGACTAGCCTTCTATATTAGGGGCTAGCATAAACCATGCTTTATTTAAGGCATTTGGACCTTAAATTACTAGTTTTTTTCTTATATTAAACCAATTTTTCAGTAGTATTAGGCTCTAAACAGCATCTATTTTCTGTCTACCTTAATAATTCGTAAAGGTGCTACTAAGGCATAAATCATACTTTATTTAATGCATTTGGGCCTTACATTACTGATTTTTTCTTATATTATTCCAATTTTTCTATTGAAAAATATTATTATATTAGGGTCTAAACAGCATCTATTTTCTGTCTACTTTAATGATTCGTATCGGAAACGAATATTTACGTCAGGTATTGCATAATATCTTCGATTTTATTGTTAATACATGCTAAATAAAGCGATTGACCTTTCGTTTTTTACCATTCTTGTACGTTTTCAGCTGTGTGTCGATTCAAAATAGTTGTTAGTACTATCCTTGTCTATCTTATATTGTTGTACTACTGTTCGTTATAGGATTAAATAATTTGTTAACAATGCGGGCTAGGGATATGGTAAAAAGGTGCTAAATGGAGCCATTTATACCAGTTTTTTAGTGTAAAACCATAAAATAGCTCAATTAAGGTGTCTTTATCGTACCGCCCAATAGTTTTGAGCTCCTGTGGTAGACATTTTACCCGTTCATAGACTGCTAAACAGCCGTTTTCATATGTTTAAGGGACACTTCTAAGTGCTTTTAGATGTTCTTATACGTATTCTATACCCCTGTGGTAAATCATTTCTAAACATACAACAAATAGCAGCTTGCAAATGTATGCCTGCCTAATTTAATTCATTAATATTGCATTACCTATCTATGAGTAATAATTATTCTTTTGTTATAGCAAGTATGCTAATGCGATGATGTAAGAGTACAGTATAATAACAATGTCTCGTAAGAACCCGAATAGCTCCGTGGTATGAGATACTGGTTAGTAAACTAATGGTTGGTGGATCGAACCCCGCTGGATAAAGGAACTTTTTTTCTAATGAAAATTAAATTAATAGAACATGATGACGTAACCCTATTACCAGGCTCCCTCTGACGTTTCAACAGCTAGACTAGTACTCTAGTAAGGGGGCATTGACCCTGAGGCCCCGCGAGTTCTACCGACGACCACTAGGTGTCTCCGCGTGATGGTGTTTAAAAATTATTGGGGTACCAGTTCTTGGGGATAGGTCTTACGGAGTACCGACTTGTAGGCATGGCCCCCAAAATTGAATATCTAAGTAGTTGAGGTTATAGTAACATATTATGATAGATGGCGTATTGCAGATGGTAGACTTGGGCCCCCACAGAAGGTAACACATTGGTAGGTGAGGTTATAGTGATATATGATAGATGGCGTATTGTAGATGACGTTTGACCAACCTTGATATCTAGCACCAATGATAGGGGAGCTAGCGCCAATGGAGATTAGTCCCCATTTTAGTTTGTGCCAAAGATGGTTAGGGCCAATGGCAGCTAAGGCCAAAGCAGCTAATGCCAATAGTAGTTAGGGCCAGTGACAGATGACGTATGACAGGTGACATTTGACAGGTGACAGACGCCTGCGCAGTAGAGTACGCCCAAGTAAGGCAAAACCTGAGTACGCTCAAGTAAGGCAACTTCTACTGAAGTGGGTCTTCTACCCACTTAAAGCCGCCCGATATATGACAAGGTATTACAGTAGTACAGTTTTAAAGAATGGTGTACGGAAAACAAAGTTCAAAATCCTGGTTCTGAATCGGCGCTTCTAGCTGATTTTGGCGAAAATGATGAGACAAAGAATGTATGATCAACGCTTTGGTCAATATATTCAATGCTAAAGACCACTCTATCAATTAGGGAAAAGTAGACATATCCCAACCCGCCAAGCTATTGGCATTAAAAGAGCAAAACAAAGGATGCAATCCGAAAAAATCAAACACACTGTTTATGGAAAATATTGAATTTTTTTTGGAACAAGCACATATGAAACTTCTTGTTCAAAAGGTATTTTAGGCGAAAAGGTTGACCATTTTTATATGAACTTGTTATTTTTTACATTTATAGGTGGAATTGGTTATTGGTGTCTCAGGCGCCATCCGATCAGATGAATTATACAAAATTAAAACAACAGACGTTCACCTTTTAGAAGGAAAGGTTGCGATTTAAATACAGAGTAGCAAAATTTACCAGCCATAATAATTTATGAAAACTAATAAGAAATTGATTGCACCACTTAAGGAGTACATAACTTTTCGGAAAAATATACAGGATGGAAAGCTTTCATGCAAATAAGACAGGGAAAAATTACTAAACCATATATTGGGCCACTTTAAGTCAGTTTAAAAAAAAATGCAGCTTTTCTATATGAAGCTAAATATTGAAAGGTTTACTGGCTGTTTTAGAACAATAGCTGCTACTTTGCTCGCAAATAATGGTGACGACCTCGTGCAAATTAAGCGATTAGGAGGCTGGAAATCTAGTGTAGTAACTGAGGGTTACATAGATAGGTCTGTCGCTAATTAAGATAATATGGCCAAATTGATTTCAAAGCCAAGTTTAAATTTTACTTACACTAGTTTAACTTTAAATAATCATGAAATAAACCTTTTAAAAAAGAATTTAATAAAATTTCAAAAAAATAATAATTTTACTTTTAACTCGGCTGGAAAATACTCACTTTCATATACGCTCTTTCACTAGAAATCAAAGAACGTCAACTTTCCACATTATTTGAAAGATAGATGAAATGTCATTATTATGCATGATTATAAATAAAAAAAATTTTTAACCCCCACAAGCGATAAACTCTTATAGCAACTCTTTTGAGTAGATAAAGTATCACTTTAATCGTAAGAGTAGATAAAGTAACACTTTAACAGCAAGGGTAGATAAAATGTTTTTATTTCAATTAAATTTACAAATTCAAACACATTAATTCAAATGATTAACATCAAGTGTAATTTTACAATTAACATTATTAGAAACATCTATCTTTCTTCTTCTTGTGTTAATTCTTTTCCGTACATTTCGTATTCACTTCGTACACAAAACGCAAAAATACTGAACACTCCACAAAAAGCAGAATGTAAAATTTGTTTGACATTTGTTGACAGAGTAATTCATAATATCCCTAGTAACGGAGCAACATAGTTGCGATTTTTGTGCCAAAAATTACAATTTTCCTTGAAATTTTATTTTTCACCTGAATTTGAAGTCTTCCTATAGAAAAAAATGTTGTATTGCACACGACGATAAAATCGCGTTATCTTCTCGAGCGTAAAAACTCTCTCAAAGATAAAGTACAATTTTATCGTCTTGTACAATGAATAACACTATTAACGTTATCTATCTGCAAATGCCCAGTCTAAAGGTTTGCTTGGTTAAAAAAAGGATTTAATGCTTTCGGTTTAGCTAAGTGATATTTTTATATAATGCCGTTTTCATAGCATATAAAGCAATCAAAGCAAACTAGATCGTCTTTGAAGAAGTCAGGTTTGTTCCTTTAGTTCCTTACTTACCCCGTTTGCAGAAAGGAATTCCATTCCCTTTGCTACTTGATAACAGAAAGACGTCAAGTCTCGGGACGTCAACGTTTTGCTTTTGCCATGCATATTATTGTAATAGAGCTCCGCCCTCGAATTTCTTAAATAACTCTGCAATTTCCCGTGAGATATGTATTCCATG
Source organism: Polydrusus pterygomalis (assembly GCA_963969555.1). Taxonomy (NCBI): domain Eukaryota; kingdom Metazoa; phylum Arthropoda; class Insecta; order Coleoptera; family Curculionidae; genus Polydrusus; species Polydrusus pterygomalis. The sequence goes on from OZ018378.1 coordinate 113,463,489, forward strand.
ATGAGAAAAATGGGTTCTTTTTCTGTACAACAACCCAACAACTTGACGACATTTGGATGGGGCTCCAGCATTTTCATGACTTGAAGTTCCGAGATTAGATCGGATTTTTCTTTTTCATTTGCATTTTCTTTTAGGGTTTTTACTGCGACTATCGTTGGACCAGTATCTTTTCCTGAAAATAACTTTAGGTGAGGATTAGTTGACAAAACGGTCACGGAATCTCAAATGGAGATGTTTTAATGAGTGAATAGATAAAATGGTTGCCCCGGAGTAAAAGGAATGTAACGAATAACCTGCATTACCTGCATACCATACATATTACCCATTAAAGAAGAATAGGTACCCATATTATTTTTTAAACAGAAATTTCTTTGGTGCTTTCTTACATTATTTCTTGTTTCGATTAAAATTCTTATTGTAATAGCTATTTACCTAACAAGGGCGGAAAATGAATTTTTGCGCACGAGTCTGTCGTTCACCGAACGACGCGTAGCGGAGTTCGGTTAAGCAGCCGAGTGCAGGGAAAACATTTTCCGAACGTGTCAGGTACAATAGTTTTTCTACAGACGTGTGGAAATAAGTAACACATATTTCAAAGAAATTTAATAAATTTTAATTAACTATAACAATCACATACATATGTAACAGTAACTAATTCTGAGAAAAAAGTAATAACTACAAGTTATGATTGATATATTATTGATTTTGACATAATTGTGCCGAAAATTTTTCCGCACTAGTGTGGAAAAAACCAATTTTCCGCACGGATTTTTGACATAATCGTGCCGAAAAATTTTTCCGCACGAGTGTGGAAAAAATTCTTTTGTTACCAAAATATTACTTATTAAATATCTTTCTTGTTGGTTAAAGTTCCATATTTTTTAATGGTAATGGTATAATTATCAGGACTGTATTGCAAAATAACCTTAAGTACTGATGATGAATTTTCGGTTCTAAACAGTGAAATTTTGCCAAAATATTATTGATTTATGTTTTAATAGAACAAAATACTTCAGATAGAAATCTTTAAATTTTAGGTCCGTATTTAAAAATTTTGATCTACCTATTGGTGATATCTGAAAACCGAAACGTCCGTTTATAAATTAGAAAAATCTTTAAATGTGTCGTATAGAAGTGCCTAAAGAACATCCTTTCCGTTTTTCAATATGTTTATAAATAACGTCACAATAAACAGAAACGGAAAATGAAGTTTTGCGATTTTTGTCAGATATCTACGGAAGTACTCGGACTTTTCTTGATTTCTCACTGGCATTAAGCTAAGCTATAAATTATTCAACTTTGCTTTAATTTGACATTATTTGTTGTATTTTTGTCTGTATGATCTGTATCTGTTTCCGATGTTTCCGAGATCCAAATGGTGAGCTTCGAATTTGAGACACTCTGTACCGGGTGTTCCACCTAAGGAGGTAATCGGCTATATCTCAGAAAGTAATAACACTAGGACTTTGGAAAGAAATATATATCGACAAAAGCGACCAAGAGAAATTGCTGGAAATTATTTTCAAGTTCGAAAAATGACCGCTAGGGGGCCTAGGAGAACTTTCAAAATAGAAATGCCGATTTTCTCTTGATTTTTCTTAATAAAGATATGTTAAAAATATAAGCATTGTATTCTTCATAAAATTATGCAACTTTATGTTAGGAATCGTTTTTTTCTATTTTCAATAATAAAGTGGTGGGAGAAAGTCAAACCTTTTTTCTTTCAAACGCTGATATCTCTGCTTCGGATAAACCGATTTTATTCAGCTTGGTCTTGAAAAAAAGCCCTTCTTTTCCTCTACACGCAGATCTATTAACTATACCATATTGATTCTGATGGTGGCCACTAGATGGCGTTTTTCCGTAATTCCTCAATGAATAAGGATTTTCTCAAAAAAAATCAAATGTTATGATATGACTTTTTCATCATATTTTATTTTAGGCTTATAAAGGCTATTAAATAGTAAAATAAAAAATCCAGGTCCGTATTTAAAATAAAAAAGTCGGATTAATAAAATAACCCCATTAGCTTGTAGAGAAGGAAAAGTTACTATATGAAACTGAAAACCGCAACGTGATATCTTTTGTTAAACTAGAGAAATTAGGGATAATAATAATTAATATGGAAAAATAGGCCATTTTTTAAAACATTCATTAATCAATTAAATCACTGGTTTAATGACGTCCAAGATGCTCGAACTGTCTCTCATAATTTTTTTTTTGATTTTGATTTTTTTCATTTTACAAAAGAAAAAAGTGCCCCTGGACTATCGGTTTTTCCATATTTTTCCATATTATTTATTATTATCCCTAATTTCGCTAGTTTAACAAAAGATATCACGTTGCGGGTTTCAGTTCCTTATAGTAACTATTTCTCCTCTACAAGCTGATGGTGTTAGTTTTTTAATCCGACGTTTCGGATTCGAGCGACCATCATCAACTTTTAAATACGGACCTGGATTTTTTATTTCACTATTTAATAGCCTTTATATGCCTAAAATAAAATATGATGAAAAAGTCATATCATAACATTTGATTTTTTTGAGAAAATCCTTATTCATTGAGGAATTACGGAAAAACGCCATCTAGTGGCCACCATCAGAATTAATATGGTATAGTTAATAGATCTACGTGTAGAGGAAGAGAAGGGCTTTTTTTCAAGACCAAGTTGAATAAAATCGGTTCATCCAAAGCAGAGATATCAGCGTTTGAAAGAAAAAAGGTTTGACCTTCTCCCACCACTTATTGAAAATAGAAAAAAACTATTCCAAACATAAAGTTGTATAATTTTATGAAGAATACAATGCTTATATTTTTAACATATCTTTATTAAGAAAAATCAAGAGAAAATCGGCATTTCTATTTTCAAAGTTTTCTTACGCCCCCTAGCGGTCATCTTTCGAACTTGAAAATAATTTCCAGCAATTTTTCTTGGCCGCTTTTGTCGATATATATTTCTTCCCAAAGTCCTAGTGTTATTACTTTCTGAGATATAGCCGATTATTATATCTCCTTAGGTGGAACACCCGGTACAGTGTACATACAGTTTAAAATACCCTGCGATTTCGAATCGAGGAGGGTGCTATTACGAAAAAGGAACTCAGACAAAAAAACTTCATCAAGAAGAGGGCAAACCGTTTTGTTAATAAAAAAAATTCCCAAATACCCATGTGATGTGTTGGAAGCTAGAATTTAATCAATCTAACAAAAAATTCAATAAATAAATTCGTCTAATTACGTTAAAGAAATAAGAAAAACTGCCCGAAAAGATTGTCTTGGGGGATTTACTTGAAATATTAAATTCTTGTTTTGATCCGAATGTTGACGGTTTCCAAAATGTTTAATTCAAAGGCGAATGTATAAATGACGGAAGAGATAAAATTACAAATATACAAAAAATAAAACTGTCCGATATGGTAGGAATATTCTTTCTTAATAATTTTTAAATTCAGTGATAACTTTCTGTATACAGACTGTCCGCGGATAGGGTTTACAAAGTTCACAAATGGATGAAAAATTTCATTTTTCGGAAAAAAGTCATTCTTGATAAAAAGTTTTGCTTGTAAAAAGAGCAATTGACAAAGAGAAAATTTTGATTTTTTATACAGGGTTCGCAAAAACTTCAAAAACATGATTTTTCTCCAAGAGTTATTTTTCATTTTTGACCAAAATGCCAATTAGAAAGCTTATTTAGAATAACGTTTGTAATTTAAATCCAAGATTTAACATAAATCTTCGATTTTTTTAGTTTTTCTAATTTTTAGAGGCAAATGGAAATTTTGCTGCTCAATAAAAATCTTAATAATAATAATAAGTTTATTTAAAATTTAATAATATGATAAATATGTTTATGTTGTCTTTGATAAACTTATTCTTCAATCCCCTGAAGCTGAGCTTGTGAGGGGCAAATCTTATTTTTTGGTTTAGCATGTAAAATCATAAATCATAAATATGCATTAAAAATCAAGTTTTTTAAAGTAAAAATGTTAATTTATAGCAGCCTTTTTGAAGAAATATATTACCTTACCTATAATAAAATTATTAATTTATAATTTTTAAGTAAAAAATATTACTTATATAAATTATTCAGAACAATATTAATTAATTAAAGCATTTCTAAAAATATTTTTAAATTGTCTGTTTTTAATATCCATGTTTTTATTTCGACTTTTAATTTTTTTAATGAAATCAATTTTTTAATTTTTGTTGGTAAATATTCGTTTAAATAAAAACATAAATATTTGAAATTTTTTTGTCCTATGGACTTATTTATTTTAGGTTTTATGGTTATTTCATTTTTATGACGTGTATTATGATTATGGTTTTTAAATTATATAGGTAAGGTTTTTATTTTTAAATATATATATTAATAATATAAAATGTTATTAGACTCTATTTTTATAATGGGTTGGGTGGTGTGTATCTTATTTTAAAATTTTAAATGCATTCCTACCATCTTTTGTACAAACAAGGAATTTTTTACCTTTTTATTACTTTGCTTTACGTATAGAGCAAATTTGAAGTTGACAAATAGAATTTGATGTGTTTTGAAAATGTTGACCTTAGAACAAAGGGTTTATTTAGTTCAATATTACGGTGCGGGCGAAAGTTCTTACAACTTTGTGATAGAGAAATTTAATCAAAGATACCCCAACGTTTACGTCTCAAAAATGGGACTTTCGGGAAATTTCAGCAAACTGGTTCAGTTTCCACTTTAAAAAAAAACTATGCTTATCTAATCGTATTGCAGTCTGTGGCTGACAATCCTACCCTTTCATTAAGAAACCGAGCTTAAGAACAGTATATTTTAAATGCAAACAAAATATTCCCATTTAAGCCCACTTTTAATCAAACGTTGTAAGAAGGAGACGAAGCCAAACGTTTGGATTTTTGTCTTTGGGTCGGAAACTAAATTCTAAGTGAAAACAGGAATTTTCATAAATTTATCTCTGATGAATCGACATTTTCAACAAACGGGGTAGTGTCTTCTGGGCATATTAGATACTGGAGCGAAAATAATTCCCGTTTTAGAATTCCTGCAAGAAAACAATATTACAAAAAAGTAAATGTGTGGTGTGCGATTCCTTATAATGGCATTATTGGCCCATACTTTTTTTAAAACACGTTGTCACGGAGTGATTTCCTCCGACGTCACCATTAGGTCAAGAAGCCCATTTCTGGTATGGGTCTGCTTTTCGGATTTATAAACAACCTTTTTTATATATTTTTTGTGTCCATCGATATCGGACCGGCCGGGATAGCAGAGTTTAATCTCATTTTTAGCTGGCAGCTTTTCGAGACACAGCAGGTCGAAGTAGAGTTTAAGTTACATATTTTTGACTGTTATTTTCGTAGTGTCAGGTAAGAGAAACCTTATTAGCCCTTAACTATTATAATATTATTACGTGCAATAACGTGTAACCGTTGGAGTTACCTTGAAATGTTGGAAACATTCCTTTCTGACAACCTAGAAGTTAATTAATGTCATGCAGATATTTCAGGGGATAATAGTACTCGTTAAAATAGGAAAAAAATGCAAATATAGGCATAGTCCAAAACGCCTTATTTTCGTTATACAGGGTGGCAAAGTTTCAATTTTTTTTCTCGTATTTTGCGTTTTCTCTCTTATATTCTGCGATAATTAATTCAAATTTGGAACATTAACCCTTTTTTAAAATATCTACAATAAAGTATCAAAATTGCCGGTCGCAGTATACAGGGTGTTACATTTTCTTGAATCGGCTACAATTTTATCATTCAGAACTTTTTTTTTTGGCTCCCTGTATGAATTCCGGTATAAAATTTGAACTCTCTGTTCCTTTGTTTAGCGTTCTGGCCTCTTGCAGTATTCTCGTATCTGTGACCGTTTTCAATTTATTTGTAAAAACATCCATCGATGAAAATTAAGTGTAGGCCAAATAACGCAATAATGAATATAAGAAAAAAATAGAGTGTCTGTCAGTCCATGAGGCGAAGACTTGATTCGTGCATTTTAGCAAGAAGCGGCCATTTTCAACAGGTTTTATAATTTTGTTTTATTTTTATTTGATTAACTAATAAATTGTTTTGATACACAGCTTTTTACTCTGCGTTATTTCGCCGACACTTAATTTTCATCGATGGCTATTTTTGCAAATAAATCGAAAACGGTCACAGATACGAGAATAGTGCAAAAGACCAAAATGCTAAATAAAGGAACAGAGAGTTCAAAATTTCATACCGGAATTCATACAGGGAGCCAAAAAAAAAGTTCTGAAAGATAAAATTGTAGCCGATTCAAGAAAATGTAACACCCTGTACACTGCGACCGACAATTTTGATACTTTATTGTAGAGATTTAAAAAAAGGGTTGATGTTCCAAATTTGAAACAATTATCGCAGAATATAAGAGAGAAAATGCAAAATACGAGAAAAAAAATCGAAACTTTGCCACCCTGTACAACGAAAATAACGCGTTTTAGACCATGCATATATTTGCATTTTTTTTCTTATTTTGACGAGTAGTATTACCCCCTGAAATATCTGCATGACATTAATTAACACCCTGTATACAATTAAGTATTGAAACATGTCAGTATGCTAATTTCGGTTTCTTTCAGCTAAAAAACATTATATTATCAATAAAACATCTGTGCCCCTCAACACGAGTTTTTCTTCTCTGGAGATCCGTTACAACGTGTAACCGTTGGAGTTACCTTGAAATGTTGGAAACATTCCTTTCTGACCACCTAGAAGAATTGCCTCTCCAATTTAGGAACGAAATGTAATTTCAACTAGATAGATGCCTTGCGCATTTCGTAATTGAACTGAGGGAATGGCTTAATAATACATTTGGCCACAGATGGATTGGTCGGAATGGTCCGGTTATGTGTCCTTTAAGAAGTCCCGATTTAACTATTTCAAATGCCTATCTTTGGGGGCGCCTCAAACAATTAGTGTACTCTTGTCCAATTGAGAACCACGTACAGCTTCTAAAACAGCAAATCGTTGAAGCTGTTCAAACAATTTGCATTGAAGAAATTCGAAGTAGTTTTGACTACATTCGTCTACAGCTGGATAAAAGTGTTGAATATGGAGGGGGAGTGTTTGAATAGCAAATTATGAAATTATTATTTGTTGTTATTTTTTAAAAATTTTGTGTTATCATTTCTTTTGTGAAATTAAAAATACAACATATTTCTGGTAACACCAAAAATCATTTTTTGAAACTTTTTGATACCCCTCTGTCATTGATATTGTATGTACTTCGACCGCTAATGCTGCTATCCAAAAAAAAATTCTTTTACCTCTAAAAATTAAAAAAACTAAAAAAATCGAAGCTTTATTTTAAATATTGGATTTAAATTACAAACGTTATTCTAAATAAGTTTTCTAATTGGCATTTTTGTCAAAAATAAAAAATAAAGGTAGGTTACTCTTGGAGACAAATCATGTTTTTGAAGTTTTTGCGAACCCTGTACAAAAAATCAAAATTTTCTCTTCGTGAATTGCATTATTTTTACAAGCAAAACTTTTTATCAAGAATGACTTTTTCCCGAAAAAAGAAATTTTTCATCCATTTGTGCTATTGTTAACCCTATCTGCGGACAGTCTGTATAGTTGCAATAGGATTATTGTCTAATTTATTTATTATAGTTCTTTGGGCTCATTTCGAGTACAGTCAGTTCCTCCGCTTTGCTGATCATTTAAAATTGTACATAAAAAACCGCCTCTTTGATGATTAAAAGATTCCAGTCTGAATTGGACAAATTGGTAGTATTATGCAAATAAAGACACTTCAATGACCGCTGACAGTTACGTCACGACTTAAGCTTATCTTTCTAACATTCGTGAACTAGGTAAGATAGTATATTTTTGTCAATAATGATTGTCGTATAATTTTACCAGTCAAAAAAGTTTTATTGTCATTTTTGACAGCGAAATTTTAAATCAACATTATTTCAAAAATTATTGTGAACAAAACAAGCATTAATTTTTAAGTTATTTAATTATTTTCAATGAGAAAGTGATGCCGGAAAGTCTATTTTACCCTTTAGCGCAGTTTACAAGGTAATTAGATATAATAAACCAGGAATTGTGAAAACATAAATAGAAAAATATATGGCAAGGTTTTTATAAATACCCATACGTTTTAGAGAGTTTCTGATGCTTTGAGAGTTTCGTGTTCAACAATCCCACGAATTAAGGCAAAGGGGATAGAGAAGGATGTAGATTTTGAGAATCGCAATAATGGAGCTATTTTGTCATTACCAGTGCTTGTGCTCGATCATAAAAAAAAAAAAAAAAAAAAAAAAAAATACAACTCAATCTTAAAATCATTGATGGTGTTGAAATATCCACTAGTTGATTAGCGGAGTGTTTAAAAAAAAATTAAATTTAAATGGCGTAAATGTAATGTATCAAACAGGCGTTTTTTAATAAAGCAACCCCATATAGCCCAAAAACGAGTAGAATTTTTAAGCGAATATAAGAATTACGGCAACTATCAAATTCCCTTAAAATGTATTTTCTGTGACGATATATTATTCTACATGCTGCAGCTGGTTTAGAAAATGGAATTGTGAGTAATGCAAGTTTGATATTCAAGTCTGGCCTGAAATCTGGTGATTATCATGATTAGATGAATAGTGAAAACTTTGAGAAATGGTTTGAAGAAAAAATATCACCAAAGAACCGTCGCTAATTATCATGGATAACGTCACCTATCATTCTCGGCTAATTGAAAAAGTTCCAAATACAAGTTGGTCAAAAAGAGTACTTATTTCATGGTTAGAACAAAGATAAATTTCGGTTTCATCATTTGCAATGAAGGATCAGATCTAAATAATAGTGAAGCAGCATATCCCACCCAAACGTTACAAGTTATCTGGAAAGCACTATTTACTTTATTTTTAATTATTTTATTAGGTTGAATAAACTAGCATTGCAACATGGACATGAATAGCGAGTTTTAAGGACTTCACTTCATATTATTGCCACTTTAATCCTATTGAAATTTTTTGGTCGGAATGTAATCGCTATTATGATGTAAAAATAAGTTCTATGCATCCTGTAACAAATGACGTTGAGTTTTAGGTATGTGGAATGAATCAATAGAAAATGTAACAGTGGAAAAATGGAAAAATGATGTAAAACACTAATAATAGTATATTATTTAACGAGCGTATAATGTAGGTCATAATAAAACGAGGACGAAGTTTACGGCACGAGCCAAAGGCGAGTGTTGTAAATCATCCGAGTGTATTATGGTTCATTAGACGCGAGTCAAATACGATACTTTATCTAAAACCATCCATTTATACAGTGCCTGAAAAAAGTTTATTTTATATGGGAAATATAATAATTACACTTGTTGTTTTATGATAATTACACTTGTTGTATTATGGATAGCATAATGCTCTTATTATCAGAAAAAAAGTTGAGTTCATATGGGAAATATAATAATTACACTTGTTGTTTTATGATAATTACACTTGTTGTATTTTGGATAGCATAATGCTCTTATTATCAGAAGTATTATGCACCTATTATTAAATGGTTGTAAATAAAATTATAAACGGGGACGGGAAAGATCTATCGATGCTTCAGATACTCTTCCCCTTACTATTAACTTGGACGAATCTGATGATGATCCTTGCGGAGATGATTTATTTTGATTATTAAAAAACTGTATTTTGTTGTGTTGTTTGTCATTTTTTATTATATTTTCTTCGTTTTGATTTGAAATAAAATAAAAATATTTAAAAAAAAAAATTATAGACTGATGCATCACAGATGCACTAGACAAAAAATATATAATTCAATTTTAAATGTTATAAAAGAGTTTTATCTATTTTTCAGTAAATTTAAGTTAACTGAAAATTTCATACTTACTGATTTAAAAAAAAAATGTTTCATCCCATGATAACTTTTACCCTAAATAAGCTACTTATTTCTGACTTGATTAACAGTATAAAAATATGAATTAAAGCTTTGAGAAAAAATGACCTTGTATTTTACTTGTTCACATGCATCCGTCTTTATGTAGATCAAGCCTAAGAAAAATCATAACCATTACCACCGGTAAGTCAAACTGACTAAATTAATTTACGTCGTACCGCAAATCTCGAGAATATGACGGAACGGTCAGCAGACTTTACATCTGTTGCAATTTTGAAAACCTCCGGGGGAGTACAGGTAAATTTTGAGCGTAAAATTTTAATTTGGAGTAAATGTAGTTTTAAAAAATTGCATTTTTGAAAGAATAAAAATTAAAAAAAACGTGCGCAATATGATATGCTGACACTTCTTCTTACATCGAATGCGTCTCTATCAAACAATACAATAATAAATCCATAGTATATCAGCCTCTTACCAGCCTTTTCAAAATTATTTAAGCTGTTGGTGTCGTCGTCTTATAGAGTTTATGAAGAAATGTAATCTTTTTAATGGTAACCAACATGGCTATATACAGGGAAGATCGACACAAACTGCCATTTTTCAATTTACGAAAAAATTTTTAGAACTAGAAGTCGAAAGAGGTAACTTGGCACTTGGCATGTGTTTGGATCTATCGAAAGCCTATGATTGCATCGATCCAATGTTATTATTAAGAAAATTGGAATTATATAGTGTCAGAGGAAATGGTAAGTTATCAAAGAACGAACAAACTTACTTCTCTAACTTAATGAGTAATAGTTTAGGAATTGCTCAGGGCAGCATTGCAGAAACAATTTTATTTGTGATTTTTCTCAACGAACTGAATTCCATAGAATCTTCTCAGAGCGAGAAAGTAACGTGCTTTGCTGATGATACACATCTTGTTGCTAGTGGGGAAAATCTTTTTGAATTGATGACAATGGAAACATCACTATTTAATAAAGCCAACTCGTGGTTTTTAGAAAATTAATTAATTTTGAACAAGGATAAAAACAATGCTCTTCTATTTAGAACAAAACTGTCAAAAGTTGTGAAACCACAATACAGGAGATTCCGATGTAGAACTCGTAGAACAAACTAAGTTTTTGGGTGTTCACTTGGATGAATTTTTAAGTTGGTCACATCACATCAATTTACTAATAAATAGGCTAAACTCCGTCTGCTATGGAATTAGGGTTGTTGCAAGATACATGAATGAAAAATGAAAATAATATATTATGCAAACTTTGAATTCATCATGAAGTATGGGATTATTTTTTGGGGTAGCAATAGTTTAATAGAAAAAATATTTGTTGCACAAAACCGATCACTAAGAATAATAAAACAAATGGCGTTTTCTGAAAGTTGCAGAAATGTATTTAAAACATGTGGCATTTTAACATTATTTGGCTTGTACCTACATCTACGAGTGTTTGATGTTCTTCTTTAAAAACAGATGCGATTTTGCGTTGCACGCTTTTCACAATTACAATACTAGAACTCTTAACTCTTTACAAATTACCCTATTCATCGGTTAACATTGAGAGAAAAACATCCAGGTTATATAGGTTATGTGTTTAAAATTATTTAACCATTTGCCAAACGATATCAAAAGTGTTAGTAGTTTTAAAATTTTTAAAGTTAAGGTCAAGAAAATAATGTTAATTGACTAAGAACCTTACTCAACGCAGGATTATTTCAGATAACTTATAGAAGATAGGAAGAAATCATTTCTTTTTCATGACACCGTTTTCTTTTGTGTTTTATATGTTTTGTGTGTTGTGCAGGAAATGTATGAGACATAATTCGAAATATAGATGTTTATTATTATTATTATTAGTAACCCAAGCCCCACTCAAAACTTACAATGTTTCAATGAATCAATAAAAAATTTTGTAATACCTATAATGTTTTCATATTGTGTTTTGTTTGGAGTAAAAGTAACTTCTTATGACTCGCCTGTAACTTGCAGACTCGTCGTATAAGTATCGCTTTTACTCCTAATAATACAATATTATACTATTTTTAAATTCAACAATTGGCTGAATGGCAGACCTGCCAAAGCCAAAAAAAAATTCATTAATGCAACTTTTATGGTCATAATATTTTTACCTTCCAAGTCCAGAGCTTCACATTTCCAAACTTGTCCAAACGCTCCTTCGCCAAGAATGTTAAAGAACTTCAGTCGATGTCTGGGGAATTCCCAGCAATCTACATTTTTGACTGATGAAACTGAATCCTCATTAGACAACTAAAATGCAAAGATTTGAAGTATTTAGTTTTATAACCACAAAAATTATTTTGATCTAAAAGAGGCCGGATGAAATAGGTTTTGGTAAGAACATAAACGATATGTGTTTATTTCGAGAGATAGTAACAAACTCTCTATGAACAAATTGCCGATCTTTCTGATAAGACCTATCTGTCAGGAAAGTTGTAGCCCCTTTAGGCCTTTTGCACACACTTACGGCGACCGTAAGGGCACCGTTTACGCGATATACCGCGTTCGTGTTATCCATGCACACATGCACGGTTTTCGTCAGTTTGATTCTATTTTGATTCGAATATGGATCATAGACGTACTGTGGCGACATTAATGTCTTACATGCGTATCAAAAAACGAAGAAAGGCACGAAACAGAATTTCGTGGGTTCATCCCATCAATATGGAAAGAAATCAATTCGGTGCATTCTTTGTACTATTTGGTCAGTTGAGGGAAGACGAAAAAAAAAACTTTTTCAACTATTTTATGATGACCTATACATGAACGATTAAAAAATTTGCTTCAACGTCAAGATACATTTATGAGAGAGTGCATACAGCCTATGGAAATGTTGGCTGTTACAATCAAAATCAGGATTGACCTCCAAAAATATTTCCTGCCAGGCACTTCTTGTGCAGTTTCTGTCCTTATATATAGAACTTGTTTTGTCCCAAATAACTGGCCTTGTTTCCACCAAAGATATAAGCATATCCAAATCTATATCTTCTGCCATTACCAAAAAGATGATTATGATAAAATATACTAAATAAAACAATGTTCCCACCAATGAACCAAGAAAATATCGTAAGCGCGGTACATGTGCAAGCACCAATTAAATCTTTAACTCTACTGGGCATGTCTCTCCGTCACACGGTAACGGTGGCCGTGAATTATAGTGGGGGCTCACGGTGACATCGCGGTGGAACGGAACCGTGTACATGGTGCCGGTGCATGTGAAAGGTCACATAATAATATGCTGCCTAATCCCTTAACCGTACAAACGGTGCCGTTAGGACGGTCGCCGTGAAAGTGTGCAAAAGACCTTAGACTTTCAATTTTTGTAAACTAACAACAAAAAACTCCTTTTTTTTTTAATATACATTCTTTTAATTTTTATGTTTATTAATTCTATAACAAATTATTTTAGTAATAGAAACCATCATTATTTGGTTACTATGTCGTCTAAAAACTGAGCAATAACAGTCACCAAATAACCATAATCCTTTGTAATGTTATTTGAAAGAAATAATTCTGTTTAAGTATTTGCATTTGCAAGACTAAAGATATTACCTCTGGATGATCACCCTCTCTTTGCCATGGTTCATATCGGTTACTGAATGCCCGAGGTCCTCTCCATTCGTGCAAGTTTATACTGGGTTCTTCTCGTAATGTGATTCCGCCAGATGATTCTTTCCTCTGAATTAAACAAAAAATGTTAATGTAGTTCCACAACATTACTATTAGATGGATTAAATCAGTCAAATTTTAAATACGTTTTAAGTTGTGATAGATGCTGGCAACAGTGTACATTGAAAGTGGTGAATTCCTAAGTTTAAATCGAAATAATTCGAGTTTATTGGAAAAATAAAAAGTTAAAAAGTAGTGAAGTCATTATAACATCTAGTTGCGTTGGTCGAGTGAAAACCCTAAATAAAAGAAAGCCATTTTTTCTGAACATCAACGTGTTTTGTTTACAACAAATGTGTTTTTGTTTACAACAAAGGTGTCAGTGATAGGCAGTGTTGCCAAGATGTCTGAAAAAGAAATATGCGATATCTGTAACAAAATAGTAAGAGACAATGAAGAGGAGCTGCATTCTGACAATTAATGTCTGATTTGGAAACACAGAACATGTTTATCAATGGCTCTAAAACCTTATCAAAAGATAAGCAAATCCTCAGATGACTGGAACTGCAGCGATTGCCAAAAAAACTGCAAAAGGCAACCAACCAATATACGTTAAACGATGTGATGGCCAAACTAGAAGATACTATGGAGAAGAAGTATAACATTCTGTTCCAAAAATATCAAGAACAAGTTGCGATAAATGAAAATTTAAAAGGTGAACTTCATCAAATAAAAAATCAGCTCAATAAAAACGAGCAAAAGGAACTCAGTAATAACATCATAATTCATGGTATGCCACACAAAGCAAATGAAGAGTTAAAACATTTGGTGGACCGGATTGGAAGCGAACTTGGGGTGGATTTGGCAAACCAAAGGTTTACAGCCTTTAGAATTGGAAGAGATGAAACAAAAAAAAAATCCAATTAAAATAACTTTTGAAAACTTGAATACAAAAAATATACTGCTAAAATCGCCACCTAGGAACCGAAAGTCTAGGATACGTAGAAAAAAATTAAGTTTTCCTTAATCATGACCTAACCAAACACAATCTAGAACTATTTAAAAAAGCTCAAAACTTTAAAAAGGAAAACAACTCTATAAATATTTATGGATCAGCGATACGATACTACTAAGAAAAGAGGAAAATAGCAAAATCATAATGGTAAATAGTGAGGATGTCTTAAAAAACTAATATTAAAAAAACTAACCTTAGTTTACATAAATATAGAAAGTGTCAGAAATAAAATAGATGACATGCAATGTTTTGTCGCCAGAAATAATTATGATATTGTAATGTTGGCCGAAACATGGTTATCAGAAAGTGAAACTTGCTTATTTGAGCTAAATGGTTACCAATCTGACCAGTCCTGTAGAAATAAAATTGGGGGAGGAGCTTCAATTTATGTAAGGAATGGCATTGACTAGAGACAATTAGCAAAATCGGCACCTAATGAACTTATCAGTTGGATATGTATAAGTGTAGGTAAGAATAATACTAAACTAAGTGTAATATATCGACCACCAAGGTCATTATATACTTACAATGACATGGCGGAGTACATAGAAAACAATATAGTGACACGATATCCAAAAAACCATATAATAGTTGGCGATTTCAACCTGGACTTGTTAGATAACATTAATGTGGAGGTAATAAATTACAAAAATCTTTTATTGCTTAATGATTTCGTAATTCAAAATGTAATTAACAAGGAAAATGCTACAAGAGTAACTACAACCTCTGCTATTCTTATTGACCATTTAATTGTAGATCGGAGTTTTAAAGATAAATGTACAGTCAGTGTAGAGTGTAATGTTTGTCAGATCATAATTTGTCATTGAGGTAGAACAAGAACTTAAGATATATAAACCTAAGGTATCTAAATCACACGACGAAGACAATAAGCCGTAAAAAGTTTAAAACGCTATTTCACCAGAAATCTCAGGCTCGAGACATCAATACATTTCAGGAACTTATAGATATAATATAGCTTTGTAAGGACGAATCTGAAAATTAAACTGTGATAAGAATTCGTGAGAACAATGAATGGATCACAAAAGAGCTTCTCGAGCTAATAAAAAGGCGTGACAAACTATATTAAAAAATATGTAACGGCAACAATAGCCAGGACGAGTCAAATGAATTTCGAATAATAAAAAATAAAATTAAATCATCAAAAAACCATTACTTTAAAAAAAAGTGGAGCGAGGCTGGTGACAACTCAAAAAAAAACAATGGAAAATTATTAATAAACTGGTGAAAAATACAAGTTTTATACTAATATTAAAGAATTGGTTGTAAATGACAATATAGTCGACAGTTCATTGGACATAGCTAACAAATTAAACAATCACTTATCAAATGTAGGAAAAATATAGTTGGGGATATTGATGCTGAAATACAAAAGTTAACTCCAAACCTTTGGGAGAAATTGGGTTTTGACGAAGTGCACTGTCGGAATGGTATGTACTTGGACTTAACAAGTGAGGAAGAGGTAGGCAAAGTCATCAAGGAGTTGAAACGAAACTCAGATCCGGGTCATGATCGTATAACTATTTATGATTTGTACAATTTGGGAGGGGATCTTGTATCTGTAATAACTAGATTAACAAATAATGTTCTTACATCTGGTATTTTTTCTAGTGAACTAAAAATTAGCAAAATAAGTCCTATTTATAAATCAGGTTCTAAAGAATGCATGGGTAATTACAGGCCTATTAGTGTTATAAGTACAATTTCAAAAATCATTGAAAAAATAATTAAAACAAGAATGTTAAGTTTTATAAAAAAATATATTAATGAAGATGAATATCAGAATGGTTTTATCAGAAACAGTAATACTCTAAATGCAACAATGGACTTGGTAAATAAAATATCAATGGATCTAGATAACGAAAAAATAGTAGTTGCAATATTTGTGGACCTTAAGAAAGCGTTCGATGTGGATAGTTTAAGTGATCTATTAAGAAAGCTACGTAATATGGGTTTTAGAGGAATTGTTTATAGTCTTATTAAAACTTATTTAACTGATAGGCGACAGTACGTTAAATTAGACTGTGTAAATAGTGATAAAACAACCAACGAATGTGGAGTGCCACAGGGTTCAGTCCTTGGGCCCCTGCTATACTCGTTATATGTTCTTAGTTTAAGATGTGCAAAATTTAGAGCGCGGTACTACACCTTTGTCGATGAGACGGTACTGGTGTATACTGCTGACGATCAACAGAACCTCGGGCAAAGTATAAATTCTGATCTGGAAAGATACGCTAATTGGTTACTATATAACAAGCTTAAAATAAATGAATCAAAAACAAAATATATATTGTTCAAACAAAAAAGTAAAATAGTAGAAGCACCCATAATTCAAATAAATAATGTAAGTATTGAAAGAGTCACGCAAATAAAATATCTTGGTCTAGTCATAGATGAAAACCTTAACTGGAAGAATCATATTTCTTATATTAGCAGTAAAATAACTCCTATGATTGGAGCAATTTTCAGATGTAGAAATTACCTAACTCAGACAAGTAAAATGAAAATATACAATGCCTACTTTCTGTCTCATTTTCGATATCTCATTCCGGTGTGGGGCACCTGTGGCGTGGTCGAATTTGAAAAAATGCAAATACTGCAAAATAAACTTTTAAAGGTTTTATTTAATTATGACAGGCTTACGCATAGGGATGACCTATACAGGGACCTGGGCGTCATGAAATTAAAAAAAATAATAGAATTGGAACAGAATAAGTATATATTTAGAGTTATCAACAAAATCCAAAAATCTAATACTAACCTTATATTTTCTGATTATGTACACGGCCACTTTACTAGAACGCATGACAATATACATCAAAATAATGTTAGAACAAATAAAGGTTTATTTGATCCGATGTATCAAGCATCTAGTACTTATAATAGGTAACCAAAAAGTATTAAAACTGTAAAAACATACACCAAATTTAAAAACATTATAAAAAAATATTTGCCATCATCCTGAGAGCGTTTAGAATTTGTTATTGTTAATTGGTATAATTTAGTTATGTACTGTTGTTAGTTAGTTTTTAGTATTATTCTTGTTACCAGTGTTTAAAACACTGTTTAAAGAATTATTTTTTAATGTTGAAATATATTTAAGAAATAAATATTCATATTCAAAAAAAAAGTTGAGAAATCATATCCGAATTGAATGAGGTGATATTTAGTTGTGACAAGGTTTTTCCTAACTGTATGCATAGGCTGTATCATTCAGGTGTCTTTCGATGGCGCAAAAATAATAAAAGATAGAAAAAATATTAAGTTCGTTAAATTATGCTTTATTTCAAATTTTTAAATGATATATTATTTTATACCTATAGGGGAGAAGAAGAAATGTTCATTACCTATTCATTATCCATTCCTGATCTAAAATACCGAAAGCTTAACCATTTAATTTTTACCTTAGGAGCTTATAGTCCGGGACCAAGCGAGAATCAAATAATGTCAATTTGCTCGTCAGTCATATAGTAATTTTTCTTTTAATTTAGTTATGCGAATCATCGAAACTGCTTACATCGCACCCTGATACCTTTTCTTATCAGGATCGTTAATTACATGTAACAAATATTAGGAAAAAAAACGTATTTGCTCGTCGTTGACGCTATGTGAGTTTATTAAATAGCATTAAACAATGCTAAATGGAAATATGCTTACGTTTTTTAACGAGACAATTTATCGCTTCAAAGATGCAAACCACTCGCCTACGGCTCGTTGCAACTGATGAATGTTAGCAATCGCATGCGCTGTCCAACCTCCCAAATACCCAAGATAAATCGAATAATTCTAGGTCTACTACTCGCCTACGGCTCATTACAACTGATGAATTTGCATGCGCGGTATACCGTTATTTAAAACAATAAGATAATTTTTTTCATTCTGAGAGTTCTTACTAACACCACTCGCCTACTGCTCGTTACAGCTGATGATTATTTTAAAAATGTATTTTTTTAAATTTACTATCTATTAACTTTAAACAATAATTGTGGTTAAAGTAAATCCGTAAAATCTCTTCTTTTTTGTTAAGAAACTCTGTGTTTTTAAAACGGACTATACAATTTTCGTTCTCATGTTTGTCTCTATTTTGCCCATAAAGAAATCTTTATAGACTACTTGGTATCGAAGCGATCGCTTTCTCCTTAATTCTTTATCTTTTTCGCTATCGCTCAGTCTTTTTAACTGCGTAAAATTTATTTTACGAGCAAGTTTTAAAACAAAACAGAATTTAAAAAAAAATATTGCAACTTGTCAGCGTTAAATTGTCCCGTTAAACAAATAAAAACCGTTTGTTTTGGCATTGTTAATAATACTTATAAACGTGACGTTATCAACATGACGTGTCGACGGCGAGCAAATAAGTTGTATTTCGAATTAGTTATTTAATTTTTAAATGAGGAGCAACGAACCAAAACCCATCATATCCATTTTTAATGAATTATTTATTTAAACAGGTCAAGTTAGTTAATTTTTGTCTTCTTCTTTTAAGCAGTGCTTTTAATCCATTAGAAACAATTATATCGAGAATACTCAGCTAAGTAGTTTTTTTCGTGCTTCCTTCAACTAGTTTTTTCTCTTCTATTCAAAATAATATATTATGGATTTAATGCAACTTCAAAGGCCAAAAAGTATCGACATCGATAAAAAAATGACCATATACCTACAAGTTATCTTTTCGTTACTTTGAAATAAAAAGAACCTAATTATTTATTAGGTTTTAAAAGTCGTGATTTGGCAAAATAAACCCATTTTTTTTCTCTGACAAAAATATCAAAATTCAACTATCATTTTGGTTTGTTTCTCTACGATATAGTTTGGTTAGTACCGTGCGAGCAAAAATTATTTGCATCAAAGAGGGCCTTGCATCTAACGACGTAATGCTTAGCCGTAGAGCTTAATACCTGTTGGTTGTCAGTAACTACCTGAATAAACAATCAATCAGTTATTCCGTCATCTTTGACAGTCGTTACAAGTAATTTGATTCATCGCTAATTTTTCCAATTTCTTGAACAATTCACACAATGGGCTTTACGGAACAGCACAAAATATTCCAAAATATTCATGGTTGAGCGTATTTTCGAAACGGGGATAGAGTTAATAGTGAGTGGCAATACAATCCGGGTTTGTGCATAGACGATTTTTACGAACACTTTCCTAACGTTGCTTTTATTGTTTGGGATTTTTATCATTGCCTGAAATGAACTGTGGCTGTGTTTAGGGAAACAGGTTCTATACAACAAAAAAGGAGCAGGAAGACCATCTGTAAGAATAGAAGAACTTGTTGCAAACGTTCGCGAAAAAATGCAAAATACGCCAACAAATTGTATAAGACGCCTGTCCCAAAAAGTGAGACGATCTTATAGAATATGCAGGACTATTCTTAAGAAGCAGCTAAATTTATTTCCTTATAAAGTGCAAGTATTTCAAGAAATACAAGCCGCAGATTTTGAAAGATGCAGGAATTACTTTCAACGGTTTACCCAAAATTTATTGGAAAGAAATGATTTATTAGAAAATATAAAGAGACGTGTGAATTTATGCTTGGAGCATGGCGGTGGCCAATTTCGGCAAATTATGTAATTATTTTTCTTTTTCTTTCTGTATATTCTTACTTTTTTAATTTTGTTAACAACAAAAATAAATTTGTATTTGTCTACTTTTTTTATTACTCATTAGTTTGGTATAATATTATGTCGTAATATGAATTTGACAAAATATTAACCTAGATTTGGTTAAATATATCGTCCCCATATCATTGTGATCTAAACCAAGCCCTACGTTTTTTAATCCAAGCCCTCTTTGATGCAAATAATTTTTGCTCGCACGGTATCTTTGCTCCACGAGTTAAACGTCACAATTTATTCTATTTCACTCATTCCTTGTTTAATCTTAGAAGGCCTTTTACTGAAAATATATATTTATCAATGTCAAAGGTAGTTAAAATGTCAGGAGTTTCATTTTAATTAAAACACGAAGCAGTAAGCAGTACGAATTAATTTTTGTCAACTGATAGACGATACTTTAGAATTATCAAAAATTTTCATTTAGTTGTAAAGTAAAGGACTTTTATAAAAATTACACACTTTTTTGCATAAAAAAGCATTAAATCTCCTGTTTTGAAGTTATATTTTTGTTGAAAATAATTTTTGTATCTTTCTAATACTCTGTTTATAATAATAATTTCTGATCGAATTTTGCCAGTGGTTTGACACAAGTTCCATCAAGTTTATTATGTAACTTAAAACTTTATTCCTATTTAAAAACTTTTTCTTGTCCCGGATTTATTAATTATTATTATGGTAATATGTTACTAAGATACAAATAATAGATAACTATTTATCAAGATAAATAATTATTAGGAAATTCCTTTTAAACTGTCCGGCACATAAATAGGTATTTAATTAATTATCAGAATATGTCTAGGTCGTAACTGCGGATATTTATTGACGTCAGTAAAAGGTTTTAATGGGCAGACGGATATTACTGCTAGATATCATTGTTCAACGTAAACGCAGCTCCTTAATAAAATATCAAATCGAGGGTAAAATAGGCCCTAATGATCAATGGTCATGCAAGTTTTATTTCCCCTAACCCTTAGTCTGGTTTAAAGAAAAAGTAAAAATATTTTTTTATGTATATGTACAGTGTCACCATTAAAGTCCGCACCATATGGAACTTTTTTTTATTAATAAGGTTAGTTAAAATTACCTATCAGCAATCGTTCTTGCTTCAAATTAGACTAAAAATTATATATTCAATTGTCACCATCTGTCATTCGGTATCTGTCAAAAATTACATTTTTGTTAAAAAATGCTGAAAAATGGCATTGTTTCACCGAATTTCAAAAAATGTTATTAGAAAAAGTTGTATCTAGTACAATTTTAGGCCTAAATACAAAGTTTTAGATGTCTAGCGCATAGTTGAATTTTTTACCATTTTTTCAAAGTAACTTTTTTTTTATATAATGTAAGTTGGCTTAATGGATTTTAAACTATTGTTTATACCATACTTAATATTTTATTTAGTTTGTATGATTATTTTTTCACTAGAATACCATTTTTTTTTCGAAAAATAAAATTAGGGGCAAAAAAATTTACACGGGTGGTGCAAAGTTATCATAATTTAAAAATTTTAACAGATAGACGTCATATGTTCTATTTTTTTGATAGAACATACACGTAAAAAGTTTAAAAAACTTATAATTAAATTTTCAGATATCAGATTAGTTCACAAATTTCAAATGACAAATTATATTATTTAATATTTCATAAAAATGGTATTTTATACTAAATATAATTTGTCATTTGAAATTTGGGAACTAGTAATCTGATATCTGGAAATTTAATTATAAGTTTTTTAAACTTTTTACGTGTATGTACTAGAAAAAAAAATAAAACATATGACGTCTATCTTATAAAATTTTTAAATTATGATAACTTTGCACCACCCGCACCCGTGTAAATTTTTTTTGTCTGTAATTTTATATTTCGAAAAAAAATGGTATTCTAGTGAAAAAATAAGCTTACAAACTAAATAAAATATTAAGTATGGTATAAGCAAATAGTTTAAAATCCATTAAGCCAACTTACATTATATATATAAAAAAAAAGTTACTTTGAAAAAATGGCACAAAATTCAACTTTGCGCTAGACATCTGAAACTTTGTATTTAGGCCTAAAATTGTACTAGAAACAACTTTTTCTAATAACATTTTTTAAAATTCGTTAAAACAATGCCATTTTCAGCATTTGTCAGCAAAAATGTAATTTTTGACGGATACCGAATGACAGATGGTGACAATTGAATATATAATTTTTAGTCTAATTTAAAGCAAAAACGATTGCTGATATTTAATTTTAACTAATCTCATTACTAAAAAAAAGTTCCATATGGTGCGGACTTAAATGGTGACACTGTATATTATACAGGGTGTTTCAATAAAAACTCCCAGGCCAATTATTTCGAAAACTAAAAGCGACATGTAAATTCTGTAAACCCCAGTTTTTAGCCTCTATGATTGGCTTCACAATTGTGTAAAAAATGTGTTTGAATAATACAAGATGTAGGTGGCGCCACGGTGCAAAGACATTTTTCGATGACAGGAACTTTTAAATGTTGTCGGTCTTAAAGATAATTAATTTTTGGTCAAATTATGTTCCATAAAAAAATTTGATAAATCCAACCTGAAAGGAGATATTTGGGGTTAAGTTTTTTTAAAAAATAATGTTAACGAGTATTTTAATTATAAATATTTTTAATATCCTTTAGCAGATTTTTATTTAATTTTGGTAATGATAATTTTAGTGATAAAACTCTCGTGTAGCGCTAAATTATTACGTCCAGTGACGTCTCAGGGGCGCCTTAACAAATAATATTGGCAAAAAATAAGACGCCACTGAGTTTTTGGTAATTTTTATATTTTTTTCGGATTAAGCAACTAAAAATATCCTTTTCTTGTCTCTAAATTGTTTTCTTATCTTGCTCCGTTTTCGAGAAATAAAAATAAAAACAATTTTATTGCATAATCTCTGGAAAACAAAAATCATTAAATAATTAAAACATTGTATCTTTTGCTATTAATCGAAACATACTATAGAGAGTTTGCAGAAACGAATTATTATATCGATTTGCTATGTGTGTAACAGTGAGGACCTAAAGTCTGTCCCCCCCTCTAACTTCTAAACCGTTCGGTATATTTTAATGAAATTTTGAACGGTAATATTTGAGCAAGTCTTGCACTTTTGGACATACCAATGAAAGCTTTAAATGTCAAGATGACAGCTGGGTCCGCTTTTGGAATATTTTTTTAAATGGAAAGGGGGTTCCAATGGTACCTCATTTTGAAGGTCTTTTAATGCTTAAAACATTCTCCAATTTAAAAAACATTTGGTTCAGTATGAAATGAAATTTATTAATTATAAGTATTTTAAACAAAAGATAAAGGGACACATCTACAAAACAGTGGTTACTTCAACAATTGTTGAAAATGACCGCCATGGATCTCTTGGCAAATAAATATTCTATTAGTAAATTCCTCTCGGACATTGTGAAGCACCTGTGGCGTTATCCTTGAACAAACATCTGTAATTCGTTGCCTAAGTTCTTCTAATGAGCCTGGAGCCGTTTTATAAACCTCAGTTTTAACGTATCCCCAAAGAAAAAAATCTAGAGGCGTTAGGTCTGGCGATCTAGCTGGCCATTCTGTCGGACCTCGACGATCAATCCACCTATTTTCATAAGATTCGTCTAGGTAATTTCTGACTTGCCTAAAATAGTGTGGCGGGGCACCATCTTGTTGAAATACAACCTCTTGAAACTCATGTGGGTTTTGGGCAACAACATCATTAATAAGTCGAGTAATTGTATGTTGCAACATATGCAGGTACCTGGGGCCATTAAGATTATATTCCAGAAAAATGGGACCTATAATGCGATTACCCAAAATGCCTGCCCAAACATTTATTTTCTGGGGAAACTGTGTGTGTCCTTTCCGAAAAACATGAGGGTTTTTATCACTCCAGTACCTACAGTTTTGGGTATTAACTCGTCCATGTAATAAAAAAGTACTTTCGTCGCTAAAACAGATATTCGGCAAATAGTTATTATTCCTTACGATTCTTTCTGACATAATTTCTCAAAATTCTAGTCGTCTATCTGGATCATCTTCTGTTAGTTCGTGTATAATTTTCATTTTATATGGGTGAAATTTATGGCTTTTCAAAATTCTTTTGACAGAACTACGAGAAACATTACGTGCCTCAGCCACGTGTTTTGTTGGCTGTTGGGGAGTAACAGCCATTTCAGCTAAAACTTGGACTTTCACATCTTCCACGATTTTTGGCCTTCCAGACCTTGGTGCGTCTTTAACCGAACCAGTTTCTTGAAATTTTAAGATTATTTTTCGCAAAAATTTTCTGCATATTTGGCGTTCCGGATATCGTTCATTGAACATACGAACAGCAGCATGGTAATTTCGGTTAGCTTTGCCAAAAATAATAATCGCTTCAAATTTATCTTCTAAAGAACGAGCCATTTAAGACAATTTCGAGGTAAAAATATTTTCTGTCAATCAGACATTTAAAAACAGTATGACAGCAACAATCAATAGACAACTATAGGTAAAAAAGGTGTGTTATAAACAGTGGTAGTCATAATGTAGAAACCGATGTTATTGATTCCTGTTTAGAAAATACTGAACCAAATGTTTTTTAAATTTGAGAATGTTTTAAGCATTAAAAGACCTTCAAAATGAGGTATCATTGGAACCCCCTTTCCTTTTAAAAAAATATTTCAAAAGCGGACCCAGCTGTCACCTTGACATTTAAAGCTGTCATTAGTATGTCAAAAAGTGCAAGACTTGCTCAAATATTATCGTTCAAAATTTCATTAAAATATACCGAACGGTTTAGAAGTTAGAGGGGGGGGGAGGACGGACTTTAGGTCCTCACTGTATGAGAACGGCAATAATTTTGAACACCTCATTCGACCCCATTAAATAGTTTTTGGTATTATTGTTCTAATTTTCATTAATAATTTTGTATAATTTCTCATCAGTTCTTTTATAAAATTTGAAACATCTTTTATTTTATTTTATAATGCTTTAATGTTTTAATGCTTTTAAACAAGAAAAAAATACAACGTATTAATTATTTAATGATTTTTGTTTTCCAAAGATATGCAATAAAATTGTTTTTATTTTTATTTCTCGAAAACGAAGCAAGATAAGAAAACAATTTAAAGACAAGAAAAGGATATTTTTAGTTGCTTAATCCGAAAAAATTATAAAAATTACCAAAAACTCAGTGGCGTCTTATTTTTTGCCAATATTATTTGTTAAGGCGCCCCCTGAGACGTCACTGGATGTAATAATTTAGCGCTACACGAGCGTTTCATCACTAAAATTATCATTACCAAAATTAAATAAAAATCTGCTAAAGGATATTAAAAATATTTATAATTAAAATACTCGGTAACATTATTTTTTAAAAAAACTTAACCCCAAATATCTCTTTTCATGTTGGATTTATCAAAATTTTTTATGGGACATAATTTGATCAAAAATTTATTATCTTTAAGAGCGACAACATTTAAAAGTTCCTGTCATCGAAAAATTTCTTTGCACCGTGGCGCCACCTACATCTTGTATTATTCAAACACATTTTTTACTAAGTTGTAAAGCCAATCATATAGGCTAAAAACTGGCGTTTACAGAATTTACATGTCACTTTTAGTTTTCGGAATAATTAGCCTGGGAGTTTTTATTGAAACACCCTGTATATCAAATTTATGTTAGTTGTGCCGATATTTGAAAATTATTATGCAGGGTTTTCAAAAAACACGTGTACAAAATGCTGGCTCAAATTCCTGAGGCTAAAATATATACCTATCTAGCCAAATTTACCTTAGTTCAAAAGTTTACGTGAATAGGAAAGAAAAATCTAAAAGTCTTCCTCCACAAAATTTAATAGAATAAAAATGTATTCAAAGATATCTACATGTTTTGAACGTGGAAACGTTCATTATCAGCCGACAGAAAAATATATTGCTGATGGTTTTAGCAGAAGAGAAAATGATGTGGTATAAAACCTTAATGGAGCTTTTATGGCATAAAAAATTGCATTGTCGAAATGACATAATGTAAGGAAAAATAGCAATAAAAATATGTTAAAACATACTAAGTATGTGAAAAAGTCTGTACAAAGGGTCTAAAACAACCAAAAAGACCGGGGAACCAGAAAAAACACTTCTAGAAAGAAGATGTCAACAGGTTTTTTTTTAATAAAAATAAGTATGTCTTTAAGAAATTGTAAAATATAGAAATTTTTATGATATAGTAAAGTGCTTATTACAACAGTGTTCTGTCCCTTAAATCGATATGTCAGGAATTTATTTATATTTTCAAATAGCTTTCGCATAAAATTTTCTTGCCGAAAATTAAAATTCCGAAAATTCTAATATAAGTTGCGAATATTTAAAAAAGTTTGCACCTCGCAAAAACTTTCGGTAATAATAATTTATGTTCTAGGAAGATTATAAGTGGAAATTTGTTTAATTTTTTATGAAATCAAAAGAAATCTTTAAATTATTTGTCATTTTTCGATTTCAACATTAAATTTTTCAAATTGTAAATATAATATACAGCATAATATGAATTGAATTTGCTTGCGAAATGAAGACCCTTCTTATTATTAATTTTTGAAAAAAAAAAGTTTGCATTAAAAAATTAACTTTGGTATTAAATGCATTTTTATTGTTGTTCGCATTACAAATTCTAAATAGGGAGAAATAGAATAGAACTATTCTTTAGTGACCAACGTGAAGATAAGGTTGTTGATCTAGATATTTTAATTATGTAATTGTATTAAAATAACCGACCAGGTCTTCCAATGGTCTCCAGTTTTATATCAAAAACTTAAAAAAAAACTACTACTTAAAACATTATCAATGCTCTATAAAATACAAATTATAATAATTGATGATGTACCCTCTTCTCTTTCTTCAATTATTATTATTTTTAAAAACAATACTTTTGAATTTGCGACCTACTTACCATGTCATCTTTTGTATCCTTTTGTTTTCCAAGCGCTATCTTTTTCCTAAATATCACAGCAATAATCCCAACAATGAGAAACACGGCACATACTGAAACAATTGATACCACTGTCCCAGCCAATTCAGGAGATTTTACTTGATAATCTGTGGGACTAAGTTCGTTTTCATTATTTTCCTTTTCGGTATTCTAAAAAAAAATTATGATTTAGAAATATTATACAAAGTAGAGTTTTGTTTCTTTTCAGATATGGGCAAAGTAAAATATGCTGTGGAATGGAATGTCCATTTATATTTAAATTAAAGTTTATTAAGACATTTCTTTGTGTAAAATAGCTGGAATGTATTGGTAATTTGACAACTCCGGCATGTTTGCCATGCATGTATCGCGCAGTCAATCGGTTTACGCATCAGTTGCACGCAGACATATATTTTTAGATCCGTACAGCTTATCTTGTGCGCAAATAAATGTTAAGTTTTTTCTGTGGAAAATAACGTTTGTAAGCAAGGCTCGACGGTCAGATTCCTTAGCGCCCAACAGGGATGTACACGCGCACAATCCTCTTGTAATTAGGTTCACCTTCTTTATTGACATTATATAAATACGATCCAGAACCGGCTCGGCGCCATTTTTATTGTTACGTTTTCTCTGTGCATCTCTTGTACTATTTGCTTTTAGGTATTTTCCTTTTACTTCTGTGTTAAACAGCAACGTAAAAATATGTGCTTACTGCTTAGCTAAGTTGTGAAAGGAACGCTTTCCGAACAACTTTGTAGTGTGGCTTGTCGGTGTTTAATATTTCGGATTTCTAGTTTTGTGTATCTACTTCTTTATTGTGTAGTTAAGTGAATTGTGTTTGTGCTATAAACAATTATGGGTACCGAAAACTTTTTCAAATTCTTGATCAAAAAATTGTGCTTGAAAATTTTGCTTTATACGTACCCAAGTTTTTGGCAAATTGTTAAATGTTACCAACTAATATTCGCCTTAAGGTTAGGTACGCGATAACATATTAACATCAAAAATTGCTCTGTTCTTTGTTTTTTATACAGTGTCACCAGTAAAGTCCGCATCATATGGGATTTTTTTTTTTATTAATAGCTTTATTCAAAATTTAACTTTGGCATCACGTTCTGCTTCGATCGAGATGAAAATTAAACAAAAAAATAGTAGTCACGTGATTCGCATTATCTGTCAAATTTTAATTTTTTCCAAAAAAATAATTCAAAAGTGGGGTTATTTCTAAAAATATCCAAAAAAGTTATGAGAAAAAGTTTTTTTAAATGCAGTTTCTAGCCCACATGCAAAATTTCAAAAGTTGGTTCAAGTGGAACGGTTGCCGGCGCCGGCGCCGGCGCAAACGTCAGTGAAGTCTATAAAGCATTTTATTGCAATTTAATGTTTAAACTTCTAGCGCCAACGCGAATAAGTTTATAATTCCAGTTTTACACTGAGAGAAAACTCTATTAG
This sequence comes from Polydrusus pterygomalis, assembly GCA_963969555.1. NCBI lineage: Eukaryota > Metazoa > Arthropoda > Insecta > Coleoptera > Curculionidae > Polydrusus > Polydrusus pterygomalis. Next base: position 113,492,046 of record OZ018378.1, read on the forward strand.
CCCTAGATAGAAATCTATTAATTATAGCAAAAATTTACATTAAATAGGCGCCGAAAAAACAACTCGGTTGTAGCTACTAGGTTAGTTTTTTTAAAATGACTTTTAACCTCAATTTGGTTTTTTTTTTTAAATCTTACTTTTTGGCTGCTAAAAGATAATATCTTTTATTTATTAAAAAATATTGCTTTTTAATCCTAAAAATTGTCTGACAGCTATAACAAAAATTATTTTTATCATTGATTGTCTATCTAGCTACTACTAAATCACCTTTTTCTAAGCTTCTTGTTTTACGATTGGCGCTCAGTGACGTATTCGCCATTTTGTTTAAGTTTTTATTAGATATGTTTACTTTTCTTTAGAGAAATCAAATCTATCGTGAGAGTGACGTTTTCAGCCAGTTACCAAAGTATAGGTACTTACCTAGTTTTAAAGCATAAAAGGAAAAATTAATATGACCAGTTGATGGCCTCGTTTTATGGGTATATTTATTTTAAATGGCCACTTTAAGGATTTTAGTGTCTCTGGTTATTATTTGGAGCTTCTGGATTTAAAATACATTAAATATTGTTTTGCTGTATAAAAAACAGTACTTTTGCTTTAGTCTTGAAGCAAAATATCAATAAACCCTAACCTTAGCAAAAAAAACTTAAAACGAAAAGTTAAGTTATCGACGGTCTTTAACCTTGCCTAAAAATTATGTTTCTAAAGTGTTTATTATTAGGCCCAATTCACAATACGTGCGTATTTGTCAACTCCGTTACTTCAATTTTGTCAAATCTGTTACCATAAACCGACGAACGGACTTGACAAAAAAGTAACGGAAGTGACAAAGTTGATTCTTTTCCTTGGCTTAATATAAAATTTGTTGTTCATATACGGTTTTTAAATATTTTCTTAGTAAATTGATTAAGTTTAGATTTTTTTCTACAATTTTATTTTAAATTTTATAGTAAAATTAAATGTGGTTTTGGTTTACTAGCATGAATGAAGACAAAAAAAAAGTTTTGGTGGCAAGGTTGAAGAGAGAAAGAGAAGAAGCCCTGATTAGAAACGCCGAAAGTAAGAAAAAAAAAAGAAGAAACAACAAGTCGAATAAACTAAAAATAATTAAAAGTAAGAAATTTTAAACAAAATTTAGTATAAGTAAAAGAAAATCTTTTGAAACAAGTAGGACAAGAAGAGATAGAACAAGAGGACGTTATAGAACAACCGGTAGAGCAAGACAAGTTCAGACGAAATTTGAGAAGAAATGTTTTTCTGGATGATCAGGATTTGAAAAATGGTACATTAAATTTAACGCCTGAACAAAATTTCGAACTCAGAAATATAAAACTGCCTGCAGTTTATCAAAAACTAAGAGGAAGAAGCCGCTCACAGCAAAATATAACTAAACTTAGACGGCAACTGGAGTCTGCAAGAAAACAAATAGAATCACTTAAAAAGTCAAAGGAGAAGTTTAAGAAAAGGTTACAGCGCATAAAAGTGCAGGAAAAAAACAATATACACAACAAATTTGTGATTTGTGAAGGAAAAATGAATCGACGCTGGAACGTTTGCCTTATTGCCTTGTGAAATTCTCATGTCGGTGTTTTCTCAAACAAAGGTAAACACAATGTTGGAGGGGAGGGAAGTACCTAAGGTTGTTAAAATACAACTTTTACTCGGAGTTGCCTTTTAAAAACAAGTTGAAACTAACTTCGACAAAGGACCAATGGACGGAGTAGGCGCTGTTGTTAAAAGAACAGATGATAAAATGGTTTTATAGGGAGCCGATATTTTAAACAGTAAACAAATTATTAAATCCATTGAAAACAACTGTAAAAATATAAAATTGTTCGAAATAAATAAACAAGGTATCGAAACCGTAAAACAAGAAATGCTTAAGCATCTAGCACCGATAAAAAATATAACAAAATCCTACCAGATATGTTGGAAAAATTGCATGAACGAAAACCAAAAAGTCCTTTCTCTAAGATACCTCAGTTGCGCTAACTGTAGTAGTGACGAGATTTGTTATCATTTTCCAGTAGATCATGGTAGTTTTGCTTTTAATCTATCAGGTTTAAATATATTAAAAGACAATAATATTGGTATCCTTTTAGTAATTTAAAAATATAGGTTACCAAGTTTAGTTTATCCATGCAGCTACACTTAAACTTATTTTTCCCTAACTTAAATCCTAGATTATACGGATTCGATAGTTGGACCAGAAAATAGAACAAATAATTTGGAAAACGCTGTTCCTAGCGTAGGCGAATGGGTGGCGGTATTATTTGAAAACGACTGGTATCCAGGTATTTTTTTTGTCATAACCTTCCAAGTTAAAATAAATTCTGTTTACTATTTTAGGTTTGGTTCAGAAACACGACGGTGGACTTCTATCAGTTAAATTCCTCATTAGAAAAGGAAAGAATTATGTTTGGCCTACCAAACAAGATATTCAAAAAGTTAATAGCCATTATCTTGGCAATCAAATAATTTTTTTTGAATTACTCCGTTCAGCGTAAACCACGCGGAACAACGACAGATCATTGTTTTAAATTAGTTCGACCCTCTCTGTTCTGTTGTAGTAAGGGATAAAATATATTGCGCTCGCTGGAAGTTACCTAAACGATTTTTTTATCATATTTTAAAAAATAACTAATTAGTTTCTAAAAAATATATTTTAGTTATAAAAAAAAGGTTTATTTTTAGGTTTTTTGGTGATAATTAGATAACTTTGTAGAAATTAAAAAACCATCAATTAAAAATATTTTATTCTATACATATTTTAATGGTTATATGGTATTTTGTTACCGGAAATATCGAATAGGCGCGACAATATTTTGTCAAAAAACGACCTCGTGTGTGTCTAAAGGAAATATTTTAGGGATTAAAGGATTTATTTTGGTGGTTACCTATATATTCAAAAAAAACTTGTATTGAATGATTTTCCTCAGTGTAGAAGGCGTATAATTCAAAGACGATAAATATAGGAATTGTGTCACCTACGATTTTTAGATAGAAAATAAAAATGCAGTCATGCCAATTCATTTGCAAAACTTAACTTGTGCGCAATAATTATCTACATGGCCATATTGCATTTTCTCAATAAAATACTCTGATAATAAACAATCATCATTTTTTTACTTTAAAACGCCATCATTAACAAATGTCTCGATAATCCACAAGTGCTAAAAATAAGGGGTATACTATTTGAAATAACATTGTAAGTTATAACTTCAGGTATAACCGGAAACGAGAGAAATGTCATTATACAATTCTTAATAAAGTGTAAAGTCAATTATGCCCATTACCAAAATTTTAAAAAATAACTAAGTACCCGGTGCCGATATCTTCTAATAGGTAGAAGTGAATCACCCTGTATAGAAAAGTTTTCCATTATGTAGGTACCTATTTGCATAATCTATCGCTTGCAGCACGGTACAAAATTTTTTTTTGTCTCTATTATTTATTTTTAAAATTTATAATAATTATTTACCTTATTTGTTGTCGTCTCGGTTATTTTCTTGACTGTAGTATTTTCCTCCAAACTGTTACTTGGAGAATCCAGATCAGTCACTTTGACCGGCCTTAAGGGCGTTACATCAATGGTATTATTCCTGGGTCTCTTGGGTCGATCGGGATACGTTTTCTGCTGGAAGTAAGGCCGACCAGGCGTTGCGGGAGGATTGTTGGCAATACTACAAGAAGGAATAGAAAAAGTTACTTTTATATATATTATACTGGGTGGCCAAATAAAAAACGACCTGCTAGAGGGCATAACAGACATGGCCAAATAGAAAATTAGGTTTTTATCGTTATGTTGCCAAATTAAGAGGTACAGAGAAAATATGCATATTTTGATCTTTGGGGCATTCCGAAACATTTTTGTTATAAATATTTTACTCTTTTTTTCTAAAACAAAATGATGGGCGAATATCTAAATTTGCTGTATAAAAAAATTGGTTACTTTATTTCTTTCTTACTTCGGCTGATTTTTACATAAAGCTTACTTTTCAGGTTAGAGGAAGTTTTCTAAAATATGAACAAATAAATTGCTTTTTAAAAAAAATTAAATAGAATATTACAATTATTTTTAGAAAAAAAATACAGAATTAAAAGGTCCGAACGTCAGTCAAAACCGTAGCTTTCTAACGTGTTTCTTAACAAAGATATTGACGACAGTAAAATGTATAAAAAAGCGTGCCTAGACGACTTTGATTTATTAAAAAACTGATAACAATTAGCTTATTTTTAACTATTAACTGATAATTATTCTACGTATCCAAAGTGTCAATATTGAACTTTAGCATTAGTGATAAATTAAACAAATAAATTGCAAATTTAAGGTAAAAAGGTAAATTTAGGAAAAAATTACTCTCACGGGGTATTATATATATAAGTTATTTTAAAGATAAGAAGGCTTTGGAAAAAACAAACAAACCAGCAGAAGTTTTATTTAAATGAGTTGTCAATAAACATTTTTCCTTGATGTTATTATTTTGTCGATGATATTAGGAAAGTCATTATTTATATTTAAAAATAGTCAAAATGCTTTTTAATAATAAAGAGACATTTAATTTGATTGCTGTCTATTTCGAATGTTTAAGAAATGTTACCATTGCTGCCGGGCATACCTTTGGCAGTATGATTTGGAATACATTTTGCTATCAATGTTCGACATTACTTAGAACAAACTTTTTCTGGCAGATTGATAGGTCGTGGAAGTGTATTTCCATGACCACCAAGATCTCTAGACTTGACTTATTTAGATTTTTATTTATGGGGTCGAATTGAAGATATTGGTTTTGCCACCAGACCTACTATGCGGCAAAACATGATCGTAAGAATAAGAGGCGCCATGAGAATTATCTCAGAAGCAGAAGTCGAGACTGCTTGTTTCTCTATTCGAGAGAGACTACAGTACTTTACCAAAAATGACGTAACACAGTTTGAACATCTAGATCACAATTGAAGGTCTTTTTCAATCATGTTTTTTGCAAACTATATATTTCCTGGTCAATTTTTTAATTTATCACTCAGATGCTAAAGTTTAATATTGACACTTCGATCGATATCGATACATAAAATAATTATCAATCATTAATAGTTAAAATAAGCTAATTATCAGTATTTTAATAAATTAAAGTTGCCTAGGCACCCTTATCTATACTTCTAACTTTTGTCGTCAAAACCTTTAATAAGAAACTTTATAGAAAGCTACGATTTTGACTGACGTTTGTACCTTTTAATTAAGTATTTTTTTTTTAAATAATTGTAATAGTCTATTTGATTTTTTTTTGAAAAAGCACTTTAATTGTTCATATTTCAGCACGAAAAGTAAGCTTTAAATAAGAATCAAGAAAAGTTTTCTGTATAGAGGAAGAAAAACTCTATCGACTAAGATCAAATTAGTAAAAATCCGTTAAGCACAAACGAAGTAACCAATTTTTATACAAAGCAAATATCCAAGTTTGCCCAACATTTTGTTTTAAAATGTAGAATAAAATGTTTATTACAAAAAGTTTCAGCATATCCTAAAGATCAAAATATGCATATTTTCGGTACCTCTTAATTTGGCAACATAAGGAGAAAAACCTAATTTTCTATTTGACCATGTCTGTTACGCTCCCTAGCGGACATCTCTCGAACTTGAAAATAATTTCTATCTATTTCTTTTAGCAGTATTTACTAACATTTTTTTGTTAACGGTCTGTTTGATACAGGCGAGCGTTGTCTTATCCCCCCCCCCCGCCCCCCCGCCCACCGGTATATGGGAAAATAATTTTTGATATATGAATTGTATGTTAATGTTTAAATAATTTAGTTTAGGGAATCAAAGTCATTTTTATTTTTAAATTAAAATACACTTTGTACAAAAGTTTTTACTATAAAAGGACTAAAATTTACAAATAAAGTTCTAGAAAACTTTTCTCTCTTCTTCCTATTAATATGTTTTACAACATGTATTTTTTTTTAACTTTATAGGTTAGTAACTTACTTTGGCGGTGGGTTGTTATAATTACTAATATTCTTTGGCATATCAAAAGGCACTTTTGGGGACATATTTGGAGGCACAGGAGGCTTCCACGAATTAAATCCAGGAAAATTGTTAAATACTCCTGGATTGAAACTACTTCCTGGAAATGAAGGCCGGTTGTGTGACGGTCTGTAGGGCGACGAAGAGTTGTGAATATTCACGTGTACTTCTGTTTTTGCATCGAATTGTCCATCGGACAAAATGACGTAGAGACGAAGAGATGTTCCTCCCTTAAAAGAAAATTATTTACAAATTAATGTTAGCTTTCATGTCTGTATTAAGGGGATCGATACATTTTTTTTTCTATATGTATTAGATTTACGCCTGCTGTGCTGCTATTCGAAATAGTTCCAAAAAATGACTGTAATGACTTATTTAAACAATATACACTTCCGTGCAAAAAAAAACGGGCATCCTAACATTAGGATTAAGTTTATCGCTATTTTATTTTTACTCCAATTTAAATGAATTTTTGGAGAGCAATAGATTCATTTATTAGTTTTAACATGCTTATACCAATTTTATGAGAAATTAGTTTTTTGACATATCATACAAGGAAAATCGAACAGTTTTTTTTGCCCAATGTCAAAACACCCTGTGGAACAATTTAAGAATCACAATTACTTCAATATCAGTTTTCATTAAGCGGCATAAATTCGTTGCATTTTGGTTTTTGGTTCATGTCAATACGTCATTTTTGTTCTCACACAAATGCAAAATGGTCTGGAATACGAATGAGATTTATAATTATTCAAATTAAATTAGACTATTATTAATTATGCAGAAAATTAAATGTAATTGTAATATTCAAGATTTATAAAAACAGCTAAATTTACAAAAAAAGGTGCGTATACCTAAGATTTGAAAAATAACATTTTCACAGGTCAAACTTAACGACAAGTTTTTCCCTTAAACACACCTTAATAATTTGTATTGCCTCCTCTAGCCTTAACTACTGCCTATACACGTCGGCTCATGCCATCAGTTAGCCCGCGAATATCATCCTTGATAATATTTCTTCATTCTTCCTGAAGTGCCACACGAAGCTTATTTAATGTTACTGGTGCCACTTCTATGCCTTTAATGTGTCTTCCTAGTATGTCCAACACATGCTCTATAGGATTTAAATCCGGAGAACATGCTGGCCAATTCATTTTTTTAATGCCAACTTCAGTCAAATATTCAGTAACGCACATTGCTGCATGTGATCGGGCATTATCTTGCATCAAGATAAAACTGTCTTCGATAAATGAAGCAAATGGAAATACATGATTTGCCAATACTACCTAAGTGCTGGCTGCGATCCTCTATCAATAAACACAAATTCAGTACAAGCCTCCCTTGATATTCCTGCCTAAACCATCACGGAACCTCCTACATATAGCTAAGCCGAGGGCTATACAAGTACATTTAGCAAATTGTTCTCCATTTCGCCTCCAAACAGGCTCTTTCCCATTTGGTGAGTGTAGATAGAATCTAGACTCATCAGTATTGAGTACACTGCTCCATTGTGCCAAATTCCAATCTTAATGTTCCCGACGACAAAATTGTAATCTTGCTACTCTATGACGTTAGAGTAATTTAGGACCAATTCCCAGTCTGCGTGAGTTTAAATTACCCTCGTGTAATATTCGACGAACTGTCCAGGAACTAATGTTTTTACTTCGAACCTCTCAAACTTGGTTTTTCGCCTGTACTGCGTCAAGCGACGATTCCAAAGAGTATTAAGTGCAAGAAATCGGTCATCAATAGCTGTAGGTATGCGTTTCCCATCTCTCCCCTAATCGTTCGATAGTAGATCCGTTGGTATTAAGTCTTCTAGCCACATACTTATAACTTCGCCCGTCTTCCACAACAACTACAGCTTTTGCAGAATTTTCAGTACTTGAAACCATTGCAAACATACAAATTTTCTGTTGACATTAAAGCGACAGATGCATGACGCAGCCGCCTTGTTAAATAAACATTTAATTCATATTACATGTATAATTTCTAAAAAAAAATGAAATTATAGACATCATCAAGATCATTTTGCATTTGTGTGAGAACAAATGCATGTATTGACATGAAGCAAAAACCAAAATGCTGAGAATATAATGCCGCTTAATGAAAACTGACATTTTAAAGTAATTTTGCTTCTTAATTATTATTCCACTGGGTGTTTTGACATCGGGCAAAAAAATTATTTTCGATTATCCTTTTAGTTTATGTCAAAAAACCAATTTCTCTTAAAATTTATATAAGTATGTTAAAACTAATAAAGTATCTCTACAGCTCCCTAAAAAATCACTTAAATCGAAGTAAAAATAAAAAAGTTTTAAAGCACTAAACTTTTATGAAAGCCGTTTTTTTTTTGCAAAGGAGTGTATGTTTCATACGCAAAATAAATGTTTTTGACACACCATTAGCTAAGCGGAAAAATTTTGAAGTAAACATTGATATTTACACCTAAAATTTTATGGGATGTGACGAGTTTTGCGTGATATAAATTATAGGAACTTTAGTGTCATTTTTCTGCTTTTCCAATAAATCACCAGAATCAAGTGTACTTAATTTCAAAATTGTCAACTTGCTTTACGCAGCACTTTCCTTGTTAATATACTGTAAATTTCAGATGGTTTGTTCGGGTTTCCGCAGTAGCAAATATATTATCAGATGCCTATTTTAAATATAAAGGATAATGCAATAACTAAATTAAACCCGTATGAAGATATTTAGTTTTTTTTTACTTAAAACCGATTTAACAAGTTTAACAGTTAAACCAAAAGTTGGCGTTTAAAAAAAAAAACTAAGATGTTAATGTGCCAACAGCTTTTGCTGCAAGTTGTGACATAAATGTGCAATTTAGCAAGCAATATAAATACCAATATAATAGCCCAGTTCCGTATTTAAGGGAGAGACGCCTAACGATATGAAAATAATAGTTGTATAAAAATTATCATTTTAAAATATTTGCCTTATATACAGGGTGTTCATTTGAAAACTTCCCACCGATTTTCCTGCTTTAAAATGAAAATGTGGAAAATCGCTCGGGCCCGTCGATTTTTATTTCGAGGGGGACATCTTTTGCGTGTATTGTCAATCTTGTTACTTTAAGCCCCTAGGAGGGAGGGAGGGGGTAAGATCTAAATCTTAAATGGATAACCCTATTTTATATAATTTTTTTGGATTCTGCATAAAATTCTGAACATTTTTTAATAAAAGCATTATTAGACTTCCGGTTTGACCGGAAGTTGACACTATTGGAAAGATAATAAAAATCGAAGATAGGGACATGTAAGCCGTTGTGCTCTAAGACGTACAGTTAGAAAGCTAGACGCTGTTAAAGTTCAAAAATGTAATTTTTCAAGAGTCAATATCTCGGAAACTGTTAAGTATAGGCTAATAATGCTTTTATTAACAAATGTTCAGAATTTTATGCAGAATCCAAAAAAATTATATAAAATAGGGGTATCCATTTAAGATTTAGATCTTACCCCCCCTCCCTCCTAGGGGCTTAAAGTAACAAGATTGACAATATACGCAAAAGATGTCCCCCTCGAAATAAAAATCGACGGGTCCGAGCGATTTTCCACATTTTCATTTTAAAGCAGGAAAATCGAGGTGGGAAGTTTTCAAATGAACACCCTGTATAGGTACTTATTTATCATAAAACTATTGTACGATCAGGGCGGTTTTAGAAGGGGGCAGAGGGGCAAGCTGGGGCGCTCCTGTCTAATATTTTCACACTGTTAACCGATTTGTACATTTTATTTAAAATATCCTCTTGATTTTAGATTGATATTTTTTTTTATTAATTTTTTTATAGGCTTTTTATCAATACATTTAACAGAAATTACTATTGGTAGAGCTTCGTTACCTATTTTAATCTTATGATGAATTTAAAGATTCGATCAAAAGTTGTAAACAGCATCGAGCATTCAATACAATATCTGTATATCTTGATCGCACTCCTAGACAGACTAGACAAAACAAACTGCAAGATTGTAGTGCTTTCTGCAGCTGTGTCCTTGGCTAAATTTGACATTATTAATTTAAGTGAGACTTAGCTGCGAGAGGATGTTGAATAGTAGTGAATTTTTTTTCGAGTATTACAAGGTATGCACATCAACTTGTGGATAGAACAAGTGGGGAGGAAATATATTTAAGTTTAAATTAACTATGGAATCAGAAAAGCTTAACTTATCTCAGTATGATATATTTTGCCTTATTGACATACTTGGTTGTAAATACTCTATAATTTTACAACTGTTTTTTTTTTGTTATTCACATCACAGCTAGTGTCTCACTGCAAAAATATGAAGCATTTTTTATTTATTTACATTATTACCCTTTGTTCCAGCACAAGGTTATGATAATGGCAGATTTTAATGGCATTTTATATGATTCTGATACTGCTCGTGGAGCCAAGGTCAAACTTATCAGTCAGTTTTCATATTTTCCTAAAAAGTGTAATAAGGAATATCATTGACGGGAATTATAGAACCCGGTACGACATCTTGCGTCCCAGTACGGGTTTGTTCGGTTTTGCATTAATATCTGTGGTCCGGCACTTGTACCGGTTTTGAGAGCGCACTTGCAAAATTTTCTGTTTTTACAGAATAACCCCTTTACGACTGACCTTTTCTAAGGTACCGTACTGGGACGCAAGATGTCGCACCGGGTTCTATAATTCCCGTCGATGATCGACCCTGACAAGTGATTTGTCTTCGAGCCCTGTTTCCTTCTGCCAAGCCAAACTGAGCCTCACTGATGAGCCGTAAACGGCGAAACGCGTCTGGGGATGAGTTTGGCGGAAGGAAACAGACAAAACTTTTTTGCAGGAATATAATTGTTTAAATCGCTTGTATGACCTAGTGTTTGTAAATTTTAAGTGGGCAATAACTCAAATGCTTTACTATAAGAAATGGCACATACTTAGATTTCGCCGCTTAAGTTGTGCCTGTTTTATAATGACGGCGACGGCATCGATTGTAAGCTATTTCTAATTTGTTAATTAATTTTTTGGATCATTTACTAGCCTTTTTTATAACAAAATACACTTGGAATACGAGCCGGGAACTGTGGGTGGTTTAAGAGAGAATTGTTAAAGTAATTTGCTATTGCAGTTTTAGCCTTATTTTCAATTTTTGTTAGCCAGCTTGCCCTATTATTAAAATAAGATGTGCCGGACCAAATATAGCCACAAAATGTCGAATGTGTCTTTATTTGTGTCCTTGGATGGAGTGTTGTCATTTTTTCCTGATGTAGTGTTTGACGGTTATTTGGTTTCTGGTAAACTGTTGGTTTTAAACGTATCTTTTTGTGGCTTTATTTTATCGTCTTTAACGAGCTCCATTGGCCTTAGGTTATCTCTTTTTTCCAACGTTTCTGCAAGAGTTTTTATTCAAATATTCTCCAATTATGTTCTATTGTGTTCGAAACTCGTTTAATTGTTTTTCAAGTATCATTTTCCAAGAGACCTGTGTTTTGTATTTTTGTTGTCAGCTCTCGGATATAATGCGTGATCATTGCGTTCAATTACAACTGCTGCTGCTGCTGCTGCTGCTGCTGCTGCTGCTGCTGCTGCTGCTGCTGCATTTAACACGTAACAATGTCTCAAGATTATCAGGTCTATTTAAGGACGTCTCTGCTGCTGGGTTTACTTTCATTAGTATTTTGTGGGATCCTTTCCAAAATTAGGGATGCTCGGTCTAGAAGTCGGATTACTATTTTCATATAGGGACAATTTCCAAATATTGTTGATTTGTATTGTCCGTATCAGGCTGCATAGTTGGTTTCTGCTCGATTGCTACTTCCTATTGCGTTGTTACTTTTTCCGCTTGCTAAAGGTTCTATAACCAATTGCCAACTTATTTGATCTGTTTTAGCTTGCAGCTTAGCAGGCTTTAGTATAAATAACTCTTCGGCGATACGCTACATTTTGTTCTGTAATTTTTTATTCCGGGTATATTTTATTGATTTCTCGGTGAAAATTTATTGTCCAGTCAGGACGAGGATTATCTTCACAGTCGTTTATCAGGAGGAATGATTTGGCAAAATTTATTTTCTTTTCAGGGCTTCAATTGATTGTTTTCTGTTTTTATAGGTCGTTTAAATTAGTAGTAGGTATCGGTTCGTATATTTTGGCAGGAATAATTATACATTTATTTGATTCCATGTCCATAAAAACACAAAATATATATTATGTTGCTATTGAGAATTTAGGGAAACAAAATTATTGAAATTTCATGACATGACAAGCAGGCCCGTCGGCGACTACTAAAAACTTAGTTACTTATTTTTGTTGATTTAGTTGGATCTTTGGGAAATTGGGGTTTGTCAACCGCCCGCCCCTTTTTCCGGTGATACGGTCCTGATTGATTTCAAACATTGCATTTGGTTATGTTTCTTTTTCGGTTTATGTGTGCGTGATTTAATGGGAAATAACATTTCAGATTCTTTTCGGCAAAAAGGTCATGAATTTTAATGTCCAATATCCATCCGTGCTGAACGGATATAAAATATATTAAAGCAAGGATTGAACCGGAATTTGAAAAAATTTGAATGACGGTCAAGCAAAGAAGAAAATACAAAACCCTTAAAAAATAATGGTTTTGTTTTCGGTTTTTTATATAGAGTCTAGTTTCCCCAATACACTATCAGTATTTCCGTTACTGAATAATGCCACATAGTACAGGGTTTTTCCGTATATTTTGGAGCACCCCTGGAGCTTTCATTTAAAGACCTAGAAAAAACTTTAAATTACCAAAGTTGCATGATTTCTCCTGAACTGCCAGAATTTGTTATCGGACAAAACAAACGAACATCGTAAATTTGTTTAATAATGCCAATGTCGATTTTTTAAATGGAACACCCTGTATATTAATTTTTTTTTTAACTCCTCACTCTTTTCTGATTCCAAATATGTATATATATTATATGTTTACTTTAGTCGTTTAGGCAAAATTTCATTTCAAAATATTGCGGATTAGAGAATCTATATTGGTGTGAGGAAAACATGGTAGAACATAATGCTTATTCAGTAATAATAATTAATATAAATAATGATAATAATACTAAAGTAAACATATAACATTTATACATATTTGGAAACAGAAAAGAGTGAGGAGTTAAAAAAAAATTAATATACAGGGTGTTCCATTTAAAAAAATCGACATTGGCATTATTAAACAAATTTACGATGTTCATTTGTTTTGTCCGATAACAAATTCTGGCAGTTCAGGAGAAATCATGCAACTTTGGTAATTTAAAGTTTTTTCTATGTCTTCAAATAAAAGCTCCAGGGGTGCTCCAAAATATACGGAAAAACCCTGTACATGTAGTACCTACATGTATGGTACTAGACATTATCTATAATAATGTTAGAATAGGCCTTGTCACTAAATTTTCATTTTGACAGGTTTCTAAAATCCTAAAATATTTACCGACAAATTAACAAACTCTAATGCCGGGTCCACACCAAACCAACAAAACAAAACTGACAACAAAACAGCAACGCAACAAAACTGCAAGTTCTCGAAAACAGAAACAAATTGTCAAGGGCTGTCCACATATACGAAAACAATAATTATTATTAATCTTTCAACTATGTGATCGAATCTGTTTTAATGTGGCCTGCTCGAAATTTCGTAATACAAAGGAACCATGACTTATTTATTATGGCAGCTGGTTTTGTATTCTTAAACCAAGAAAAGAAAGAACGTTTTTGGGTTAGACGAAAGAACCGGCAAAAAAACTATGTTAAGGAATTACTGGAAGATTTCGGTCGGTATTAGTGGAGAAATGCGATCTAGCTTTAAAAACTTTTTAAGAACGACCAGTGCTGATCTTGAAAATCTAATACAAATTATCGGACCCTCGATACAGAAGAAAATACAAATTTTGATTTGATTTGTTTTCTTCTTCTCCTCGAGCGCGTAGATTGATATATTTTTAGTTTTATTTTAAAAAAATGAGTCATTCAAGTTCTGAAGAGCTACCAAGCGATATTGAAGAGGCAGCAGGTAATGCTCTATTATCAGTAATTCCCAAAAAGTCAAAGGCAGTTTATGATTTGGCATACGAAAAATTTGTTACGTGGTGTGATGAGAAGAAAATTAAACATGTTAATGAGAAAGTTTTACTTGCATATTTCGAGGGTAAGAAAGATCTAAAAGTTTCCACATTATGGACACTTTACTCAATGTTAAGGTCTGAACTAAATATGAAAAGGAATATTGATATTAAAAAATATACAAATTTGGTAGCATATATTAAAAGGCAAGCGGACGGGTACAGTGCTAAAAAGTCAAAAGTTTTTATTAAAAAAGATTTTGCCAAATTTTTATTGGAAGCTGATGACAAAGAATACTTAATGGCTAAGGTTGCAATGATAATTGGAATGGCAGGAGCATGCAGAAAAGTAGAATTAACTTTTCTTCCAGTTGAAAATGTTACAGACGAAGGAAGCCATTTTCGTGTTGATATCCCACCTTCAAAAACAAAAGTTATACGGCAGTGTGCAATTACCACTGGAGACATTGAAAATACGAATCTTGTTGAAATATTAAGAAAATATATTAAGTTGCGTCCCTAGATTCTTGAACACAACAGATTTTTTGTAAAATATGCGAATGGAAAATGTACCAGAAATCCTGTGGGAATTAACACATTTAGCAGTCTGCCAAAAGTTATTACAAAATTTCTTGGTCTTTCAAATCCTGTTCTATTTACTGGCCACTGCTTCAGAAGAAGCTCTGCCACTTTCCTAGCAGACAGTGGCGCTGATCTTTTAAAATTAAAGAGGCACGGAGGTTGGAAATCTAGTTCTGTTGCGAAGGGATATGTTAAAAATTCCATGAATAATAAAAAACTTATAGCGCAAGAAATATTTGGTAAAACATCTAATGCAATGTGCATCGCTTCCCAAATAGCAGCAAGTTCGAGCAATGAAAAAAATTTGTCGTCGGGAATTAATTTGAATAATTGCAGTAATTGTGTTATCAATATTTATAATAATTAATTAATTTATAATTTATGTTTTTAACTTGTATTATAACAGTTTAATAAATAGAATAATTCTTTTTGTCACTAATTTTGAAATACATTTTTCGTCACCAATTGCAATTGCTAGACATGTGCCATAATACAAAGGAAAGCTTTACTTAGGATAATTCAAAAATCGTAACAAAAATAACAGGGGATGCTTATCCCGAAGTTTAAAAAGTAACGATATTATTATACACTCACAAGTATTTTACTTTGTGAGTACATAACTCTGAGTGATTTTTTTATTCAAGAAATTATATATTCTTTTTAAAGTCATATTGGCTTCCCCTTTAAATGGCTCCAAATTGGAAAATACTATTTTTTAGTCAAATTTTTTTTAAAACAAAGCGTTTCAACGGTTGACACCCACATGTGACAATAATAACTGATACTGGTTTCTTCCTTTATGCAACTAGTTACAAAAAGTAAGACGTTTCATAATGTCAATCAGTTTTAAAAAGTGTCACTTTATATGTCAAAATTAGAAAAAAGTACTTTTAATAGGTTTTTATTCAGGATATCAGTGCTAAATATGATTTTTTCGAGTAGGTGTGGTATAAATTGTTGGTCTGCGGGTGCTGTCTGCGTATAAATAGAATTATTGGAAACAAAAGAGACCCAAATAAAAAAATAAGTTTTTGAATATATAAGACTTATATCGGTAACTTGACTTGACGGTGACATTGGTGAAGGATGCGCTATTTTGGTGAAAAATATTCTATACTGCCTACGTCACTTGGTATCATTACCTTCATTTGTATAAAAATTGCGCTTGGTCTCTTTCGGAGAAACAAGGTCCAATTAACTCCATGGAAAGTATATTGTCAATCTTTGGGGTTTAAAAATCACCTACATAACTTATTATAATTTAACATAGTACAATAATTTAATGCGGATAGGATAATGTCGCATCCATTTAGCTGAATTTTTGTTTATTATAGCATAACCTATTGAATGCAATGGATTTTACAGGCTTTTCTTTTTTAAATGGCACCCTTAAGTTCCCCCCTCTCCCTCCATGACCGCGCCTAAAATTCAGTTGCCTTAAGTCGCTAAATAACATGCTTTTTGACACCATTCGGTCCACGTTTTATTACTTTGTCTTAAATTTTCAGGTACGTATTTAAATGTAACCAAATAATTGTAAAGATTTTATGATAATACACCTTTTACTTTATTACATATTTTAAACTTATAATTAATGGTACTTATTAGAATTTATTAATATTTGGTTGGTTTTAACCTTATTAAAATCAAAAATTAAAATGTTTGATACATTTAGAATTTTAACTAAAACGTTTGATATACAAATGAGCTTTAAGTCATTTTGAATTTTCCCTTAGCGCGGAAGTAAAAATGTTAATTTACTTAAAAAGCCTAATTCAGAAGCCGAAAAATTAAATTTTTTAAATATACATTATGTCTGTTTTAAAATATGGATATTATTAAGTTTTACAAGATATTCTCTAATAACAAGTTGCTTATCGTCGAAAATAAGATTTTTTTTTAAACGCCCAGATTATGGAAATTTGTAAAATTTTCAGTGGACCGCAATTTTTTCTATGGTATTCTTATTATGTTAAGGGATAAAGAAACTGTAGTTTGGGATAATTTTAAAAATGATTGACATAATATAATAAGATTAATATAATGAAATACTGAGGTCGCATTTATAAATGGAAGAGTATCTTTTGTTTGTTGCCTGATATGAGGCACGGCCCGCGAGTTTTTTTTTACAGGTTGGCCAATTTTGAGGGCAGTAACGTAACAAGCAAAATGCAGTTTCGTGCATAGTTTAGCCAAGGAATAATAAAGCTGTAATATTTCTCGGACTGTTAAAGTTATTATCTATTAATATAAGTCACAAAGTACAAGTCCAAAACACAAAGCTAAACGAACTACATAAAGGGTTAACGGCATGCTTTACATTCGGCCTACCAAATAATCTAAGGAAACAAAACTGTTTTCGCAAATGTTGCAAATACAATCCGCATATTTGGTAATTAGTTTTTCTTTCTGTAGCACAGTTTTACTTGCAATAATAATAATTATTCACTGAGTGTTTCGACTGTGTTTCCACAAATGCCTCTTGAACCGCCTTCGACCGAGCACGAAACAACCCGGGATCAGGCGAAGTCGACGACCAGCGAACCAATATGTTTATTTCCTTCTAAGTTGCCAGTTCATCTACCGGGCGTTTCTCAAAAGACGCTCACCCCTATAACTTTTCTGTATTTATAGATATTAAAATGAAATTTTGAGATTGTGCATAAGAGATGAGTCTGCATTTATTGGCATACTTTTCAATTTGTTAGCACTTCCGGTTTGACCGGAAGTGACCTTGACTTTGGTATTTTAAATGGGACATCTTGTAGGTATATCTTTACGTATTGGGATTCAGCATAACATTCTGAGTAAAATGACACCTTACTTGTCATTTTTTGACGTGTTATAACATTTTTATGTTTATTTTCAATCTAGAGTGCTACAAATTAATTAAATCTATTAATTTATATAGTCAAGTAGTATATGAAAATTAAAATTATGTCATAATAGGATATTTAAAACGAGCGTTTTTTTCCAATAATTTGATACTATACACTCCTATGCTATTTTAAAATTGTCTGCTCTGTCTTTTCTAAAGAAATATATAGGCGGCTTTAAAAAACAATGGAATGGTTTTGAAAACTAATATGATTTTAAATTAAAATTGTACTGTCATTCGTTTATTAAACTTTCATTGTAAATCAAATAATATGGTTAGTTTTACTAGAAATGAACAAATTGATATGCTCCTAATTTTTGGAGTGACCATAAAAATTCTTCTGAAGCCGCATGATTGTATGTATGGTATGCTTTGTAACCTAATAACATTACAAGTTTAAATTAAAGTAATAGTGCTTTTTAAAACCATTCCATTGTTTTTCAAACCCGCTTTTATATTTCTTTAGAAAAGAGATGGCGGAAATAATGCATAACGCTTTTAAATTTGCGATTGGGATTTAAGGCAAATTTTTCAGTGTCAATATTAAAATAGCATAGGAGTGTATGGTATCAAATTGTTGGAAACAAAATGCTCGTTTTAAATATCCTAGTGAACTACCATCGTTCCATTTGGAAAAATGGAGTAAACGTCAAGAAAACAAAATTTAATTTTTTAAACGCTTGCGAATCTTAGAAAGTCAATTATTATGACATAATTTTAGTTTTGATATACTATTTGACTATAAATTAACAGATATAATTAATTTGTAGCACTCTAGATTGAAAATAAAAAATAAACATAAAAACACATCTATTACTCAAGATACATCATTGTCTACAACATTCAAACAAAAACATAAAAATGTTATAGCACGTCGAAAAATGACACGTGGGGTGTCATTTCACTGATAATGTTATGCAGAACCCAAATAAGTAAAAATATACAAGATGTCCCATTTAAAATACCAAAGTCAAGGTTGACAATTATGCCAATAAACGCAGACTCGTCTCTTATGGATAATCTCAAAATTTCATTTTAATATCTATAAAACACAAACCCTAGCACGGATACCGAAAATTTGTTCTATTTCCATTAAATAGTTTTGCTATGAAATTGGCGTCAAACTGTTCCAAAAATATTATGCTGACAAGTTCTATTTAGCACATGTGCTGAAAAGTACATACACTTAAAACACGTATGATATAGATATAAAGTAGGTACTATCTAGTAAAGTTAACTGTGCTTTTTTTCATTTTTGTAGGCGGTTGTAGGAAATTTTTTTAAATAGTATGGTCTACTAAGAATTCCTTAGAATCGGTAAACTAGTATTCATGCGCAAGAATAAAAACCTTACATAGGTATTGATATAAACACTCACCTTTCCCGCCAACGAGGTATTTAAGGAAACGACCCCTGTATTCGGGTCAATCCAGAACGGCAAAGGGTCACTGGCCTCATCGGGATTGAGCTGTAAGTGGCCCAAGCTGTACGTGAGGTTGCCCCCCTCGGCGTCATCACCATGAGCCTGAGAGATTCGACTTCCGATGGGCTCATTGTCTGGAATTTGCCATTCTCTGTCTATATACATATAGGGTGGTGTGTTGTCGGACAGCTGACACATACCTGCAATTAATAAAGTAATAATATGTTTGATAGGAGCGTGCGGAACAAATAATATCCCCAAACAAGCAAGGTTTTCAGAGCGGAAGATCTACTCATACTGCAATGCATACCTTTTATGATGAATTAATTAAATTCATTTACGCGAATGAGAACCATGTTAGGATTTTTGCGACCTTTCAAGGCTTTCGATTTTGTCAACCGTAAAATTATTTTCCAAAAGATGATTAACTTTGACAATATTAGTTGTACACTTGAGTCGATACGGCCGTTTGTAGTTGATCGCCAACACTATGTTAGTTTGATGAAAGTCCAAACGGATGACAGATTCGCCACCCCTGAAAATAATTATTAGCGTTCCATAGGGCTTTGTTCTGTGCCCTGTGTTGTTTTTATGATACTCAAATGACATTAACCTTGTGGGGAAAAAGGCACATCGTACGGCTTCCGCCGATGACGTGTCATTGGTTTGAGCAGAATTCGATGTTATTAAATGTAGACAAGACCCAGTTTGTTAGATTTCATAAAAGACCAAAACGGATGATAGCATTAAATTGTGTATTGACAATAAATCATTGGGCCAAGTTCAGAGCACCAAGTTTCTTGGTATTCATGAAAGTTTGACCTGGTAGAGAGGTAGAAAACAGGTAATTATGTTGTATAACGCATAAGTAGAATCATACTTAAGATATGGTCTGACTTTCTGAGGTACTTCGACCCTATTTAAAAACAAAAAAAATCTTAGAGCAGCAGGTGTTCCTAATCGGTAGAAATGTTTAAAAATTTTAATATTATACTACCTCTTCCTAGCTTACATAATATACTGAAATAAGCAGTGTTTGCCTTTTGTAATAATGGCGAATTTGTACAACACAGGGACATGCACCATTTTAATACAAGGCACAAAAATAGTTTTCATGCTCCGCACTCTAGAGGATTTATTTGTAGCCTATAATTCTCCTAAATGTCTGCGTGTTAGAGTATACAATGTTTTGCCCAAAAAAATTTAGGATTGTATTTAAGGTTTAAAAAAGTCACTAAAATCATTTTTTAAAAACTAAATGTTTTAGAGTTTAGATGAGTGTTTTGATTATCTGTCTTAACGCTTTTATTTTATATATATGACTCACTTAAATATTTTGTTTGTTGTACATATTTAAATAGTTACTTCAGTTTCTAGTTTTAAATTGAAAGTATACCCTGACTATTTCCCTACAATTATAAATGGTCTCTGGGAAAATAAACTAGGTACTTGATTTGTCTGCTGATCAGATAATCACACCACCATTTTATAAGGAAATTTATTACTTTCCATACTTGTAACAAATTAATGCAATAAGCATAATTATTCCAATTATTGTAAAATTGCTTTTTTTCAAACTGGAAAATATTTTTTCGCACAAGACCCTTCAGGCATTACATACGAACTAAAAAGAAAAAATTCTGCACATTGCACGGTATGCATTTGTCAAAATATTTTATTCAAAGAAATAGTTCTCAACCAAAACAAACAAATTCGTTCTTAAATAATTTATTGATAACCCTAGGTAGATTTGGCTACAAATAATAAGTCATTAATCAATTTATTAAAGTACATAATATAGACATTGGGAAGTTATTCTTTATTTGGCGAAAACATATACCTCTCAAATTGGCTGGTTTAAATAATGAAAGAAAATTATAAACTATATATCGTTTTATAGTTTTTCATTTTATAATTCCATTTTTAATTGTAAGTGTTTAATGACATACCTACTTTCACTTATCTAGAGGGCGAAAGAAAGTTTTTAAGAACTGGGTCACAGTGCAACACCTATTAGAGTATAAAACGTTGCAGTAAATCAGAATAGTTCTTTTGATGATCAAATTTAAAAATAAGAACATGTTTATTGTTGTTAAATTTGTAATTTATGAATTAACATAAATAAAGGCTTTTATTTTTACTATTTTTCTATATTATTATTATCTTTCTTTTTCTCATAATTGTGGTTTTATTTTGGACTGACGGGCTATGCAAAGTCTATTCTATTATTACTATTCTGAATTGAGGAATGGTCTGACAATATGGCATGTTTTTAGAATGACTGTTTTCTGAAAGTTTTGATGTATGTTTGTGTTGATTCCTAGTTGTTTCAGGTGTGATTTGAATGTTCCTGGTGTGAGGCCTGTCACTGACATAATAAGAGGGATAATAGTGACTTTTTCTTGCTTCCAAAGTCTTTTAATTTCCATTGCCAGGTCTGTGTATTTGGAGATTTTCTTATTGTATTTCGTTTGGATGTTTGTATCACTAGGAATAGCTATGTCAATTAGGTATGTGATTTTTCCTTTTTTTTAACTGAAGAGTGTTATCTGGTCTATTTGCAGATATTGTTTTCTCTGTTTGAATAAGTATTTATATCCCAGTACAGTTTGAAATCTTTGTTTTCGAGTATGGATATTGGTGTGTATTTGTAGTATGGTTCTGAGTTTTCTACGAGCTTACACGCTGTGGCCAGTGCTTGGTGAACTACTTTTGCTGCTGCGTTGTGTCTTGCTGTGTATTCTTGACCAGCAAGAATTTTACATCCACCTAATATGGTCAATTGTTTCCTTCTGGACGTGGCATTTTCTGCATGTCGTCTGTTATAGCCGGGTCTTTGATTATAATATGTTTTTGATAATTCCTTGTTGCTATAACTTTATCTTGAATAGCGAATAAGAACCCTTCTGTTTCGGGAAAGAGCTGACCATCTTTTAACCATGTATATGAAGATCCTTTGTCGATGTACTCTTGTTTCACGTGGTATCTATGCTGTCCATGGAGAATTTTCTCTGACCAGGTATTAATTTTTTCGTGTTGCAGTTGTGTATCATTGTATGTGTCTGATAAATGGTTTGTTTGGGATAGGCTGAGGGGCGTACATTCCATGTGCAGGTTAGAACCTATCTTTTACTTGAAAGTAGATACTACGAAGATAACACTCCAGTAGTTCCTTTATCCCCTCCAGCGGGGCGTGCCAAGTGCGTTCTGAAAGTGTTCATGTAACTTTTGCTTACTAATATGCAGTATTTCCCCTATCAGAAAGTTGGTTTATAAGCTCTCTACGTTGAAACTGACAAATGTGCCTTATGGTTCCAAATACAATGTGTGTTCTGAACAACGGAAAGACGTTTCATTATTTTCAGAAGACATTACGAGAGTGACCTTGTAGGAGAATCCCTGAAAGTGGGCTATAACGGCATGTTGTTCTTACGCATTTTAAGTACCTAACAAAATAAAGACAACGAAAATCCGACAAAATAATTCTTTTGATAATACTACAGATCTACCACCTTCAAACTCTGGCCAGCCTATTTGGCATTTGCCCAATCCGTTCTATGGCCAGTCGGGTTTGTTCACGATATCCCCAACATCTGGAATCCTCCCCTTGTCCAAAACAAACAGTTCCAACTTCACACTCCAGTAAGCATGCAGTTGGATTAATCGAGCTTTATTGCACATGGATAGTATTTAAGGAAATATCCCTTTTAACGACATATCGATACATGAAAGTAACAGTGAGATATATTGAAAAACACAATATTGAGATAATTGCATTTACAGATTTTGTTGAAATATAAATAAACATTGTTTCTATTCCAATGAAAATAATTACAATATAATTACAGATTCCGACTAAGGGTATTAAAAAGGATACAAATGTGCTATGGTTTTAATTTCTTGTCCAATATTTTACCAAAAAAAAAACAACATAACTCAGTGTTGCAAAAACTTTATTTATAAAACAAGTAAAGAAACACGAGATATCTCAGTGTTGCAAAACTTTATTTATGAAACACGTTAAAGAAATACGAGATATCTCAGTGTTGCACGAAAATGTATATATAAAACATATAAAAACCCCAGAGATATTATTATCTTAGTGATGTACAAACATCAAGAACCAAGTAAAAAAAAATTATGTAGTGTGTTTTTTTGAGAACCCATTTCAATTTTAGTTTTCTTCGTCTGATCCAGTATTATTTTCTGGTGGTTATTTTTTGTTGCAGACTTTAAACTTTGAAAAACTCATGATGTATTTTCGGTATTTGATTTTCCGTACATAACTGCAATAAATCGTATTTCTTCCTTTCAGAGATTGCTTGCGGACCTTCATAGCAAAAATTTATGTTTATCTGTGGTCTGTTTCCTCCACATTTGTGTCTTATAAAAATTTTCTTAAAGCTTTCTTCTTTCAAATAGGTTGTTTTGTAATTGATAATATTCATTTCTCCTTTAACGAACTTCGCAGTTTTTACTGCTTGTCATTTTCAATCAATAAAATAGAAAAAAAATACTGTACACTTGCACTGTAAACAAACAAGTCATAACTAAACAAAGTGCATCGTGAAACCTAGTTGAAAGCAACACTGGGTTATCTTATAGAAATTAAATTAATGAAAGTGCAACACTGGTATATCTCACTGTTACTTTATATATCCATAAGGTATTTCCAAAACGAAACAGTGGTTTATTTAAATTTGTGCACTTAATTTTCATGATAGAGATATCCCATTGTTACCCCCGAAAACCTTTAAAAAAGTATATTGCTATACACTGATAATCTCAAATACCATTTTTTTCGACATATCTCACTGTTACTTTCATGTATCGATATTATATTATTTACCTACTATTGATCAGAAAGTAAATACTTTTAATATTTATTTATTAGACCTTTTTAATAGGGAACTTTCCAATTTTTTTTCAATAATATGATTTAGCTAAAAAAAATATTCCCCTCCCCTCCCCTCCTTAAAAATCAGTAATAACTTGGTAAAAATTCTTTAAAGTTTCGCGCGTGTCAAAAGCATTTTAAACGACTTTTTAAGCGCGCCAAGCCCGATGACGTCACGAAGTATGACTTTTCCGTCATCCGTCATCCTGACCGGTGGCCGAGCTACCGAGTTTGCATTTGGATTGCCGTGTGTTATTGTTATTGTATTGTTGTTTTAAGGTGGAATTCTCAACGTCGTTCAATTTATTGCCAACCTATAACCTATTTCGTGGATGTCATCATGACAAATAATATTCGTGACGTCACGACCCGTTTTTACCCGCTTGGGATAATTTGAATTTTGGGGCATTTTTAAATCTTTCTAGCGGTCTTTTGGGACGAAATATGTTGTTTTTTTTGCTGCCATATGTTTTATGACAATATAATAGTTATTTGTTTCACTAGGCAGAAAAGCACAAGATTTAATGCCGCGTCTGGTGTTTCATAGACGAGGCGCAGCCGACACCTGACAGGCTCAAAAGGTCCACTTTTTCTGACTAGGCAGAAAGAATACACCTTTTGAAGACCGCTTTTAATGTCATTTGGAGAAAAACTTATGATTTATAGAATTTTTTCACCATTAAAAATTTTTGTCAAGTTCCCTATTGATTTGAAGCCAATATGTTCCTGTTAAATGGCCTCACCTCACTCCATTGGACTATTTAGTCTGGGTGTGTATGAAAACTTTTTTATATATGGTTCCCATTTTGAGCGAAAATCATTTAATGGAAATAATCCTTTAAGATAAAGACCAGTTCAGGATGAAACCAAATTTTTTTCAACGGTTAAGATTTTCTTTAACAAAGAAAGCTCGCATGTGTATTAAAAAGAATGATGATATCGAGCAATTTCTTTAGATTAACTTTTTTTATTTTGTTGTTCAGTTGTTGTATTTAATAAGTAATGGTAGATTATTGTCTTAAGAACGAGTGATAACAGTGGCGTTTAACTATTATGTGAAAAAGATTAGCAATAGTAAGTTCTTAGTAGGGCAATAAAATCATTTCATTTAACCGGTTTAGTATCTACTATAGTTTCTATCTGTATGCCACTGTTCTTACATTATTTTTGGCTAGTCCTTTGCTTTTAGTATTGTCACCTATTGCAAAGTTTTACTTAATTATATCTTGTATCCATGGTAATGAAACAACT
Source organism: Polydrusus pterygomalis (assembly GCA_963969555.1). Lineage (NCBI taxonomy): Eukaryota > Metazoa > Arthropoda > Insecta > Coleoptera > Curculionidae > Polydrusus > Polydrusus pterygomalis. The sequence goes on from OZ018378.1 coordinate 113,517,154, forward strand.
GCTAACTTGGTTTAGCATTTCAATGTTACCCATATTTTTCAAATTATCTCCAAAACGAATCATTTTATCGACAATTTATAGGAGGCAAAAATAATGAAAAACAAGTGATTACCTAAAAAAATATAGTTCGAAAATTACTGGCGCATGTACTAAAAAATAGGGGAGGTCGGCGGGTACTGGATTCCCCTATTTTGAATATTTGACAATAATTTTTCTCAAAAGAAATAAGTCTTCACGTTGAAGCAATACACATATCTTATTAAATACTCGAATTATTAAAAAAAAAGGTTTATAAATTAACTAGCGTGTACCCGGCCTGCGTTGCAGCTCGGCATTATACGGCGTCGCTTTCTCTGAGATAATAAGGCGAGTTCACCATCACGTCAAGATTTATAAATACAAACCCGAACAAACCTCTTAATTTATCAGCGTTTCTCTACAATATTATGCATGTATTATACATAAAAACCTTCCTCTTGAATCACTCTATCTATTAAAAAAAACGCTTCAAAATCCGTTGCGTAGTTTTAAAGATTTAAGCACATATAGGGAGAGACGGGCGACAGCGACTTTGTTTTATACTATGTTAAGATTTACATATTCATGTTCATCCCCTGGTTGCCTTTAACATATCTGTCAATATTATGAACCAATGTCTCTGTTGCGTTACCTAGTAAATTGTATAATTTATAATATTACTAATTAATTAAAATATTTCTGTGGAGATAGAAAACTTTGTTCATGTTCGGACTATATTTGACTCGATATATATGTACCTACAGAAATTTTCAATAATTCACATAGCGCACCGCAGGGTTAAATTTTCAAAGTACGACTTTGATAATTTTATATCCCTAATTTTCTTTTTAAAAATTTTAAACGTTTTTAAAATTTCTGAATTGCTATGCTACAGGCTTTTTGATATCAGCGCTAAGTAATATTTTTTCCTGTTAATTGTAAATTGTAACTAATAATGCTTGTAGGAATAACTAATTATACTGTCATTTTAAAAACGCCTTTTTTATTAATATGATTGTTCTAAGGATATAATAACAGATTTTTAATACCGAAAAGCCTTATTTTAAGTTATTTAATCAGTTACAATTAATATAATACAATTATATTGCTTTACGCTGACATAAAAAAGCTAAAGATTAAAAACTCGTATATGAGTTAAGTTAATCTGAGATTTATATTATTCCTAACTCTTTAACTTTTACTAATATGTGCTTAGAAATATTCATTTCCCAAGTAGGTCATCCTATAATAAAAACTATTAAGTGGATATACAAAACAGGCATTGGAGAGAAACGTGGTTTTCCAATATCTTTTCCCGACGTGCCAAGGAAGTCTTAACAACTCCCGATATTTGCTTTTTGTTCAATAGCTTGCTCCGAATTTTTTTTTCAAATATGTTTTTTTTTTCATCTACTTTTCTGGATGTTTGCCAGGTCTATAAAAAATTCAAGTAAGGTCATCAACTGAATTTAAAAGTAATGACAAAACTTTTATACTTTTGGTTGAGACGTAGGTACTGTGTAGGAGGAAAGCTCATCAACATGTAATAACGTTTTTCATTATAAAAATAAATTTGCTTTTTCCACTATTTTTAAATAGAAAGAAATCGGTTCTACTATATCTTAAAGATAATTATTTAAATACCATATTATTGTAAATTCTGTTATACAAGGTGTCTCTAAAAGATGCGGAAAAAATACTACCACACATTCCTGCGGCTTAAATATGACGATCTACCCAACTTACCTTTTCGGAGATACAGAGTGTCAAAAGTTTAATTTGGTTTTAGTTTTTTTTTAAATATTTTTTTTTAATTGGAGTATTTTCACAATTTTCGACAAGCGGGGGTTTTTTGGGGTAAAAATTAAAATCTGCTCTTATTTTTATTGTAAAGCTTAGAGGGCTCCACTTGCGGTACTTTGAACATATTTATAGGGAAATAACTTTTTCGAGTCACTCTGTATTAAACTTTTATATAAAAAAATATTTTTCTTCAACGTGTTTTACCTAGAAAAGGTATACGTAGTAAGAGTTGATTAGAGCAGACGTTTTTGAGACATATGGATTTAAAAAATTCACTTCGTGTAAAGCCAGGTCTAAATTATTTTAATCTTTGAACATATTTTGAAGCAAAAGTGTTACATTAAAATAACTGTAACTAAAAACTGACTGGTGTCCAATCGAATCTAAAAAATAATTCAAGCATCCATTTGAATGGTCAAACAATTTTCACCTTTCTTTTCCTCATCGCCGTACAATGTACCAACGAAGAAATGACCGATATGTTATTGGTTTTTAGATATTGCCATGTAAATCGTTTAGATTCTTGCAGAGTATACAGTGGTCGTGCACGTACAGTAAGAACTCCAGAGGTTGAGGAAGATATTCTAAATCGGATTGAAGAAAATCCTAAACTTAGCAGAAGGCGATTGGGCTTAGAGCTAGGGGTATATAAAGATACTGTTAATATGGTAACCAGAAAACATTTTCTGCACCTATTTCATGTTCAATGCGTACAAGATCTTTTACCCCATGATTTTAAACCACGCCTAGCTTTCTTCCGGTTTATCCAAGAACATAGAAATCAAAATAGGAACTGTACAGTAAGAATTTTATTCACAGATGAAACCTTTTTTACGCGAAGTGACATAATTTGCACTATAAACATGTCTATGCTAAAGAAAATTCTCATGCGATTAAATGAACCCATTATCAGCATGAGTTTAAAATCAATGTGTGGGCAGGAGTTATAGACATTGTCAGAATTGGTCCTATTATTTTACCACCTCGACTAAATGGCGAAAATTATTTGGAACATCTGCGAAACGAATTACCAAACTTGTTAGATCCCTTACCCTAGGAACTTTCAAGAGGAATGTGGTTTATGCATGACGCTGCTCCTCCACATTTTTCGTTAAACGTACGTAAACGAATAGTATCCAAATAGATGGATAGGTAAAGGCAATGATGCACCCGCAAATTACCCAGCTCGATCCCCTGATATCACCCCGATGGATTATTTATTTTATAGGGAATTTTGAAAACCCTTATGTATTCTAGGTCAGTAGATATAGAAGATGAATTAAGGAGACGTATTCAAACTGGAATTGACGCTTTGAGAAATGATGACGATATACTCCAAAAAGTTCTGTTTAATTTTTTAAAATTACATTTTTGTTGTTGAAAAATCTTTTATTGGCTGGTTTTACGAGAGAATGAAATTAATAACACATTTATGTAATTGTTGTTTTTTTTGTTTTTAGTGACAGTTATTTTAATTTAACGCCTTCGCTTTAAATTGTGTTCAATTATTAAAATAATTTAAACCTGGCCATACACGAACTGAATTTTTTTAATCCAGATATCTCAAAACCAGCTGCTCAAATCAACTCTTAGACCGGCAAAGAGTTCGCAACATATGGGAAAAATTTTTATTAGTGGAATATTGAAAAATCTTTTTTGGGGGATTGGATGTGCATGCCCCAGAACTTTAAAATCGATTTTGACATATGTCACGTGACCAATGGTATGGCGGGAAACTTGAAAAAACCAATATGAAATCATCATAAATCAGATAAGTTGATGAGATATCGAAAAAATTCCAAGAATAAAAAGTGTTTAGAATTCCATTAGAACCTTAAATACAATGTTTGGGATATCTACTTAAAAAAACATAAAATCGAATATTTTTGTAAATATTTTTTTACCGAATTAAAAATTTCCATATTTTTCCTTTCTTAAAGCTTCATTAAAGTAAAACTGACATCTGGTGACCACAACTAGAAATATTCTTTTGTTTTTCTGACAATTTGGAGCAATAATTCAAAAAATTCGTTTACACTTGGATACCAGCTGTTGCAATAGTCTATTTCTAATAACCTTATCGATATTTTTTATATCGAAATATTCTATTATGTTAAGAAATCCTTAAATTCATTAATCCAAAGAAAATTTTATCTATAACCGTAAAAAATAATTTTGAATTTCGCAGAAATCTTTAAAAAAATCTAAAAATTAATAAAAATTTAAATTATTTTTTACGGTTATAAATAAAATTTTCTTTGGATTAATGAATTTAAAGATTTTTTACCATAATAGAATATTTCGATATAAAAAATATCGATAAGGTTATTAGAAATAGACTATTGCAACCTCTGGTATCCAAGTGTAAACGAATTTTTTGAATTATTGCTCCAAATTGTCAGAAAAACAAAAGAATATTTCTAGTTGTGGTCACCAGATGTCAGTTTTACTTTAATGAAGCTTTAAGAAAGGAAAAATGTGGAAATTTTTAATTCCGTAAAAAAATATTTACAAAAATATTCGATTTTATATTTTTTTAAGTGGATATCTTAAACATTGTATTTAAGGTTCTAATGGAATTCTAAACACTTTTTATTCTTGGAATTTTTTCGATATCTCATCAACTTATCTGATTTATGATGATTTCATATTGGTTTTTTCAACGTTCCCGCCATACCATTGGTCACGTGACGTATGTCAAAATCGATTTTAAGGTTATGGGACATGCACATCCAATCCCCCAAACAGGATTTTTCAATATTCCGCTAATAAAAATTTTTCCCATATGTTGCGAACTCTTTGCCGGTCACTGTATAAGCCTTGTGGTAAAAATTACCTTTTACTAAAATATCACGCTGTGGATAATTTGGAAAATTTGTCGAAAATGCCAGAAATCACAATGAAATTTAAAAAGTTGTTCAAATTTTCAGAAAAAAACCTTATATGTACTTTTAAAAAATGTCTTAATTAATTAATTTCCGTAATTCAATTTTACATAAAAGTAGAATGCTCGATTTAATGAAAAAGCTTATTGTGGAAACATTGGATAACCTGACAATAGAAATAAAATTTTGCAAAACATCGCATTTTAATTTAATTTTAAATGGAATTCTAAAACTTATGTTAAAAAAAAATTTTTTCGTTCGTTTTTTTTAAATTGAAATGAATGACTTTTAAAGTTTAGGGTCATATTGGAAGTTTTCATTAATTTTCCAAATTTATCCATATTTTCCAACTATAAAAAAAAAATTACCTTCTTGTATATTTGGTTCTTTATTAACCCGATGCAACCATAGACAATTTACATTTAGATACCTACAGCTTATCTCCTGCGCAAAAAAAAGTTACGTTTTATGGGTGAAAAAATACGTCCGAGCGCATGACTCGTCGGTCAGCTGTCTTCATTCGGGGAACCTTCGTGCATGCGCACAAACCTCGTGTTATCGGCCGTCCTACTTTATCGACAATAATCGACGCGCTCAAGAATACTCTCCAGAACCGGCTCGGCCGCCATTTTTGTTGTTGTGTTTTAAGGTTTCTCTGCGGATTCCTTGTAGTTTTCTAAAGTTTTCAGCTATCGGATCGGCTATCGTGGATTGTGGGACTGGTGTTTAATATTTATGGATTTCTGGTTTTTGTGTAGTTTAGTTAGTGCATTGTGTTTGTGCTCTTATTTGTCGGATTGTAATATAAACAATGACTAGTTGCAGCCGTTGTATAATTGTATTATGCCCAAATAGGGGTAAAATAAACCCTCGATGGTGGCATATGAGCAAGAATTTAAATTTTAAAGCCCGGACCTGTCTATTTTCCCATTCGTCAAACGATAATGTTGCAGTGCGCATGTCTAATAGTTCCCAGTTTTGTTTACATGCGCGAGGCCATAAAACTGCCACATTCGTGATTATTGTTTGTTTATCTAAAGGTAAATTGTCTATGGATGCAACCCCTGAATAAACCAGGATTGTCAAATGTTCATGCTATGTTCATTTTGGGTGCTCCCTGTACAGGATTGGAAGAAAAAAAGTGTTTGAAGCTCGAAAGGAATTAAAATCTGGTCAGGTAGCTCCCACGCCGCATATGCAGGGTCTTCTCAAAAATCGTAAAAAGGTTCCTAATGATGTAGTTCCCTGTATTGAAAATTGCATGAAGCAGTTTCCTTCCGAAGAATCATATTATTTTAGGAACAGAAATCAACATAAAAAAGACATTCTCATCCTGAACCTAACATTAATAAACTTCACCAACTTTTTATAGGGCAATGCGAAGAAAGGAAACTCGAAAATAAATACATGGTTAAGGCCTCCGTCTGCTGGCCTAATTTAGAAACAAAGTTTAATTTGTCTTCTGGTGTCCCAAACAGCGATACTTGCAGTTTATGTGATGCTAGGGAAAATTCCTCAGAGCAAACCGAACATTTTCAATTTGCTTTCGCCTTGCAGAAAGTTGACCAAGAAGTGGCAGTCATTGACAAAGAAAAATGTTACATTACCTCCAACACACAATACCACTACCAAAGCGATCAACGTTAAAATCTTTTTACTTAAGGCAAATGTTGTTGTACAACTTTGAAGTCCACTATATAACCAGTTTAGGCTCATAGTTTTTCACAAGGACACGTCAATAGAGGCAGCAATAAAACTGCAAGTTGCTTGTTACGATTTTGCAAGTAACTTAAAGAAGAAAATCCAGAGATCTAACATTTATTAATTTGGTCGGATCAATGCGGGGGACAGAACAAAAACTGTTCTCTTGTTGGAACATGTTTTTAATGATTTTGAAACACTTCCAGCCAAACGTCATTTGTTAAAAAAAGTGGCCAACACTTTTCACCAAAAAATGAAGTTCCACGATAAAGTTAAATGAATTAGAGTAAATGATTTAGGCAATTATGCTTACAAAACTAGCCTTGACCCATTTACTCCACGTATACCTAGAAGTCGATTTGCAGAAGAAAGGGAACAAGCTGAAAAAGCTGTTTTACATAAGTTGCGGTGGTCTAACATGAGAAACAAAATCAAATCTGCAAAACCAACTTAAGTTCATTCCAACAGATTCCAGATGGTACTACAATAAACATAAAAAAAGGTTATGCTTATACCTGCAGAATATGAAGGAAATCCTTCAGCTCGCATTCATAATATTCCGAGTAAAACCTTATACTTATAGAGTATGAGCATATCCTTCCCAAAGAAGTATTTGGTTATTCATAAACGTTACCTTTTACTCTAAATAAAAAGGATATCCTTCAATAATTTTGAGTGTGGTCAGAAGCAGACTCGGTTGTGTAGTGATCGTTGTAGCAATGGCAGATATTGTGGAACTGAGAGAGATTAAACACTACAAGCAGCGTTTATCAACACTTGTTCGTGATTACAAAAAATTATACCGGTTTAAAGAGGAAAATGTGCAATGGCTTGCCAACACATTTTTGGGAATAAATGCTGAAACTCGAGGAGATGCGTTATCATCCGTCCTAAAAATGAAGATATGTTTATGCTATCTCAGTGACTCTGAGTATCAGAAAGGCATTGGTCAAGAACTGGCTGTAAGTCAACCTACAGTATCTCGTACAGTGACCGCCGTAATTGACAGCATAGTTGCGCAATCAAATTACTGCATAAAGTTTCCGTCTACTAACAATGAACTTATGGATGCGAAACAGTTATGGCAAAACAAGTATAGATTTTCAAAGGAGTTCCAGAAGAAGATGACAATGAAAAGGACGAATTTGATCTACCTCTTCATCAGCAAAGAGAAGAAGTGAGAAGAAATTTAAGCATTGTAATAAACAACTTTGATAATTAAATGTAGGTATAAAACTGTATAAAATAAAAGTTAAATTTTAATTTAGTTTTATTATTTACGCCATAATAAAATCAAATCATTTTGGTTTTTAAAAAATAATATTCGAATAATCATAATAAGTAATAAGTACCCTTTACTTATTCTTGGAGGATATCCTTGCAAGTATAAGGTAATCATTATGAATACGAAAAAAAGGAAATGCTTATAATACTCCTACCTTTTTCTTCAACTCAAAACCTTATACTTCTACCTTATACTTTCAAGAATGTCCTTCAGTTTTATGAATACGGCTTAATATTGTTTTGGAAGAAACTATAAAAAAACCCTAAGAAAAAATCTACTACACTGAGGGAAAACTTTAATTTCCATAACTAAAATTTTAATAATTACAACCAAGATATCGACATTACATATTATGGGATTATGTTTGGTAACCATTATTAAAGGAAATTTACAGCTGCAGTTTAGTTACCGTTGTTAAAGAAGCTTGATTATCTACCGGTATTATCATATCAATTACCATAATCAAACTAACTTATTATTATATATATGCACTGAAGGAGCCTCCACGAAGACTGTGAATACCGCATATACACAGTCGGGCGCACCCTGGAAACGTTGATCTTCAAACACCGGTTCAGACAAAATTACCAGAACGAACGTACCAAATCGGCCCTTTTCAAGGCCACTGGTGACGACCTCAATTAACATAGAGGAAAAAACTAGAATTAAGCAAATCTTATTTGCAGAAATCTGTAAGGAGCATGACTGTAATATCATCCTCGTTCAAGAGACTCACAGAGGCAACGATAGATGCAGACCAGGGTGGAGGGGATGGAGCTGATCTTGGAGAGACCTCATAATCAATACGGAAGCGCGATTTTTGTTCGACCAGGCACCAATATTATGTCAGTCTCCCTAACGAATACGGACGACATTGAAATTCTTACTTTTTCAATTCAATACTGCGTGACGTCGGTTTATAAGCCACCTAACATTCCATTCGCCTCTCATAAACCTGAAAACTTTAAAAACAAGCTCGCAAATTTTATCCTTGGCGATTTCAACTGCAAAAGCACGACATGGGGATACAGGGAAACCGATAACAACGGCGCAGATCTTGAATCCTGGGCTGAAACACACGACTTCCAGCTAATACATGACCCGAAGCTTTCTTTCTATAAAGGTAGGTGGAAAAGAGGCTACAACCCAGACAATATATTTGTATCGTCGAGACTGGCAGCAATGTGAGGCAAGCACATTATCTGTATCACTAGTGCTATTTTGGAGCCAAAACAGGTACCCTTTAAGAGACCAGTCAATTTTAAGAAAGCCGACTGGAACAGTTTCAGCAAAAATTTGGATGCGGAGGTGAGAGAACTATCACCCCGACCAGAAAATTATGAATTATTCATTAAACTGGTAAGAAACATATCACGTAATTGTATACCAATGGGATATAGAACTCAATATATAGCACTAGCAGGCTTAACGAAAGACACTAAACCACTGCTTAATCAATACCAGAAACTGTTCGCTGAAGATACAATTGAAGCAGATGGGGATTTCATGCTGTCCATCGCCGAGGGCAGAACGCAGAAATGGCGTAACGTGACGAAATACCTTGATATGAAAACAAATAGCAGGACTTAGAAACTACTTAAAAATCTCAGTGGAGACCCAAGGAGGACAAAGGAAAGTTTCACTGAAATGACGGCTGATCAGGTGGCCACACAGCTATTATTGAACGGCAAGATACGCGGGAGGCAGTCACGACAGCCACTGATCCGAGAGGAAAACAATGAGGAATACAATCTTCGTAAACCCTTTTTAATCGACGAGCTTAATATTATAGTAGTATTGCTTTTTTTATTGTCCTAACTAATGCTTTCGCTGTATGAAACGTTAGTTACTTAAATTCTCTCAGTGTAGGTTTTAAGTTTTTTTTTCTGTTATTATTTTTTGTTTAATTTCATGAGGAATAAAAATTTATTTTAATATTACATATAGGGCCTAAGTTTTTTTGAAAATATTTTAATTCAAAAGCAACATAGCTCTTCTTTTCACTAAAACAATTAGCATACCGTGCTTTAGATGTTAGTTGATAAAAGTGCTATGTCCATTAAAACCAAAATAACTAAAAACATAAAAAGTAAATTGGATTATAAAATACCAGACAAATGAGTAAGTACAAGAAAACACCGACATTATGAGATATTGCTTGTATTAATTGAAAAGATAGTAATAAAGTTCTAAATTGAAACTCGTTTTCCTCATTTACTAGAAACCAGAGCTGTCGGTAATTGAAATTGATTTGAATTACCGATGTTGATCAGGAAGTATTGCGAGGTTTAAACAACAAATTTTACTGTGAAGATTGTAAGTCTGTCGTAGAAAAGCGCGTTAGAAGATCAATTAATCTCTCTGAAAATGTCCAAAATAAGTCCAACAATAGCAGCAATGAAGATATTATGGAGAGTATTAAAGGCCTAAGGGAAGAAATTCGAGACCTTAGATATGATTTAAAATTTTATGCTGAGCAATACGAAGTTCAAAAGGAAAAAAATATTATGTTCACCAAAGAAATACAGTTATTAAAAAAAGAAAATGAGGAAATAAAAATGGAATTGCGAAAATTAAAAGGTTACTACGAGACTAAAGAAACTGAAAATAAATTAAAGAACGTCATTGTAATGGGAATCAAGAGTACAATCGATGTAATAAAAAATAACCCTAGAGAGGTAATTCATAAAGCAGAAAAAGTACTGAAATATATAGATTCTGGAATACAATTGGACAATGTAGAAATAAAAATACTAAATCGAGCAAAAGAGAATTCTCCATTATGCGTCACATTTAGATCGATAGAAGATAAACACAAATTGCTAAAAAAAAGAAGAGAAAAAGGTAAAATTGATGGTCATAAATGTGATCTTCCTGAGGCAAACCCAATTTTTATTAATGAAGATATGGTAAGAGAAACGAGAGAATTATTCACGTCTGCCCGTACATTGAGGGATAAGGGATTTAAGTATGTTTGGGTCAAAGATGGTAAGATTTTCGTAAGAAAATCGGACGATGATCTTCTAATAAAAATCAAGTCACTCGATGATATTGAGAAAGCCGGGCGGAGCCTTAATGACCAACAATAAGTAACAATTTGTTTCAATTTGTTTTGTTTGTGTTTTTTTATTCTCAACTAATGAATCTCAATTCCTTGCTTGACAATGATTATGACAGTTATAGCAACGTCATGATTTGTGATGATTTAAATGATATTGATTTCTTTGACAAACATAGTAATAATAAGTTAAACTTGTTGCATGTGAATGTTAGAAGCTTGAATAGAAATTTTGATGACCTTATTCTGCATTTGGAATCATACTGTAGCGATTTTGATGTAATAATTCTGTCGGAAACTAATATTATTGAAAAATCCAATTTCAAACTTGACGGTTATGACATTTTTTATAACGAGAGCAAAAATAATAAGTGTGACGGGTCTGTGATTTATTGTAAAACTTCGTTTATTGAACTAAGTAATATTATCCAAATTGATAATTACAAATTTCTAAGAGTTACCCTTGTAAAAAATGGTGTCTCTATAGGTATTATTTCTCATTATAGATCACCCTCACCTAATCCTAATAACTACGTTATGTCTCTGACAGATTTATTTAGTCAAAATCATTTCTCCTGTCTGCAAGTGGAGTTCTTTGTTGGTGACATTAATATTAACTTACTCGATTCTAAGTCAGCAATTGTTAACGAATATTTAAATTGTTTGAACGGCTGCGGTTATGTCTCTAAAGTAAGTGAACCCACTAGAATAACTAGTTCCAGTAGAACATGTATTGACCATATCTTTATGAAAAGTAGAATTCGTTTTTATAATAATCTTGTTATATCGAACAGCTCTATCTCGGATCATAGACTCCTATTGTTTAATATTGACTTGAATTCTAGAACAGAGTGCATCATAAATGGAAAAGTAAGTAAGGAGGTTAGGAGCATATACTACCAACGCATTAAAGGGTCCCTGGAGCGAGAAAACTGGGCGACTGTAATGTCTAGTCTGGATCCTAACATCTCTTCGAATATCTTTATGAATATTTTACACAATCATAAAAATTCAGCCACTAGCATTAGATCTATACCTAACAAAAAGATACGCCTTAAACCATGGATTACCCCTGGTCTTCTTAATTCAATCCGAAATAGAGATCGCTTACATAAACGGTGTGTTGTTAACCCAGATAATATTGATATTAAGGCACAATATAAACATTATCGAGATCAATTAAGTAAAACAATAAAACACAGTAAATCAACCTACTATAAACAAAAAATAAATGCTGTACATTATGATCCCAGAAAGACGTGGAACTTGATTAGGCAAGCGACAAATGATATACCGATTAAACAAAATATTACTGCCTTGTATACCTGCGACAATGTGAAGCTGACCGATCAGGTAGACATTGCTGACGAACTGTGTGGTTACTTTAGTTCTATTGGTACAGTGCTGGCTAGTAAAATAAGTAGACCGACAAACGCACCTGATTTTCCGATAAATGAAAATCAATTTCCAGGTTCAATGTATTTATACCCTATTACTGACGAGGAAATTATTAACTGTATAAATTCACTTAAAAATTCCTCATCTACTGATGATTTTCATATAACCAATTTAATTGTAAAATCAAATTATAAATACTTAGTTGGTCCTCTGAACCATATTGTGAATAGAATATTTGAAGTTGGTGTTTTTCCCGATGTTTTTAAGAAAGCTTTAATTTTACCTCTGCATAAAGGGGGTGATAAAACAGATATTAATAATTATCGTCCAATAGCTATCACTAGTCCAATCTGTAAGATCATTGAGAAATGTTTAAAAAAGAGATTGTGTAATTTCTTAAACACTAATAAATTAATGTCTGATTCGCAGTATGGGTTCAGGGAGGGAATGGGTACTGATACGGCCTTACATGAGGTCACTGATTTTATCATAGGGAGCTTTAACAATAATTACAAACCACTTGCAATTTTCTTGGATCTCTCTAAGGCCTTCGATACCGTAGACCACCACATTCTACTCCACAAATTGGAGATGATGGGGATAAGAGGGAACGTTCTTAAACTATTCAAATCATACCTTTCTAATAGATTTCAAAAGGTTTGTCTAAATTCAATTGTTAGTTCCTACAAGAGAGTTGAATGTGGTGTCCCGCAAGGTACAGTGCTAGGCCCGATTTTGTTCTCAATTTATATTAATGGTCTGGCGAGTGCGATGCCCAATATTAAAACTGTATGCTTTGCCGATGATACTGTTCTTCTGGTTAAAGGGGTGTCTTGGCATGAAGCATTTGAAAAGGCCGAAAGGACTGCTAGTCTTATTAAAGCCTGGATGGATCGTAACTGTTTAACATTGAATATAAAGAAAACTAACTTTATGTGCTTTGCAATGAATTCAGTTGGTCTACCAATTAAAAATGAGATTGCGATCCATTCTGCTAATTGTGATTTGTCAAGGGATTGTGTTTGTTCTGGTAAAATTAAGTCAGTAGAAACCATAAAATATTTGGGTGTATATTTTGATTCATTTTTAAAATGGTCAGTACATTGTGAATATATAAAGAATAAATTAAGGAAACTGATATATAAATTTTACGAATTACGTAATATCTTGGTCAAAAATGTTCTAATTAATGTTTATAGATCACTAGCAGAATCATGTCTTAACTATGGAATTATTTGTTGGGGATCTGCTAATAAAAGTGTATTAAACAATATCGTTGTTGCACAAAAATATATTTAAAAAATTATTTTATTTAAGTCAAGACGTTTTTCTTCTGATCTTTTATTTGAACAGTCTGGCGTCTTTTCAATTACTCAGTTATATATTAAGAATTTGCTTAGATTTTCTCTCACTAGAAATAAATTTCACAACTACATAACGCATAACATCATGACTAGAGCTAATGTTAATCACAATTTAATTCTACCCAATACACATTTTAACGCCACGCAAAGATCAATATCCTATGTGGCTCCGAAGATCTTAAATATATTACCAGTGCAATTTAAAATCAAAAAATTTCAAAACATAAAAAAAGATCTAAATAAATGGATTATAAATAATACCCAAATAATCAAAGGTATTGTTAGATTTTTATAAAATTATGATATTTAGTATTAGTATCACCAAGTAACTCAGATTGTGCATAGTTACGCATTGTCTACTTTGAAATTTAATTTAATTTGTGAATGTTAAACTATTTTGTGTTGTATGCCCACACAGACTTACATGGTCCATAGTGTATGCAACTTATTATGTATATTATATTTCTTGAATGTACACTGTTGTTGTAATAAATAAATAAATAAATAAATAAATAAATAAATGTTAAGTTATCAAAAAAAAAAAAAAAATTAAAATAATTGAAAAATTGTGTTCAATTACTTTTTAGTAATTAAATTACTGTAATTGAATTACTTTTTGAAAATAGTAATTGTAATTGATTTTTCAATTATTGTGATAAAGTAATTGTAATTGGTAATTGGTTTTAAGAAATCTGAGGTAATTAAATTACTTAAAAGTAATTCAATTAATTTAAAAAGTAATTGAATTTTTTCCAAATAATTCAATTAAAATAAAGGTAATTGAATTACTCCCAAATAATATACATAAAATGTAATTTAATTACTCCCGAATAATTCAATTAGATTAAAAGTAATTGAATTACTCCAAAATAATTCAATTCCTTTAAAAAATTTCATAATTCCTTTACTCTAGATTTAAAAAATATTGTTTGGTTAAATCGCGGCTAAAGCTAACAGGAGGTTTCCTTGGGCACAGGAAGATTGAGTTGGAGGTTCTCCAGTATCTTAATGACCCATCTATGGAAAATGAATCATTCAATAGATATCCGTTTATTAAAAAGTTGTTCTATAAATATAACACATGTTTACCCTCCTCTGCTCCGGTTGAAAGGCTGTTTTCTTTTGCGGAGATCATTAATAGCCCCCAAAGACATGCTCAATCTAACAAACATTTTGAAGAATTATATTTTGAAAGCCAATAAAAAAACAAACGTTTCGTAGGTTTTTGTTTTTGTAAAAATTTCGCGTTTCTTTGGTCCTATCTGTATATTAGAGTACTATTAGTAGTAGTAGGTATTAGTACCTACCTAGCTTTTTTTCAATTATTTTTTATTTTCCCCAATATGACGTTTGTTTTATTTCAACAAATAAGTCATATTATATAAAAACAGACAGTTGTTATTATTGGTCAATTTGTTAAATGTAAGTAGGTAGGTACTTATCAAAATTAGGAGATCAACTTAAACTATAAATTTCGAAATTTTTTAAATTTCTTTCTATAATAAAGTGTGATAGTAGGACCTACGACCTACTGCTATTAAAAAAAATAAGGCCTTACCTATACAACTCTTTTTTTGTAAAATGTAAAAAAAGTAATTTCATTGTTCATATTATAGTACGATTCAATTTTAAAAATGTAATTCAATTACCAAACTGTAATTCAATTACCAGAATGTAATTCATTTATTAAAATGTAATTGAATTACCAAAACGTAATTCAATTACTTACCAAAATGTAATTAAATTACTCAGAGTAATTTATTTGCCAAAAAAGTGCCTATAATTTATAGATTCAGAGTAATTCAATTACTTTTAGGGTAGTTCCATTACTATAAAGTAATTGAATTAGTATAAAAGTAATTGAATTACTTTTAGCGGGAAATTGGTAATTTAAATATTTTTATCATACTGTTAGTAATTGGTAATTGTAATTGATGCCTTTTTCGGAGGGTAATGGGTAATTGTAATTAAATTATTTTTAAGAGTAATTGCGACAGCTCTGCTAGAAACTTAAAAAAATGTACATGTCACCTTAATTAACTCTTGTCTTCAGTTACCCTATGGCCAGTGTTATAAAAGAAAATATAGAATTATAGTAACAGCAAAATATAGACAAATTGCAACAATTTATTGTAAATATTAATTTTCCTGCTGAAATTACCAATTCTTTGTATAATTTTGCGTACTCTTATTTCATAAACGATAATATAAAAGTGAAAAACCACCTGTGACTAAAGTGAAAGGATTCTCAAAATATATCCGTTAACTGGTCGACCCAAATCACGACCTTCACGTTGAGCTACGTCACAAGACAAACATCCTTTTAGTCTGTCGATTTTGCTAATAAGACGAGCATCGCATGTAAGAAGTAAAGAATTTACATAAGGTGTCGACATATAAGGATATCTTTGGCGAATCAAAAATAAATTTATTTCTTAGTTTTGGCGTTAATATTTCAAGTATTAGAGACAAAGCATCAGTTTGGCCTCTTAGAAAAAGCCAGTTTTAATTTCGTTTCTAATATCTGCGGATATTATGAACTTTTTTTCACTATTCGTTTTATACCTACTAAATGAAATGTGAATTATTATGAAACAATTGTATAATTATTTGGTTTATTCTGCAAGCGATTTTAAGAGAAAAAGTTCATATGACCAAATGTCCTAATCATTTATATTTTAAAATATTTGCGTCTGTACATTTACGAAATTTAATGTAAATTTGGTATACAGTCTATCATACTAGTTAAGATTCTTTTTAGACAAGGTTCTGGGTTGACTATTTTTGCTTTATGAATCGTATTTTCCATCCCATTAACTTTTTTATTTCTTGATTATTTTGTGATATTTTGCATGGTTAAGCTATTTTAAAATTAAACGATTCAAGACATATTAGTATTAGTCTCGTTCTCGCGAGACAAAACGAGACGAGAAGAGACGAGACGACAACGAGACTAGAGTGATCCGGTCTCCTGCGAGACGAGACGAGAGATCTTTCTGCGATTGGAGACACGTTGCCGAAAAACACTAGAAAAAAAGACCAAAAGAAAAATTGATCCTTTTTTTATAACTTATATAGGTTTTGTCGAAATTTTTGATATAGAGAACCATTTGATCAACGGTAATCGTCATCGCGAATTAAGTATAATATTATGTCAGTTTCAGCAAAATGTAGGGAGTAAACACATAATATTTTGATGTTGTGTGTCACTGGGAATCGCTTTAACCATTTTATTTCTATAAAACGCTTACTAGGTTCTTCTTTTTCTACTTGATTGGGTCTAAAATTCGCTGTTTTTCTACCTTGTGAGTAAAAATTATTTGCATCAAAGAGGGCTTGGATTAAAAACGTAGGGCTTGGTTTAGATCACAATAATAAGGGGACGATATAGCTAACCAAATCTAAGTTAAAATTTTGTCAAATTCATATTATGACATGATAATATGCCAAACCAATGAGTAATAAAATAAATAAACAAATACAAATTTATTTTCGTTGTTTACAAAATTAACAAAGTAAGAATATACAGAAAGAAAAATTTTGGGTAAACCATTGAGAGTAATTCCTGCGTCTTTCAAAATCTGCGGCTTGTATTTCTTGGAATACTTGCACTTTATAAGGAAATAAATGTAGCTGCTTCTTAAGAATAGTCCTGCATCTTCCATAAGGTCTTCCCACTTCTTGGAACAGGCGTCTTATACAATAATTTGTTGGCGTATTTTGCATTATTTCACGAACGTTTGCAACAAGTTCTTCCGTTCTTACAGATGGTCATTCTGCTCCTTTTTTGTGTTGTATAAAACCTGTTTCCCTAAATACAGCCACGGTTCTTTTCAGGCAATGATAAAAATTCCCAGCAATAAAAGCAACGTTAGGAAAATGTTCGTGAAAATCGTCCATGCACAAACCAGGATTGTATTGCTACTCACCATTTACTCTAACCCCGTTTCGAAAATACGCTTCAACCATGAATTTTTGGGGTGTTCCGTAAAGCCCATTGTGTGAATTGTTCAAGAAATTGGAAAAATTAGCGATGAATCCAATTACTTGTAACGACTGTCAAAGATGACGGCTGTATGACGGAATAACTGATTGATTGTTAATTCAGGTAGTTACTGACACCCAACAGGTATTAAGCTCTACGGCTAAGCATTACGTACTTAGATGCAAGGCCCTCTTTGATGCAAATAATTTTTACTCGCACGGTACTTACATGAATATTGTTTGCTCCAGAGGACATCGGAAAGCTACTCGATAAAAGCATTATCCTAATTTTGTAGAATTGTTGAGCTCCCAGTGTTTTCATCACGAGCCGCCACTAACTAAAACTCGTACCTATAGCTTTCTTAATAATAATAATTATTGTGTAAGGATGATCCACAATCAGTATTGACAATAGTTGACGTTCATTGGGCAAAATCATCAAAATAGAATTGTTAAATCTGGCAAGCCTGTAACCAATATAACCAAACGCCTTTATACCCAAATTTTGCAGAATTTTTATTACGACCTCATATTGCGAGAATGAGAAATTGCGATACTCTCGCGAGACGAGACGAGAAAACATCTTGTATGATGTTAGCAAGGCTAGCTTTGGAATGAACGGCTCGATTGGCGAAACGAGACGACAGTTTTTTAAAAAGTACGAATTTTCTCGTCTCTTGAAACACTAATATTATATATGAACTTTTTCTCTTAAAACCGCGTTTAGGAACACCATGTATACCTATCTACAGTAAAAAAAATAGAAAAACCTCTAGTAGTTTCTTGTTAGCCTTGAGCAGTTTGAAACAATACTATTAGGATTATTATTATTAAACTGATTATAAATATTATTCTACAGTTTGCACGAACTTATAGTTGGGTAATTAAAATTCTTCAATTCAAGGATTTTAAACAATAAAGTCTAAATATGTATTTCATCATGTAAGCGTAATCCGGTATTAAAACAAAAATATGATCTGGTGCCGAATCTATTAAAAGTTGACATCTTGTTACTCAAAGGACAAAATATAAATACAAATTGAAACAATTCATCAAGGTTGCCATATAAAGGTGCAGTCTAAAATTCCGTATGTATTATAGCCCGCAAAAATAAGGACAGGATCCAAATAAATAAAATACTGTGGTCCACGGATTCAGTTTGGAAGAGGAAAAACTTTTTTATTAGTGGTTATAGAAGAAAAGTCATTCTTTATAAAAACTTTATGAAACTACAATTTCGAATATCAGATTTGCAATTACTATACAGGGTTCGTCACAAACAACATTTTTAGTTTTTTGGATCTTTTTTTTTAATTCCTTGATTTATTAAATGAATTTTGCTAGTGTTGAAACTACAATTTCAACTATTAGATTTGCGATTACTAAACAGGGTTCGTCAGAAACAACAGTTTTTGTTTTTGGATTTTTTTTTTTAATTCTAATTTCCAATTATTCCTTTTAATGATTGGCTATATCATCACTTTGGGAACAAATGGATTGAAAGGTACCTATGGTCCAAATTGGTTGGCACGTAGGAGTCCCGATCTCAAATTATCGACTTTTATTTATGGGGATATCTGAAGCCACATGTGTATAAAACCAATTTCAATAATAACTTAGATCTCTTGAAAGAAAAAATAAGAGTTAGTTATTGCAAATATCCCAATACAGCAAGTTAGGAACTATTATCGGAAATTCAAATGTGGAGTTGACCTATGCGCTAACTGGTACCACGTTTGAATGAAAATTTTATATTTGTGATTGAAGGAATTGAAGAAATATGACGTAATAATAAAAATACTTCAAAAGGAGGCAAATAAAAAATGATTTTCTTAAAACAAAATCTTTACTCGGCCAGATATAAAATCATATTCGAAGTAAGAAAGTAACAATAGTTGTTTGCTTTTACGTAAATTTATTTTAAACGAAACCAAAAAACTAAAAATGTTGTTTCTGACAAATCCTGGATAGTAATCGCAAATATGATATTTGAAATTGTAGTTTCAGCATAAGCAAAATTCATGTAATAAATCAAAGAATTAAAAAAAATCCCAAAAATTAAAAATGTTGTTTTTGACGAACCCTGTATAATAGTCGCAAATCTGATATTCGAAATTGTATAAAGTTTCAGCACAAGCAGACAAGGGCGTCCATAGGGGGGGGGGGGCGGCAAAACGGGCACTTGCCCCCCCCATTACTATTTTATTTCATAATTCAGTATAAATATTGAATAGTACAGTGGTTAGTTAGTAGACCAACAACTCACTAAACTGAACAATTACATACCTAATAAAAACATATCAATAAATTAATACATTAGGCATAAGTTAAATAAATAGTCTTATACAGTGTCACCAGTAAAGTCCGCATCATATGGGATTTTTTTTTATTAATAGCTTTATTCAAAATTTGACTTTGGCATCAAGTTCTCCATCGATCTAGATGAAAATTAGGCAAATAAATAGTAGTCACTTGATTCGCATTATCTGTAAAATTTTAATTTTTTTTCTGAAAATATCGAAAAAAGTTATAATTTTTTTTAAATGCTGTTTCTAACCCACATGCAAAATTGCAGCTGGATAAGATAATTTTGATTTTTGACCCATATTCTGTAAATTGCACCACTCTTGCAAAATAAGACTCAACGCAACCTATACATAAAATTTCAGAGTTTTGACAATGCTTTATTTCAGATACATTTTCTTTAAACTAGCGTCATATTAAATGTGTGTTTTTCTAAAAAATTAAAATTGGGCTATTAAAATTTGGTCGCATGTGATGCAAAGTTCATTTGTTTTTGACCCTGTATAATGTAACTTTATAAAATATGTATTTTTGAAAACGTAGTTTGTGACTGAAAGTAAAAAAATAAAAAATAAAATAAAGAGATTTTAAATTAAATCGTTGAAAATAGATAAACTTTCCGTTGGGTTAAGCAAAAATTTATTTTCTACTTAATGAACACTTCACTGATGAGACTGTTCTTTTTTGTCTTAATATTAAGGTGTATTACTTTCAGACACAAACTATGTTTTCAAAAATACTAATTTTGTGAAGTTACCTTATACAGGGTCAATAACAAATGAACTTTGCATCACATGCGACCAAATTTTAATAGCCCAATTTTGATTTCGTAGAAAAACACACATTTAATATAACACCACTTAAAAAAAAATGTATCTGAAATAAAGCATTGTCAAAACTAAGAAGTTTTATGTAGGTTACGTTGAGTGTTATTTTGCAAAAGTGGTGCAATTTACAAAATATGGGTAAAAAATAAAAATTATCTTTTGAATTATTTTTTGAAAAAAATTAAAATTTGACAGATAATGCGAATCACGTTACTACTATTTTTTTGCTTAATTTTCATCTCGATCGAAGCAGAACTTGATGCCAAAGTCAAATATCGAATAAAGCTATTAATAAAAAAAAATCCTATATGTTGCGGACTTTACTGGTGACACTGTATATAAAAAGTATTGTTTAAGTTTTTGCCCCCCCCCCCCTGAAAAACGCTCTATGGACGCCCTTGCAAGCAGACGTTAGACGTAAATAATTACTTTTTCGTCTATACCCATTAATAAGAAAGTTTTTCCTCTTCCAATCTCTATCCGTGGTCACACTGTACATTTAAAAGAGTAAATTGGCAACAGACTGCAGCTTTGCAATTGATACGAACAAAAATTATGCACATTGTTAAACAGTATAGGCAGCAATGGCGTAGTAGCCTACAGACTGCAGGTTTAAACTATAGGTCGACAACTTTATATGTAACTGCAAAAGAAGTGCGGAAAAAAACATTTCGGGGTTTAAGATGTTGACACATATTTTTACATTTATAATTTAATACATCTTCCAAAGAAAACCGTTAAATTAAGTTTAGTCACTGTAATTAAATAGTAATATATTTAATTAACTAAGATTTTAATACTAATTATAATTTTAAGATTATTCTAAAGTTCGTTTTATCCTATGAATTTTGATACTGAAATGGACAAGAAAAGAATTTCTTCATTAAAATAATTCTAATGTAAAAATACGGCAACATAGGGCAGGATCAAGCGCAACAGGTGTAAGCATATTATTAATTTAATTGAATGATTTATGATAAAAACAACCACCTCCATTTAAGAAAATATTATTTAGCAAAAAAACATGTAACACGTGCTTATTTTAAAAAAATGCTTGATAAAATCATTTTCCTTAATTTAAAAATGTAACTTTTGGTTTTCGTTAAGTTTTTCTACTTTAAAAAGCATTTTTTTTAATACTGTAAACTTTAAAATAATGGACTGACTTTTGCACCAAACCTTCAATAATGCGTTGACAAACGGCTCGTGCGACTCGTAAAAACAAATGGCCGATATTTTGAAACCTTCGATTGATCAGACGTGTAGTACTAAACGGGCGATAGTTATTTGTGTTTTTGTAATATAAATATAATAAAATTTATTATTATTTCATTTATATTATAATTATAAATACGTCGGCATTGCGTCGTGTCGTATTTTATAGTGCAATTTCGAGATTTTAAGCCTAGTGACCGTGATGGATCTTTACACCAGAGACGGATTAGAAAATATCATTTATTATTAAAGAGACTAAAATTTTTCAAGCAATTAGTATACTTACCATAAAGGGCATACATATATTGACAACGCCCCTTTTCACCAGCCTTTCCCGGGGTGGGGGGGGGGCTCCCAATGTACTATCATTATTAAAAAGCGAAATGTCATAAACGGTTAAGCCCCCTAGGAAGCTAAAATTTTACAGACACTTATGTCGCATTACACAAATTTATTTACCATTAATTATTTGACCATTAATTTATTACCATTAATTATCAATAATAACTAACTAGTCAGGCAACTTTGACTGTGACATTGACAAACATATTTTACTCCTCACAATTAAAGAGGCTCGGTTAGTTTTTGAATAATTTTTGTAGAAGTTTCTACAAGTTTGTACACACTTTCACATAGTACAAGTTTATATAGATATGTAGTAACGTGTACAAACTTGTTAAACCTTGTACAAACCAGTACAATCCTGAACGAACCTGTACAAAATAGTGCAAACTTGTACAAACTTAAACAAGACTTATACAAAAGCTAACCGAGCCACTTTGATTGTAAGTAAATTATGGTTGTCAATATCTAGTCCAAGTTATAATTTATCCAATGTCAGTGTGATGACATTTCAATCATTCCATACGGCGGTAAAAGTCGGTCTCTTTGAGACTGTTTACCGCCGTATGGAATGTCATCACATTGACTTTGGAATAACAATACCTTATTAGGTGATTATTGTTAAAAACCTTGGTGCAATCCAACAAAAAGTGTACCAAAAGAGATATACCGTATCTGAGATATCGTTTTTTAATATTGGCATTAAATTAGGAGCAGTTCCTCCCTGGGGAAAGGAGCGGCCGTCAATGTATGTATCCACTTTGTGGTAAGTATTAGAATTGTCTATAAAATTTTAGCCTCTAATAAAAATAATATTTTCCAATGTGTCCTCATGCCGACTCTGGTTTATAGGTCCTTTCACTACCTAATATCTGCTCTGTATGGATAATAAGTCGATTTATTGGTAGTAAACACCTTTACAGTCAAACCCGTGAAGTGATTGCCAATGTTTTTAGCAGGAGGGAAGAGGAATCGCAAAACAATTCTTTCAAATTATCATTTAAGCGAAATCTAGATAGGGTTGCGAGGTATACGGGAGGTCGTGTGTGTACTTAAAAAAAATCCACAAAGGGGATGTCGAAAAGATAGAAAACAACCCGGATCAGTTACTGTCCTGTCCTGGAAAAAAAAGGGCTCGTCTTCCTGCGGTCGTCGACGACTTAGACTCTGTTATTGTTAGGACCATAGAAAAATTCTATTTGGAAATAAAAATGGTCTTTACCTTAACAAAATTGCTACAAAAGCTAAAAAGCGAGAACCTTTTCTGTGAAAATCGTTTAAAGTAAAAGCTTTTATTGGCAGATGTCAAATTTAGCGCAAAATTTTAGTGTGCCAATATATCGCAGTGGGGCTATAAATATATACTACCTTAACTAAGGGATGGTTTTTTCTTAAAATTAATGTCCACCAGTAGGAATGACTTGAGTGTCCACTACTGAATACCGTTGTAGCAAGGCTTCTCACCAGACTACGTTAAACCTTTATACCAAACGTGTACGTAAATCTATAAAATTATTCTGTATAACTAAAATGATAAATAATTTAAAATAATGCGTACACGAAAATGAAGCGATATCTAAACAAAATAAATTGCAGATTAACATGAGATTAATCAAAACAAGTGTGTAGTCGCAAAAAAAAATAATCATAAAAAATGGGGATTTTTGGGAAGTAAAGTGTCACCATTACAGTCTCAGACGTAATTAGTAATAAAAGGTAAAACAGCATTACTTATTATTGTCGCAGACATAATAGGCTATATCTGAGAAATGCGTCCTCATTGTGTCGCAGACAGATGTTAGTGCAAACCGGGTAAATTATGGGAGACACGAAGTTTTATGAAATGTAATAATTGGGGATTTTATTTTTTTTGGTATTTAAGGTATAGCTGATCAAATTGTTCATAAATTGTATATGGCCAAAATGCTTTTATAATAGATAGTTTGTTTCAAAAACCTCTTTAATTTTTATTTCCTAGCAGCGGTAT
Source organism: Polydrusus pterygomalis (assembly GCA_963969555.1). NCBI lineage: Eukaryota > Metazoa > Arthropoda > Insecta > Coleoptera > Curculionidae > Polydrusus > Polydrusus pterygomalis. The sequence continues at coordinate 113,541,325 of OZ018378.1, forward strand.
ACCGCATCACAGGGAAACAATCAGAATAAGTTTTAGGCTTGAAAATCTTAAAATCTGACATAACTTTACCGTTGTAACTTTAAAATAACCTGGCAACAAACACAGCGTAGAAAGGGTAGTACCGCTAAATATGGATTTTTTTTTATCGATTTTATAAAAAACGAAGTCGTTCTAAATTCCGTGGCGACATGTAGAGGGCGCTATTTATCAGAATCAACAATTTTTTCATGTTTCTCAAAAATATTAAAAGCAACGATACCTATATCTTTTTTAACTTAAGCGAAAAGAAGATTAATTCTGAATATACAGTGTGACCAGTAAAGTCCGCATCATATGGGATTTTTTTTATTAATAACTTTATTTGAAAATTGACTTTAGCATCAAGTTCTGCGTCGATCGAGATGAAAATTAAGCAAAAAAATAGTGGTCACGTGATTCGCATTATCTGTCAAATTTTAAGTTTTTCCAAAAAATAATTCAAAAGCAGGGTTATTTCTGAAAGTATCAAAAAAAGTTATTAGAGTAAGTTTTTTTAAATGCAGTTTCTATCCCACATGCAAATTTAAGTTGCATAAGATTATTTTGATTTTTTACCCATATTTTGTAAATTGCACCACTTTTGCAAAATAAGACTTAACGCAACCTATATAAAACTTTTTAGTTTTGACAATGCTTTATTTCAGATACATTTTCTTTAAAGTAGCGCCATATTAAATGTGTGTTTTTCTACAAAATCAAAATTGGGCTATTAAAATTTGGTCGCATGTGATGCAAAGTTTATTTATTTTTGACCCTGTATAAGGTAACTTCATAAAATAAGTATTTTTGAAAACTTTTTTTGTGTCTGAAAGTAATACACCTTAATATTAAGACAAAAAAGAACACAGTGTCATCAGTAAAGTGTATTAAGTGGAAAATAAATTTTAGTGGTGGGTAAAAAATCAAAATTATCTTATGCAGCTGAAATTTTGCATGTGGGCTAGAAACTGCATTTAAAAAAACTTTTTCTCATAACTTTTGAACTATTTTTTGGAAAAAAGTAAAATTTGACAGATAATGCGAATTACGTGACTACTATTTTTTTGCTTAATTTTCATCTCGATCAAAGCAGAACTTGATGCCAAAGTCAAATTTCGAATAAAGCTATTAATAAAAAAATCCCATATAATGCCGAGTTTACTGGTTACACTGTATGTAAAAACCGCAAGCCAATATCTTCTTAAACCGGAGATATGGATAGTATACTATAAAAATGCGCTCCTTAAGGAAACTGACGTTTTAATACGATATTTGTAGACACAATTACAAATACCATACCATTGTGTTTTCTACAAAGCTATAATTAACACAACAGTTCTTTAATTTAATGTTCTATAAATGGCATTTATTTACAACAAAAATATAGAGGATGATTGTCTTAATGAAACAATTTGCAGTAAAATTGTAAGTGGGTTGTGAAACAAGAAAAAAGTGCAAGAAGGCTTTGATCTGAAATATCAAATACTTAGTACATGTCACGTTTAAATATATTGGATTTTGATTTATTTCCTTAACATTTTTAGCACTTCCAACACCTCTTAGTTTGAGATCGGGATTTTGACGCAGCACAAACTTTAAAGAAATACACTCACCGACTTTAAATTCGATCCATCCAAAATTTTGTTCAAGTTTAATGTATGGTAAGTTTTCTTTCAATAGTCCGATTTAAATGATTTTTTTTTTAATTGTAGATACATGTTTCAGCTTTAATCAGATTTTTTCCGATTTTTAAAAAGCTGTATACTTGGTGAAATATACGGGGGAAGAAAAAGTATGTTTTTTTTCCTTTAAGTTTGTAATACCCTGTAGAGTGATTTTGCAATATTGCCTCTAATAAAAAAGCAAATTTGCGAAGTTTAAGCAGACACACAGCATCCCAGAGACATATTAGTTATACTGGTCCCAGAATGTATAATGCTTTGCCTATCTCGCTGAAAAATAAACCTTTCGGTGAGATAAAGAAAAAAATTCAAGACTGGATTTTGATAAATGACTTTATTGATGAGCACATGTAAATGTAAACATTGTAAATTGTGTATCACCATTGCTCCTAAAACCTACCTGATTATCTATTGTCTCATTCATCTAACTGGGGTTGTTTGTGGACACTGAGAGTATTAAATTTTATTTTCCTTTCTTTTTATCTAATTAAATAATAAGCATAATCTAGATATATAGAAATACAAACAATAAGTTATTAACCAGCACACACAGATTTTTAAAATCAATTGTGCTGATTATAAGCTTAGTACCTACTTTAATTAAATAGGCTACTGATATTATAAATTGTAAAGATACTGTATGTGCTAAGCAAATAAAATTTATTATTATTATTATTATTATTATTATTATTATTATTATTATTATTATTATTATTATTATTATTATTATTATTATTATTATTATTATTATTATTATTATTATTATTATTATTATTGTTATTATTATTATTATTAATATTATTATTATTATTATTATTATTATTATTATTATTAATCTATTCCTAGCAGATTGCTTTTTTATTTGGCTCGATATCTTTCTCGGTTCTAGAGATACGATTTTTTCAAGAAAACACTACACATTTTATTAAAAGATTTTAATTTTAACAATTTTTGCAAAATATTTTTAATTTAAAAAAATAATATACCTAGCGGTAAAGAACTAAAAAAAACATCAATAACGGGTATTACCACTCCGAACAAACCCAGAACCGGAACTCGTTTTCGAATCTTTCTACCCATCATGTCCCAGACATGCTCTATGGGGTTAAGGTCTGGGCTAAGTGATGTCAAGTCCATTTTTCGTAGTTCTACGTCTTCTAAATATTGTGTAACAATAATTATTGCAGTGTGAGGACGAGCATTATCTTGCATCAGTATGAACTTTGTGTTGTAGAGAAATGGTTTTGTAAAAAGCGCTCACCTGATCTACGATATATATTCTCTGACGATCGTCTCGGGCATTTGTAATTGTTTTCTGTCAGATCCTATTCTCCTCGAAAAATTACCAGTTTCGTTAAAACGTTCCACGGCTCTCTGAACACTGGATGTTGTGCATCCTAAAACTCTAGCAGTATAATATTGCGACCTTCCTTCATTTACTAAAGCTACTTGCCGCATCATCTTGAATCTTGACCATAATTTTTAACTGACAAAAATTTAAACACAGCAGAATAATAATTTAAAAAAAACTGTCAAGATTTTTACAAAGCTATAGCACCCTTTGTTATGTTACAATTTAAAATTAAAATTTTTTAATAAAATGTGTAGTGTTTTCTTAAAAAATTCGTATCTTTTGAACCGAGAAAGATATCGAGCCAAATAAAAAAGCAATCTGTTAGGAATAGATTAAACTTCGCAAATTTACTTCTTTATTAGAGGTAATATTGCAAAATCACTCTACAGGGTGTTACAAACCTAAAAGGAAAAAACATGCTTTTTATTTCCCTGTATATTTCACCAAGTATGCAGCTTTTTAAAAAACAGAAAAAATCCAATTAAAGCTGAAGCATGTATCTACAATTGATAAAAAAATCCTTTAAATCGGACTACGGAAAAAAAAGTGGCCATGCATTAAACTTGAACAAAATTTTGGATGGATCGAATTTAAAGTCGGTGAGTGTAAATCAAAATTTAACTTTGACATGTACCGTACGAGCAAAAATTGTTTGCATCAAAGAGGGCTTGGATTAAAAAACGTAGGGCTTGGTTTAGATCACAATGATCAACCAAATCTAGGTTAAAATTTTGTCAAGTTCATATTATGACATGATATGCCAAACTAATGAGTAATAAAATAAGTAGACAAATACAAATTTATTTTTGTTGTTTACAAAATTAACAAAGTAAGAATATACAGAAAGAAAAAGAAAAATAATTACATAAATTGCTGAAATTGGCCACCGAAAAATGTCAGGTCTAATAAATCATTTCTTTCCAATAAATTTTGGGTAAACCATTGAGAGTAATTCCTGCGTCTTTTAAAATTTGCCGCTTGTATTTTTTGAAATACTTGCACTTTATAAGGAAATAAATTTAGCAAATAATAATATAGTGGAAATTTACAAGTTCCGCTTTGTTTTACTGTATCTCATAATACTTTAATAAATTTAGCTACTTCTTAAGAATAGTCCTGCATGTTCCATAATATCTTCCCACTTCTTGAGACAGGCGTCTTATACAATTTGTTGGAGTATTTCGCATTATTTCACGAACGTTTGCAACAAGTTCTTTTGTTCTTACAGATGGTCTTCCTGCTCCTTTTTTGTGTTGTATAGAACATGTTTCCCTAAACACAGCCATGTTTTTTTTCAGGCACTGATAAAAATCCCCAGCAATAAAAGCAACGTTAGAAAAATGTTCGTGAAAATCGTCTATGCACAAACCCGGATTGTATCGCCACTCACCATTTACTCTAACCCCGTTTCAAAAATACGCTTCAACCATGAACGTTTTGTGCTGTTCCGTAAAGCCCATTGTGTAAATTGTTTAAGAAATTGGAAAAATTAGCGATGAATCAAATTATTTGTAACGACTGTCAAAGATGACGGAATAACTGATTGATTGTTAATTTAGGTAGTTCCTGACACCCAACAGGTATTAAGCTCTACGGCTAAGCATTACGTCCTTAGATGCAAGGCCCTCTTTGATGCAAATAATTTTAGCTCGCACGGTACTATGTCATATTATAAATTAAAACCTTCTCCCCATTTTTTGTTTCACAGGCCACTTAAGATTTTGCTGCAATTTGTTTCATTAACGCAGCCACGCTCCATTATTTTTGTAAATAAATCCCATTTACAGAACATTAATTTAAAAAAGTGTTTAGTTGTGCTCACACTGGTATGGTATTTGCAACTTCTTGCCTACAAATACCGTATTAAAATATCAGTTTGTTCTTATGGAACTCATTTTTATATTATATTTTCCATATTTTCGTTTTAAGAGTCAATAAAACAAGATTTTCACAGATCCACCCGGACATTCCTATAAAATACTGGCACTCCACTCTTAACGTTTCGAGGAGATACATAACCACTTTAATTAGGCTTAAATTTGGACATGCAAGTATCCTGCTCACCTTAAAAAAGTTAATGATGTTGAATCAGAACTTTGTGACACTTGTGCCGTTCCATGTGATTTGGATCATATATTTTTCGAATGCCGAAAATACTCCACATATATATAATATTCTAATAACGGACTGTCATATCATGTTTTCCACGTCCTGTCGGAGGTAAACAATGTAAAGGCGCAGAAGGCTATCATGTCATTCTTACATAGAAATAATATTAAACTGTAATCATTAAGTTATAATCGTAATTTTATATCGTTATCCTTAAGAAGTTTAGATATCCTAAATTCCTATTGTTATGTGTTTTCCCAGGGCCCTCCTGTTTGTTTATAAAATGCTCTGATCGGCCCAGAGCGAGAAGCGAGCAACCCTGTCTCTTTCCTTTTAGGTTTTTTCCTTTTTCATATGATTTGACGTATTATCTGTAACCCTTAAAAACTTAGCGGCTGGGTGAATGGCAGACCTGCCAAAGCCAAAAAAAAATATATATTTTCGTTTTAAAAAAAATTGGCTTGCGGTTTTCACAGATATTATTTTTATTTATTTTTCTTTTTGCTTCAGTTAAAAAAGATATATAATTGCATTTAAAATTTTTGAGAAAAATAAAGAAATTATTGATTTTGCTAAATAGCGTCCTCTAGCTGTTGCAACGGATTCAGAACGACTTCGGTTTTTATAAAATTGATAAAACCAAAAGATCCTTATTAAACGACTTCAAATTTGTCGATTTTCGATTAGCCAAACCAATGTTGTGAATATTTTTGCATAGCAATCTGTATCCCCTCATACCACACTACTTAAACTAAAAGGTAGAGCAAAAACTCAAAAACAAAAGTTATTCAGAATTTTCATTAGATTAAAAAATGCTATACCTTTGATATATGTTTACTATAAGGATTTTTGAAAAAATTCCGCTTTTTGTTTGGCGACTACAGCTAGCCCCCTAGCGGCTAATCTAGAAACTTAAAAATAATTCCACCAATTTCTCCTAGTCACTTTTGTAATAAATATTTTTTACCGCAAGCCGTATGATAAACGGTTTCAGAAATACGGACGGCGTCCCTTATTAGTTGTACACCCGGTATGTATCAATTCCAAACTATACCAGGTTTTGAACAGGGTTAATATCTAATGCACATTGTTAAGTAATTTCAAGGTTTCGAGTCAACAGAAAGGCAAAGCAACAAACCAAACGATAAAGGACACATGCTTTCTTGTGATCAGAGACTCCGAAACGTCGATGGTAATAAAATAATTTTTTTTATGATTACAATACTTTCTCTCTTTCTGCTTGCGAGAAAGTAAAAAACTTTTTCTTTTTGAAATGGTAGATATATTTAATTTGATTGATTGTTTAACTATTAATGTTAACGATCTTATACTAAGACATAACACAGCTTAAAAACAGAATCAAAGTTTCCAAATTTAGGTTTCATTTCGTTTAACAATTTTGCACATTTTCGTGCAACAATCTGATGACTATCAATAATAATACCAACCTTGCATAAGTATCTGGGCAAAAGAAAGTAGTGCAATCCATGGTTTCCAATTCATTGTGCATCCAATTGAACCACTTTTTACCACAATCACCATCTAATTTAACACCTAATTGATTCTATTTAATGACTGCGTCCATGAAATTCATAATTCGGTTGGTTTAACTTACGACACGACTACGGTAACCAACTAGAGGGTTCCTCTTTTCATCGAACGTTGATGTCTTTTTAACTAAATTACTAAAATTCGCACCTAACCGCACTGTATTACACTATTAAAATACAACAACCGATAAATATCCACTTTTAAGTACATATAACCATTTTTCTTTATAAACTTGACCGATTACTATGTTTTGACGTGTTCAGTACCGACGGCCATGTTCGCGCAGGAACCCACTCTTCTTTAGACGGTTCACAACAGCAGGACTGAACCATCGAGTAGGCCATTGGAAATACCGACAGGTTTTTAGAAAGCAATGTAAACACATGATTTTGTGTATCTAAGCGTAGCAAGAATTAACGGTAAATATGTTTAGGCGGGAAATTTAAAGTTATTACTATTTGCGAGTACCGAAACGAGGTTTTAAAAACAGTATCATTCAAAATTATCTAGTTTCCAAATTTTTTGTTCGTCATATTCGATTTTTATGAAATTTAGTATACAAATAGAACGTCAAAAACTAAACAACACAATTTTACTTTCCTCGCCGAAAAAGTATTGTAATTGCGAAAAAAGTTATTTTTTTTTTATTGATACCCTATTTCGCTTATTTAAAGTACGCCTCAGCGTGTTTAAATCCCACTTTCAAAAACGCGCGTGTTTTAAAGTTACCATGGCAACATCAACAACCCGTGAAACGTGAAGGCTAAATATGTCAACTTTTTAATTATTGATTTGACAGAATTACCTTTTAACGTCAAATAAAATATTTTTTTAAGCAATAGTCAACGGTGACAACAATGAATCTTATGTGACAGATTGAAAGTTATTTTTTGTTCTCCTCATTTTCATGACAACGACAGGTATATCACATCACGAATTCGACCATTTCACTTACTTACTAAGTTATTATTTTCATTTTTTGTAATATAAATACCAATAAGTGTACCAATAAAAAAAAATAATGTAAAGTATTCGTGGATAACTGGTCTTTAAAACACTTGCTCTATTTCAAGCACTCCGGCTGCGCCGTCGTGCTTGCAAAATCGCGCATGTTTTAAAGACCTTAATATCCACTTATACTTTAATATACTATTTTTTTATTAATACCCTATTTCGCTTATTTAAAGTATGCCTCAGCGTGTTTAAATCTCACTTTCAAAAACGCGCGTGTTTTAAAGTTACCATGGCAACATCAACAACCCGTGAAACGTGAAGTCTAAATATGTCAACTTTTTAATTATTGATTTAACAGAATTACCTTTTAACGTCAAATAAAATATTTTTTTTAAACAATACATAACCAATGTCAACGGTGACAACAATAAATCTTATGTGACAGATTGGAAGTTATTTTTTGTTCTCCTCATTTTCATGACAACGACAGGTATATCACATCACGAATTCGACCATTTCACTTACTTACTAAGTTATTATTTCTATTTTTTTTAATATAAATACCAATAAGTGTACCAATAAAAAAAAATTATGTAAAGTATTCATGGATAACTGGTATTTAAAAAACTTGCTCCATTTCAAGCACTCCGGCTGCGCCGTCGTGCTTGCAAAATCGCACGTGTTTTAAAGACCTTAATATCCACTTATACTTTAATATACTATTATTTATTAGTGTATCAAGGCCGTAAAGTTGATCTTATTTTAATAAATCATAAAAATTTGCGACCGAGGCGCAGTCGGCGCTAAGCAAAGTCCAGGTCAAATGATCTTTTTTGGATCCCTATCATGTAGATTTACACCAGGCCCTATCGGAAACTGATTTTGATAAGTGGCTCGACTAATATTGGCTAACAGAGATGTGTAATGAAAATCATCATCAAACATTGAAAACATTTTAAATATACGGCAGGCCTATATTTTTTAATTAGGTAAGAAGTAATTCCAAAAGAATCAAGGAGAAACTTTTGTCAACACCTATCAAAATTAAATCTGCCGATTTTGTTTCACGGCTACTAGATTTATTTTTTAAAACATCATAATATTATACCTAAATTAGAAGTTTTCCATGATTATGTCAATAATTCTAAAGTAGTTTTTGGGCCATTGAAATAATGAGTAACAAACCTACACATAAAAGAATCATAAAGTTTAAAAATATTTTTTTTTCGTGGCCACGAAGCTATAAAAACAATAATTTCTTCGATAAAAGTGTTAAAAATTATTATTTTGGCAATAACTCTGAAACCAACAAAGATATCGAACTGCAGTCTTAACATTTTTCTTGCAAATTTAATCTCTTTTCCGATTATGATGTCATAGTTATACTGTATGATTTGAATTTTCGGGTTTGTTCGGGTTTGTTCTGTGTGTCTTTAACAAGACATGACACATATAATCTGTTTATCAATCACTATGGTAATTAGATCTTATAAGTCTATAATGAACACTTGAAAACCGGTGAGCTCCTAAGCAATACATCTAGTAGTGGTATCGGAGGCAACACTTTTTTATTGACAAACAGTTTCAGATTAAGTACAAGTTTGTGAGTATGTACAAGTAATTCGCTATTGGAAATGTAATTTTAGTAATCTAAGAAATCTAGTTAGTGATATTTCATTTTTAAATAGGAAGGGAGATCGTTAAATGTTTTTGAAGCTTCACTTATAGGATTATGGAGTGCAATGTTAGTTCTGACTGTAGTTAGGTAGATATTGTTTGCATTTCTCATAAGGATGAGTTTCATTGGTGTAGATAATTTGGGTGTTTGTTTTCTGCATGTTGTGTATTATTTTGTATATGAGCTTACATTGTTCGAGTTTTAAGATTTGAGAGATAGGTTGTATTTTTAGCATGTTGTAAATTTCATAAGTGTGCGTCCGATATTCTAGTTGAAAGAGTGTCTTTAAGGTCCTATTCTGGAGTATTTGTATTTTATGAAAATTGGTTATGCCACAAGTCCCCCATATTGGAATAAGGTATCTTAGTCTTGATAGGACATATGCATTATAGATTTTATATTTAGCATTAATAGATAAAAAATGTCTGCATCTAAAAATAGCCCCAATGAGGGGCACAACTTTATTAATTAAACCCTCAATATGGGCATTCCAATTCAAGTTCTCGTCCAGAGTAAGACCTAAATATTTTATCGTCCCAACTCTTTCTATAGGAATATCGTTTATTTTTATAATAACATCAAGATTATTGTTTTAGTCTTATCTAAATTTATTTTAAGGTTTTGATTTAACAGCCATCTGTAGTATTTGTTTAACGTATTATTAACAAGCAAAATTAATTGTACAATATCTTCACCACAAAATGTCAGTACAGTGTCATCTGCGAATGTGTAATACCTTGCATCCAGACCCAGCAAACGTAAACTTAAAACAAACAGTAAGTAAAGAAGCGGTCCCTGGACAGATCCCTGGGGCACGCCGCAGTTGTTTGTCCTAGTTTCACTCGTTGTATTATCTATAGTAATATATTGTTTTCTATCCTTTAAATATGTTTCAATTAATTTAAGAACCACCCCCCGAAATCCCATTTTTTTCAGCTTACCGAGTAGTGTTTCGTGCTTCACAACGTCAAATGCCTTACGTAAATCGACAAATACTGCTATCACTAACCTGCCTTTATCTAGATTGGATGCTAAGTAATCCAGAAGGTCCACTGTGGCACTAAGTGTGCTAATATTCTTTAAAAATCCGTACTGATACTGGTCTGTAAGCGCGTGCCGGTCAACAAAGCCAAGCATACGTGTTTTAATATCGTGTTCAATTAGTTTGGAGAATACACTAATCAAAGCTATGGGTCTGTAGTTAGACATTAGTGATTTAGATCCGCTCTTAAATATGGGACATATTTTTGTAATTTTTAATTCATTCGGGAACTCACCAGTGAGTAAAATTTGATTGATTAGCCTAACTAGAGTAGTAATTATAATATTTTCAATATTTAGGAGATCAGAAACAGATATACCGTCGTGGCCAGAGGCCGCGTTACTATTAGGGTTAGAAATAATATCTCTGATTTCATTTTCATTAGTAGGGTTCAAATATAAGCTGTCTTCGCATTTTATTTCCTTAAAACTGTCTATATTCACTACGTTAGTATTAAAAATTATCTTTTCAGTTTCGACCTTTTTTATTATATTTGAACCTATCTCAGAGAAGTAACTGTTTAGATTATTGGCAATTTTATCACCATCAGTTATCAATTGACCGTTAAGGTCCAGTTCTTGAATAGAATCTAAAGGTGTTTTATTTTTTAAGAAAGAGTTTATAACATTCCATTGTTTTTTTGGATTATGCCCTGCTTTATCCCATTTGTTTTTAAAATGCATATTTTTTTGAAACTTTATCTTATTGTTTACTTGATTTTTTAGTTTTTTGTATTTACGAATAAGTTCTATGTTGTATGGAGATAATTTATAAGCTTTGTAGGCTTCATTTTTTTTGTTTATTAAATCTAGTAAACTTGTTGTCATCCAGTCGTTATTCTGGTGACACTTAATTTTTTTGGGCGTTTGGGCTTGTTTTTTTGCATTAGTGATCAGAGATATTAAATCTTGAAAATTATTTACATCTACATTCTCTATCATATTTTGTACAACGTTTTTAAACCTGTCTACATTTAAAATTTGCCTTTCAATATATGACTTTGGTTTATGTATTTTAATCTCTTAAGTCTATTATTAGTTTTCTATGATCAGATAGTGGACTATCTTCTACCCTGACCCTACATCTTTCTATTAACTTATTACTACATATCACATGATCGATAAGCGAGGTTGTATTTAGGGCTACTCTAGTAGCACTATTCAAATTTATTTTGTTAGCTAAATTGTATCCATTTATTCCTAACACATTTTTGAAATCTTTGGTTAATTTACAATTAGAGTCCAAAACATTTATGTTAGTATCTCCTATAATAATATGGTTTGTGCGATATTTATTAATAACTAATTCTAATTCATTTAAAAACTCATTCCCTGGAAATGATGGGGGCCTATAGATAACGCTAAGTTTAAATTTATTGTCAACAATCACACAGATCCAGTTGTAAGGATTGGAACTATTACTACGATCCAACTCTCTAAATTTAATAGCTTTTTTATATAAAGGGCCGCTCCACCTTCTCTTGAATCGCGACAAGAGTGTATGGCCGAATACCCACTAATATTAAATAAATTGGTTTCATTGGGGTATAGCCAAGTTTCTACCAACACTATTATATCACTCTGCTTATCACATTCGATTTCTGTTAGTTTATTACGCAGACTTTGTATATTGTAGTAGGTTATGTTAAGTGTCGCCCTTTTCACTTCTAGTTTTTTAAGATATTTTCATCTTCTATCAACTCAACTTTGCTTGCGTCATTTTTTCGCATTAGTATTTTTCCATAGCTTATCCATAGGTATTTATAATCATTTTTTATTTTATATTCTTTCGCAGCTTTAAATAGTTCAATGTTCTTTTTAGTCAGATCGTGGTTTATATAGATTGAATTATTACCCAAGTCACGGCCTAGGTCGGCCGTATTAAGTTGTTTTTTTTTTTTTGCTATGATCCAACTTTTTTTTATCTTCAGCATTTTTAAATTGTATTTTTATTGGAGTTTTCTTACCTTGCTTTCTTTCGCCTAGTCTGGTTGCAACCTCTATGTTATTTGTAACCTGTAGAGTTTCCGCCAGTTTTTGTGCTAATGCATTAATACTTTCGTTCTCCTTATACGGAATTCCTTGTACTATGATGTTGTTGTTTAACTCTTGTTGTTCTTTTGTATTTAGTTGTTTTTTAATTTCATAAATTTCTCTTCTTAGCTCTTGATTCTCTTTTACCTGTTCTTCGTATTTATCAAACAGCTGGATGTAACCAGAGGTATACCATAATATAGGAATTATCGGAGAAATTTAGAATTTTAAAAATTAATTTTCAATTGTGCCCCCTTGTGGCGAAATGCGGAACTTAAAAATAATTTCCAGAATTTTCTCCTGACCACTTTAATCATAAAACTTTTTCCCCAAGTTTCAATGCTTAGTAGTTTCCGAGATATGGCCGGTGGCCACCCTTAATTAAACACCCTGTAGATACTGTGCAATAAGTGATGGTATTTTTACAAAAGTGTCAACGCCAACAACTTGTGAGAAATATTTCTCATAACGATAACACAGGCCTGCATGAAATTTGTGATGACGTGATTTTTGTTTGTTGAGCTCAGTTTTTATATAGAAACAACTAATTAAAATACAATTGGTCTCTATCACCCACAGATTTTTTTTGAAAAAAAAAAGGAAAAAATATAAAAAAAACTTATACCTAATAGGCGTTTTAAAACATTTTAAAATGAGTGTGGTACGTTAAATTTTAAATGATTGATGAATAAAAAATGATTTTCCGTAGTGCTACACACCTTCCGACTGGAGACTTTTTATCAACTTCAAAAAAAAATTAATGCTGTTATTTTACATAATAATAATACAAAATAATTCGTTTTTGCTTCTGTTTCGGTCGGCCATACAGTTAAGTTAAAGGAAAACTATGAAAATCACAACTGGGAAGTGTGTGAAGATCTAAAAATTTTAGGTCTTCTCTTAGGTCAGCAGTCTGAATTTACTAAATTTCCATGTTTCCTGTGCGAGTGGGGTAGCAGAAATCGAGAACAGCATTGGATAAAAAGAGACTGGTCACAAAGAGAGACTTTAACACCTGGAAACAAAAATGTAATTCGCGAAAGTCTTATTGACCCTCAAAAAGTTTTACCTCCACCACTTCACATAAAACTTGGACGTATGAAACAATTTGTTAAGGCATTAAACAAAGAAGGAAATTGTTTTAAATATTTGTGTAAAACATTTCCCGCTCTGTCAGAGGCAAAATTAAAGGAGGGAATCTTCGTAGGGATGCAGATTAGCAGCTTGATGAAAAATACAGAATTTGAAAAGGTAATGGAAGATAAGGAAAAACATGCATGGAATGCTTTTAAAGAAGTTGAGCATAAATTACTACTATGTTGAGATCGTTGAAAATATGCTGGAAAATTTCAGGAATTTCAGAATATGAGCATAAAAATTCCTATTTACATTCCCATTTGGACTAATTCCCGGAAAATCTTGGGGACGTGGGTGAAGAGCAAGGTGAAAGATTTCATCAATATATTAAAGAGATGGAATAAAGATACCAGGGGCGCTGAGACACAAAAATGATGGCCGAGTTCTGTTGGACATTAAGAAGAGATCTTCCTTTAGCTGAAACAGAAAAACAACCAAAAGAAGCTTTACTGAAAAAAGAAAACGTTTTTTGAAAAAGCGTAACGAATAAATAACAATTTATAATAGTTTATATGTGTATATTTTGTATATTTTTGTATTTTTTTCCTTAAGAGGATTCCGTAGCTACCCGCATTTACAGTTTTCAGGCTGTTTACTCCACGTCGCGAGCGGTCTGCCGACGTGCAAGGGCATCGTGGATGAGAGCAGTTTACGGAAGCCAGTGGCGTAGATAATAACGCGACCAACAACAATTTATAAAATTAGTAATATTAATAATAATAATAATAATAAATATATTTATTTGTATTTAGGTTAAACAGGGTGTTTCATTAAGGGTGGCCACCGACCATATCTCGGAAACTACTAAACATAGAAACTTGGCAAACAAAAATTTATTATTAAAGTGGCCATGAGAAATTTGTGGAAATTATTTTTAAGTTCAGCATTTCGCCTCAAGGGGGCATAATTAAAAATAAATTTTTTAAATTCTGAATTTCTCCCAAAATTCCCATATTAAGGTATACCTTTGGTTACATCATTAAAAAGCTTAAACAATTCTGCATCATTTTGGTTTAAGGTTCATTGGCGTACCGACCTTGATAAGAGTGGGGGAGGCTTTTGAAAGTGTCATCATTTAAATTGCTGTAACTCTAAACGACTTATCCGATTTTACCAAATTTAAGCTTGGTTGGAAAAGAAAGCTAAGTACTTTTAATTGTCGTACTGGTACATAATAGTTTCTAATAAAATTGCTAAACGGCGCTATATGTAATAATAACGGTTTTTTTGATTTTATCCCAAAAAATCAAATCATACGGTATAACTATGACTTCACAATCGGAAAGAAGATTAAATGGTTTGGTTGTAAGAAAAAATGTGAAGACCGCAGTTTGAAACCTTTGTTTGTTTTAGAGTTATTGCCAAAACAATAATTTTGAATACTTTAAATCGAAGAAATTATTGTTTTTTAGCTTTGTGGCCAAAGCATTCGACGCCAAAAAATATTTTTAAACTTTATGATTGTGTAATGTGTAGATTTGTTACTCAATATTCCAATGGCCTAAAGAACTATTTTAGAATTAATGACATAATCAGGAAAAATGTCTAATTTGGGCATATTATTCTAATATTATAATTTTTTTTTAAATAAATCTAGATGGCCGTGAAACAAAATCGGCAGGTTTCCATAAAGCACTTTGAAAACATTCGAGATATACGGAAAGCAAATCGTAAGCCTCAGCATTGGTATAAGCATTTTTGATGGATATAGCATAAATTTTTGATTAGGTAAGAAATAATTTTTAAAAAATTAAGGAGAACTTTTGTAAACACCTATCAAAATAAAATGATAACTCCTTACTTTGTTTATTTATCTCCATGGAATCTGATGATTTTGTTTCACTATTTAGATTTATTTTTTGAAACATCATATTTCATTGATTTCATTGCTCTTTTCGGTTGTTAATTCTTGTTCTAATACACACATTTTACATTTTAAAATAAAGGCACTAAAAAATCCCTTTCTTTTTTCATCTGTTACCTCCATATCTGCAATGGAACAATCGAATGGTAGATGTTTATTGCCAAATATTTGAGAAAACAGATGATGAACGTCAAACATTCTTCTTCCCACAGGAATCCCTCCTATAAACTTCTGATTCTGATTACTAAAATAAATGTATTACACAGTAATGTATACATAACAGAAAATAAAAGTATTTCCAATCACCGCTGCTCTGAAAATCTTTTTCAATAATCATAGTGGGAGAATCAGTTGATGTTCTGTAATGTAATTTATACTGATTAATAATTGTACGTTTATCAATATTATCAATACAGCCTGTATAGCGATCATGACCACTCATTAAAAGTATCTAAAGAACAAAAAAATATTCATTTTTGGGAAATTTACGCGCTAGTAGAGATTTTTTTTTAAAATAGTCCATGGTGTCAAATTTCCGGATATCTGAATACAACTTAAAATTTTAAGCCAAACATCCTACATATTCATATATATATTAATGCATTTTTGGCTTTCACTCCATGGTAAATTTCAAGAAGATTTTTGTTCTACTAGGTTACCGAAGTGCAAAACTAAATAACGGATAATCCGAGAGCTAGTAACACCCGTTTCATGAAGTGTTTGATGCACTTCCAAATTTTGTGTCATAGTATCTACTGGATAGATGAGCAGGTAAGCAACCTGCTCTACCTGGGGACACCAGGTACTGCGCATAGGAGAAAGGTGTCCAAAAATGTTGCCAAAAAAAGTGTTTGATTTAGAGGCCAACAAACAGAAATCAAAATTTAAAATGACACAAAACATAAAAATTAATAAGGCAGACACTTTTGAGGGGGTTAACATTTAATAAAAACACCCCCAAGTTGTTTTTTAAAAAATACAGAATGAGGTGTTTTATTCACCCTGACATTTTAACAGTGTCTTAATTACATATAATAAAAAATAATTACAAAAAGGCAGACAAGACACTTTTTTTGGGGTCTAATGCATTCGGATCTGACGGCATATCTCTTGAAATGACTAAATTAATTGAAATTGTTCCTTTTCTGACAAACATCTTTAATTTTTGATTAGCAAATTCTGTGTTTTCTCAGCAGTAGAAAATTGTCATAGTTTTGCCCCTTTCTAAGGTACCTCATGTTGGCAATGTGTTTGATTTATTACCAATTAGTTTATTATCCGTGGTGTCTAAGCTGTTTAAAAAAATAATATACACCCAAACCATTAACTATCTACTTGTTAACAATGTAATGCCTGGTTCTCAATCTGGGTTTCGCAGACACTACAGCACATCCTCCGTATTGCTTAAAGTATTAGACAATAGTATTCAAGCAGCAGCTCGCGGAGAGACATCCGTATTTGTATTTGGCAATGTGGTAATATGCTTGTTTAGATAAAACAATTTAAGCAAAAGAATCATAAAACATGAAGAATCATTTTCACCTTTTAAAGTCTAAAAAACAAAAAAAATTAAGAACAATTATTAATTAAACACTTCTTTAAAAAATCAACTGTTTTGTTAACAGCAGCAATACTGTAATGTAACGAACGCCATTTAAATGTTCATCGTGCTTTGTATTATATTTTATTTTTTTCTATAGCTGATGTTAAAATGTTGCTATAGCAATTGTTTTGAGTGGATAAAGTATCACTTTAACCGCAAGGGTAAATAAAGTAACACTTTAACAGCAAGGGTAGATAAAATGTTTTAACTTTTTTTATTTAATTAAATTTACAAATTCAAACACATTAATTCGAAGGATTAACAACAAGTGTAATTTTACAATTAACATTATTAGAAACATCTATCTTTCTTCTTCTCGTGCTAATTCTTTTCCGTACATTTCGTATTCACTTCGTACAGAAAACGCAAAAATACTGAACACTCCACAAAAACCAGAATGTAAAATTTGTTTGACATTTTTTGTTGACAGAGTAATTCATATCCCTAGTAACGGAGCAACACAGTTGCGACTTTTGTGCCAAAAATTACAATTTTCAATAGTAATATCACAAGACCTCGTTTTTTTATCGGTTAAATTTTTCAGCTGTCACAAAAACTTTTTTGTTTGGAAATTTTACGAGTTGATTTTGGAAATGTTTATTCTGATTAGATCACGAGAGCGAAGCTCAAGGGATTTATTCTTTGAATAAACATGCCCAAAGTTCAACGAGTAAAATTGCCAAAAATGTTTGAGTGAAAAATGGAAAATTTAACCAATAAAAAAATGATGGTCGAGTGATATTTGGCACGATTATTTCATGAACCCCAAATGTCCCATCCATATCTATTAAGTAATAATGTTTTATATATTTCTACAGGCAGCCTGCGGTGTATTACTTGGAATAGTTATTTTTAGTAAAATTGCATAACATACCACTCAACAAAAACTGTTTAGTTTACTGCTGGCAACCAAACATACAATTATAATTAAGTTTATAATTGTATGTTTGGTTGCCAGCCTTATAAGCAGAAGTCAGAATTTTATGGTTATTAATTAATTAATTAGTTAATTTTTTTATGGTTATCGTTTTGACATTTCATTAAGTTTAGATACAAGATAGAAATACAATTTAAAGTCATGAAAGAAAACTATACAAATGCAGTTCTTATGAATTTATTTATTTTATTTGGACAATGTGTGTTTGCATTAACATGCAAAAAACATTAAAACTAAATTTTTCTTGAAATCCATGCAGTCAACACCCGCATATTAAAGTGTTTGGATGTAAAACGGCCAGCGTTTTTAACATATGTAAAAATAGCATTTTATTAGGTATAATTTTAGAAGTATTTTATTATTTGACTAGTTAACATTTAATAAAATTGTTCTGGATCCTTATAAACTTTCTAAGATTCATTGGCGGTAAATTAGAGTACACTTCGTTAAACTTTATACATGTCCTGCCGATAATTTTCTGAAATAGGGGTACTTTGTCCAAATAAAATAAATAAATTCATAAAAACTGCATTTGTATAGTTTTCTTCCATGACTTTAAACTGTATTGCTATCTTGTATCTAAACTTAATGAAATGTCAAAACGATAACCATAGTAACATACGTAAACATCAGTTTTTGTTATGGCTAACTTACTAATAACCACATAAAAATTGAATTGTATAGAAAATTTTACAAATCATACGTCAAAAAAATGGTTAAACTAGTTAGTTAGGTACAGGTATGATATACAAGAATTAAATGAAATTTTAGCAGTTTTTTAAATCAGTAATAATATACATGGTGTTACATTTGAAAAAAGGACTTATGGTCACTTTTTCAAGTTACCAGAATAAGTGTATTTTTCAACCACCCTGTATATTGCAACTAAGATTTGGGACTAGGGCAAAGAGCCCTATGGTATTAGTTAACTATTTACCAAATTTCAGGGTTTCAGTGTTTTAGAGTTCAAAATTATCAGCATTTTTAAAAGTGACGTTTTCGGACAAAAAAACGGAAATTAATTTATATCTTAGAAACGGTAAGAGATAAGTATAGAGTACAGTTAATAGAGATTGTAAGGAAAGTAATGGGGGTTTCGAAAATAAAATAAAATATAAAATATGGTGTTGCATTTAAAAAAATCGAAGTTTATTAAGTATTATTCTTATGTGGAAGCGGCAACACTGTATTTCTAAACATACTTTAGGTTGGTAGAGCATATCCGTTTATGTACGCGACTAAATTTTCAGAACGATTCCTTTACTGGTTCGTCAGAAACGTCTAACGTTCCATCCACCGTGAATCACCCTTTATAATACTGTATATACAGTAATACCTTGGTATAATTTTATTAACGAGGCATTATATTTATTTTTTATTAATTTTTAAAACCAGTGGTGCAAAACTGATATTTTTTATCAAAAAAAAATTACCTTGTCGGACTTCCATTGTCTTTATTTTGTTACTTAACACAATGTTTCGGTTAGTTAGTATCTCTAACCGTTTTCAAGTGTAAACTAAATTACAATTCTAACAGCCATTTGCAGCGACATTATTTTAAAGGACAGTTAGGCTAAGTGACGTTTAAGGTACCATTAGCGGTTTTTGTGTATTGCACCAACTTTAAGAGACACTTAAAGCACCCATTAAAGGAACATTAACTAACTGACCAAATTCGTTCCCTTAAATAAAGTTAAGTGTTATTTAACCTCAAAATATTGGAAAAAAAATTGATTTTTGTATTATTATTATTATTAATAATAACAATATTGGGTAATAATCATCTTTATTTTCGAGTACACAGCGAAGGTATACAACAAAATAGTGTAATTTTTTGTAACAATAGTGTTTAAAAGTTTTTGACTTGCGAAAATGGAAAACGTTGATGAGGAGGTCCTGGTAGAGGATGTTTTAGACGACGATTTAGAAATCCTTGATTTCATAGATATGGGCTACCCAAGACGAATTTTTCTTAGGCCCAATTACTACCAAGAAATGTCAGCAATGGACTTTTTTAGAAGATTTAGGCTAACAAAGCCTACGGTCATGACACTTTTAACCCAAATTGAGGATCTATTAGAGTATCCAAATGATAGGTATGTAAAAAGTTAATAAATTTCAAAACCATCTTGCTATAGAATGCGACTACCTATTGCAAAACTATATAAGTTCTATCTTGGTGCTAGTTACTGTTTTTCTGAAACAAATTGATCTTATTTTAGAAATAACAGCCTCTCGCCTATGAATCAACTGCTTCTAACCCTCAGGTTTTATGCCAGCAGTGGACACCTGATTCAAACTGTAGACTTTATGAATGTCCATGTCTCTACAGCAAGTAGAGTCATATGCTATGTATCACATATAATTGCATCTTTACGCCCCAGGGTTGTAAATATGCCTCATCCTCAGCAGCAGGTCAAAGCACAGAATAGTTTTTTTAATATTGCTGGCTTTCCAAAAGTTCAGGGATTGATTGATTGCACCCATGTAAAGATTGATTCTCCAGGTAAGTTTTGAATAAACTGAAAGAGAAAACTATACCTAATATGATTTAAAGTGATTTTATCATATTGTTTAAAACTATTTATTCCTTTATTTTAGGGGGAGCTAATGGTGACATTTATCGGAACCGAAAGACTTTCTTCTCACTGAACGTTCAGTGTCTAACAGATGCCAAGTTAAAAGTTATTAATGTTGTTGCTCGCTGGCCCGGTTCAACTCACGATGCCACCATATTTGCCAATTTATCCATACGAGCAAGATTGGAAACTGGAGAATTTGGGGGAAGTTTGATAATAGGCAAGTGTATATTTGTGTTTCCATCAAAGCATCTAGAAGGAAATATAAAGATCTAAAATCTTCCCCTTAAAATTTCTTAGTATTATTACCCTTACATGCAAGTATAACTTACCTTTATGTGAATGATGAAAGAGTTTTGGACTTCCATTGTCTTTATTTGTTTAAAATCACAACGTTTCAACTGGTAAGTATCTCCAGTCGTCTTCAGGTGAATACTAAATAAGTAAAGTAACTACAAGACTATTTATACTAGCTAGGTGTACCGAAGCACAACTGAGGTGGGTGCAGTCATGCGTTCAGTTAGCACGCGATCTTATCCTAAGCTTACATCTATCTAACAAAGGTTTCCAGATATTTCTTAAGTCTAACGATGGTTTACTAAAACAGCCTGGATTCTGGTGAATAGTAGCAGCTTCCTTAAACTTTCTTTTCCTCCAGTGTGGCTCCTTATGTAGGATTTCAGCTTCTGACCACATGATATGGTGGCCATGTTTCCAGGCATGGTCAGCTGCACCTGACTTTTCGGTCTCTCCTTTTAGCGTATTGTTTTTGTGTTCTTTAATCCTTGTCTCGAGTGGTCTTAATGTCTCACCTATATACGATTGGCCGCACTCGCAGGGGATCTGGTAGACGCAGTTTTTCCTATCTTTTTGACTTATAGGCTTTGCAAACCTTCGCAAAGACTCCACTATCAAGATTCTACCAGCCGACAAGGGAAAATCGACCGTCATTATGGATGTTCAGACCTACGATCAGAAAATCGAAGAAGTCCTGCAGAAAGGTAACTACTCTCTTACTGCCAAGGATCCGACCTCTACCATCGAGAGAAGAATCTACCGAACACTTAAGAAATATGAACGATATATACCAGAAAAGACACGGACACGCCTGACACCACACCACAGTAAGCCTCCACATCTCTATGGCCTGCCAAAGATACACAAACACAACATGCCTCTAAGACCCATTACGAGCTCCCGTAATTCTCCAACATACGAGCTAGCTAGATTTCTACTCCCTCTACTCAAACCTCTCCAAGGAAATAGCACATCATTTGTTAAGAACTCACAGCACTTCGTTCAAATAATAGGAGGAAAGGAACTACAGCCAGGAGATCAGCTGGTGAGCTTTGACGTCGAAAGTCTTTACACCAACGTTCCCGTAAAAGACGCCCTAAAGGTTATCAAAAACAGACTTGAGGAAGACCATACTCTACAGGAAAGAACAACGCTCCCTATTAATGCCATCTTGGAACTATTAGAATGCTGCCTCAACAATTCCTACTTTCAAGAAAAGGATAGATTCTTCAACCAAGTAGACGGACTACCGATGGGCTCATCTCTCTCGCCAATAATCGCCAACATATACATGGAATGGTTTGAATCGAAAGCAATGGAACAGGCAAAGAAGAAACCAAAAATGTGGCTGAGATATGTGGATGACACCTTCATTATTTGGAATGGAACCGATGACGAACTAAGAAATTTTCTAGATCACCTCAATAGCTTAACACCAACAATCAAATTCACCATGGAGAAAGAGGAAAACAACCAATTACCGTTTCTAGATGTCAACGTAAAGAAAAATGGTAATAGCATCCAAACTTCAGTATACAGAAAACCTACGCATACAGGTCAGTATCTCAATTTTACTTCAAATCACTCAAACAACACGAAACATGGCATAGTTAAAACCCTCGTGGATAGAGCAATTACAATCTGTAACTCGGAAGAAGCACTTAAAAAGGAAGCTCATCACATCAAGACCGACCTTAACAAAAATGGCTACCCCACAAAATTAGTTGACACAATATTGGAAAACCGTAAGAATCGACCCAACGCGCAAAAAGCAGACAGAGAGGCACAACTAACACTCAATATTCCGTATGTCAAGGGAGTATCTGAGAAAATAAGAAGACTAGGACAACGCTATAACATCAGCACCGTATTCAACTCGAGAGACACCCTAAGAAGCCACCTGACGAAGACAAAGCCTATAAGTCAAAAAGATAGGAAAAACTGCGTCTACCAGATCCCCTGCGAGTGCGGCCAATCGTATATAGGTGAGGCATTAAGACCACTCGAGACAAGGATTAAAGAACACAAAAACAATACGCTAAAAGGAGAGACCGAAAAGTCAGGTGCAGCTGACCATGCCTGGAAACATGGCCACCATATCATGTGGTCAGAAGCTGAAATCCTACATAAGGAGCCACACTGGAGGAAAAGAAAGTTTAAGGAAGCTGCTACTATTCATCAGAATCCAGGCTGTTTTAGTAAACCATCGTTAGACTTAAGAAATATCTGGAAACCTTTGTTAGATAGATGTAAGCTTAGGATAAGATCGCGTGCTAACTGAACGCATGACTGCACCCACCTCAGTTGTGCTTCGGTGCACCTAGCTAGTATAAATAGTCTTGTAGTTACTTTACTTATTTAGTATTCACCTGAAGACGACTGGAGATACTTACCAGTTGAAACGTTGTGATTTTAAACAAATAAAGACAATGAAAGTCCAAAACTATTTCATCATTCAAGAAACATCATTGTCTACGACCTTCAAGCATTACCTTTATGTGTTTCTTGATTAGTATGCATGACAAATAGAGGTATATATCCTAATATATGACAGTTTATGCTTGTGTTTATGTAAGTACATTACTGGAAATTATGTTTCAATCAATGAAAATTGTCATACAAGTATTTTGATAATTTTTTAACATTGCCACTGCACGGAAACTGTGCTTGACATAATCCTGAAAATAAATTATTCCATACAAGTTTTACTATTTCCTCCATCACTCTGACTGAGTTTTAATCAGAGTTTTTTTAGGATAGTTTGACCTAAAAATTGTTATTTTTAGGGGACAGTGGTTATCCACTTCGAAGCTACTTAATGACACCATTGGCAAATCCTGTCTATCCAGGTGAAAACCTCTACAATGAATCTTTAATTCGCACCAGAAATGCAATCGAGAGGGTCTTCGGCATTTGGAAGCGAAGGTTCCCAGTAGTTGCATACGGACTGAGACTTAAGCTGGAAACTGTCATGGCCAACCAGAACCTCCATTGCTTGAAGACATCAATGAAGATAAACTTCAGTATTTAATTGAAACCCAACAAGTGGACATGGACGCACAAGTCAATGGCGGCCCAGTGAATTTACTGCAAAATGAATTTATTCGGTACTTTAGTCAGCTATAGCATTTGAATTTGATTTTATATAAAAAAAATAAAATGAGCTTTTCACTTAACAAAACTTCTTTTAATTTAAGTATACAAAAGTCAACAAACTACATCTAAAAAACATTTTTTAAAATGATGTTTTTACATCACTTAACAAAACCTATAAAAAAGGTAACAAAAATAATATATACTCTATGACTTTTTCATATTCTTGCAACAAAACACAGCACAAATTAACTAGAAAGTTTCTTTAATTGTTTTTTCTTAATTTCTAAATCAACTTGGAGGCATTCTTTCCTAAGGCGATGCTCCTCCTCAGCATGCAGCCTTTCTCTCTCCATTTTTTAAATCGTGTAATCGGCTATTATATTTTTCTTGTCCGCCAAGTATTCATATTTTTCGGCTAAGGCATTTGATGCCAATGTTCTCACTAGTGTGGCAGTTGGCCTCCTTCTATCGGGCCCGTAAAATATGAAAACCATATTATTACAGTGTATAACCGTATTATTTACAGTGGGACTAATGATCTGAAACTGACAGGATTTTGGAACAGAGTATCGCCCCAGAATATATTCTGGGATAACACACTACATATTGTTTTCACATATTTCCAGAATAAAAGGTAAACAGAAATGCTTATTCATTAGAAATCTTACTCTTTTTGGTGTCCCTCTTCCACGTATGCCTCCACCATTTCCTCTGTTTCTTTTATTGTAACCGTGATGATTTTCACTTTGCGATACCCCCAAATCATTTAGTAGTTCGTCTTCGGATTCTATTTCTTGATTTTTATTTGTATCCCTCAATAGTGCAGGATTGAGAGGTCTTTTCAAGTCATTCGTACTGAAATATTTCCAATTACTCTTCTCAGTTCTTGCTTCTCTCTAAAACATTATATGGACAATAAGGTGTGGAAAAAAATATATATTCTTTGAACTGAAGCATATTATGTCAATGCATAAATGCTCATAACTCATATTAACTTTTTTAAAGATATGAGTTATGCTTGTGCTTACTCCTTTAGTTGATGGGTAAAGCATGCTTAAAAAAAAAAGTTAAAACACATCTGCCTGGAATAATCCTGTCATTAAAAAATAGTATTCCTGCCATAAATGAACCTAATAACTTATCAAGTTTAAATGTGGTTTCAGAAAAAGAAAAGTTCATAATATGGATAATAGGTTTTTACATAAGTTAATAATTTTCATATCAACTTATAGAAAATTATAAATGGATGTGTACCTATGTATACCTAAAACCTATATGTAATTCCCGTTTCCAAAACTGTATTTAAATTTGTTGATTTATGCCAAGAATACTACAAACATCTTTTCTGGCACAAGACTCCCAGAGGGAGTACCTACAAAGTAAAAATAATGTGAGTAGGTACAAAGCTCCCTTGGCCCCCTTAAATATTCTCCCCTCTGTGTGTTTGGTGTTTTTCCAAAATTCAATTTTATGACAAAAATATACCTTTTTGCAGTGATTTTCAGTGTCCCCCTAAAGCACACATTATACTAATCCCAAAACAAAATTCAACCAAGTATAAAATAATAACTTACAGAGGTAGATACCCGTTTCTGTAAAATATTTGTTTCAATTGGCAATACTACTATACTTATTGAAGGTTCTGTTAAAAAGGAAAGTTGTGTTTCACTATCGAGTGTATTACTGACTTTAGTTGTGGGCATCCAATTTTTTATCGGAACAGGACTTGACACCCTATATTCATTTTCAAAATCTGTCACCTGAAACAGTTATGAAAAGTCTAAACTTAATTCTATTATAGTTTGTATACTACTATATTGTTATACAAGTTTAACCCTCGGTTTAACCACTAGAATAGCTAATCATAATCATCAGTACTGATACAAGGTTAACAACTACAAGAAGTCTTATTTAACTTATGTTTTAACCACTGTAGAGCAGAGTGTACGACTTTCCTAAAGTAGGTATGTCAAAAAAATAAATATGTTCCTACTTACTGAACTATCAAACACAAATTCAATTCCTGTAGAGTTTGTATCCAGGATTGGGCAATTCACATCTGAGTCAAACTGATTATAGTGCCCCTCCACTGTAATGAGGTCCATGATGGCAAGCACCAAATCATCGAATTCATCCTTCTTGGTTTCGGGGGGTGGCAAGCCTCCACCAGTTTTTAGGAACTCTTGTCGGACCTGTGCCCTTTTTTTTCTCATTGCCATTTTCTTGTTTTCATAGCATCTTTTTAGTTGCTCGATGGTTCGATTATTTAAATCGGACGAGGTTGCGTTAAACTCGTTACATATTTTCACCCAGGCTTCGTTTTTTTGAAAATTTGTAATGCCATTTGTTTGCTTATTTTCCAATATATTTTTATATAGCAACGCTACTGTAAATAGATGATTTACTTCTCTGGGGCTAAAATTCAGCCCCCTAATTCTTTTTGCTTCTGCCGACATGAGAAAATATAACTTTTTTTAAAAAATTCTTAAACGAAAGCTATTTTAAGTTAAAGGTTATAAAGCATTAAAATTAAAAGCAATGTTCCAACAGGAAAGAACAAAAATTACTGCGTCCTTGCGATGTTACTGCATTGTAACGAAAAATAAAGAACCTTTAGTTAAAGTTGTTAGAAAATGTTTCCGTACAAACCATTTGCAATTTAAGTGACAATTAAAATTAAAGGTCCCTTTGTTAAAGGACCATTAATAAAAAGTCGCTGCAAATGGCCGTAAGGCTTCTGTCTTAAATACTATCCATGTGCAATAAAGCTTGATGACTCCGCCTACGTGCTTATTGGAGTGTGGAGTTTGAGCTGTTGGTTTTGGACAAGGAGATGCTTCCAGATATTGGGGATACCTATACTTGGTTTACTAAATATATGGGAATTTTGATTCCTGAAAACGGCTTCTTTGAACTTTCGTTTTCTCCAGTGCTGTTCCATGTCCAAAACCTTGGCTTCTGACCACTGTATATTATGCTGGTTAGTCCATAATACATGTTCCGCTATACCTGGTCTCGAAGTTTCACCTCTTTGAGTATGTTTCAGATGTTCTTTAACTCGGACGGGAAGAGGTCTTTTTGTTTCCCCAATGTACGACTCGCCACACTCGCAAGGGATTTGATAGATACAATTTTTTGTGTTTTCATTATGGGGGGGGGGGGGGGGTTACTTTTGTAAGAAAGCTTCTAAGTGTATTTCCGGATTTGAAGGCTGTTTTGATATTATAGTTTTTGATTATCCTTCTAATCTTTTCAGAAATCCCTTTGACATAAGGTATTGTGAGGAATGTTTTCTCCTCTTTCGTTTCTGTATTAATTTTTACTTCGCGATTTTTAAATTTTGAGATGGAATAAGTTACAAGGGTTTCACGGTAACCATTCTGTTTTAAATCTTTTTTAATGTTTGAAATTTCAATATTAAGATCATCCGGATTGTTGCAAACATTAGATGCTCTATGATAAAAGTTTGAATTATGCCCTGTTTTATGGAGTTTGAATGATTTGATCCGTGATTAAGATATTGCCCTGTGTGAGTGGATTTCTTGTACACTGAAGTTTTTATGTTTTCAGCACTTCGTTTGACGAGAACATCGAGAAAGGGTGGAGTAGAATGTTTTTCTGTTTCCATGGTAAATGTAATGGATTGTCTTATACTATTAATATGTTCCAAAAACCATATCAGCTCTTCGTTGCTGTCTGTCCAGATAATAAAGGTATCATCAACATATCTAAGCCAAAGTTTAGGTTTAATCTTGGCAGTGTTAATAGCCTGTGAGTTAAACCATTCCATGTACAGGTTAGCCACCACCAAAGAGAGAGATGAACCGATTGGAAGACCGTCATCTTGGGCATAGAACTTATCTTTTACTTGAAAGTATGAACTACGTAGACAACACCATCACCATGCAGCGGCAAACTAGTGCGTTCTGAAAGGGTTAGGTCTTCTATATTTTTTAGTTTTTATTTTTTTTCGCCTTTAATACTCATTCGACTTTAATAACATTTTAGGGGTATGTAGTTAACTATAGGAGTCAACCAAATAAGTAAGGAAATATATAGCATGTGATCTAAAAAAATACATCCTTATGACGTCACATTTTTTGGAACACCCTGTATAAAAAAAATATTTTCCAAAAATGCACTCCAAGATACAGGTAAGGTCTGCAAATTATCAACACATAACTTAACTTAATTAATAAGTGAGCTATAGAAGAAGGGGGGTGAGGTGCAGGACCCTGTATAAGCAGCTGACGCATAATCCCTCATTATCTTTGCAGCTGACTTTTTTTAAAATTTATTGTCATCACATAAACATTTGCTGTACACATTTTCAAACGACCTGAAATCACTTTTAGATAATTTTTTTTTTACATAATTGACATTCTTTTACGACTAGGTCCACCACGACTCTGACAGCTGACGCTTATTTTGATTGCAAGCTATATCTAGTCTATCGAATACATACAAAATTAAGCGACCTGAAATCACTATCAAAAATGCAACGCTACCTCCCGGGCTAATAGCGGAACATGTATGGACCAACCAGCATAATATACAGTGGTCAGAAGCCAAGGTTTTGGACACGGAACAGCACTGGAGAAAACGAAAGTTTAAAGAAGCAGCTTTCATGAATCAAAATATACAATACAATACAAAATATTTAGTAAACCAAGTATAGATATTCCCGATATCTGGAAACCTCTTCTTGTCCAAAATCAACAACTCAAACTTCACACTCCAACAAGCACGTAGGCATCATTGCAAATGGATAGTATTTAAGACAGTAGCCTTAGAATTATAATTTAGTTTACACTTGAAAACGGTTAGAGATACTAACTAACCGAAACGTTGTGTTAAGTAACAAAATAAAGACAATGGAAGTCCGACAAGGTAATTTTTTTGATATTACTTCATTGTCTATCACCTTCAAACAGAGTCATTTTTGTTTTAAATAGGTTAAATTGGCAAACGTATTTAATAAACATCCTAATTGTTAGCTTAACGAATTATAATTTCCAATACAATGCGATATCTTCCAATTACAGTTTATGATTATTTTTTTCATGATCTGTACGAAGACACCTCAGTGGATGGCTTCAAGGTTAATTACACTTATATTAAAACCTTATTTCAATATTCGAATTCGTTACGACGCTTCTAAAAATTTAGAATATACTAGGCTAAATAGAGTAAGGAGTTTATTAAATAAAACCATACTTTTTAAAGGACAGTAGGACTAAACTAGTTATTTTTCTTATTAGATAATATATGTAAATATATATTTTTGCATTAAATCGTTGTATTATTTTTGGTTAACTGAAGAAAGTCTCAATCCGAGTTTTTCCTACATTGCTAACCTTAATATACTAAATAAATAATAACCTTATAAGACATTCAGCGGTGGAAGAACATCCTAATAAGCCGCCATGAAAAGTGATCAGTGCTCTAAAAATATCATTGAAACATTAAGAACTGATTTTTCCTTACACAAAGATTAAATGTAAACTCACCGACAAAAAAACCGGCACCTAAATTTTTTTAGTAATTTCAATAAGGCATAACCTTTTTATTTTTGACTTTATTGCAATGATTTTTCACTATGCGATAGATATATTCATTAAAATTACGCTGCAGTTTGTTCTGATGTAATTTTGGTTGCTTAAATGTTTATATACCAGGGTAAGTCAAAATGATGTTTTTTGTCGGAAGTTTAAAACGTCCTGTGGAAAAAACACGCAAGAGAACCTTGTTTAAAAATGATTTACGATAAAGCTGGATGTATTCCTAGCATTTTGTTTTTTGAATCATCTGGTTATCTTGTTTCTTTTACGAGCTACGCATTTTTAATTGAAACGCTGCATTTAAAAACATTTTTTACTTCAAACATTAAAAGTTGTCATTAGAGCACTTAAAATTAAAATCAAATGTTAATAACGAGTGTGTCCACTTCTAGCCGCAATGGTAGCTTGCATTCTTCGTGGCAAGAAATCAATTTGAGTGATTATTTTTTCTTGAGGAATAGCTTCATATTCTTCATTTAATGCTAACCTGAGCTCTGGTAAAGTTGTAGGTTTGTTGGGACGGTGACGAACGTGTTTTTTAATTGATCCCAAAGATGCTCAATTGGGTTAAGATCTGGGCTACAGGGTGGCCATTCTAACCTTTGAATTCCAACTTCATCCAAAAACTCATTTACTACATCTGCAAAATGCATGAGTATAAACTCTTCTCCAATGAAAGGGGCAAATGGAAAGACAGCATCCTTCAATATATCTGTGGGCAGTTAGAGCTCCATTTCCCACAAATATTAGGTTTGTACTTCCTTCTCGAGATCAGCCACCTTAGCCAACAACCAAGTAAGTAAAAAAGGTTTTTTTAAATGCAGCGTTTCAATTAAAAATGCGTAGCTCGTAAAAGAAACAAGATAACCAGATAATTCAAAAAACAAAATGCTAGGAATACATCCAGCTTTATTTTAAATCATGTTTAAACGAGGTTATCCGGCGTGTTTTTTCCACAGGACGTTTTAAACTTTCTACTAAAAACATCAATTTGACTTACCCTGGTATATAAACATTTAAGCAAGCAAAATTACATCAGAACAAACTGCAGCGTAACTTTAATGAATATATCTATCGCCCAGTAAAAAATCATTGCAATAAAGTCGAAAATAAAAAAGTTATGCCATATTGAAATTACTAAAAAAATTTAGGTGCCGGTTTTTTTTGTCGGTGAGTTTATATCGATATTTTTTTTAACGCTTCTAGATTTTTCCATGTAAATAAATAAATTTAAATAAAACTATAATTTCTTCTGCTGCTGACATCTGTTAGAAATACTTCTAAGCTTTATTGAAAGATCTGAGTTAACGAGTTTATTTCTATCTGTTTACTTTTACATTTATACCTTCGTTTGTTTTAACGCCATGAGATGGAGTGGCTAAATATGATTGTAAAATAAAAGTTCAATACATTTTTTTGTCGTTCGCCATTGAGTCAAAAATTAATTGTATCGCATGTTAAGTTATTGTTGCTGGGGATAGGGGCTTAGCTAATGGCTAATGAAGGAAATGGGTGGACCACCCAAGGTGATCCAAATACAATATACCATTTTACCCAAATCATCACCAACGGCGTATCCAGCTCATGCGTCTGGGGGGGGGGGGGGGGGGGCATCGGGATCGCGGGCGAAATTTTTTTGGGTGCCACGCCCTTTTTTAAATCATGGTGCTTGGTTTTCAAGTGAAAAAATAAAAAACACAACACCAAATCCTCAAGAAAAGCACAAAAACAAACCCGGTAATAATTGAGGTGAAGAAAATGTAATAGTATAGGAAATGTTTAATGTGTTGCCTATATGTTGCCGAAATCAGAGCCAACCAAATTACAATAATTAGCGTGGGACTTCTTGTTACATGTTTGGTTATTTTCATGTAAATATTTTGAAAAAAAAGCAAAATAACTTAAAAAAAGCAAAGAACTTGCCTCCTAAATATGGGAAATAAAAATCTCTTACCATCTCTAACCATTATTTTTAACACTTTGTTGCCATAATATGACTTTTTCGTTAATATTATTTCAAGGCAGGGATTAACAGTTTCCAAATAAATAATAAATAGTCGAGCATAAGCAGGATATTTGAATAGCGTATACTTGCAAAAATAGTAATTTACGTTACAAGACCGGAAAGTAAAGTTTTTTAGGTCGAGACAAGCATTTCCAGTGCGAGCCGTAGGCGAGTCCTGGAAGCTTGGAGAGACCTGCACAACACTAATTTTCGGTTGCGTGACGTAGAATATTTTTTTTAAGACCGAGACTTTACTTACATTAAATTATTTTATATTATTTTTAAATACGTCGTATGACTTCTCGTAACGGGCATTTGATTTTATTGGCAATATATCGTAAGTCGCTTTCTTTGCTGCTTCCAAAATTTATTCTGAAATCTCATTTTCCGTGTCGGATAATTCAAAATCTGAATTCATATTGTTAAATTTGCGCACTCGCGAAACAAGTTTGACATAAACGAGTCGCTCAGAAGCAGAATGGCCCAACTGAAAAAATTACATTTTTCAGATAGGTCGGTAATCGTAAATACCATTTAATTATCTAAAAATTTCAAGTGGCCCAATTGACCTTCCTTTATTATTTACTAGATGGCGTTGCCAGTACACTTGGGCCGGCAGACTAGTTTTAGAAAGCACGTAGCAGCAAAGTGGCCCAAGTGACAGTTGGGCCAGTCTGGTTTTCAGTTTTGTTTTGACAAGTTGGAAGTGTGTTGTAAGTTGTTGTCAGTCAGTGTCTGTTTTACTGTTTTGTCAATTATTGTGAACGGGAAATCCAATCTTTAGTTGTGTTTTTGACCAGTGCGGTGGCCAAAATAGAAACATTAAAATGGCTGCAATTTGTACATACATTACTTATTCTGATACTTTTAGTCCAAAAGTTATCCATCACAAATTTCTTGTTTCAGGCCATTCCTATTTGCCATGTGACCAGGATTTTAGCATGATTGAAAAGCAAAAACGTTTCTTTCAAGATATTTTTTTGCCAGATGATTGGATTAAAGTAATTTTAAGTGCCAAAAAGATCAATAAATTTAAATTAGTTAAAATGAGAAATGAAGACTTTAAAAGTACGGTAAACTTGGAAAAAGTTCTGACTAATCGAAAAAAAGGAGAGGAAAACGTAAAAGTCGAATGGCAAAAATTCAGTGGCTAAAGTTTAAAACCGACGAGCCTTTTAATATTAATTATTGTAAGTATTCCAATAATCATGGCACTCTTTTCTACAATGTAAACGTGACTAAAAAACGTACAGGGCTTCAACAGATGAAGCAAGATGCCTTTCAGTTAGATATTTTGTATCCCACAGGGCGACCCATCGAAAACTTGAAGTACAAAGATCTCCAAAACCTTCTGTGCTACATACCCCCAATCGCCCATGAATTTTATAACAGTTTGACAACTAGTGAACATGCTGTTAATGAAGATATTGTGATACAAGATCAAGACGTTGAGGCTCAAGTGCCATAACTTGGATTTTTTCTAAATGATTCTCAAGGGCACAGTGGCCCAAGTGTTATTTCTTTCAAGAAAAAAAGTGTTGTGATATGCATTTTTTACCAGAATGATTTTATGTGCCATATTATTATCACCAAAGTTGTAAACCTATAATAAAGAAATTACTTATATTAAGAATTTTCGTTTGATTTTCTATAAAATTTTTCAATGTAAATTATTTCAAAACTGTTTTTTTGCACTTAGGCCACTCTGCTTCTGAGCGACTCCAATAAATTAAAAATCAACGAACTGTCACTCGACAATACATCAAAATGTTGTTGTCATAGTGACGAAATCAAGGTAGCTTGTATTATCAAA
Organism: Polydrusus pterygomalis; assembly: GCA_963969555.1. Classification (NCBI taxonomy): domain Eukaryota; kingdom Metazoa; phylum Arthropoda; class Insecta; order Coleoptera; family Curculionidae; genus Polydrusus; species Polydrusus pterygomalis. Next base: position 113,574,638 of record OZ018378.1, read on the forward strand.
GAGCGATTGGAAAAATAAAAAACAGGGACCGGAAAAATCTTTTCCGGTCTCTAACGTCAATTTTCCGGTCTTGATCGACAAAACGTTATTTTCTGGACGAAAAATTGTCCAGAAAGTGTATATTTTCTGGTCGGTTTTAAAAAAAAAGCTTATACCCACTTTTTAAATTAGAAACATTGACCTTGATCTGGAAGAATTTGTTGATTGGCCTCGACAATTTAGCCGATCAAGAAACCCCCGAATATTGATTATTTCCTATAAAATATTTAATTAAAAAATTTATTATTTTCTTACACGAGTATTTTTTTACTAGCTATTTTTATCTTATGTGATATGATGCCTTGACCTACCATATTCTTCCGCATCACACGTTACCCTGCGACATTGGCCATGGCCTTCACGCTCCGACAGATTTTACTATATTTTTATTGCACTGCAATTTTGCAGGATTGCAGGTAATAAATAACTAACTTTAAGTAATAAGAGGTTCAGGTACAAAGATTCATAAAAGTTATTTATTCCTGCATGGAAAATTAATTAAATACCCATCCTTTTGCGTCATAAAGTTTCCGCTTAAAGGAAGTTGTAATCGCAGAACAAATGTTATCGTTGGTAAATTACAGTATCTGTCATTTTTGTTTAGAAAAAACTTAAAAAATGCTCATGTCCATGTTAACATTAATTCCTGGTTGTTTAAACTTCCTGAGGTTATGGTTTCCCGAAGGACGTGAACGCATCACTATTTCGTTTTGTCGTTTTGCCTTTATTATTTTTTATTAATATGTATGTAAGGATATTAGGTAGTGAAAGGACCTGTAAACCAGAGTCGGGATCCAACACTGACTTTCGAGGCTCATGTAGACCACCTGGCGCAACGCCTGCTAAAGAGCATTTTTTTGTTAAAGAGCCTGGCGCGAATACTCCCGAGGACCTCGCTGCTGAGTACTTTCCACGCGATATTCCAGTCGGTGAGTGTGTATGCTGTTTTGGCATGGGGTCACTCTAGCCACGCAAAGCGTATATTTGCACTTCAGAGGAGAGCGGTGCGTATTGTGGCGGGACTTGGATACAGGGATAATGTCCGACAGACATTTAGCGATTTGGGTATATTGACCATGCCATGTAGATATATTTATGAGTGCCTCCTATATTGTTACAAAAATCAACAACGATATACACCAAATAATTTCTTTCATAGCTATCCAACGAGACAGAGTGACGACATCAGGCCCGCGTATCTACGTCTGCAGAGGACAAGGTTCTCTTTAAATTACTATGCACCTATTCTGTTTAATAGACTGCCAATACGGTATAGAGATATGCCCGAACAGGGGTTTAGGACTGCAATCAAAAAATGTTTACGTGAGAGTGCCTTCTATAGCATGGACGAATTTCTGCAATGGATATGTAAGGTTTGTCATTTAGTTAGAATATAAAAATTTTAATCTGTTTAGTCTTAGTTAGAGATTAGCTTTTACTTATATATGACTTTGTATGACGTGAGTAAAAATTTTGTAATTTAATGGCTCGAAATATATTTGATTTGATTTGATTCGATTCGGGATGATAATTAATTGGAAAGTATTATTTATTATTATAATTATTAGGGAATAAAATTTTACAGTCAATTATAGTACTTACCCCAAGTGGATACATACATTGACGACCGCCCTTTTTTCCAGGGGGAGCTGCTCCTAATTTAATGCCAATATTAAAAGCGATATCTCAAAAACTGTAATTCTCAGGAAGCTGAAATTTTGGAGACACTTATGTTGAACTGCACAAAGGTTTTTAACAATAAGTACCTACTCAGCTAACTTTGACTATGCAGTTATGATATTATTAACAAACATAAATTACTCACAATCAAAGTGGTTTGGTTAGTTTTGATACAACTCTTGAATAAGTTTGTACAAGTTTGCACTAGTTTGTACAAATTTGTTCAAGTTTGTACCGGTGTACAAGTGAGTAAAAGTTTTGAGTTTTCGCTTTTTAAAAATGATATTATATTAGGGGCAGCTCCTCCAGGGAAGAAAAGAAGCGTCGTCAATGAGTCCTCAAGCCGACTCTGATTTAAAGGTCCTCACTACCTGATATCCGTACCCTAGTGATAATACAGGGAGATGTTTTTTTTCGAGCTTTGCATGATTTAATAATCAATAATTAAAAATTAGAAATGCCGTGACTAGAAAAAGTAAGAATTCCCTTAACATGTTGATACCACGATGAAAGCTCCATTGACAGATTTTCCCTCAATTGTTTCCCAAATGAACTAGCCAACAAAATAATTTTGAAAAAATAGAACTGTATTGTAAGATGCTATTTTAAGGTGTAAATTTTTTATTTTTTCAAACACTATCTTCAAAATGATCAGGTTTTAGAATTTAGTAATTATTGTAGTAAAATACAGTGTGTCCTGGTTAAGTTTGTCACCCAACTAACGATTCTCGATCTCTAACCGATAGGGGGTATTTTAATTCGTCGCATTATCAAAGCAGCCTGCGGGGAGAAGGGGTTATGGGTTAAACCTCCCCCCAAAAATTATATTTTCCAACTTAACGAAAATAAATTAATGGAGTTGTTAGATTGGCTATTTCAGTTAGATATATTTAAATTTTAGAACATTGAAATTTACCCAATGTTCATAATATTTTTGTAAAGTTCCTAAAATTTAAACTTTTTAAAATATTCGCATTTGGAATAAATCGGGTTTTTAGAGAATCAGGTAATACCTACTCTAATTATTATCTTTTATTTATGCCGGGTTAAACAACCCCGATTTCCGCGAATTTTAATTTAAATGCCACTTTAGGCCGATTTATAAATTGATCAGGTCGCTGTCTATAATTACTTTCTGGTCACAGTCAGATTTAAATATTGTTAGAACGATATACCGGGGTGACTTGACACATGATCGGATCTTGCATTACATTGTGAATAGTGTAATGTAAAATGCAAGCCACAATATTTAATCAGACTGTGAGCGGACCGTGATTAGACCGGTACGCAACAACTAGGCAACTGCAAATGTGGCCATTGGCACGTGGCAGTTACACGCAGACTGAAAAAAAAGCGAGTCGAGAATTTGGGCTTCAAACCTGGGGAATGGAACGTTTTTTTTAGTGAGTATGTTATTTACCTTACGTATGTTATGTTGTTATTTGAGGAGCGTTTATACAAAACAAGACAGATCCACTTTTTGCATAAAATGAGATATATATGGATTTAGGGTATTTTTTCAAGATTTTATCGATTCGTTTCATAAAAATCGTTCTAAATCAGACCAAAACCATTTAAATTTGCATGTACATGTTCAGCGTTCAGTCAAAATCAGAAATCCAAAATTAAAATGATTTTTAGCGAACTGGTCAAAACTAGACATATCCAATCATACTTTGATACTGTATCTACAAGAAATAGAACAAACCAAGACATATCCATACACAAAAATTTTCATAGAAAGCTTGTATTATTTTTTGTATCTATAATAAAAAGTTTAAAAATATTTTGTCGGATGTATTATTGACAAATTAATAATATTACTTCTTTACAATAAAAGTATGTTTTTTAATAAAAACGCCGAATAACATAAGAAATCATACCGTGATCACGCAAAACGAGACATATCCACAATATCCACCTTGCGTTCAGACAAAATCAGACATTTCCATTAAAATTTTTTAGTTTTCTACATACTTACATATATTTTTTTTAAATATGAGTATGTGCAAAACACTTATCATCCGATGCTCTATAATATTTAATAATTTAGAAAATTTTCCTTTAAAGGCCCTAAAAGCTAAAAGTTTTTCGCGTTTTTATCGAAATAAGTTTATGAGGACATGTCATTGTCTTGTTTTGTATGAACGCTCCTCATTTGTTAAAATCAAATTTCTCTAAGAACACGCCGCATCGTGGCTGTGTCACCTGTCATTTATGGAACCCTATTGAAGTCTGGCTCATTTTACGTTAAGATGTTGGCAACAGAGGCCGGACTAGGCTAAGTTATTTAACGGTAACATTCACCATATTTTATACTTGTATGGTGGTCTTAAATAATTTATTAACATAATGTTTGCAAAAATACAGTCTCCCCCCCCCCCCAATTTTAAGCGCTTAACCTCTGCAGACATCAATACACCCACCCTGATATGACGAATTGATGACCCATTTTTTTTAACTAGGTTAGAAAAATTTGTACCTACACCGTTGCCTTAGAAATTTATTTTGTAAACCTTATTTTGCTTTTTGTGTTTACTTACTTATTTAATACAAAACCTTTATTTTTTGATATTCCTTAATCAAAGCGGTTGCACATTAATTTAACCTTTTCAAATACATTAATAAATTAGTTTGTTATTTGCTGGTTTTCACAGAGGATATAACATTGACCTACGAAGGTTATTTCCTGTTAGTTATTATCTAACATTGGTAATAGAACTCGGGCTTGGTATTTTGGTATAACCGAAACATTTTTATAAGTTGTTATTTTTGTGTGTTGCTGTTTAAAGTAAAAATATGCTTATTTAGGTTATTGAGATAAAATGGAAAGTTGTTACTAAACTATTACTTCACCATTCATGTTAGCGTTCGTAGCAAGAAAGTTATAGTTGTTAAATTGTATCACTGTTGCATTTTTATGGCAGAGAAATTTGCCAAAAATGTATGGTTTATGATAAAAAAATAATAGATATTTCTTGACACAAGGTATAGGACATAACATCTTTGAAATATTATTAATATGGCTGGACAAATTTTTATCAAGATGGTTAAGAAAATTGCCAATTACTTTGCTAGGTTGTCCAAAGAAAGTGACAACTTTAAATTTGTCAGAGTTTTTGCTTCTAGGAAAAACTAAGTCAATAGCCTTCCTTTTTTTAGATTTGGTCAATTAGATTTGAGTTATATCCATTATTAACTGCAATTTGGTTTATATTCTTCAAAAATATAAGTGAGAAAATTTTAAAATAGTATAATGGGACAAAGATATTTAATTACCTAGTTTCTAAAAACCTTGGCAAAAATAATAAAAAATTTTGCTTCTAAATTTGTGATCATAGAACTTAGTTTTAGCATACTAATCAAACAAAAAAAAATAATTAACTAAGTTTAGGTATTAACTAAGTAGGTGGTATAACTTTAAAAAGAAAAAGAAATATTTTTTACATTTGAATCATTTCTACCTTATTTCTCCGTAAGAAACAAAACAGAAGAGAAAATTATTCCATTCCATTTTAATTTTATTTCTTGAATTATTGTTACCAGTTTAATTTTTAGGTAGAAACTAATATTGTCAATAATTAAAAGAGAAACTACAAATATTTATACTTTAATATTTTTAAGATATTACTTGTAGAGATTCCTTACAGATTGTTTTTTCAAATAAAATATATTTTTATACCTATTCCATCAATACTACTAGGTAGGTATATTCATTATTACTGGGCGTACTTATTTAACCTCCTAACAGTATTGCAAACTTAAAACTAGAAAAAATATTATTACATTAAAATTATTCTGTTGCAATTGATTCCATGAGCACATCAAATTTATATTATTCCTAGTAGCATTGAGTCTCAGTTTATGATGGTTCCTCGTTAGGCTTGTGTATTCAGCAGGGTTAATGCAGTTTATCATTTGAAAATCTTAAATAATTAAATAGCGAAATACTGGTTTAGAAAGAAGAGTAGATTAACTAGCTATTTAGAATTCGATATATAATAATGTTACAATCCATTCTTCTTCAGTAATTAATTTAAAATAGTATAGTATTATTACATACCGGTGTTCGGTGTTTCATTACTGTCGAGAGATTCGTTAGTTATCCGATTCGCGAAGCGTCGAGGTTAACTTTAATCTCGTGATAGTAATGAAAACTTTCCTCTGAGGTTCGTATACTATTTTATTTACAACCACACCGTTAGTTGTACTGGTTGCAGTGCTATAGTAATGGACCATAACTTTAAACAATTTTTTCTATTTCACGTTCATAATAAGCTCAGTACGAACCGCATTTGCGGATCGTAATGAAGCTATTTCGATACGCGTTTTTTCTTTATTTGATTTTGGTATCACATTTTGTTTGTCATAGCCATCGCTTTCCATCTTGTGTGCGGCATGAGAATGAAAATTTAACCTAGAAATATAAAGTATTGGAAATGCTTAAATACCTTCCCATTCACATAGCTTCGGTGTAAAGGATAAAAACACCTTTCTACGATATCAAAATTAAATATAGTTTCGGTGGCTGACTATTTATAGAAATCTGTAATATTAAAGGCTTTTTTACAGATACCTGAAACTTCTACATAAAATATATGTCAATTATTTTACTCTTTTCAATTTCTACTTAAGATCTAGAGTATTCTAACCCTTTATTTTTCTGGGAGTATTCTAGAGTTTTAGTGTTTTGTGATAAAGAATACAAATAATGTTAGTTCCTATAATCAAAACTAAATATTTCTACTTATGTTTAATAGTACAATTAGTATAAACATTTATAGTAACTGTGGAAGTGTCCTGAGCACTAAACTTAATGTCTGGCATATTTTGATTTAAAACAATGTTTTGTTCGTAATTATATGTCTTTGTAGCAGACCCTCATTTAGAAATGTATTGGCTTGTTGAAGGTGTGGGAGCAATAGAAGAGCTAGAAGCTACTATAGGTGAGTTTGAAAAAGGGCTCGATACAGAAAGCATTTGTGCTACCTCTATTTTCCTTTGCAGTGACGTGTCGATATAGCCCTCTGCAACAGCTGAGGACTTCCAACCTCCATGTTTCTTAATAGTCACCAAGTCACTTCCATTATTAGCTAAGTGAGAAACACTGGAACGTCTAAAACAATGCCCTGTATTACATTCTGGATTTGGGAAATTAAGGTATTTAGCGATCAAACTAGGAATTTTTCCTATAGTATTTTTACCTATGCAATACCCGTTGCGAAAAGTAAGGAAAAACCGTTTATGTGTTGTGTTTTCAGGCCTTAAATTTAAATATTTTTTTATTAGGTCCATCCACAACTTCTCGACTATTACAAAGTGCCTCGGAACATTTGTTTTGGTTTTAGGAATTTTCACTAGAATTATATCATCTTTAATTTCAATGTCGTCTATTATTATATTAGTTAGTTCTTCCCTTCTGCATGCTCCATTAAATCCCATAATTAGTGCTACCTTAAATAAAGATAAAATAAACATAATTAATAAGCATTAGTTTATAACTATAAAGTAGGTAGGTAGTGTTTTTATCGAGGTTTTTCTGGTAATTTTCTTTTTTGTATATTTAACAACATTCATATTTTAGAATTGTAGATGTGTAAATAATATTTCAAAATAGGTACTTACTTTTACAGCCAAATAAATATTATCATTCGCTTTAGTTAGGAACGCTTTTGAATGTTCATATTCCAAAATTTTCGATTTTTTAGGCTCGTAACCTTCTGATTGCCTTTTTAAAAATGCTTGAAGTTTAGCATATCTTGAAATATCAATGTTCTTATTAATATTTATACAGGCCCGTAACTTGGAGTATAGGGACCATAGTGTTGATGGCTTATTAATTTTACTCTTCGCATCAAAAAATGCTAATAAAACATTTTCTGTAAGGTTAGTAACGCCTTTTTCTTCACACCATTTTCGAAAATTTTCATATTCTTTTTCATATAACTTCTGGGACTTTTTTGGCAAAAGGCTGCTTAAAGTAGTTTCTGCCACTGCTCTTAATTCTGGAGGAGTTAAACTGTCCATTATTTAATAGATTAGTAAAAAAAAGTACCCAGAGCAAATTTTTAAATCGAATTTAGAGTCAATTTTGTTAATTATTGTTAATAAAATGGCGGCTAGAATTAAACCGCGATTTTCAAATGTTTCTATATTTAAATTTGTTACCAACCTTAAGATATTAAAATTTTTCGCGGGATTATTTTGGGAAATAAATGTAACTTGTTCTTGATTATAAAAGGTGAAATAGAAAAAAAATGTATAAAGCACATGTTTCATAAGGCGTTTTAGCGCCCGTGTCAATAAAAAAACTCGCCACTTCGTGGCTCGTTTTTTAAAATAGACGCGGGCGCTTAAACCGCTTCTTATGAAACTCGTATTTTAATATACTATTGAATTATTGTCTCGTTCTGTCAAATTTGTGTTATAATAAGTCAAACTTGACCATTAATTTTAAAAAATAATGTGATAAATTGTTTAATTATTGTTGTTAATTGTCTTGTTGATATACGTTCCTTGTATAAGGATTGTTAAATAAAGATATTACATAAATATTTTGCTTTATTGAATGAGTGGGAGAAATGAGAGAAGAACAAGAATGAGGGAAATGAGTGAGGGAAATGAGTAAGGGAAGTGGGTGAGGGAAGCGGAAGAGGGAAGTAGACGTAGGTAATGTGACACTTCCAAACTTTTAAAAATGTTGTAATGTCAACAGTACATGTATGATTGTAAATAAAAATAATTACTGTAATTAGTTGATAAAGCAGTAAAATCGTGATAAAACACTCATTTCCTACAGTCTTTCGTTGACTGTTTTTTGGCTCTAACCCTATGCTCGGAACATATTTTTCCTTTGTTAAATATTATCCATGTTTTCCTCTCGCTTTTCCAGTATTCCATAGTAAAATCACGATTTTTCACTAAAAAAGAATTAGATTGTACCTACGTAATTTGTGTTCTAATTTTACTCAGTACTTATCAGTATTTATCGACCAGAATTATTGTGACTGTAATGTTTCAGTTCATAATATAAGCTATTTAGTAAGCCTATTTCTTTAAAAAAAAATACAAGAATTATACACTCTTCATCAACATTTAAATGTAAAGAATAAAATATTATAATAATATACCAAATATTAATTAATATCAAAATGCCCATACCTACTTACCTGTCTTCATAAAAGTTTCAGCAGCATTATGAAATACATGGCTTTCACACGTCTTGGCAAAAAGCATTCAGTTTTAGCAAACTGTTTAGGCTTCAATTATAATTCAGTTAAAATGTAAACAAACGTCTATTCTTTGGAAATGGCGGTGGCTCAAGTACCGTTGGAGATGCGGAGTCTAGAATAATTAAAAACACGGCGGTCCGTGACCAACATGAACTTCGCAACAAACCTGTCATTCACGATAATTCAACGGGCACTGAGATTTGTGAGGTTACGATCAGGAAAGAAATTGATAACATGCTAAACAAAACAAACACAACAAACAAGGATGTTTTACTTATTATGTCTGGAATAGTCGAACTACTGCTGGACCAGAATAGGGGTTTACAAACTGCCCTAGATGAGATTACTGCAAATTTGCTGTGTAAGAATGACCGGATTGATATGTTGGAGAGTAAGGTTGCTGAGGTTGAGAGAGATTTCGTCACTCAAAGCAAGTGGGTGTTCTAATTCAGGCTTAAACAGTGGTGGAACAGAACCGACCTCCGACTTTTTTGGGGAAATGGAGGATAGAAACAGAAGATCCAAAAATATAATACTCTATAATATCAAGGAAGTAGTTCCACTGACTACCAACAACGAATTAATCATGATAAGGCACGAGTTGTCGAAACCTTAGAAAGAATGGAAGTTAATTCGTCAGCTGCATTTCAAGTGTTCAGAATTGGCAAGAAGAGCACCAGAATAAGACCTTTAAAGGTTATCTTCGAGGACAATGGAATGGTTAGCCAATGCTTGCGCAAAAAGAAAAAATTTGCAGACACAGATGTAGGACTAAATTTAGACTTGACAGTTATACAGCGTGGGCAAATTAAAGCACTCCATGAACAACTAAAGCAACGAAAAGAAAATGGAGAAAACGATTTAGTTATTAAATACACTCATGGAATTCCACCGATTGAAAAAGTCAGGAACGTTACACAAACCTCTGTCCGAACAAACCAGGGGTCAAAGAACTAAACAAGCTTACATGTTATTGTCAAAATGTCGGAGGTATGCGCACAAAAATCAAAGAAGTTAAAGAAGCAATTGCTGGTGGAAACATGGCTGACTAAATAATTTTCTCAAGCAGAGGTGTCTTTTCCTGGCTATAGTGTGTTTCGTGAAGATAAAAATTTAAGAACTAGTGCAAGGAATAGAGGAGGAGGGGTGCTTATTGCCTGCTCAAACAAGCTTAAAGCTACATTACTCAGAGTTAATGATACTACTGTGGAACAACTATTTGTACAAATCAGAGTGGGGCGAGACACTATTATTGTTGGTGGAGTTTATCTTCCCCCAAATTCCCATATGGACAATTACGAGGCACACTGTAGTGTGGTTGAAGATGTTCGTGAACGGTATCCTTTATCAAACGTAGCAATTTTTGGTGACTATAATCTTCCAGATGCGCAATGGTATAATGAAGTAAATGGTGTAAGTGTTCAGTGTACAGATTCCTCTCCAGCGAGGGTGGTTGCAGATACTTTTGGTTTTCATAATTTGTATCAGAATATTTGTCATCCAAATAATAGAAATGTTTACTTAGACCTTCTTTTTACGAGTTTTAGCGATTGTGAGTCTTTTCCAGCGATTGATTTGTTAACAAACAATTCTTTACATCATATTGCAGATAATTTTGTAGTAAGAACCTCACCTCTCAATTATTTGGAGTACGAGGAGTTCTATTATGATTTTAAGAGCGCGGATTATGTGTCAATTAACGATTTTTTTTGCGAATATTGATTGGAATTGTCTTAACGAAATAGGATGTGTAAATGCAGCTACTGAGCTGTTTTATAATATAATCGAACAGTATATTGAGCTATTTATCCCTAGGAAAAAAATCAAAACGTCCAACTTTCCGAAATGGTTTAGCCCAGATCTTAAAAATTTAGTTATAAGAAAAAAGAGGGCTCATAAAAACTATTTAACCTACAAAACTACAGAATCCTATAATGAATTTTCCAGGTTGAGAACAGAATGTAAGAACTTATCTTCTGAATGTTATGCGCGGTATATTGAGAGAGTGAATCTGAACTTAAGGGAAAACCAATATTATGGAAATTTGTGAATGAGAGGAAAGAAAGTAATAACATACCTAAATCCGTTTATTTGGGGAATACTACTGCAAGCAGTGGTCAAGGCATGGTTGAACTATTTTCACAGCACTTTTCAGGTGTATATGAAAAAACGGATTGTTACATTCCGTTCCATAATGTGTCTCTGTCTAATGTTTTTGAAAAGATCTGTCAATTTCCTAATAAACCATCGGCAGGTCCAGATCTATTACCTATCTTATTTTTTAAGAAATGTGTATTCACTCTCACCAAACCTTTGCATGCCCTGTTTAATGCTTCTATCAATCAGGGCATATTTCCTACTGCCTGGAAAAGTAGCTTTCTTGTACCAATCTTGAAATCGGGTGAACCTGAGAATGTTAAAAATTACAGGGGCGTCTGTAATCAAAATATAATGGCGAAAATCTTGGATAGTCTTATTTATGACCAAATTAGCTGGGCATGCAAGGGTATTGTTGATCCGAGTCAGCATGGCTTTTGCTCAGGCCGCTCAACGGTGACAAACCTTGTGAAGTATGAGGCTGATCTGTTGGAAGCCTTGGAGGATGGAAATCAAGTGGACTCGGTGTATACTGACTTCTCCAAGGCTTTTGACAGGGTCAACTTTGGCCTTCTCCTGGCAAAGCTTCGGGCAACGGGCTTTGATGAGAGGACTGTTTGCTGGTTTGCGAGTTTTCTTGAGGGACGCACACAGCGTGTTAAAATCAATAATTTCGTGTCAGATTCATTTTTGGTTTATTCTGGGGTTCCGCAGGGTTCCCACTGTTCACCCTTTTTGTTTAATATTTTTATTAATGATATACCTAATTTTGTTGTGCATTCCAAAGGAAGTTTTTATGACGATAACCTTAAATTATATAAGACAATACATTGCATTCAGGATAGTATGGACTTACAAAGGGATATTAATTCCCTCTGGGAGTGGTCTCAAATAAACCATATTAGCATTAATATCGACAAATGTTGCTACATTAGCTTTTATAGAAAGGTCGCAAGAATTCCAACATCTTACCATATTAATAATGTTGAACTTGAATATAAGAATACAGTAAAAGATTTGGGTGTTTACTTTGATGAACGAGTAAGTTTTAATGACCATGTGGTGAGAGTCTCTCAGAGTAGTCTGAAAATATTGGGTTTCGTTTGTAGAAGCTGTCAGGATCTATCATTGGAAGTGCTAAGGACACTCTATATGAGTCTAGTTCGTTCAAATCTTGAGTATGCAAGTGTTGTTTGGTCTCCCTACTATCAGGCATATACTGACATTATCAAACGAGTTCAAAATAAGTTTTTGCGGGCTGCAGCCCTTAAGATGGGGGTTAATTTTCTGAATTACCATAGGGCTGATATAATGCAGCGTATCAATTTGGTTACATTGGAACAAAGAAGAACGTTTTTGGATGTATGTTTTGTGTTTAAAGTGTTAACTGGCTTGTGATGGTTTGCTTTCGAGAATTGGTTTGAATGTTCCTGATCGAAACCTAAGAAATTATACACTTTTCCATTTGGGTTTTCATAGAACTAACTATGGCTTAAATACACCTTTGGATAGAACTCTGCGTACTCTTAACGCTATGAGCGGGCATATGGATTTTTTTAATCTGTCGCTGGAAGCTTTTAAACGTAAAAGTATGATATTTATCAAGGGACTGTAAAACTGCATTTGCGAATGCTGTGATCAACTAGGGCTGTGCTAAGTATTATTTATTGAAATTATTATATTTTTTCTTTTTAAATTAAGTAGTATATGTTTATTAGAAATACAAAAATTGTAAAATGGGGTATCCCGTATGTTTATTAAATAAATAAATAAATAAATAATTTAAGTAAATTAATACCGAAGACTAGAAATAAAAATTACTTAGTTATCAAAACAGTATCTTGATTATGTTTGGCAGGATCTGATCTAACCCTAAACTACAATATTTGTTTGGCAATCACTATAGCATAGTCCGATCGTAAAAAAACAATCTGTATATCCTTACACTTATTTATTACATAGTAAGGTAAATTACCCTTTATGATTTAGGGCTGTATGCAACGTTTACTGCTTAAGCTAGCTTTTCGTAAGCCAACCTAAGAAAAGCCGCTGCACCTACCACTAGAAAACAAAACTGGTTTAGGTAAGGTACGAATAAACTTGAAAACGCCGAAAAATTTGGCAGTGGTTTTTAAGGCAATTTTGGATGGATCGTGGTTGTTAGTATATTGCAGATGTCCATTTTATTTTGGGTATTTTTTATCCTTGTGTTCTTTACTAGCATTTTCGCAGCATTTAAGAATAATCTTCTTAAGTTAACCTTACTTTTTGGTTTTAAATTGAAAATTTGGAAAAAAAATCAGTAAAAAGGAAAGTTTAAAACAAGTTTGGATTGCAGGGAATTTTTGAAGTTTTGGAACATTGACAATAAAAAAACTCCCAATTTCCGAGACGATGACAAAAATCATCTGATGCTATCTATTATTGCAAAAACATACCGTGCGAGCAAAAATTATTTGCAGCAAAGAGGGCCTTGCAACTAAGGACATAATGCTTAGCCGTAGAGCTAAATATCTGTTGGGTGTCAGTAACTACCTGAATTAACAATCAATCAGTTATTCCGTCATCTTTGACAGTCGTTACAAGTAATTTGATTCATCGCTAATTTTTCCAATTTCTTAAACAATCCACACAATAAGCTTTACGGTACAGCACAAAACATTAATGGTTGAAGCGTATTTTCGAAACGGGGTTAGAGTAAATGGTGAGTGGCAATACAATCCGGGTTTGTTCATGGACGATTTTCACGAACATTTTTCTAACGTTACTTTTGTGGCTGTGTTTAGGGAAACAGGTTCTATGCAACACAAAAAAGGAGCAGGAAGACCATCTGTAAGAACAGAAGAACTTGTTGCAAACGTTCGTGAAATAATGCAAAATACGCCAACAAATTTTATAAGACGCCTGTCCCAAGAAGTGGGAAGATCTTATGGAATATGCAGGACTATGAAGCGCCGGCAGTGGCCAATTTCAGCAATTTATTTAATTATTTTTCTTTTTCTTTCTGTAAATTCTTACTTTATTAATTTTGTAAACAACAAAAATAAATTTGTATTTGTCTACTTATTTTATTACTCGTTAGTTTGGCATATCATGTCCTAATATGAATTTGACAAAATTTTAACCTACATTTGGCAAGTTTTTTTTTCGTGGCTCTCCCACTACGGGTTTTTTTTTGGCGCTTGCGAGTAGACTACTCAACAGGTCTTAACGTACTGCTGTAGTACTGTACTGCTCTACTGCTGCTTCGTAAACACCTGATTACGATTAACGATACAGCTGTGCAGCAATGTTGCCACGGAGCAAATTTTTTCCGCCAATTGACATGTGCGAACTACGTTTCCGAGTATATTTGGCTAGAGCAGTCAGATACTATTTAATTTTGAAATGCTAGTTATCTCGTCTCGAGCAGTTTACCCGTAAGCGAGTTATCTCGTCTTAAGCAGTGAAAGGGTTAATGGTAAGCTGGCTTATGCACCTACGGTGCGTATGGCCCTTATTGAAATTGCTTAACGGGTTTTTGAAATGTCGATTATGTTGAAACCGTCGGACATAAACCAATTTCTTCTCTGTGGTCGCAGATGCTGAAATCCCAGTTTTAAATTCTTACTTCTTACTAGTGTCCGACCGAAACAAGATTTTTAGCCGAAACCGATACCGAATCTTCGGCCTTGGTCTCAGTTTCGGCCGAAACCGAAACTTATTTATTCATTTGAAGAAATTGTCCATACTTAAAGTGGAGTTGCAAGTATGGGAAAGAAAGAAGAAACTTAAAGTCTTCCTCCACAAAATTTAATAGAATAAAAATTTTCTAGGGCTCTCTACATGTTTCGAACGTAGAAACGTTCGTCATCAGGAGACAGAAAATTTATTTAGTGCTGATGGTTTTAGCACAAGAGAAAATGGTGGCAAACCAAGCACTAGTGCTTGGTCTGAGTGTAGAACCTTAATGGAGCTTTTATGAAATTAAAAAATTGATGTGTAGAAAAGACATAATATGAAAAAAATTGATAATGGTTAAACCATCAACCCATCAATTTTATCCTTATAATGTCTTACTGACATAAACTTGAAAAGTTTTATAAAAAATTTTAAATAATCTTCCTACTTCTTTTCATGAAGGTTTTTTCTTCTTCCCCCCTTTATTTGGTTGGTTTAGACCCCCTTTAACAACTTTTTTAGCATACTCAGTATGGTTTAACCTTTATCAATTTTCTTCATATTATGTCTCTTCTACACATCAATTTTTTAATTCCATTAAAGCTCAATTAAGGTTCTACACCATTTTCTTTTCTGCTGAAACCATCAGCACTAAATAAATTTTCTGTATCCTAATGATGAACGTTTCTGCGTTCGAAACACGTAGAGACCCCTATAGAATTTTTATTCTATTAAATTTTGAGAATACTTTGGGTTTTTTCTTTCTTTCACTTATTTATACATGTTAATACGATCTTGGGAACGGATTGAATTCTTCCCACCTAAAAAAAAAGGTTGACAGAGAAAAACTTTATTTGCATAGACAACACTGCCTACAAACTCACCCAAAGTTAGCCGAACGGAGCGCGGCAATTCACGAACACTGAGTGAATGCGTCACTAATCCTTGCTCTTAAATAATAAATTTTATCTTTATTATAATGAACTCTATAATCTATTATGTTAAATACTTTTTAGTGTTAAAAGTCCAGAGGAGTGAATCCATAGTCCGCTTTCCTACAATCTCGGGTATACTTTATGATATACTAGGTATTATTCAAATAAGGTTAGGAGTGAATGTGAACGAAATAAAAATACTTATATTTGAACGAAAATTGGTTATTTTTACTTTTTATTATTCAAGATCGCGAAAATCCTCCCAAAAACCTTATTTTTTTCAGGATCGCCATTTTAAACGCCAAATATGTATTGTGTAAATTGCATGGTTCAATTAAGAGTTACAAAATTCCCCAAAATGAGGTATCGGCCCTGGCGCATCTTCGCCATCTTGGCTCACAAAAGAACAATCTGGTGTTCATAAGAAAGTATTTTACTTAATATTTAAAACACCGTAATTGAATAATATAATATCTGAACACGAAAACAAAATATCTTAAGCCATTCCCAATTTTGCATGGGGGGGGGGGGGGCGGACTTTATGCAAGCTCTGTATAATAAAATATTATCATAAAATAAAATAATGTAGTGAAATTCTCAATAAAAATTAAAATTTTTAAGAAGTATCATTAAATTACTGAGCATTCCAAACTAAAGTATGTGTTCTACTTATTATACTACATAGTTTCTAGTTCCGTTTTTTTCCTGCAAATCAAGAAAAAATGGAAAAGTTGTATGCATCATAACTATTTTTGTTAATGCATTTTTAATCACTCTTTAAAAACATTCTAATTAAATACATAGCCAATTGAATAATTGCGTTAATGTTTCAGGTTTTCTAAACCTAATTAGAAAAGTTACACAATGCGCTACAAGTTTTTTCGGTTAGAATGGCAAGGGTACTTTTCCAATAGTTATTAATTCATCAGTGGTATTTCATTAAATTTATTAATTTCGTCATCTCATATAATTTGTCCACCGGTTGTTTTCCATTTTGTTGGAAGTCAAGTTTCATTGTACCCATTCACAAAACTGACAGTGAAACAGAAGTTAATAACTATAGACCAGTGAGCATATCGAACACAATACCAAAATTGTTTGAGAATATTGTAACGGATTATCTGACAGAGTCATTCAGCGGTGTTATTATTGACAGTTAGTTTGGATTCCGCGGGAAGTCAACAGAGCTTAACTTGGTGTCTTATGTTGATTTTTTTGTCGGAGACCTTGCAGGATGGTGGAATGGTTCATGCTATCTACACAGATTTCTCCAAGGCCTTTGACAGGGTCAGTCATCGGGTACTTTTGGCCAAGCTTGAGTCTCTTGGTATTTATGGTCCTCTACTGAAATGGTTCGAAAAGCTATCTACATAATCGAACTCAGATTGTTAGGGTTCATAACTTCACTTCGAGGGTGATTGAGGTTACTTCAGAGATGCCCCAGTGTTCTCATGTGGGTCCCTTACTTTTTAACCTATTTATTAATGATAAACATAAATGTTTTAAATTTTACTACTATCTTTTATTTGCCGATGACCTCAAGTTGTTTTCTCGTATCAGCTTTTTCCAAGATTGTGAATTACTACAATTGGATTTGATCAACGTCATGAACTGGTGTAAATTAAATGGAATGGAACGTAATGCTTCAAAATGTCACTTAATGCTGTTCTCTAGGTCTCGCACTCCACCTACATATCAATATGTTATTGGGCAGGATGCACTGAAACTTGTGGATAGTGTGGTTGATTTGGGGATAGTATTGGATCGCTCTCTTGGTTTCATGCTACATATTATAAATATTAAGAAGAAGGCACTAAAAATGTTGGGGTTTATTAAGAGATCTTCGAGAGATTTTGTGAGTCTACAATCCTTAATGTCTGTGTACTATTCTTTGGTGAGACCCACTCTGGAGTATGCATCCTTAGTATGAAGTCTATTTTATGCAACACATGTAAATAGTTTGGAAACTGTCCAGCACAAGTATCTTAGATATTCAGCAATTAGAGTCCCAGACGGTTATGGTCTTCTACTGAACTTGAGTCTGTTTTGGGGCTGGTTTCACTTGAGGTTCGCGGTAAGAGGCATGATTTAAAATTATTATACAATATCTTAAACAATGTTTACCATTGTCCGGATCTGTTGGTAAAGATTCCACTTCTTGTGCCACCCAGAACCACGCATTCTAATTTTACTTTCTATCAGCCATTTAATCGCACAAATTATGCTTCAAACTCTTTTCTGCATAGGTCTATCAGGTTGGCTAACCTATTATTCTAACGATTTGGATTTTTTTTCATCTGCTTCAAGTTTTTATATGAACCTGCGGCTGGTTACCTGATGTTAAGTTTCTCCCTGCTGATTTTTTCTTTAGTTTGTGTTTACATTTATCTTTTTCTACACTGTGATATTTTGTTATTAGTGTTAATACTATTGTTAATTTTATTGTATTTACCTAAGTTAAAATATGCATTACTTGCCAATTATTGTAATTTTAAAAAATGGGCTAAGCTCGTTAATAAATAAATAAAGTTCTATTTAAACAAATTTAAAAAATCAGTTTAAAGAAATAAATAAAAAAAAATTCTCATTCTTTGTCTAACAAACAGGGACATTGGCTCAGAGAATCGGAACGATTTTGCATTAGCCACTGCACTGCCGAATAGTATTTATCACATATCTTCCATGCCATTTCTTATAACATTGTGTTTATACAAATTGAACTTTGGCCAGGACCGAACTTTTTTATTATTATTCATGAACTTCCTCACTTACAATTAATAAATTTATAAAAGTCAAAGAACCCCGAACTTCTTTTATGCAAAATGGCCCTCGGTAAAATTTCCTAAATTTTTAGTATGTTGAAGAGAATTTCATTCAAATCAAAAGTGTCTATGGCCACAACAAAATCTACCTACCAGTTTTTTAGATACAGAGTGTCCAACTCACATCCAAAATATGAATTTTTACTAGATTATATTTTCGGGCTTTATGATATTAATTCGTTTTGTTTTCTGGATTTTTGTTGACCGTGTCTTTGATAGGATAGAATACTTTAAAATTAATCTTAATTTTTTGATTTTATACCGGGTGAGTGACGAAAATTATAAAACATTTTTTGTTAAATCATTATATTTCCGGCATTAAATTCCATTCCATATACAGAATAATTAAATAACCTATTTTGTCTTCTCAATGCCTATTTATTATTTTTGGATAAAATTTATTATTTTCAGACTTGAATATCAAACTTGCATTATTCAGAAATCCATTTTCTGAGATGATAAAATAGCTACATTATTGCGATTCTTAAAATCTACATCCTTGTCTATGCCCTTTCTCATAATTCGTTGAAGACGAAACTCCCAAATCATCAGAAACTCCCTAAAACAGTTAGGTATTTATAAAAACATTGTCATATATTTTTCATGTTTATTATTTATGTTTTTAAAATTCCTGCTTAAATATATCTACTTTCCGGCTTCACTTTCTCTTTGAAAATAATCAAATTATTGTAAAATTAATGCTTGTTTTTTTTTTCACCTTTCTGTGACATTTTTTAAATATTGTTGATTAAAAATGTCACTGTCAAAAATGACAATAAAACTACTTTTTGGCTGATAAAATTATACGACATTCATTATTTACGCAAATTTACTATTTCACCTAGTTAACAAATGTTAGAAAAATTAGCACTAGTCGTGACGTAACGGTCAGCGGTCACTGAACAGACTTTATGACAGGTAGGTCTATTGCTTTTGGAGATCAAGTGCTCGTGTGTCTTTTTTGCAGTAGAGATTCTATGCCGGCTTAAAACAACTTTCGGTTGGCGATGAATTATTGCCATGGTTTTACCTGGAAAAGTATGCATTGCGACCTATTCCATTCAATCTACCACACGTTTAGCACTTTGGTTTTGATGAGTGCTTTGAAGTCATAGTAAGCTGTTTTTGGACTATTACTGAGCTAGCGCCTGAAATCGCTAATCGTACTGCTTCGTCCGGCTATTTCAATGTGTTAAGGTACCTATATAATAGTTATTTATGTACCAAGGCAGTAAAGTGATTCTTTATCGGACGAGTCTGAAATTATGAGATGAGCGAGCGAAGCGAGCGAGGCGAATAACAGGCGAGTTTAATAAAGATACTTTACTGACGTGGTGCATACAAAATTTTATCGCCAACCGTTCAGAATTTATAAAATAAAAAATTAAGGCATAACTACTCATCGCATTTTATTATAACAAAGAAAACAGCAAATATTCACGTCAAAAATGACACGTCAGAAAATTTCGGCTGACCACGTGCGTATTCCAAAGCATCCCTCAAAAAATGTGACCTACTATTTATCAAGCTGTAATAGGGAAAGGCGTGACAGTGACAGACGATTTTTTATGACATGTCAGAAAATTTCTGCCGACCACGTGCGTATTCCAAAGCACCCCTCAAGAAAAAATTTGCGGCAGGTAAATGCGGCAGGTAAAGTATTTTATTTTACAATAAAATAAAGTGTTCCTTTACTTCCGGAAATCACTCTGATAATGTAAGGCTTTACTGCCGGTTGACGATAAATAATATTATTAGCTGTTTTTCCAGAGTCATATAGTTCTTGTAAAGTTTTTTTGATTAATTGGACGATGGGATTAGAGGAGAATGTTTGCTTAGTGGCAAAAATAGCACTAAGAGAGTCTGTGATTATGGCTGAGTGGGGAATGTTGTTTTGCTGAACGTGATTTAGGGCTTGCAATATGGCATAAAGTTCAGCTGTATAGGGGCTGGAGTACTCAGACACCTTACCTTTTAGAGTTGTACGAGGAGTTACTACAGCCGCTGTTGTTCCAGCTGCAGTTTTGGATGCATCAGTGTAAATTTTGTCATGGTTTGGTATACTGTTTAAGATGATTTGGAATTTGTGTAATACACAAAGTTCAACAATGTACTACCAAAATATCTCATAAATTAAAAATATTCAAAATAATCACAATACACTTTCTGAAAACACTGAAAATGCACAAAAATATTCCAAAAAACAAACTTTGATTTAAACTTCAAAATTCAATTAATGTGACGGCTCTTCGAGTTTCTGAGGTTACTGGATAAAATACGGGATGAACGTGCCCTTAACCTTCCCGATCTTGTTACGAAAGGTCAGGATATGTTTCCATCTTTCTCTCTTCAGAGAACCGCCGAGACAAAAACCTGATGTCTCAGCCTCCCCATAGCCTTACACGTCCCCAGAAAGTGCAGCGGGTCTTCTAATTTTTCTGAAACCCAGGAAAATTGGGTGCTCCTCCACGCCAATCAGCGTCATGTCATTTGTAATAAATTTAATATTATGTCTCGTCACTCGACTGCTATTACTTATTATTAGAGACCGGATTATACGCAACCAAAAGTCTGTGAGATATGCACATATATATATATATGCATATATTTTTTAAAATATATGCAAGATATATGCAAAAAACAAAGAAAAATGCAGTAGGTAATACGAAAAATATAATATGACTTAATAATGGATTAAATTAGGGTTTTACTAAACTAAGGCATTGGGTATTTAATAAAAAACACGAAAAAATAGGTAAACGTGTAAAAATTTTATTAAATCTGCATTATGGTTCAAATACAAATACCTAAAAACATTAATATTAGTCCGCAGAACTATTAACATGCACTGGTTACAATATGTAATTCAAGCTTTCTACTTAAAAATTCTGTCTTATATCACTAAGAATATGTTTATACATATAATGAAAAAGATCTTTCTACATCTACTGATGTTATAGGCCAAAATTTTAACTTTGGAACTAGACTCAGTTTAAAATCCAAATTATCTACATTTTCCCTGACAGAACTTTTGAAACATTTATTAAGAGTTTAAAACCTTTGTTCTTTTCTATTATTTCTTCTAACTTCAACATTACTGCTTTTCCTACCTCACCTCGTACTTGCTTACAATTATTAATGTATTTTTCTACAATATCCATTGACTCTAATATACTACTAGATGTTTTTTCTAGTTTTAAAATACTTTCAGCTACAAAACTATAGTTACATAATATTATATAAATCAATTGTTGTTCCACTTTAGAATTTTGAAATATTTGTTTGAATTTTTTAATACACTAAGAATCATCTTCAATTTGAGAAACAATTTCTTTTAATTTTTGAAAATGCTCCGCATAAAACACTGCCGCACGAATCCAGGTGCCCCACCTGGTCACAACAGGTTCAGGTGGTAGTGGTGTTCCGGGCAAGTTCTCCTTGTAAAACTGCACTCTTAATGAAACTTTTATGAACATTTTTTTCACATTGGCTTTTAAGTCATTGACCAAAGGGAAGGAAGCTCTAATAGTTTCTACAACTCTATTTAATCCATGGGCCAGACAAGTTACATGAATCAAATTTTCATAAAATATTTTTAAATTCTGTCCTACCTTTAACATATTATATGAGGCAGCATTGGATAAAAGGATAAGAATTTTAAGAAACCGCCCTTAAATAATTATAATCCTTTCACAGGTAAATAGGTATCTAAGATAATCCGTAAATAAATGAAAATAAAATATTTCGTTTTAATCAACTTAGTAAAGAATTGGGTTATACCTTTTAAATTATAAAAATATGCAAATTATGCCCTAAGTACCCTAAATATGCTGTTGATGGCCAACTTTCAAGATATATGCAAAATATGCATTAAATAAGCATTTGCATAAAATCCGGTATCTACTTATCATACTGGTGTCATCCTGCTTCCTTTAGCTCTCATAATCAATCATATTCCTTTACTTTGCAGTTCAAGAATAATAAATTTGCATTCTAAAAAATTCTAAAAACAATTAAACCGGTCATATTATAGATAAGATTTATTTCAAATCAAATCAAATCAAATCGTTTATTTTCCCAGAGACAATTTACAATTGTAGGGGAATAGTCAGGTAGTAAATCTAAAAATGAACAACAAACAAAACATTTCAATACGCAATATAAACAAAACATGTACAAGCCTTAAGACAGACAATTAAAAAACTCATCCAAACTGTAGAAACATTTAGATATTAAAAATGATTTTAACGACTTTTTAAAACATTGTATACTATTACAATCTTTAATTGTTTCGGGCAAAACATTGTAGACCCTAACACCTAGACATTTAGGAGAATTATAGGCTACTGATCCTCTAGAGTGCGGAGCACGAAAACTATTTTTATGCCTTGTATCAAAATCGTGCACATCCCTGTTTTGTACAAATTGACCTTTATTACAGAAGACAAACACTGCTAATTCTAATATGTATAAGCTAGGAAGAGGTAGTATATTAAAATTTTTAAAAATCTCTCTACAACTACACCGATTAGGAACACCTGCTATACACCTTAAGATTTTTTTTTGTTTTACAAAAATATTTTTAAATAGGGTCGAAGTACCCCAGAAAGTCAGACCATATCTTAAGTACGATTCTACATATGCGTAGTACAACATAATTAGGTATTCTTTACCTAACACAGATCTTAAATTTATAAACAGATAAAAGGATGAATTAAGTTTAGACATAACATGTTCACAATGTACCTTTCATGTCAAACATTTGTCAAGATGAATACCAAGAAACTTGGTGCTCTGAACTTGGCACAAGGATTTATTATCAATAAATAAATTAATACTATCATCCGTTTTTTGTCTATTATGGAATCTAACAAACTGGGTCTTGTCTACATTTAGTAACATCGAATTCTCCCCAAACCAGGCACAAAGTTTAGACAGAACACCATTTGACATCTGCTCCAAGATATTCGAGAACCTGTTTGAAACCAGGAATGACACATCATCGGCAAAAGCCGTACGATGAGCCCCTTGTCCCTCAAGATCAATGTCATTTAGGTATAATAAAAATAACACAGGGCCCAGAACGGAGCCCTGTGGAACGCCAATATTAGCTTTCAGGGGCGGCGAGTCTGTCATTCGTTTGGACTTACCATCAAAGTTGCTTAAACTAACATACTGTTGGCGATCAATTACAAACGACCGTATCCACTCAAGTGCACAACCATTAATGTCAAAATTAATCAGCTTTTGGAAAAGAATTTTATGATTGACACAATCGAAAGCCTTGCTTAGGTCGCAAAAGATCCCAACGGGGCTCTCGTTCGCGTCAATAAATTTAGTTAGTTCATCATAAAAATCATGCATTGCAGTATTGGTAGATCTTCCTCCCTGAAAACCGTGCTGGCTCGGGGATATTATTTTCGATTTATTAAGATAATCAACTAGACGGTCCAAGAAACAGTACTCAAAAATCTTAGATTAGAGATACTTTTTTTAAAGATAACCCTCGATTTAACATTAGCATCGTCCTAGGGAGCTATACGCGATGACCACCTGAGAGATCTATCAGCCCGGAAAGGAACAACAATGTTGGAAATCTACTTTTATAAAAAAATAATTGTTAAAAATGTAAAACTTATGTTCGACTGTTTCTTAATTATTATTACTTCAATTAAAACAACATTGGAACGCTATTTTATACCATCCAATAATTATCGATAATTTATTTTTTTAATTCCTGTCTTTTTCCTAAAAAACATGTATAGGAACAGGAAAAGATAAGTTTTTAATTATCTGTTGATACATATTTAACAACTAAATTACTTTTTAATGAAGGTTTTGATTATATCTAAGGTAAAGGTAATTTGGAAAGTGTAATATTTTGCCAAAAAGTTGCTAAAAATAATATTTTGGGTATTTTATAAGTTAACTATGTAAATTGTCTGAAAATTTATGTTATCTTCCTAATAAGTACCTACTATTTTTTCTGTTTAATGCAAGTATTAGTAATCGACCACCATTAATTAAGAGTGAAATGGATAAGTGGGCTAAGTGCCATTTCTTTACTTTTTACAATTTTTGATTATTTCTTCTAATTCATCTAGCTTTCCAATTTATACACAATTAGAAGATAACGTCGAAAATAATGCTATTTGGAAACTTGAAGAGTGGAATGAATAAGTGGGCTAAGTGCCATTTCTTTACTTTTTACAATTTTTGATTATTTCTTCTAATTCATCTAGCTTTCCAATTTATACACAATTAGAAGATAACGTCAAAAATAATGCTATTTGGAAACTTAAAGAGTGGAATGGATAAGTGGGCTAAGTGTAATTTCTTTACTTTTTACAATTTTTGATTATTTCTTCTAATTCATCTAGCTTTCCAATTTATACACAATTAGAAGATAACGTCGAAAATAATGCTATTTGGAAACTTGAAGAGTGGAATGGATAAGTGGACTAAGTGCCATTTCTTTACTTTTTACAATTTTTGATTATTTCTTCTAATTCATCTAGCTTTCCAATTTATACACAATTAGAAGATAACGTCGAAAATAATGCTATTTGGAAACTTGAAGAGTGGAATGGATAAGTGGGCTAAGTGCCATTTCTTTACTTTTTACAATTTTTGATTATTTCTTCTAATTCATCTAGCTTTCCAATTTATACACAATTAGAAGATAACGTCGAAAATAATGCTATTTGGAAACTTGAAGAGTAAAATGGATAAGTGGGCTAAGTGCCATTTCTTTACTTTTTACAATTTTTGATTATTTCTTCTAATTCATCTAGCTTTTCAATTTATACACAATTAGAAGATAACGTCGAAAATAATGCTATTTGGAAACTTGAAGAGTAAAATGGATAAGTCGGCTAAGTGCCATTTCTTTACTTTTTAGTATTTTTACTTAAAAATAATGTAAATGCCAACGCGGATGTATCCTAAAATATAGGCTATATGCCAAACCCATTATTTAACTACATAAACCTACTAAATACTGTAGCTCAGGAAATGTACCATCGAAAGTTTCCTTTAAAAGCGGCTAAGTGCCAACCGTAAACCACGTGTTTATTTAGGCGATAAGTCTGAATCAGTCATAGTAACTAGTACTAAGCCATGTCAACTATTATTTTGTAATAATAAAATGATATACAAATCTTAGACGTTTTTTGAGTAGGGCAGAACATCTTTTTCAGTTTTATTCTTAGCGCATATAGCCTTTTTTAATGTTGCCTTATAGGCACTTAGCCTGTTCTAGCGAATAGGAACTTTAAAATAAAAATTATTTTTAAGATAATCATATAAGCTGGATTTCTAAATTTTTGTCAGGGTATACTAATAACACTAAGACATATAAAAAAACTTTACAAGCGTCTCACAGACAGTTTTTTTTTACTAGTTTAAAACTAAACTTTTGGCACTTAGCCGACTTATCCATGCCACTCTTCAATTGGTATCTTGTAAACGGTTATTTCTAGGAAGTTGGTTAAATTGGAAAAAATGTTCTACTTGGCAAGGGGTTAAGATCCAGTATAACTGCGTTCCTATTTTTTTTATAGCTACACCTACAGGCAATTTGTTAACAAAGTCTAAAAACGTTTTTTCCATAACGCATTTTTTTTTTATTCGTGAAAAATGTTTTTACACTAAAAGCTTTGTATTTCTTCTTCTGTATTTTTTTTAATTTTTTTTAACTCTGTTATTATTGTCAGCTTAAACGTCAAAAATAACATTCCTAGTAAAGAGATTAATCTTCCAATACATCAAAAAACTTTAC
This sequence comes from Polydrusus pterygomalis, assembly GCA_963969555.1. Classification (NCBI taxonomy): domain Eukaryota; kingdom Metazoa; phylum Arthropoda; class Insecta; order Coleoptera; family Curculionidae; genus Polydrusus; species Polydrusus pterygomalis. Next base: position 113,600,883 of record OZ018378.1, read on the forward strand.
ACCAACGGCAACATCCACGTAAAAAAATTTAACATTATTAGAAGCAGACTTAAGGAAAACCATGCAGACTCTACACAAAAGAATACCGCTACCTATTAATGCTATTATAATGTTGTCTGAACAATTCCTACTTCCCAGAAAAAGATAGACTCTTCCTTCAAGTAGACGGACTACCGATAGGTTTATCTCTTTCTCTCTCCAATAATCGCCAACATTTACATGGAATGGTTTGAATCCGAAGCAATGGAACAAGTAATGAAGAAACCAAAAATGTGGTTGAAATATGTGGATGATACCTTCATTATTTGGAATGGAAACGATGAGGATCTTAGGAAATTCCTAAATCACACCTACAATCAAATTTACCACGAAGAAAGAAAAAACAACCAATTATATTTCCTAGATGTCAACGTAAAGAAAAATAGCAGAACCATTCAAACTTGACTATACAGGAAACTTACACATACTCGTACAGGTCAATATCTACAAGTCAGTGTCTTGATTATATATTAAACCACTCAAACAACACTAAATATGGCATAGTAAAAACGCTTTTAGATAGGGCAATTGCAATCTGTAACCCGAAAAAAGTGCTCAAAGAAGAAACTAACCACATTAAGAATGACCTCAACAAAAATGGCTATCCCATTAGATTAGTTGATTGGAAAATCGTAAGGATCGGTTCAACGCTTGAAAAGCAGCAAAAGAGGTACAACGAACACTCAACATTATATATGTACAGGGTGTCCCAAATTCGAGCCTCATCATGGGGATCTCCGAAACTAGAAGAGATACAGCATCGGTTAAATTGTGGCAAAGTTGCGTAATTTCATACTGAGCAATATCGCAAAAAAATATCTGAGCTATCTTTTTTAGTTTTTAAATTTTTTGCAAAAAACTAAAATTTTGAGTTTTTGTTTTTTTAAATTGCTCGACTTATTTTATCCGCTACAGAAAAACAAGCACAACATTGTTAAGGCAACTTTTTACGCTCCCTATTGTGACGTTTTTAGAATTTCGTTACAACGTTTCGTTTTTGTGGAACTATTATCAACTTTAATTTTTTAAATACGGACCTGCATTTTTTATTTTATTTTTTGATAGCCCTTTAAGCCCTAAATTTAACCATGTACCACACTTAATTATATTTAGAAGTTTTGATGTCATTATTACATCTTCAGGAATGTGATAATTATTTTTAAATACGGCCCTGGTGTATATTTGACTCTTGGGTTATTAAAACTACCATACTGGGCTAAATTAGCGTAGCAAAATAACTATAATAAGGCTGCAAGCGTTCAGGATAGTCCTGTAAATAACGGTCACAAGAAATTTGTGAATTCCTATTGGAAGAATAATAAACTCGTAACATGTCGAGCTTTTCTAAAGCAGAAAACATAAGTTTGCTGAAATATTCAGTATAAATGGTGACTGCAGTTGTCAAGATACTTAAGGTGAAAGTATCAACATGCTTGCCAACCTATAACCTATTTCGCGTATATTTATTTAATTTTTCTAGCTTTTACACAAAATTTAAATAAAATCATTATCCTCTTCATATTTTATAGGTAATAATTGACATATTAAATAAATATCAAGGAATTTTATTAAATATTTTAGGAGAATTTTATAGCGAAAATGTCGGGTAAGATTTTTTTAACATACCTAAATATTGTACCGATGATATTGATTTTATTTAAATGTTAGTTAATCAAATAATAAACTAAAAAAAGCAACGCGAAATAGGTTATAGGTTGGCAATAGATGAAATGACGTTGAGAATTCCACCTTAAGCCAAACAATTAAGTAAAAGTTCTTGTCATAGCAACCTTTGTTTTGTTTGGTTTTATTTTTACTTTGTTACAATTTATATAAAAACTTAAATTTAGTAAATTATTTGTATAAAATTCCGGATCCATTTACATGTTGTATGTGGAAAAAAGATTAAGTAACTAACACCAGGGCCGTATTTAAAAATAATTATCACATTCCTGAAGATGTAATAATGACATCAAAACGTCTAAATATAATTAAGTGTGGTACATGGTTTATTTCAGGGCTTAAAAGGCTATCAAAAATAAAATAAAAAATGCAGGTCCGTATTTAAAAAATTAAAGTTGATAATAGTTCCATAAAAACGAAACGTTGTAACGAAATTCTAAAAACGTCACAATATGGAGCGTAAAAAGTTGCCTTAACAATGTTGTGCTAGTTTTTCTGTGGCGGATAAAATAAGTCAAGCAGTTTAAAAAAAACAAAAACTCAAAATTTTAGTTCTTTGCAAAAATTTCAAAAACTAAAAAACTTAGCTCAGATATTTTTTTGCGATATTGCTCAGTACGAAATTGCGCAACTTTGCCACAATTTGACCGATGTTGTATCTCTTATAGTTTCCGAGATCCCCATGATGAGGCTCGAATTTGGGACACCCTGTACAATGACATAACATTAAAACAGTATTAATACAGTATTCTGCTTGACATACACCCTGAAAAGTCACCTAACCAAGTCAAAAATTATGTCTAACGGATCCCCTGCGAGGGCGGCCAATCTTACTTGGTGAGACAATAAGACCACTTAAAAGAAGGATTAAAGGACATGGAAAAGTTAGGTGTAGCTGACCATGCCTAAACAGATAATATTAATAAAAATTCTGAGGTTCATTTCTTCCAATCCATCGATTTTGAAATTGGAAGTCTAAAAATTTACGGTCCCTATGATAGAAATGTGTGGGTGATTCATCCATTTGAAGACACATTTTTTTTCTTATGGCTATGGGAATGTCTTGCCATAATAATTATAACTGATAAATCAAAAAATATGAAAGCATTTCAACATTTAAATGATTTTCAAAAAATTAGGGACCGATCAAATAACAAACCATTATTCCGCCGCAAACATTCACTGACCATCTGTGTTGATTATCAACTATTATAAATTGAAGCGAATCGGAATCAGACGGAATCAGAATAGTAATAAAAATGATGTCCTTTAACGGATCCATTGTTGTGAAACGTGCATTCGTCACTAAATAAAACAAAATTAAAAAAGTTTTCATTTTCTACCACCTTTTCTAAGATCCATAATTGCCATAATATACAAAATTCCATTCGTTTTTTAAAATCGTGTTCAGAAAGTTCTTGCTGACGCTGAATTTTATAGATATGGTAACTATGAATCTGACGAATCCTTGAAACGCTTGATTGGCTAATGTTTATATTTTGCGCAATTTGGTGTAGACCTATTACACAACAGACAATTACAGCAAATTCGGTTTCTTCGTTTTCCATCACAGGTTTTCTTTTAGAGAGTTCTTTATACTGATCACTTCCAGTTTGTCTAAAGTGAGTCAACAGACTTTCGAAAACGACTTTATTTTGATGATTTCTGTTAGGAAATCTTTGAGCGTAAACTCGTGAATCGAGTAAGCAGTTTTGCAGACATTCTCCAAGAATAAAAATCGTTGTTCTTCTTTTGAATCAATTATCACTTTGAGAATTAAATACAAAAAAAGAAAAATACAGAAACTACCACTATTACAACTAATTCACGATTTGCAACGAAACACTTTTAGAACTAACAAATACTAATTATATTTATGTGAATTGTCAAAATGCCATAGGTAAATTGATGAATATTAAATTGGTTAGAATCAGTCAGTGAGCAATTAGCTATGGAAAAGCTTAAAACTTTTTGATAGACAATTAAATTCTACATCTATTGCTAACATAAAATACAGGATGTTAGATTTAAATTAAACAAGTTATTATCATATCAAACTTGTAATTATTTTGTCGTACTTGTTAGACACTTTGTATAAGTTAATGAATTGTTCATAAGTGCAACAGAAAACCTAATAAGTTAGTAGACTCCAGGCAGTGTAAATTTGGTATGAAAAAGAAAATACATATTATTATTGAGAATTTAATCATGTAAATTGTTACTACATTTTCACAAAATACGAAATATTTCAAAAACCATTGAGTTTAACTATGATAAACCCCAATAAAACTATTTTTATTTTGATAGCAAAAACCGAAAATAAAATAATATATAGGGCATTCCATTTAAAAACACACCACTTTGACGAAATAATTTTTAAATGTACCTCTAACAGGCCTTTACCATCAAACAAATTACCTTGTCGGACTTCCATTGTTTTTATTTTGTTACTTAACACAACGTTTCAGTTAGTTAGTATCTCTAAACGTTTTCAAGTGTAAACTAAATTATAAGGCTACTGTCTTAAATACTATCCATGTGCAATGAAGCTTGATGACTCCGCCTACGTGCTCATTGGAGTGTGAAGTTTGAGCTGTTGGTTTTGGACAAGAAGAGGCTTCCAGATATTGGGGATATCTATACTTGGTTTACTGAATATATGTGTATTTTGATTCATGAAAGCTGCTTCTTTGAATTTTCGTTTTCTCCAGTACTGTTCCGTGTCCAGAACCTTGGCTTCTGACCACTGTATATTATGTTGGTTGGTCCATACATGTTCCGCAATACCTGATCTCGAAGTTTCACCTCTTTGAGTATGTTTCAGATGTTCTTTAACTCGTACAGGAAGAGGTATTTTTGTTTCTTTTTCTGTTTATCACAGAGCATCTAACGTTTGCAACGATCCGGAAGACCTAAATATTGAAATTTCAAACATCAAAAAAGATTTAAAACAAAATGGTTGCCCTGAAACTTTTGTAACTAACACCATCTCAAAACTTAAAAATCGCGAAATAAAAACTAATACAGAAGCGAGAGAGGAGCAAGCATTTCTTACAATACCTTATGTTAAGGGGATTTCTGAAAATATTAGAAGGATAACCAAAAACTATAATATCGAAACAGCCTTTAAATCCAGAAATACGCTTAGAAGATTTCTTACAAAAGAAAACCTCCCAGTAATGAAAACACAAAAAATTGTATCTATCAAATCCCTTGCAAGTGTGGCGAATCGTACATTGGAGAAACAAAAATACCTCTTCCCGTACGAGTTAAAACACTCAAACATACTCAAAGAGGTGAAACTTCGAGATCAGGTATTGCGAAACATGTATGGACCAACCAACATAATATACAGTGGTCAGAAGCCTAGGTTTTGGACACGGAACAGCACTGGAGAAACCGAAAATTCATGGAAGCAGCTTTCATGAATCAAAATACACATAGGTATATTCAGTAAACCAAGTATAGATATCCCCAATATCTGGAAGCCTCTTCTTGTCCAAAACCAACAGCTTAAACTTCATACTTTAATAAGCATAGGCGGAGTCATCAAGCTTCATTGCACATGGATAGTATTTAAGACAAGTAGCCTTAGAATTATAATTTAGTTTACACTTGAAAACGGTTAGAGATACTAACTAACCGAAACGTTGTGTTAAGTAACAAAATAAAGACAATGGAAGTCCGACAAGGTAATTTTTTTGATATTACTTCATTGTCTACCACCTTCAAACAGGCCTTTACCAATCCCGAAACATATTTTTTATCCAATACAAATAATTTAGCTGTAATATGTCGTGTCGAATAGCGTGAATAACCCGGTATATACATATTTTAATTCGACTTGGTTTTATCATTAGTTTAAAATATACTGCACTAATAAGCACTGCTAAAAGTGCTAATGAAAACACTTTTTTTAAATGAAAATCTCTAGAGAGCTGTATTTTTACAAGTAAATAACTTTTTGCGAGTTATTTACAGCATCCCATGGAGCCTTGGATTTTCCATCAACAAACTTGGCCTTCATTGAGAACAAAATCGCACCTAAATATGCTTGTAATGGTGTATTTGCGATCTGGTTTGCCTTATAGTGGTTACCAAGTGATACCCGTTAAACAAGGTAAATGACTTTTAGGAATAAATAACACTGGTCAACAAGGTTTTGTTGCAATATATTTTTTTTTAAACAGTAACTAAAATTTTTTCTCTCTCGAATATACAGGATGCTACAAATCAGTAGCGGATCTCGCCTGATGAGAAAAAGGGACTGAATTTAAAAGATAGTTATAATAATTATTAATATATTTCTTTTTTGTGGTATTCGTATGAGTAAAAAGAGATGTCAGAAAAGGAAGCATCTCTCGATTAAATTAGGGCAAATTTGAGTATTTTGAGGCTTAATCATTGGGTAAAAAATCTAATTTCTAAGACCTCCAAAAAAAAACTAAAATGATGATCAAATTTAATCCAATTAATATAAAATTTTCTTTTAAAACAATTGATTACAATTTATAGCAATTTTGTACACACTTAAAAAAATGATTAAATTTTAAATTAAAATGAACTCAGAACTAATTAAATTTAAGTCCACAGCAGACTGATTTGAAAGCATAACATATGACTACGGATTAAATCAAAGAGTCCGTGATTAAGCCGTCTTAATCAAAACTGATTAGTGTAACAATTGCTACTAATTATATTTTAATAAATTTTTGTTAAATATTTTAATTAAATATGATAAAATTGACTTCGATGCCTAATAATTAAAAAAATTATTTAAACCGATATCATTTTTGATTATACCTATTCGAGAAGCTGTTTTAATCTTAACTAATTCGCATTGGGCTATATGCTTGGTGAAACTGTTGTTCCATTACATATGAAGTAAAAATAACTACTTGTTATGTTTCACAAATTTATTCAGTTTCCTGACACGTGTTTCGGCCCTTGCGGGTCATTTTCAAAGAAGTACAAGAAGATACTAAGTTCTGCCAAACTAAGGTGAAGTTCTGCGTGATATTACAATGATATTTATATCTTATTATGGTAATTGTAAACATTTGATAAAATTAATATTAGGATTGGAATGATTGAATGGTCAACTATGGTTTTTTTCTATTTTTAAAGTACAGATGCATATGTTGTCCTAAATTAGTGTGCTATATATGGGTTTAATGTTGTTAAACATTGAGTGATTGTCTTTTATGCAGTGAACGGCTGACAATGTTTTATTTTTTTTATAATACATGTTTTGTTTTCTTTAAGTCTGATATCAAAGTGTCTACCTGTTTGTCCAATGTAGATAGCATCGCAGTTATTGCATTGTATTTGGTTGACCCTACTTTGTGAAAGTTTGTTTTTAGTTTCTACTTTCTGCTACAGTTCTGTACGTTCTGTAAGATAATATATTTTGTTACTTTTTATTAGACACGGTGCTGTAACGGAAGCACGTAGCCTGGTGGCTACTTCTAGTGCAATCTATTTCTGTATTTGCCAATCAAGCAAACTGATCTGGAGAATTACGAAATGTCGTACCCTATACTGGACTATGTTTGCGCCGTTTTGTTTTTCGAGTTCTTTCACATCCACACTTCATTGTACAGTGTTATCAATATAGTTTGTCCCACTTTTAAGAGCCTGTAACTTTTTTGTATTTTGAGTTAGCGAGCTCATTCAAAAAACAAGATGTACCATTTCTAGCCAAGTTTTTATGAGTGTTGTCAAAAATGACAGTATATGTCACATGTCACATTTAAAAGCAAAAATTTAATTTTTTTAAATGGGACACCCTGTATATTAGAGGCGCATTAGATGGTCCTTTTTCTTCCGATTTCAAAAATATAACACACATATGCATTATTTTCTTCATTCCATCAAACATTGACAAAAATATGAAAAAATATATTATTGTTAAAAAGCATCAAGATAGCTATGCAACTGTTTTGGTTGCTATGGATTTTATCTTCATTTATATTTCAGTCTTTCATTTTCAGCATTATTAATCGTTTCTAATATTGAAGAAAAGTTATTTTGTATGTAAAAAGTAACTAACTTGAGATATTTTATTCGTTTCAATGTATCGTGTTTCATTGATCATAATATAAGCTAACAACCAAAACAACTGCATAGCTATCTTGATGCTTTTTAACAATAATATATTTTTTCATATTTTTGTCAATGTTTGGTGGAATGAAGAAAATAATGCATATGTGTGTTATATTTTTGAAATCGGAAGAAAAGGGACCATCTAATGCGCCTCTAATATACAGGGTGTCCCATTTAAAAAATATAAATTTTTGCTTTTAAATGTGACATGTGACACCTACTGTCATTTTTGACAACACTCATAAAAACTTGGCTAGAAATGGTACATCTTGTTTCTTGAATGAGCTCGCTAACTCAAAATACAAAAAAGTTACAGGCTCTTAAAAGTGGGACAAACTAAATTGATAACACTGTACCTGTATTTTACATTAGTGTTATTTCTAACGTGATGGCGTTGCGGCTTCATTACTACTTGCTATTTTATTAAGCAGGGCTTAAATGCGCTGCAGTGTTATCAGTGGAGTTGCTTCGGAATGTGGCATTCTAATAAGTTCCTAACAAGGATAAAACAGCTGTCAATGTCTGCTCGGCCCCAGAGAGTCCATTATTTTTGATATTCCTGTGTAATTCAATGCAAAATGCAGGTATTCTCACACTTTAAAGTCCGCTAGCCAAGAAAATTTTTCGTTGATTTAAATAATTATATAAAAATACCTATACATAAAAAAGTTTTATCGTTCTAATACAATATTATCTACCATTTTTAATAAATTTAGGTTCCTACCTTACAAGCTTGAATGGAAACTTCAGTCGATAAGTAAGAATTTTTAGTATAATAATAACCAGTTCTATTTATATTTTAATTTATTTGAATACTCATTATAACCACCAACTAACAATAATTATTTTTATTTTTTAAATAATAATAAATGTTCGGTCAAAAATTTAAATATTTCTCAAGACACATGATCGTTTGTTTATTTGGATTGTTTTTTTTTGTTTATTTTTTTGGGCCATTCCCGAGTGAACCTACTACTTGATGTAGGCTCCCAACTATCAATCGCTATAGAACTCTTTCTGCATATTTATAGTACTCAATATAATTTTTTTTTAAATCTGGATAATGGGATTAAGACTGATTTTTCAACTATACCTGAAACCACCAAACGATATTTCGCTGAAAATTCTTGTACATCAGACACATATCCTTGTCTCGTCTTGTAAGGCACTGCTACAATTAAGTGTTAGGAAATGCATTTGCCCAGGGTTAAGACCAGCCCCAGCTAGACTATAATAGTCTGGCTGCTCTGTCTAGGCGGCAGTCGCAGAAAGCGACAGGAATACAGAAAACTAAACGCTATACTATATAATGTTTACAGAGTCCTGCAACTCCTATACGAATTAAATAAGGAACTTCATTCTTACGCTGACATACTGTTTCATTGCGTGTATTTCAGGAAAATATTTTCCCATATGGCGCCAAGGTGGCGCAAATATGTGTGATAACAGAAAGTTGTATTTTTTAAATGGGACACCCTGTAATTTCTTGTATTTTTAGGTTCGTATTAGTGCCCTTAAAAATGTTTGTAATTATATTAAATTTGATTTGGTAGTTTAGAAGTAATAAATTAAAAACTAAAAAAAAAGTTTTGTAGCCCTGAAAAAAACAATTAAATAAATATTCTAAATGCATGTTTTCAATTACGGAATTATGGTCAAAAGATATTATAAATCGAATAGATTTTATTTATTTTATACAGGGTGTTCAAAAAAATATTTCAAAAATGACACACCTTAACTTTTAAACAGTTTACACTTGAAAACGGTTAGAGATACTAACTAACCGAAACGTGGTGTTAAGTAACAAAATAAAGACAATGGAAGTCCGACAAGGTACTTTCTTTGATATTACTTCATTGTCTAATACCTTCAAACAAACACACTGTATATTATTTTTCTATTTGATGAAGAATTTCAAAACAAAAATTTTTGTAATTGCAATTTATTTAAACTTCCAAACCGTTTAAATAATTTATTAAAAAACATAAATGTCGCTATCTCTAATAATGTATAATAAACAAAATAGCTAGGCGGCCCTGGATAAATAATCAAAATAAACAATTAAATACATTCTGACATTATTTGTCAGAAATAAGTACTTAAGCGTGGGTACTTAAAATGATAATTTTTTGTTAAAAAAATGTTATTTTTAAAAGAAAGTAATGTTCATCCAGAGCCTGGTGCAAATATGGCACGCATGAAAATGCTGTTTTGTCAGAATTCTTCGGACTGGCTTTTCACTTTTTGTGCCACAGATGCTTCAGTAATATTTGGCTTTTCAATAATAATTGTCAATAAAATTGCTGAAATGATTTTCTCCACGACCATTACTGAATGCAATAATTCCTAAATCATTTTTGATAATAGAATGTAAAAATTCTCGCTCTTGAGTTGGAATATTTATTCTGAAACACTTGCTTCTTGTGCGTTTTGCGTGTATTTTCATTCCATAACAAGATACGGAATATATATTCTGTAATTGATATAAACGACCTAGGTTGCCATGAATTTCGAAACTGTCAGTGTCAGATAAAAATTGCCGCGTTGTAATAATTATTTTCAGACAAATGTTAGTGCAAGTCAAAAAATGAGTGAAAAATCGGATGAATCAGATATGGAACTGGATGGTCGTGGAGAAAATATAGTCTGCTATACTCGGTTAGAATGAAAATTCGATACTCGTGGTTCCTCAATCTTCCACTCGGATCGAATTTTCATTCCAACCTCGTTACAGAATCTACTATTCTTCATTGTCTTTGGTCTTTCTACTTTTTGATTTAACAAAGGGCTTACGATATCTACTGAAAGGCTTCTGGATGTCGCCTTTTAGGAAACCGAGTCTACTAGTAAAAAAAACACTGTTTCTCACTCTCGCCCAATACAAAAACTATATCAATGAGCTTTCTTTAACAAAATCAGTCTTTGAAAAAAAAATTATTTGTTTAAGTACAATTAAGGACTTATTTCTGACAAATAATGTCAAAATGCATTTAATTGGTAAATTTAATTGTTTTTTCATGGCCGCCTAGCTATTTTGTTTATAAAAGTTTATCATGGATAGCGATATTTATGTTATTGATATATACCTATTATGAAAACGGTTTGAAGTTTTTAATAAATTGCAAGTACAAAAATTGTTTGTTTTAAAATTCTTAATGAACCAGTACAATGATATATAGGGTGTCCCATTTAAAAAACTTGAGAAAAATTAGTTTAAAGTGTGTAATTTTTGAGACTTAATTTTGAACACCCTGTATAAAATAAATAAAATCCATTTAGTTCGTAGTATCTCTTGATCCCTTGTCATGAATCTCACATAATGCTGTCAATAAAAAATGCTTTCAGATTGTATATTTGATTTTTTTTCCAAGGCTGCAAAACTTTTTTTTTTGTTTTTATTTAGTACTCCTAAACCAATATAGCAAATTCAGTAAAATTATAACTAGTTATAAAGGACACCAATACAAATCTAAAACGCAAAAACAAAGAGGGATAAAACTTTATGTTATACCACATTTTTAGGCCATTCTGTATAGGCGAAAATATTTTTCTAAGATACATCCCGTGTTACAGTATAAGTCAGTAACTAAATGGAACCCCTAACAGACTTCGTCTAGGAGCTATGGAAGCCTGACCCACTATTGAATATAATATGTATTAAAAATGTACCGTTAGAAAAGTCTATGGAATATTTGAAAATGTATTGAGAGTGGATATTGGGTGGTCTTTTGTACATACATACAATTTATTTTACATTATACATTCGATAAAAAAAAAAATTATTTTGAAGAGCTTAAAAATAAAAAGACTACGAAATTTAAAAGGCATTCTAATTTTTAAACAAACTTAGTATATATTTTTTTAAATGTTTAAAATAAATAATCTTAATATTTAGGAAAGTCTAATGAGATTTAGAAAAAGGCCTAGTGTGGAAATAAATTGCAAAACAATAACCTGACATATCCTTAATTTTTTTAAAAACCGCTTTGTACCGGGTGGTCAACTAAGAATGGCCGCCGGCTATATCTCAGAAACTACTAAGCATAGAAACTTGGGAAAAAAAATTATTATTAAAGCGGACATGAGAAAATTCTGGAAATTACTTTCAAGTTCCTTATTTCGCCGCAAGGGGGCACAATTGAAAATAATTTTTTTAAATTTTAAATTTCTCTGAAAATTCCCCTATTAAGGTATAACTCTGATTGCATCATTGGAAAGCTTAGACAATTCTGCATTATTTTGGTTTAAGGCTCGTTGACGTACCGATCTTGATAAGAGTGGGGGAAGCTATTGAAAGTGTAAACATTAAAATCGCTGTAACTTCTAAACGACTTATCGGATGTTACTAAATTTAAGCTTATTTGGAAGGGAAAGGTAAGTATCTTCAATCGTCGTATCCAATGATACACAATAGTTTCTAATAAAATTGCTAGAGGGCGCAATTTGTAATAATAACAGTTTTTTTAATTTTATCCCGAAAATTCAAATCATACAGTATACTTATGGCATCATAATCGGAAAGTAGATGAAATTTACAAGAAAATATGTGAAAACCGAAGTTTGATATCTTTGTTCGTTTCAGAGTTATTGCCAAAACAATAATTTTTAATACAAATTGCGCCCTCTAGCAATTTTATTAGAAACGATTGTGTACCATTGGCTATGACAATTAAAGGTGCTTATATTTTTCTTCCAAACAAGCTTAAATTTAGGAAAATCGGATAAGTCGTTTAGAAGTTACAGCGATTTTAATGTTTACACATTCAATAGGCTTCTCCCACTCTTATCAAGTGAACGTGTAAACATTAAAATCGCTGTAACTTCTAAACGCCTCATCCGATTTTACTAAATTTAAGCTTGTTTGGAAGATAAAGGTAAGTACCGTTAATTGTCATATCCAATGGTACACAATCGTTTCTAATAAAATTGCTAGAGGGCGCAATTTGTATTAAAAATTATTGTTTTGGCAATAACTCTGAAACGAACAAAGATATCGAACTGCAGTCTTCACGTCTTTTCTTGTAAATTTCATCTACTTTCCGATTATGATGTCATAAGTATACCGTATGATTTGAATTTTCGGGATAAAATCAAAAAAACTGTTATTATTACAAATTGCGCCCTCTAGCAATTTTATTAGAAACTATCGTGTATCATTGGATACGACGACTTTAGGTACTTACCTTTCCCTTCCAAACAAGCTTAAATTTAGTAATATCGGATAGGGCGTTTAGAAGTTACAGCGATTTTAATGTTTATACATTCAATAGCTTCCCCCAGTCTTATCAAGGTCGGTACGTCAACCAAAATGATGCAGAATTGTCTAAGCTTTCCAATGATGTAATCAGAGTTATACCTTTATATGGGGATTTTCGGAGAAATTTAAAATTAAAAAAAATTATTTTTAATTGTGCCCCCTTGCGGCGAAATGAGGAACTTGAAAGTAATTTCCAGAATTTTCTCATGATCGCTTTAATCATAATTTTTTTTCGTAAGTGTTTATGTTTAGTAGTTTCTGAGATATAGCCGGCGGCCATTCTTAGTTGACCACCCGGTACTTTCAAGTGTATTAGAACTCTAATATTTTTTATTCCATAGTTCTTCCTGATAATTGAAATTACCTTTTAAACTTAATTGTTAATTTCGTGTTTTTTCACAAATTCTTCGAATTGTTTTAGGGCAGTGTGCAACATAGTTTGTATACAAATAATTAACCTATTTCCAAAATATTCGTAATCTCAGCACAAAAGGCATTAAAATAATCCTATTCAAACAGAAAAATTGCTCTAATAACATTAATCAAACATCTGAAGTCAAAAAAATAATCTAATACTAATCCATTATTAAGGGTAAAAATCTGAATATTTTCAAATATATTTGGATATTTGCAATTTCCTCTAACTAAATTAAGCCGCAATTTAACCGTCTAGATATATTTAACAATTTCGAGTTCCTCATGGAGGTATGCCTTTGAATTTGTAGCACGCTACTTATACGATTAAGGTTTGGATAACACTTTCGGAGCCCTCTTTGAATTTTTGATAAGATAAAAATATATAAATCGGTAAAGGGGTTCTCAAAATATCGGTGGACCAACACTAAACCTACGTAGGTAGGAATAGGCATGAACATTGTTATGCAACATTATTATTTAACGAATGCGAAAATAGACAGGTCCGGGATTTAAAATTTAAGTTTTTGCCCAAGAAATTGTAAAAAATGTCCCTCAATTTATATTCACGTGTTAACAGGTAAAATTAGCTTTTGCCACAATTTATTGTCATAAAACTGGAACTTTTTAACATTTTACAATTTGTCAAAAACTTGGGTCTACGTGTAAAACGACATTTTTAATCCGTAAGAACTACTAGCCAATTTTTGTTCCATAATTGCTACTATTGGGTCCCATGGATCCGTTTTAATTTTCTTGATAAAAATTTCCACTAATTAAAAATGAACATTTTTTTTCTAAAAACAAGTTGGAATAAACATACCTATATATTATTTATAAAAAGTAAAAAAACAAATTAAATACAGTTTTTACATATTACACTAAAGCACTGGAGACAAATAGGTATTTTACATGTTGAACATCGATTACTAGTTTTTCGATCCTTGTTTGGGGGACATATGCCACATCTTGGTCTTTTTTTTTTATCTCTGGAGCATTTGAATTGAATCTGATACACACACACAAACTACTGCGAGTTGCAAGGCACTGGCAAGAGAAAACATAACTAGACGGCCGCAACCGCAACTTGTTTATTTTTACCGAATGTAGATGACTTTAATACCTCATGGGTCCGACGGACCCGATAGTAGTACTTACGGGTTAAGCACAATTTCACGATCAAGAATTTGAAAAAGTTTTTGGTACCAGTCATTGTTCACTTGACTAAACAATACAACATTACACAAAAACTAGAAATACGAAATATTAAACACCCACAATCCATAGTTACCAAGTTTAAGTTGAGCGTTTCTTTTGAAAATTTAACTCGGCTCAGCTCCCCTCCGTTGCATCTATATTTCTCATACGATTATACGATTTGTTCGCGAAGCGCTCCTTTAAAAACTTAGCTAAGCAATGATTTTTACTTAGCTATGCTGTTTAACAGAAGAACAAGGAAAGTACCTAATAGCAGAGAATACAAGAAATCCAAAGGGAACATTAACAACAAAAATCATGCCGAGCAGGTTCTGAAGTGTATTTATATAATGTCGATAAAGGAGGAGAAGCTAGTAACAAGAGAGTTGTGCGCATGCCCATCCCTGTTGGACGCCAAGTACAGACGTATTTTTTCACCCATAAAACTTAACTTTTGTATGGGCACGAGATAAGCTGTACGGATCTAAAGGTATAACATGTCTATGAATACAATACGACCAATGATAATAATTTAGAAAGTCTTTTCTCTTAGACCCGGTAAAATGCATTTAAAAAAGAGTTAACATTTTGTTTGCTAGTGTACTTAAGGTAATTCCCACAGTTTGTGATTGCTTGCATGATTAACTTAACTTACATTTAAGATGATCTTGAACGGTGTTTACGTGTTTCCTTATTTGCAAATCAAAAATAATTTATAAATAACTGATATGACGGAAACTTTATCATTTTTTGCTTTAAGGTTTATTTTTAACATCAATTTATTACGACAGGATTTTCCATAAATAAACAGCTTCAAATTGAAGGAAATTTCTAATCCTTTAGATGTAGTATTTTTCCACAAAAAATATCATGTTGAAATCGTTGGTAAAGAAAAATACCTTATCTAACACTAAATTCATTGGCAAAATGGCCAGTTAATGCTAGTATTTACTCTTATTGTCAGCTTGCTTATTAAAATTGAAGAGTGCCATAATTTCCGAAATTGAGTTAATGCCGTAGAAAGGTGTTAAAAGACATGCTTTGTGACCTAACAAAGAAAGTAAGTGCCATGAGTCAGATTACGCTTCCTACAATAAAAGTTAAATGGCGCCACCGGTAAGCGACAATGGTTATTTCTCATCAAGTGGGACAAGTGCCAGAGTTAATCAGCTGTCTGTGCCCGTAGCCGTAGCCGGAATTTTCGACTACTGTGTTATTTACGATAGTTATAGTTTTAGTTTTGCCTTCAGCCTAATTTATATTGTTAATACAGGCTAAAATACACCAGCAATCCTTTCTGATCCTATTTTGTTAAAAACATATTTTATGGCACTTACCCGGTTTATTTTTTTATTTTAAGAAATTAACTATATTTTCAGCTTTGTTCCATAATATATACCAATGTATGTTAGAATTGTTTTTCCGTTAGCCTTTAACATGACTTATAATGCTTATAAATAAAAAAAACAAATATTGACCTTTTTCTTGAATATCTCGAAACTTTATTTTTGGCACTTAGCGCCTTTGTTACTTCCACTCTTCAATTTTAATTTTTAAAAATCCATTTATCTGGTAACAATTAATAATAAAATAATTAATTAATTAAATGGTTGCCGTTTGGCCCCTGTTCTATAGGTAATTATTTCAAGCACGAAAATTCATAATTAACAAGTAACGTTAGTGAATTGCAACATTGTGGATTTTAACATTAAAATGTAATGTTTTATTAACGTAACCGTTACAAACCTCCGAATGGCCGCGTCTTCATTGTAAAATAGCATAGGCAACGTCTCAGAGATGTTCAAATAGTTATGTTATAGTACATTTATTTATGTTACTTATACAGGGTGGAATTTTTAACTCCAATAAATGCAGTATTAGGAAGCCTCTTCATTTGCTAAAAAAGTACCGAACTACGGCTGCGTTTATTTTTAGTTTGGCATATTTATTTCGTGTCCATAAAATTTTTCCTTTTTTTGAGGGTGGAAAACGCCCCCTCAAATGTAAAGGTATCTATTGTAATAGCTCGTTAGAATTAGCATTAAAAAGGGAATACAACCCACTATTTAGTTATGCATTTGGTAATGTAGACTCAATTTGTTTTATTGGAAAAATAGTTGGAAATGTTGCCTATTTTTTTGTTAAAAAACCCCTATTCTAAAGTAAAATTACATAATATCAGGGGGTATTTGTCGAATTTGGTGTTTAAGTCATTGCCAAGTTCCTTTAAATGTTTTGGTTTTGTTAAGGAAACTTTGGTTTTTAAGGGACCCCAAAAAATGAATCTAGAAGATTAAGGTCCGGCGATCATGGCGACCATTCAATGGTGCCCCGTCTTCCTATCTAGCGGTTTTTAAAAACTTCACTTAACTATTGTCGAACATTTATAGCGTAATGAGGTCATCTTATTGTAACCCTATTCGATTCTGCATGGTGAGGAAATCAAGCAGTCCAAGATGGAATAAGTTCTCCTTGCAAAAAATCCAGATATGTATGGCCATTTAATATCTTACATTCTTATTTTTAGATTTAAAGAGGAAATTCAAAATATATTTAAAAACTCATTACTCCTTAAACATAAATAACGAATTACCAATACGTTATTACAAGAACGTTACAAACGGAGACATAAAAAAATCTCCAAACATCACTCAATATCAAGCGATGCGTCCTCTGCTAATTGAAATATTATATTGCGGGCTTTCGAACTAATGCTTGTGGTATTGATAATAATAGCTCTTTACTAATGCTTCAGTACTTTAGTCCATATTTCCCACATAATTAATTCATGTATTGAAGAAGGGTCGTTTCCTATAGCAATTGGAAAACCAGTGGTATTATACCAATATCCAAAAAAACTTTTTAAGTAACTTAATGATTATGTATAAAGAAATAGTACATTGCCTTTATACACTGACATAGTACAGTAATAGCTCCATTCAGAATAACTGACCATATTACTGGCAACACGGACAAAAGGAAAGTTACATCCTTGGTATCGTTTGATTTTTCTAAGGCTTTTATTACTATAAGTCATGAAGATTTAATATCCAAACTAAAATACTACGGATTTTCCCTTGATGCAATTTCTATTGTCATTTAATTCCCAATATCATTCCTTATCCGCAGTTTTATCTGGTGCTCCTCAGGGATCAGTCTTGAATACCCAACTTTTTTCAATATACAGTGCAGATATTTTAGATTATTTAAACATCCAAGCGTTTACAGACAATATCAATTTATTTATTGGATTTGATCCAAGTGGTGCTACCACTGCTTCTGCTCAATTAAAGGCTTACCTTTAATATTCTATCGTTGCGACACAATTGAGAACTTAAGCAATAATTTGCTCCTTGATTTTAATATTACTATTGCTAATAACGTCTCACAACCGCAAATAAGTTCCAGAAACTGCACTCAACATATAAGTGGTCTACTTCCGCGTGCATATCTATCCCTGAAGCTTCTATAATATGCAAATAGACATTTGTTTTGATGTAAACTTACAAAGTTGTTGTGTGATACTTCGGTGTTGTTTTTATTCAATTATGGTTCTGTTGTGTACGGCAACTATTTAAACGCTTTTAATAGATATTGTTCACAAAAAGTTCAGATTGCTGGTTTTGGATATATCTTTGCCCTTCGCAATTTTGATCATATTTCGCCGTACATAATATAACACAACTTGATTAGCTTAATAAGGTGAATCGGAGAAAAATGCTGTTTTTAACGTTTGTGCATCAAATAATAAAATCAATCAATCCACCTTTTCTTATTAGTAGACTTTCTAGATGATAGGATTGCCACTCTGTTAACGTTAGATCTCGCTCATTGTTTCACATTACTCGACATCGGACTGCTATGTTTCAGAGATGCTTTTCGTATTTTTCCGCAAATCTTTACAATAAACTTACATTTTTCCAAACAATTTAAGATTATATCGTTTAAGAAGAAATTAAAATGTTAATTAATACTGAATCAGTCTTGACTGTTAGCCCCTTGATTTAAACCTAAGGTATAATTTTTTATAGTTACATTAGAATTATATTAATGTGTATATATTTCTATATTATGGTTAAACAGACTACGATTAGATATTTATATTTCAATAGATTTTATATTGATTTTTTGATGTATTACCTTATTACCTATGTAAAGATTAAGTGTAAGAATAGCAGATTGCCATGGTCTCTGCCCGACTTCGCCTTGCTATGCTCCAAAAATAATTGTATATTGTATCCCTTATTATCTTAATTAAAAGTCGATTATTATTATTATTATTATTATTATTATTATTATTATTATTATTATTATTATTATTATTATTATTATTATTATTATTATTATTATTACTATTACTATTACTATTACTATTACTATTACTATTACTATTACTATTACTATTACTATTACTATTACTATTACTATTACTATTACTATTACTATTACTATTACTATTACTATTACTATTACTATTACTATTACTATTACTATTACTATTACTATTACTATTACTATTACTATTACTATTACTATTACTAACTATGCCAAGAAACAAGTTGAATTAGACGATCTAATGAAAGAGGAAGGACAAACAAATCAAATTAAATATACTATAAAGCGAAGTAGCCAGGTAGTATCCGATGAATATAACGGCGAACCAACGGAGGAAGTTAAAAAACTTGCAATAGCAATCAAAACCTCCAAGGAGCAGCAAACGGGTGAGCTCTACGAAATGATCGAGCGAATGTGGAAAATCGTGGAGAAGTATGGTATAGATAAACTATTTGTAAACCCAATAGGCTTTAAAGACCAAAAAACCCTACGTAGAATGCTTGAATACACAGCGAGGAACACGAATACCCAAGTGAGCATTTATAGAAATAGAAAAGACGATAACGACCATGAGCTAGAAGGATGGGAAAAGCAAAAGAAACAACGGGGTAAAGAAACTATTTTTCTCAAGGGCACGGAGCAAGATAATAAGGAATCGTATGCCGACATCATGAAAAAGCTGAGGCAACAAATAGACATAAAACAAGTTGGCATAAACACACTCAAAACAAAAATAACAAAAGACGGAGTCACTTTTAGAATAACAGAAAAGAAGGAAGGTGCTACCGACAAACTGCTGAAGGAAATCAGCGGTATAATAGGAAACGACCGAGTGACAAAAGGTACAGGCAAATCGACCACCGTTATACTGCGAGATCTAGAAGACACTATAGAGAAGGCAGAAATCTTTTCAGCAATAGGGACGGCACTGAAACAAGAAAACTTTGCTGACATGGAAATAACCGAACCGAGGACTCCAAAAAACGGTAAAGGAAATAAATACTCTTTGGTTACGATTCCCGAGAATATGGGACAAACACTATTACAACTAAGGAAAATACGAATAGGGTGGAATCTCTGCAGAATTGAAGAAAAAATAACCATACCAAGATGCTACAAGTGTCAATCTTTTGGACATGCATCACACAAATGTCGGTCCAAAGAGTCCAGTAAACAGAAATGCCTTAAATGTGGAGGCGAAGAACACTTGGCACGAAACTGCCAAAACGAGAAGAAATGCTACGTGTGTGGAACTGCCGGACATCGCCCAGATAGTATGGCCTGCGCTGCGTACAGAGAGGCTGTAAAACAGGAAAGAGCTAGAAGATGGAGTACTAACCAGAAAAAATGTTAATTCTACAAACAAACCTCAATAGAAGCAGGACTGCCCACGACCTACTAGAACAATTTATAAGAGAAGAAAATATCGACATAGTGCTGGTAGCGGAGCCAAACAAAAAAGTTGTAGAAGACAATATCTGGATTACAGATACTCACAAAGATACTGCAATTAAAATATGCACAAATTCTGCAAGGACCAAAATAAATAGAATTGTTAAGGAGAGAGGAGCGGTGCTGGTAGAACTCCAAGAAATTGAAATATACAGTGGCTACATTTCCCCCAACATAGATTTAGACGCATACAAAGACTATCTGGACAGACTGGAAAAAATGTTTAGGAACAGGAAGAAACCAATCATAGTAGCGGGGGATTTTAATTCAAAATCCACAGCGTGGGGCTCCGCGACGACAGATCAGAGAGGTGAACTTCTAGAAGAATTACTGTCAGCAAACCGACTGGAGATTGCAAACACGGGAGACGAACCTACCTTTGTAAGAGGCGAGCAAGCTTCACACCTAGACATCACAGCGTACAGTGAAACACTGATTGGCAGGGTAACAAACTGGAAAGTCCTGGATACAGAAAATATGAGCGACCATAGACATATCACCTATAATGTGACGCAAAGAAATAAAGAAGTATTCTACCCAAATATTCGTGGGAAATGGAAGATAACCCAAAGTAAAATAGAAAATCTTTCAGCCAATATAGAGACAGTCTTGTGGAATAAAGGAAACCAACATATTGATACACCCAAGGAACTAGAAGACCTAATTAGAGAAGCCTGCGATAATACCTTCCAAAAAACCAATGCAAGAAGGAAAGGTCACCAAAGCAAATATTGGTGGAATAAGGACATATCACAAAAAAGAAAGGAGTGCGAGGGCTATAGAAGAGGGATACTTAGAGAAAATAGGAAATGCAAGCAAAGGAACGTACATAGCAGCGAAAAACTTGTTGAACAAAAAGGAAAATACCGAGCTACCAAAAAAGAACTACATAAAATGATAATTGACTCTAAAGCAAATAAATGGAAGGAAATCATTAAGGATCTCGACAATGACATATGGGGCAAAGCCTATCAGATAGTAATGAAAAAAATGAACTTGCAAACAAAAAACAATCTTGACACGAGCAAACAGTACTCTATAGCAAAAAGCCTCTTCCCAAGTTACCCAACAACCGAATGGACAAAAGCGCCAGACCAGGAATTAAACATACCTGAATTTACAAGTGAAGAACTAAAGATAGCAGCCAAAGGACTAAAAAGCAAAAAAGCACCAGGTCTAGATGAAATACCAAACGAAGTGATCAAAATTGTAACCAAGACTATTCCAGAGATCGTGTTAGCGGTAATGAATAAATGCATAAAAACAGGAAATTTCCCTATGGAATGGAGGAAGGCGCGGTTAGTTTTAATTCCGAAGCCTACAAAAAACAATACGGACGAAACTAAATACAGACCCATATGCATTCTGAGCTCGCTAGCCAAACTGCTCGAAAGACTCATAGAGGGAAGACTGAAAAATGCAGTCGAAAGAAGTGGTGGCTTGTCGCCCCTGCAATATGGATTTATAAAACAAAAATCTACCGTAGACGCAATAGGCAAAGTTAAGGAAATTGCAAAAGCAGCAAACACCGGAAGCAGGGGTAACAAAAAGCTATGTGTGATGGTGGCCTTCGATGTTAAAAATGCCTTTAATACTGTACAATGGCCAAGAATTATTAACTCTTTGGAAAAACTGGATATGCCCCGATACCTAGTAAACATTGTCAAAAGCTACTTTGAAGACCGAAAGGTAATTGTCCCGATACCTAGTAAACATTGTCAAAAGCTACTTTGAAGACCGAAAGGTAATTGTAGGAGAAGAGGGTAAAGAACTAAAGATAAGCATGGGAGTACCACAGGGCTCAGTCCTAGGGCCACTATTATGGAATATATTCTACGACGCAATCTTGAGAATCGATCTGCCACCGGAAATCAGACTCATTGGATACGCGGATGATCTAGCGCTTATCGCAACAAGTAAAAGTTTAAGCACCCTGGAAAAATTACTGAAGCTTGGAATCTGTAAAATAGAAACCTGGATGGAAGAAAATGGATTAGAATTAGCACCGGAGAAAACAGAAGTCGTGATACTTTCTGGAAGACAGAAGCTGAGGACGATAGCGGTCAAAGTTGGAAACAAGGACGTGGATAGTAAAAAAGCTATAAAATACCTAGGCGTGTGGCTAGATAAAGATCTCAAAATGACTGAACACATTAAAAAGACGGTAGAAAGGGCAAAGGTGGTAGCAGGGACTCTCACCAGACTGATGCCGAGCAAAGGAGGTCCGACCCTGCAGAAAAGAAGGATCCTGGCAGGAGTAACACACTCAATAATACTATACGGTGCACCGGTCTGGAAAGAGGTGCTAAGATTTCAAATGTATAGAAACATGATTAACAGATGTCAGCGCACTATAGCGTTAAGAACAATTGCAGCATACAGAACAGTGTCAACAGAAGCACTTATGGTAGTGTCGGGGATCCCTCCGATAGACTTACTAGCAGAAGAAAGAGCGGAACTATCCGAAAGGGGCAAAGGAGATAGAGCTGAATTGCGTCAAATTCTCTTTGACAGATGGCAACAAAGATGGGAAACTGCAACTGTGGGGGCATGGACCAGGAGGCTTATACCACAGGTCAAAGAATGGTTTGAACAAGAGGCACAAGTTGACCACTATACATCGCAATTCTTGACCGGACACGGATGCTTTAGAAGCTACCTAAAGAGATTTTGTATAATCGAAAATGAATACTGTGAATACTGCGCTACAAATGAAGAGGACACAGCTGAACACATCCTAAGATGCTCCAGATGGATAGAAGAGCAAGCAAACATCAAAATGGTACTGGGTGAGAACCTCACCGCGGAAAACTTCATAGTCCACGTAAGAAGGGGCAAATGGCCACAGATACAAGCAGAACTGCGAAAAATAATAACTAAAAAAATAGAGCAGGACAGAATCAGGCAGAGGATATAAAAGAAACAATGGTCTATAATGCCGCCTCAACACGAAGAAATGCGAGGAGCGATACCGTGAGAGGAAAAACGGCGACAAACAGTAGTGGTAGGGGAGGAAGTTTTTAGTCGGTAGGAATCCGACACAACTCGACCACATAAGATCACTCGGTCGAGAGTCTTTAGAAGATTTTTTACCTCCCCCCTAAATAAAAAAAAAAAAAAAAAAAAAAATTACTATTACTATTACTATTACTATTACTATTACTATTACTATTACTATTACTATTACTATTACTATTACTATTACTATTACTATTACTATTACTATTACTATTACTATTACTATTACTATTACTATTACTATTACTATTACTATTACTATTACTATTACTATTACTATTACTATTACTATTACTA
Organism: Polydrusus pterygomalis; assembly: GCA_963969555.1. NCBI lineage: Eukaryota > Metazoa > Arthropoda > Insecta > Coleoptera > Curculionidae > Polydrusus > Polydrusus pterygomalis. The sequence goes on from OZ018378.1 coordinate 113,624,680, forward strand.
TTACTATTACTATTACTATTACTATTACTATTACTATTACTATTACTATTACTATTACTATTACTATTACTATTACTATTACTATTACTATTACTATTACTATTACTATTACTATTATTAGTATTATTATTATTATTACTATTAGTATTACTATTATTATTATTATTATTATTAATGTCTGTTCAAAGAAACGAAATGTTATGTGTTTCGGTGCTTCGTTACTTTATATTAGGTTACTTTTTCGAAAATAAGCAAGAAAAATGTATATTGGTTTATAAGTAGATATCTAGGCAGGTAATGATTGGTTAATGGTTAATCACATCATGTCAGCCAGAGATATGCTGGGTACACCCGAATACAGGAAACTATTTTATTTTCTTAATTATATTTATATTCACCTAATTAAAAACCATTGCACATGAATAATATGATCCCAAAAAGCTTTAAAAAAATGTTTGTTGCCGTCCTCAAGCAAGGTAACTTCCTTTCGAATTTTTACGTGACACAGACGGCGTAGAAGCAACACGTGAGTTTTGCACATTCATTCCCAATATTTCGGAAGGAAGAACGTGAGGTCAGTTGGGTGGGTATATTATTTCCGTATAAAAACATAATAATATATTGAAAACCGGTCGACGAAGGATACTGAGCAACTTTTTCGCAGGTCTGTTACCCTTAATAATAAATAATAAATTTGACTTTGCCACAAACCATTGTAATGTCATGGCAAATTGCAAGGATTTATAGAACTTCGGCACGTGGCCTAAAACATTTGTTTGTTTAAATACTATAATATACCCACAGGGTGTCTAGTTTTCGAGGTTTCCCTTATTAGATAATAAAAATCGACAGCGTGCTACATTTTTTACCGGGTGTATAACTAAAAAGGGTCTTCGGCTGTATCTTGGAAACTACTTACCGTACACTGAGAAAAAGGATTAATTCCCAATACCCAGATATATTTCATCCAACTAAATAATCGAGTTGGTAACGAGCAACTAAATCACCGAATTCAAAGAATTACATAATTTAATTGTAATTTCAATAAAGGTTTAATTATTCATCCACAACTATACCAAAAATGTCTAATAGAAATTAAATTGCGTAAATTATAATTTATTTGATTTTTGGATAGTGCATATTTAGCAAAATTAAAATTTTGTTGTCACAATGACGATTTAATTCATGTAATGAATAATAATTCTTTGTGGTAATTATATTTTATTTTGAACAGATTTAAATATTCTTGTGACAACTATACTATAGTTTGCAAAAACGAAATCAATTTTGCTCAAAAGTAATGCGTTGTTCCAAAAATATTATCATTTTATCGACGCAATTATATCAGATTGTAAGAAATAAAACAACATGTTTTAGAAATAATATATTATTGTGCTAAAATAAGTTAAATTAATTGTAACAATTATTTTTAGATCCATTTAAAACACTCAAGGTATTTTTTAAAATTAATTTACAATATATACGTAAAATTAATAATAAAAAAGTTTTGTTACAATATATACGTAAAATGAATAATAAAAAAGTTTCCCATATGGGTCCAACTTTTCATTAGTAACTGTAATATTTTGATGCTCTTCTTCCTAGAGAAAAATAAAAATACCATTTCAAATTTTCGAGAAAATCATAAAAATCTGCGACCTTGTCATAAAGCGCCACCTATACTGACACGAAAAATAACTGAACTCAAAATGTTATTATTCTAGTAGGGCGCCCATAAAAGTTCTTTAAAATTAAAAAAAGTTATTTGAAATCGGTTATTCCAAAAAAAAGTTATTGACTTTTTTCAAACCAACGGTTACCCCTTCCCCACCCTTTATTTGACAAGGTAGAAGGTAGGGAAAAAACGTAAATACAAAAAAGTTGTGATATTTTCAGTAGGTTATAAAAGAAAAATTTTAATATAGGTTCACTTGAAACAATTTTGATTAAAACAATATTTTCTGCTCCGAGGTTGGATTTACGCCCTCTATCGGTGGACTTTGCTGATTTACCAATATTTTTTTTTTCTCAGGGTCGTCCGATTAACGGATCCTGAGATACCTATAGCCGGCGTCCCTTATTAATGAGCCACCCTGTATATTCTATACGGAAAATTATATTTATTTTTTAATAAAAATGCATATTATTATAGTATATTTACTTAATAGTTTCCGAGATATTGACCCGTTTTCTATAATCTTCTAACGTTCCACTTGCACTTAATTAAATTACTATGTGCACATTTATTTTATTTTTACCATTTTCTGATTAATAATTGGTTAAAAAATTAAATTTTAAATAATCGTCAAGTTTAAAACAATTATTATCATATTTATTTTGGCAGCCATATTTTATATACAATTATTTAAGACAGGATTTCTCAAACTACTTAGGTACTTATTGAAAATAATTTGGTTTAAATTCCATTGAATATTTATAAATGCATTAATAAATGCTATCTGTAGAAAAATTGATACGGTTATACAGCGTGCGCATTGGAAAATTTAGTCAAATTGTTGGCTTTTCGTAGCGCCATTCGCAACACATACATATAATAATGTACGCCATCTTCCCGGCGCGGCGCGGCACTTCTAGAACCATATACCTACCTAGTAGATAACAACTAAAATATTAGATAATAAAATAGGGATAATAATTGATGACTTACCGACAAACACAGGTACTAACATGGGTAACCCCCAGGTTTTTAATATTTTCTCCATTTCATTCATAACTATATTATTATAATTGGACCACTTGAAGACAAACAAAAGAAAATACCGACACCAACCCGCGCGCTTCGAATTAAATGCTTCGCGTCGCGGTCGTCTTCACGTTGAGACTCCAGCCGTAATTCTGGGAATCACTAACTAACTTGACTACAGTAAAATTTAGTTCGCGGAACTCTGGCAAAATAAATTTATTTTGGAATATCTGTTTTATTTGCAGTATTAAATTATAATCTCTAGATTTCTTATAGCATACTATGCTAACAAATATCTAAATTCCTTGAATAAAATATTTATTAAGAAAATTGAAAGTAAATAATATTAGTAAACTGTAATTGATTGCATTAAACTTTTGTTAATTTAACCATATATATTCCAATTCGATTTTTTAGTTGCCCGAATTAATCGAAAATATTTTACAAAATTATGTCAAGAGTAATTTAGTGTAGTGAATCATAATCTTATTTATCCAATTAAAAAACCAAGACTAGAAATGTTAAAAAACGCTTAATTGCCACCAGAAAGAAATTTTTCTCAGTGTACGTCTTGCGGAAAAAATATTTATTACAAAAGCGACCAAGAGAAATTGCTGAAAATTATTTTTAAGTTTCTAGGTTGGCCGCTAGGAAGCGTAATTATAGTGACCAATGTTGCGGAATCGTTAGTTCCCAACGGAGTGTCAGATGGCGACAGTGATATTAAATCATCGTCCGATTTCAGTAATATTTTATCTTAAGAAAATTCATAAGTAATTTCAATCTTTAGTCTGTGCTGGCCCACTAGCCCGGGAGGTAGCGTTGCATTTTTGATAGTAATTTCAGGTCGCTTGATTTTGTGTGTATTCGATACTCTAGATATAGCTAGTAATCAAAACAAGCGTCAGCTGTCAGAGTCGTGGTGGACCTAGTCGTAAGAGTATGTCAATTATGTCAAAAAAAAAGATCTAAAAGTGATTTCAGGTCGTTTAAAAATTTGTACAGCAAATGTTTATATGATGACAATAAATTTAAAAAAAAGTCAGCTGCAAAGATAATGGGGGATTATGCTTCAGCTGCTTATATACAGGTTCCTGCACCTCACCCCCCGTCTTCTATAGCTCACTTAGTAATTAAGTTTAGGTTAAGGATTTTGATATTTTGCAGACCTTACCTGTATCTTGGGGCGCATTTCAGGAAAATATTTTTTTCATACAGGGTGTTCCAAAAAAGTGTGACGTCATAAGGATGTATTTTTTTATATTACATGCCATATATTTTCTTACTTATTTGGGTGCCTCCTATAGTTACCTACATACCCCTAAAATTTTATTAATGCCGATTCAGTATTATAGGCGAAAGAAAATAAAAACAAAAAAATATCAGTTTTGCACCACTGGTTTTAAAAATTAATAAAAAATAAAAATATTGCTTCGTTAATAAAATTCTATAGTAGTAAATTTGTATAATTTTATTTACAAGGCATTATATTTATTTTTTAATTATTTTTAAAACCAGTGGTGCAAAACTAATATTTTTTGTTTTTATTTTTTTTCGCCTATAATGCTGAATCGGCTTTAATAAAATTTTAGGGGTATGTAGGTAACTATAGGAGGCATCCAAATAAGTAAGAAAATATATGGCATGTAATCTAAAAAAATACATCCTTACGACGTCACACTTTTTTGGAACACCCTGTATAAAAAATATATTTTCCTAAAATGCGCCCCAAGATACAGGTAAGGTCTGCAAAATATCAACGTTTTAACTTAATTAATAAGTGAGGTATAAAAGACGGGGGGTGAGGTGCAGGAACCTTATATAAGCAGCTGACGCATAATTCCCCATTATCTTTGCAGCTGACTTTTTTTTTTTATTTATTGTCATCATATATACATTTGCTGTACAAATTTTCAAACGACCTGAAATCACTTTTAGATATTTTTTTTTGACATAATTGACATTCTCTTACGACTAGGTCCACCACGACTCTGACAGCTGACGCTTGTTTTGATTACTAGCTATATCTAGACTATCGAATACACACAAAATCAAGCGACCTGAAATCACTATCAAAAATGCAACGCTACCTCCCGGGCTATACGGGCCGCCTGATTCAACAGTTACAAAAGTTAGCAGGCCAAGTTGGGCCTCTTGGAAAACGTTATTGGATACCTTGGGAACCGTTGAAAATTAAGGATATGTTTTATTTTACGAAAGAATAAATTTGCGTATAAAGAGTAAAGAGTAAGCAGGCGGCCGCTGTAATTAGCAGGCTGCCGCCCTCGATAATCTTCGAAAAAGTTAAGGGAGAATTTTAGGGAAAAGTAGTGGAAGAGGGGCAGCGAAAATTGTCAGCGAACCGTCAGTTAGAATTTTGGTGCTGATTATTAGGAGATAGCCTTCGACGCAGGATTCATGGGAAAACGGCATCTTAAATTTTTGAGACAGAAAATTCCAGGAACTTACACAGGCAGTAATTTTCGCTTGGAAGGTTAGAGGAACAAGTGCCTAACCGCTCCACGCAAGAATTTTCATTTTCCAACGCTAGTGAAAGACAGGGCGAATTTTGGAAATTTTATTTTTAGAATCGAGTGGAGTGGAAATTTTAACGAGAAAATATTTTCATCCCATAACTTGGAACCGGATGTTTCACAGGCAAAACTTCCTGTATAAGAAATAACCAGAAGACCATTCCCGACAACTTTCCTGTGGGAACCGTTTTAAAATATTGCTAGTGTAGGAAGATAGCAATTTATTTCGATTATACTAGTGGACATAAAATAATTTCTACCTAAAAACCAAATTATTTATATGAAAAATTCAATTTAGAATTAACCACAACATGAACACTAGAAATGAAAATAATTTGGAAATATTATCATAAAGAAAAATACAAAACTTCTTTTAAATATAATAGTTTTAATAATATATAACAATATAGAATCTGATGTAAAAAAAGTAAAATATTCGGCTTTTAAAAGGCATTTAAAAAGCAATAACTTAGGGTCGGATTGGAAGACCGATTAATTGTTAATGAAAATAATACCCTTTTGTGCCAACTAGTATGTTACTATCACCAGCATAGTTATTTTTAGTTTATATATTTTATAGTTAAAAAAAAATTATTTTATATTTTGGCATAAATTAATATAATGTAAGTACCTACTACAATTTCTTATTTTTCTGGGATGTTTTGCTGAAATAATTAATGGATTTCTGTTTTAATTTTATGCTAATAATGTTTAAAAGAGTTATATAATTTTTTACAGCTATACTCGTATTTAATTTGTATTCATAGAAAGCAACTACCCGGTACTTAATGCTGCTGTCGTTAGCACAAGCTAGTGAAAGAAATTAGGTAGATTTTGTTTTCAAAAAAATGATACTATAATATAGAGGTAAATAATGGGTGTTCCTACTAAAAGATCCTAACTAAAACACCAACTTATCCTGAATCAACTGCAGATATTTCGCCAGAGGCATCCAATCAACAAAATCGGGAAAAAGTATATATTTACTATATGCAACAAACTTAAGAATTGATTTTCTTTGCTTCACCAATAAAAAAGCTCGTTGACTATGGTTCGTAGTTTTCTAAACTAAACTTTTTCTAAAAACAAGGCGTTTCGATAGTTGACACCCATATGTGACATTAACAGCTGATACTGGTTTCTTTCTAAAAGTTCCCAGTTCAGGGGGGGGCATAGTAAGATTACGCGTCCCGTTTCAGAAACAATTTTTTTTTTGCGTTTATTATTTAAGTTGAACGGTGAATGGAATAAACCAGTTTAGATTAATTAACTCTCGTATTTTCAATAACAAACATTTCATTCATCATCATTTACTATTATAAATTTAATATTATTAGTTTATCTATTTTATTTATGGTACAACAGGTTGCCAAACCTTTCACTCACTGAGAGCTAATCAGTTAATTGTATTTAAAAATGCATAGCAATGCAGCATTGAACGCGAAACATGCGCTTGGGCCCGCATGCCGCTTGATTGGATTGAGGCTACAATATTTGGGCGGTGAAGCTCTTGTATGTTAAACGAGTTCGGTTTCACCATCAGATTTGTCATATTGATCCGCGCACGTTCGTTTAATCTTTCAGATGACAGCGGGAAATCTGAACGCGGTTCGTTTATCATATCGGCTAACTGAACTGAAAGTACTTACATATTTTTCGTCGGAGAATTTCGAACGATTTTTTACAGGAAATTTTCAAAATTTGAAAGTCTAAACTTGTTTAAGTGATGAAGTATAAAAAATAAACTCAATTTTCGTGAAATTCGCCAATCCTATATGTAACTATTTCATTTTATGAGAGTGAAACGTCCTCCATTTTGTTGAAATCAATTACCCTTAAAATTTAGAACAGTTTCTTCGGAACAGCTATAATCATCAAAAAAATAGATAGTTTGTAAATGGCACAACATTCTGGCAGTTATAGCAAAATTCATTTTTGTTTCACTATTTTTAGTATTAAACTCATTTACTAATGTTTAATGTTTACAAAATTTGTAGGTTAGAAAATAAAAGTTTAAACCATGTCAAATGTATTTCTATGTTTTACCAATAAATAACGTCATAACTTTTAATCTATCGCACGCTGAGTTCGATGTTTCAATTATAAATAAAATTAACGCAATATTTTTGCATGTCATTATGCTAATAAACCATTATCGTCTAGTTCAGCTATACTCTAAGTGTGTTCCGCGGAACCCTAGGGTTCCGCGATACCTCTGTAGGGGTTCCTCAAGAATTTAGAAAAAAAATCAAAACACCTCTCTCTGGTCGAACGTTTTGACTCCGCGGCCGCGCGTAGGTATATTTATTTATTTATTTGTATACCTACCTACCTACTTACAAGTTCGCTAGCGAGAAACTAGTGTTCATTGTTCTACTGCCTGCTGTATTCTGTTGTCTCAGTTTTATACATTTCTTCATTGTACTAAACTTAGTCTCTTATACGCAGTAACGATTGTGCATTATTTAGACCCCACCATCCTGACGTGTAACATAAATAAAGAAGAATGGAACGTTGGCTTAAAGGTGTTAAACGTGTTGCAACAACATCTTCTAATGACGCTGAATGTTCAAAAGCAGTACGCGCGGAGAATATAGCAATCACCGATCCAGACGATGATGCCACGACGTCAAGCTCGACGGTTTCAAAGACGAAAAAAAAGAAGTATGATGAATTATATATCAGTTTCGGATTTGTTGATTCCAACGGCTCACCTCTCTGCATGCTATGTAGTAAACTGCTTCCTAATAGTTCCATGGCACCTGCCAAATTGCGCCGACATTTACAAACTGTACACCCCGAGTCTAAAGACAAGAATAAAGAATTTTTTGTTCGTAAAAAAGATCAGTTATTGGAAAGTCAAAAAAATATGATGCATGTAACAAAAACTATCAACGAAAAGGCCACGGAGGCATCATATTTAGTTAGCTATCGCATTGCACAAGCAGGTGAAGCGCACACTATCGCTGAGAATTTAATAAAGCCATGTGTATTAGACATAACAAAATGTATGCTCGATGAAAAATCTGCAAAGCATCTTTCTACTGTGCCGCTATCAAACGATACTGTTTCACGGCAAATCCATGATCTGGCAAGCTACGTCAAACAAGAACTAGTTACACGTCTACAAAAAACACGATGCAAATGGACGAGTCAACCGATGTCGCTGGTTTGGCTATCTTGCTGGTTATCGTGAGATATCCATATAAAAGTTCTTTTGAAGAAGACATGCTTATGTGTTCACCGCTGCTCACAAACACTACCGGGGAAGAAATTTTTAATAAAATAAATATATTTTTTGAAGAAAATAATCTCAGTTGGAACAATTGCATTGACATTTGTACAGATGGGGCCAAGGCGATGACAGGTAAAACAGCAGGAGCAGTGTCACGAATAAAAAATAAAGCGCCTAATTGTAGTTCCAGCCATTGTATTTTGCATAGACAAGCACTTGCGATGAAGCAAATGCCGTCAAATCTAAAATTAGTTATGGATGAAGCGGTAAAAATAATTAATTTTATCAAATCACGACCACTACAATCCCGATTGTTTTCATTATTGTGTGAAGATTATGGCAGCAAACATAAAACACTGCTGCTCCATACAGAAGTGCGATGGCTGTCTCGTGGTAAAACTTTAACAAGGCTATTTGAACTTAGAGCCGAGTTACAAATGTTTCTTTCAGCAGATACTTCTTTTAATTTGAAGGACCGTTTGTATGATAAAACTTGGTTGTTCCGATTGTCTTTTATGGCGGATATCTTTCAAAAACTGAACGAATTGAATTTATCATTGGAAAGTAAACAGACAACAGTGTTTCAGGCCTATAACAAAATAACTGCCTTTAAAAGAAAATTAGATTTTTGGATTATTTGCGTTGGTAAGAAAGAAATAGAAAGCTTTACGTCACTCAGTGAGTTTGTTAGCGATAACGACTCAGAAATGTTTCAAGATGATGTGTTTGAAGAATTGGTCCAATATCTCAGTTCGATGCGCACATCGTTTGAAAAGTATTTTCCCGAAGAACAGAATACAAAAATGAAACTGAATTCATGGATTCATAATCCTTTTTTACCCAACTTGGAAAAGCCCGAAAGTATGTCAAACGAGATATATGAATCTCTTTTAGAAATGTCATCAGACACAAGTATGGAGTCACTGTTCAAAACGACGCCTCTCAACGATTTTTGGTGCAGAATCCGTGATGAATATCCAATGCTTGGCAAAATGGCTCTGAATATTCTTCTCCCGTTCCCAACAACATATTTGTGCGAAACAAGATTCTCAACCTATGCAGCCACGAAAACAAAATATCGCAATAGACTGGACGCCGAACCTGATATGAGACTTCAACTGTCTTCTATCAAACCTGATATTAACCAATTGATGAAAAATAAAAAACAGTTTCATACCTCCCATTAGTTAGATTTTTTCTTTTTTAATATCTTCTATTATTGTACTTGCCATGTGGTAAAGTAAGTAATAATTAGTAACTGTTACATTGTACTTTTATTATGCTTATTAATAAAGAATACACTTTTAAAAACTATTGTTTTATTGTACGGTTCCATCAAGTATTTTGCTTTCCAAAAGGGTTCCGTCACCAAAAAATTTTGAGAACCGCTGGTCTAGTTGATTATCTTAATAAATCGAAAATAATATCCCCGAGCCAGCACGGGTTTCAGAGTGGAAGATCTACCAATACTGCAATGCATGCTTTTTATGATGAACTAACTAAATGTATTGACGGGAGCGAGAGCCCCGTTGGGACTTTTTGCGATCTTGGCAAGGCTTTCGATTGTATCAATCATAAAATTCTTTTCCAAAAGCTGATTAATTGTGACATTAATGGTTGTGCACTTGAGTGGATACGGTCGTTTGTAATCGATCGCCAACAGTATGTTAGTTTAGGCAACTTTGATGGTAAGTCCAAACGAATGACAGATTTGCCACCTCTGAAAACTAATATTGGCGTTCCACAGGGCTCCGTTTTGGGCCCTGTGTTATTTTTATTATACTAAAATGACATTGATCTTGTGGGACAAAGGGCTCATCGTACGGCTTTTGCCGATGATGTGTCATTCCTAGTTTCAAACAGGTTTTCAAGTATTTTGGAGCAGATGTCAAATGGTGTTCTGTCTGAATTTTGTGCCTGGTTTGGGGAGAATTCGATGTTACTAAATGTAGACAAAACCCAGTTTGTAAGAGTTCATAATAGACAAAAAACGGATGATATAGTATTAATTTATTTATTGATGATAAATCCTTGTGTCAAGTTCAGAGCAAAAAGTTTCTTGGTATTCATCTGGACGAATGTTTGACATGGAAGGTACCGGGTGGTCAAATAAGCGAGGACGTCGGCTTTATCTCGGAAACCATTAATCGTACAACTTTCGGAAAGATTTTTTTATGAGTAAAGTGGTCAAGAGAAATTGCTGGACATTACTTTTAAGTTCCTCATTTCGCCGCAAGGGGGCACAATTAAAAATTGTTTTTTTAAATTTTAAATTTCTCCAAAAACTCCCATATTAAGGTATAACTCTGAATACATCATTGGAAAGCTTAGACAATTCTGCATCATTTTGGTTTAAGGCTCATTGGCGTACCGACCTTGATAAGAGTGGGGGAAGCTATTGAATGTGTAAACATTAAAATTGCTGTAACTTCTAAACGACTTATCCGATTTTGCTAAATTTAAGCTTGTTTGGAAGGGGAAAATAAGCATCTTCAATTGCCGTATCCAGCAGTACACGATAATGTTTAATAAAATTGCTAGAGGGCGCAATTTGTAGTAATAACAGTTTTTTCGATTTTATCCCGAAAATTCAAATCATACGGTATAACTATGACATCATAATCGAAAAGTAGATGAAATTTGCAAGCAAAGATGTGAAGACTGCAGTTCGATATCCTTGTTCGTTTCAGAGTTATTAATAAATAAATAAAATCGAAAAAACTGTTATTATTATAAATTGCGCCCTCTAGCAATTTTATTAAACACTATCATGTACTGTTGGATACGGCAATTGAAGATACTTATTTTCCCCTTCGAAACAAGCCTAAATTTAGTAAAATCGGATAAGTCGTTTAGAAGTTACAGCGATTTTAATGTTTACACTTTCAATAGCTTTCCCCACTCTTATCAAAGTCGGTACGCCAATGAGCATTAAACCAAAATGATGCAGAATTGTCTAAGCTTTCCAATGATGTAATCAGAATTATACCTTAATATGGGAATTTTCGGAGAAATTTAGAATTTAAAAAAACAATTTTTAATTGTGCCCCCTTGCGGCGAAATGAGGAACTTAATAGTAATTTCCAGCAATTTCTCTTGACCACTTTACTCATAAAAAAATCTTTCCGAAAGTTGTACGATTAATAGTTTCCGAGATAAAGCCGACGTCCTCGCTTATTTGACCACCCGGTACATTGTGAACATGTTATGTCTAAACTCAATTCATCCTTTTTATCTGTTTTTAAATTTAAGGTCTATGTTAGGTAAAGAACACCTAATCATGCTGTACTACGCATATGTAGAATCGTACTTAACATATGGTCTGACTTTCTGGGGTACTTCGACCCTATTTAAAAATATTTTTGCAAAACAAAAAAAAAATCTTAAGATGTATCGCAGGTGTTCCTAATCGGTATAGTTGTAGAGAGATTTTTAAAAATTTTAATATACTACCTCTTCCTAGCCTATAGTTGAATTCACATAAACTTTTAACGCCGTGACATTTCAGTTCTGTCATACTTGTCAAATACTGCAGCAACTCATAAAATATAAATTTCTAATGGCCAAATTTAATTAGTATAATTGTACTGCACACAAAGTATGTCTATCTTGTATTATTTCATACGATTAAAAAGAGATAGAAATAAAAAGAGTTGGCCGAACAATTCCAGAAAAGAAAAAGAAAAAACACTGACCAATGTCAGCCGCATAAAAAATTTAGTAAGTTGGTGAAATCTAAGGTAACTAGACAATGACAAGTCCTGACATTTGGCATTAAAACTTTATGTGAATTTAACTATATACCTATTGGAATTAGCAGTGTTTGTCTTTTGTAATAAAGGTGAAGTTGTACAAAAAAGGGACGTTCACGGTTTTAATATAAGGCACAAAAATAGTTTTCGTGCTCCGCACTCTAGAGGATTAGTAGCCTATAATTCTCCTAAATGTCTGGGAGTCTTAGAGTCTATAATGTTTTGCCCGAAAAAATTAAGGATTGTAAACAATGTTTTAAAAAGTCATTAAAATCATTTTTAATATCTGAATGTTTCTACAGCTTGGATGAGTTTTTTAATTGTCTGTCTTAACGCTTGTACATGTTAACATGTTTTATTTATATTGCGCATTGAAATGTTGTGTTTGTTGTTGTTCATTTTTAAATAGTTACTTAAGTTTCTAGTTTTAAAATTGATTATTTGCCTCATTATCAAATAGACCAATCAGGCACCATCATTTTTCGAATAAATTTTGTTTAGATAACTGATTAAATCCCAAGACCTGTTTAACCGCGGTTAAACTTTCGTCCGCCATATTGGTTTTTGTTTTATCGTTTATTACTAATTCTTACAATTCTCGGCAACAGTTTATAAAGAAACATTAATTTCTTAGTCGTCTGAATAACCTAATATTGGTTTTTATCAGTAAATACGCCATTTTTGATAGAATTTTTATACAAATATTTTGACATAAGGCGATGAAAATATGTCAGAATTTGGAATATTTACATACACACTTTGCTAAGCAAGCTTTTTCAATGCATTTATGGGGTGCGTAACTTAAATTATTCGGGAAATAATCTAGCCGTATAACTCTCGACCTATAAATTTAATCGAACTATGCAACATATTTTGATCATGATTTTACTTTTTGGTAAATAGTTTCATGCACAATAATTTATTGAGCATTCAACTATTTTTTAAGTAAAATCATGATCAAAATATGTTGCATAGTTTAATCGATTAAATTTATAGGTCTTGTAATATAATGTATGAAAATGTACCTTGACTATTCCCTAACTTTGTAACTTAGCCCAGATCTGTCAGTACTGTCACCAATAATATACCAGACTTTAACAAAGCGGCATAAATGACAGGTGAGTTATCCACGATGCGTCGTATTCTTAGAGAAATTTGACTTGAGCACGGATAAATTAATTCCAAAATCTGGCCTTATGTTAAATTTTCGTCGACTTTCATCTTAGCTTTCTTTTGCTTCAAGTTGAAAGTCGGGGGGAAGTTCCTTTAAAAACACTCGACTTTTGCAGATGAGTATTAGGTAGACACAAAATAATGCAGTATCCTATGATAAGTGTGCCAAAATAGACAAAAGGGGCAAGCATGAGCGCACAAATAAAACGAGTTTGGAAATGAAGCCGAATGTTAGGCTATCCAAATACAATTGGCAGGAAACGAACACCACGGTAAATTTAACGCTGGTAGAATACAAAAATGATTATATGAGAAATCTATGTCCAGGTTTTGATCATTCAAGCGAAATCGGGCTTGATAGCCGTAATTTTCGCTCCGCCAGGTTTAACAAGATGCTGCTGGTAAAAGGATATTTAAAAATTTACTCCTTTAGACGCACGATGTTTGGTCAAAAAGGAAACGATGCTGTCTTCCTTAAAAACAATTTGGGATGAGTATATTATACAGGGTGTTATTTAATAAGTGTCCGATATTGTAAAGGATGATTCCCCAGTTATTTATACGGTGAAAAGTTCATCCTTAAGTTAAAAATTTTATTTTATTTTTGTTATTCGTAAATACTTTTTGAAATAATGTCGATATTTGGAAGAAAATTAGTATTTGTGGATTTTTTACTATGAGAAATTCAAATTTGATCTTAGTTTGGCCCTTAATTGTATGGGGCGCCACCCACAACCACAATTTTTAACACCCTGTATCTTAAAAATGAAGGCCTTGCGAACCCATGCTTATATGAACTTTATACTTAGTAACTGAGTAATCGTCCTGTACAATATCGGACACTTATTAAATAACACCCTGTATAATGACACGCTTATTTTTATATCCTTACCTAACTCTTATTATAATATTATAGTTTTCAAAGTTAATTTTTAACAAAAAAAGGTATTTTTTTTTCGTAGACTACAATCATTAATTGTCAGCAACACAAAAAAAAAGATAATGGTTGTCGGCATCGGAGTAGTAAAAAAAACGTTGTCCTTGTGTACCTTTATTGTTTTGACTATATTATTGGGTTGTATAGATAGTATGATTATGATAATCAGAATTAATGAATTTTTTGTCGCACTTATGTTAATCAAAACTTACAAAGTACGAAGTAGAGAGTAAATTATTGAAGCATGTCTACTACTTTCGACTGTATCAAAAGCTAGCGCGTCGATAAGAATGGGGGGGGGGGGGGACTGAGGGACAGTACCTCCCCCCTAGAAAAAACAACTTTTATTGAAAAAAGTAAATAGTAAAGCTTATGGGAACCGTAAAAACAAAGGATATTGATAAATGGGTTGTTGCCGTCGAATCGGGAAGCGGTTTTACTTTTCACCTGTTGGTAGGTACATGATATCACAGATAATAAAGCTAAAAACTCAATGTGCAGCAATATTAATTATTTATTTGGCCCTTTCTATTTATTATTTTATTCTACATGTTAATGTGTGACTGAGCGACTCACTGACTCTCAGACTGTGAAAACTGATTCATCACCTTATTCGCCTAATCCTACACTGAGGAAAAAGATGTAATACAACAGGTTTGCTAAGAAATAATTTGTATTGATAGCTTATTTTTTTTTAACCTACATTAAATAAATTGCTATTATATAAAACCCGCTTTAGCGTTGGTTGAAGTGTAAGGCTCCTGCCACACATGTCAAGAGCGGTGGCGTCATGTCGCTGGCGTTGGCGGGCCGCTTTTACTGAACATATGCAATCAAAACAGTCGCGGCATACAAGCCCGTCAGCGGCGACGGCATCGCCTTTACAATATTTTTCCAGCCAACAGCACGCGGGGTGACGCGGCATACAAGCCTGTCAGCGGCGACGGCATCGCCTTGACAATATTTTTCCCGCCAACAGCATGCGGGGTGACGCGGCATACAAGCCTGTCAGCGGCGACGGCATCGCCTTGACAATATTTTTCCCGCCAACAGCACGCGGGGTGACGCTCGGAACGCCGGAGGGAGTGGGCCGCCAAAGGGAAGGTATTCAACAGTATCAAATGGGACGCGGCACACTAGACATTGCGGAACGTTAAGCGTGTCTCATTTTTACGCAATTTTTGCTGTATTTATCTTTATATTTGCGGATGTCGGAATAGAATGTCTGAAATCTTTTTTCTTTTTCCCTTTTGGTAAAAAAAGGGTTAACGCAGAAGCGCCTTTTCTTCTGGTCTAGCAACCCAGCTGCTTCTGCCACACTAATAACTATCGCTTTTCTTCTTGTTTCGGTCCAAAATATTTGTTGCCGTCTCTTTGACGTCATGTTCAGTTTCACGTCCGTAGGAATACTGAAAACTGAAACAAAATAACGAAAGATCCGGCGTCGCTACCTGACCGCAAAACCCGCTAGAGTCAAGTGTGTCTCGATTGACGGCGGGGCGAGACCGACAACGCCAGCGGCATGACGCCACCGCTCTTGGCATGTGTGGCACGCGCCTAAAGGAGCAGACCGCGGCTTTACGGGCTACTTTGCTTGGCGAACAAAATGGCGTACGCGAGACTGCAGTAATGTTCGCCAGTTTAACCGAAAACTATGTTATTTTGAAGACCATATTATATTTTATGTGCAGTGGCGACCGCATAATGATCACAAAATAAAATGGCTTTTTCCTAAATATATTTTTATAAATTTATGAATTTACTTATTTATAGTACATATTAACATTTAAGTAGGTATTTAATTAGACGCTCAGTTATTGGCTTTTATTCAAATATGACGTAAGTTGTCAAATAAATTTACAGACCTTAAGATACAAAGATACATTTTATTATTTATTTAAAGTAAAATTTACCATTAGCATTACACGAATTAGTGGGCATTAGTGGGCATTGGTGGGCATTACTGGGCAGTTGTAAAGAAATTAGGGGCATTAGTTAAAATAAGGAATTGTAGGCATTAGCGTTCAAGAATTTTTACCGCAGTTTACCACTCGCTTTTTTTCTTTTTCAAGGCTACAATATAGAAACAGCGGTTCAAAGATCTATTCTAGATAAAATATACAGCGCAAGAAAATTTTCCTTTTTTTTTTTAAAAAACTCCTAAAAATACTGTCTTAAAAGTTAACCAAAAGGTGTTTTTTAAAAACAAAAAGTTATTGTATTTTCATAAGCAAAACTTTGTCACAAAATTTGGTTTTAAATTCAATTTACTTACGTGCAATTTGATTGATACGCTGGCAATAACTGTTGGATTAATAGAAAGCGTTATTTATGTTCAATTAACATTTTGAAGTGGTGGTGTTGTTAATTAATTCTCAAAAAATTTTGATAATAAACATAGTTGCTTTCATTAACTAATTATTTTAAAAATATATTTGGGTTAGGTGTAAAAATTTGCATTTTATTGTGTTATTAAGTTATTATAAACATAACTAAGATTATCTGTATCGGTTCTAAAATTAAGGGTATTTTTGGTTTTTTAATGTGAATCATTTTTTGTATGTTTTTTTTTTATAATTAATTTCATAATCAAGAATCTGAATATTGATAAAAATAAAATTATAAGTTTTGTCGATTACATGGTTTAAAAGAGCGGTGATATTTTGATTTGTATTTTTGATGCTATTTTTATGTTCTTTAATTCTATTTTCAAGATATTGCTTAGTTTGTCCAATATAAGTTTTTGAACAGTCAATTTTATAAATGAGGTGTTTCTTGTTTTAATTTTGTAAATAGACTTTTAGAATTAATCCCAGATCTTCCTGAGATACACATTTTATGCGGTTTAAGCACTTTTTTTAAATTTATTTCGAAGATCTATGGTAATGAAAAAAACCCTATTTCATAAAATTATTTTTATTAAAGTTACCCTACGATCTGGAAATTGGCTTAAAGTCCGGCAATAAACTTCTTGCGGAAAATTATCGGCCTCTATCTAAATTATGTATTCTTAATTTACACGGTTTTATAAAAAAAACCTTCCGTTGAGGTTCAGAGTAACCTGTTTATTTATTCACAGTACCTGGTAGACAGTATGAATGCGGGATATCAGGTAGATGCGGTTTATACCGACTTCAGTAAGGCATTTGACAAAATTGACCATAATATTTTGATACATAAACAACAGAGCTCAAGCTGTCAAAACTGATATGTTTTTATCAGCTCCTACTAAGGTCCGTTCTGGAGTGCCTCAGGGGACTCATCTAGGGCTTCTTTTATTTTATTTAGTATTTATATAAATGATATTGTCAGCTGACAGGAAGTTGTAAAAGTCGACCTTCAATTTATTTTTACGTGTAAACAGCTAAAATTTGCCCCAAATTCTTGCCAAATAATTGAAATTTCTTCTCAATTTTTGATCAAGTTGGGAAAAAGGTAGTGATTTTTGGCATTTTTAGGAGGTGCAAACATATCCGATTCGTAGGATAGAAAATTGTTGCTAAGGTTTTGTTTCGAAAATTTGTTTAAAAACGATTCGTCGTGTTTTTAGTTCGAAAAGGAAGAGAACAAGTCAATTAAACTAGTCTTATAAAATCGAATATAAAAAACAAACAAAACCATCAAAATAACCTATCTTCAATATTTTGTTTAATATTTAATTTAAAAAAGTTTTTTTTTTGTCCGAATATTGTGTCAAAAAATTACGTTTTATAGATCAGATATTTGTACGAAAAGGTAACCTTTTCAATAGGGTATTGACTATTGCGCTGGTAGCTAGGCAACACTTTTCGTCCCAGGCCGAAAAATATTTTTCGGACGCTAACATTTTTTCAACAAACTGTTTATATTATTTTCAATTATTTACAATATTTATATTAAATGTACAATTAGAACAATTTTGAACGAGAACAGGGTGCTGTAAATTTGATTTTGAGGATGTGTTCTTATTTTTGTTCTCCGTTATGATATTCTCCAATGTTGAACTCGATTGGAAGACGGATTGCGATACCTGAGTCGGTAGGTACTGATTGCAGTTCAGATTGTGGAATGTTGAATATTTTCTTGGCCAGCTCTAACTTATTGCTTAAGGAATCATCTATGTAGCCCTCGGCTACTCCAAAAGACTTCCAGCCTCCATGCCGTTTTAGAGAAGTTATGTCTGCTACCGCATCTACAAGCAATGTGGCCGGTGTTCTTCGGAAACAATGTCCCACGAATTCCTTGGCATTCGGCAGTTTTAGGTAAGACTCTATTTCCTGAGGTATGAAGCAAAATTTGTGTATACCGACAACTTGCTTATAGCATTTTTAATTACGATAAGACACAAAAAATCGCCCATCACTCATATTTGTTGTACGTAAAGCCATATAATTTCTATAATACTTTAGATATTCTCCTGTCACCGTAAATGATCTCGGTTTGTTTGATTTATTATAGAGACTTTTTATTAACAAAGCCGTTCCCAAATCTTGTATGTCATCAATTTTCATATGAGCCAGTTCTTCTCGACAACATGCGCCCGCGATTCCGAAAATAAAAGCAACCTGTAATTAAAAAAATAATTGTTAGTAAGAAATTTAAAATAAAATTATATGGTTATATTTACCTTCAACATTAAGTATTTGTCATCTGGAGCATGGCACAGGAACTTTTGAAACTCTTCTTTACTTAAGGTCTTTGATTTCTTTGAACAATAACCAACACTTTTTCGTTTTAATAATGCTCGTAATCTCATGAATTTTGATATATCAATGTTGTGTTTAACATTTACCACTGCACGTAGCATGAAATACTGCGGCCACAAAGTAAATGACTTCACAGTTTTCGATAAATCCGCCATATACATCTAAGAAAACGTTTTTTGAGAACGACTGTTAGCCGGTAATCCATAAATTTTTTATAAGCTTTGTCATATTTCCTTAGACTTTTGTGACAACAAATGTACACTGAGGAAAATCACTCAATACAAGTATTTTTTTGAATATATGTGTATTACCACAAGAAAAAATCCATTTATCCCTAAAATATTTCGTTTAGTCGCAATCAAGGACGTTTTTTTGACGACAATATTGTTACGTGTGCTCAATGCTTTTTATGGTAACAGAATATCATATAACCATAACAATATGTATCCAATAAAGTGTTTTTAAAAAGTATTTTTTTAATTCCTATAAGGTTATCTTATTACCACAAAAATAAAAATAAAAACCAACCAATCTTTTATTCCTATCAAAAATATACCTTTTAGGAACTAAATAGTTGCTTTTTTAAAATAAATACGTAAATGAAACAACATTAAGGTTTCAAATCTTCACAAAAATTACTTTATTTTTATATTAAAAATAAAAATAAAAACATGACATGTTTCGTAGCACTGCTACTTCGTCAGATGTCGAGATGGAAATGACAAACAAAGTTGTAGGTGTAGAGGCATTTACCTGCTAAGTACTAATTATCTAAATATTCCTTATCTTACGGGTTTTGGAAAAAACCAAGTATTAAAGTATACTTATAAATACTGAACAATAGGAATAAAAATGGTTGGAAACTACAATATTTCAAAACAAATTTAATAATGGTGAATTGTTAACATCTAATTGATCGTTTAAAATTTTGCCTGCTTTTTTAATTTTGTTAATTTCTAGAGATTCCAATAAAGACAACTTTTTGCTTTTATTTTCGACATGTAAAATTTTAAAATTATCCTGAAAAGTATGGTTTTCTGATAGTAGATGAGTTGCGTACGCTGAATTTTGTTTTTTATTTAGAAAGTCCCTTCTATGTTCCTGTAGTATAACTTTAAAAGTGCGTCCTGTTTGTCCTATATAACTTTTTTGACAAGAACCACAGTCTAATTGATAAACTCCGCAGAGCAAAAAAGTTATATAGGACAAACAGGACGCACTTTTAAAGTTAGACTACAGGAACATAGAAGGGACTTTCTAAATAAAAAACAAAATTCAGCGTACGCAACTCATCTACTATCAGAAAACCATACTTTTCAGGATAATTTTAAAATTTTACATGTCGAAAATAAAAGCAAAAAGTTGTCTTTATTATATACTCTAGAAATTAACAAAATTAAAAAAGCAGGCAAAATTTTAAACGATCAATTAGATGTTAACAATTCACCATTATTAAATTTGTTTTGAAATATTGTAGTTTCCAACCATTTTTATTCCTATTGTTCAGTATTTATAAGTATACTTTATTACTTGGTTTTTTCCAAAACCCGTAAGATAAGGAATATTTAGATAATTAGTACTTAGCAGGTAAATGCCTCTACACCTACAACTTTGTTTCTCATTTCCATCTCGACATCTGACGAAGTAGCAGTGCTACGAAACATGTCATGTTTTTATTTTTATTTTTAATATAAAAATAAAGTAATTTTTGTGAAGATTTGAAACCTTAATGTTGTTTCATTTACGTATTTATTTAATATGGATCTTCATCAAGTAACGATCGAATCAATTACACATTTGCTTTTTTAAAACATGGTGAAATCGTTTTGGTTCATTTTATTGCCATTTGCAGTGTTGTTAGTTTGTTTAGTGGTTGGTGGATTATAGTTTATAGTGGATGTTTGATGGCCATTGGTTTGATAAATTTTTTATATTTTAATAATTTCATATAGGGTGGTGTACTTTTAGTGCAACGTTATATAATAGGTGTTGTGGCGGTGTGTCCCCAAATTCAGGTAGGTACAATTATTTTACCAATAATTATATTTATTACTTAATAAGTAACTCATGTTTATCACATTACTCTACTTAGGTACCTACAAAAAATCGTTGACTTAGGTGAGTCTTTAAATTTTGTTTGGCGAGAAATTAATTTTCTCAGAAATACAATACAAATTTAGAGGATAGAATCGGAAAACAATCTGAGATTTTGAGATATTTTTTCCCCGTTCTAAATTTTGCAACGCAAAATCGCATTTGTTAGGTTTTCTGATACCTATTAATAAAAAAAATGGCTAAAAAGGGTCATGTTCCTAGCAGTTTGTTACTTTCAGATCAGTCAGATCCCCCCGTTATTAAACAAGTTTAACATACAATTTTTATCAAAAATACTGCCCTAATAAGTGCAGAACGGAAACTTAATGGCGGCCATGATCGGAATGAATTAAAAAATATAAGTAATAAATATACCTAATTATTGGTAAAATAATTGTACCTACCTAAATTTGGAGACACACCGCCACAACACTTATTGTATAACGTTGCACTAAAAGTACACCACCCTATATAGAATTATTAAAATATAAAAATTTTATCAAATCAATAGCCAAAAACATCCACTATATACTAATCCACCAACCACAGCCATTTTGGCGAAGGAGCTAAAAAAAGGATTTTAGTAGTAGCTAGGTGGACTAGCTACAATAAAAATAAAATTATTTTATAGCTGGCTGATTATTTTTAGGAGTAAAAACCGATACTTTTCTAACTACACGACCTTAATTAATCACAAAATAATTTTTGTTTACCACTGCATTATATAATTTTTATGGCAATAGAGTTGTCTTTTAACAGCAAAAGAATAATATTTAAAAAACGGCCATGTTGAGGTTAAAAAGTAATTTCAAAAAAAAGAACCTTGTAGCGACAACAGAGTTTCTATTTCTATTTTTGTGTTTTCAAGTCTTAAAACTATCGCCTGATTGACAAAACGTCAAATGATATTATTTATTTAAGTCATTATTTGGTATATCCATAGATACGCATATTACAGGTTTCATTGTTAACCGACAAACATTAAAAGCGACAAATTATCGTGCAAGATGAAATATATTGGTTTACTTTATTTTTAGATCATTTTATAATCGGCACAAAACCACAAACGGATAAAAAATATCTTATGTCATACGGACGAAAAATGTATTTCGTCCTTGTAACATAATAATAATATACTATTATATACCTTTATTTCTTTTATTTAAGTAGTACTACTATTATGTTTGCACTATATATTTTTTTTTATTTAGTGAATACTGTTCCTAAGTTCATCTTGTTTGTATTCCTTAATGTAAAATAAATATATAATTAAATAAAGAAACAAGGAATTTGCAAATCACTTATCCCTTGTCCGTACTTATACCGACACAAATAATTATAATTTTCAGAATAGTCAACTTACTTTTACTAGAAACATGTAAGTCGTTAAAATAGTGTAGTGCTACTATATAATTAAAAATTCTGAAGAATACGTTATTGAAAATTATTTCCACAAAATTTCTCTCGATTTCTATTGTTTAATCACCCTGTATAGTCAAATGTTTTTTTTGTGCGTCAATACAGAATTTAATTTGGCAAAATGTCAAAAAAAATATATAATTTGAAAACAATAATTATTAATAAAGGAGACAATACAACGGCGTCAAAAAATAATTATGTATTTGGTGTGTGTACGAAACACGTCATAGAACTGGCTAAAAATAACATCATAAAATTAAATAAAACCATCAAAATATAATTACTCGCATCCTATAGTGATTATTTAACACGATAAAGGCGACGAGTATTTTTTTTAAAAGTGTTTTTTAACAACTATTATTATATATCAGCCATATTATGATACCGTCATCCCGTTATAACCTTTATATTAACACAGTATTCTGCTTCCAATATTTGGCAACTTTACCGTTTCTTTTTCGTGTTACCGAATACTTCTGGTCGCATAGCGGACAATATGCGATATCCTCCTAGAGTGCGTCAGACGTCTATAGGTCCTATACGAATTCAGTTAGGAATTTCATTCTTATGCTAACATACTATTTCACACAGTGTATTTTTTATGTTTTAGTCTGTATTGGTGTCCTTTATAATAATTGTTTATTAATTTATTTAATTTGGTTTAGTAATTTAGAAGCAATTAATTAGGAACTAAATAAATGTTTTGCAGCCTGGAAAAAAAAAAAAATCACAAACTAAGTTGTTTTTTAAATTTCAGCATTGTGTGAGATTAACGGTAATAGTAGGAGAGCCCGACCTGAAGAATCCACCATGGAAAAGTAGGGGTTAGAAACATTGTTCATAAAATAGAAATTAAACGTGTGCCCTATAAGAGGTTCATTATTATTTCTTTTCCGTCGACCGTGTATTTACAACCTTAATTAATGTATAAAAAATTATACATTAATGGCCCCTATTAATGCATGATGTTTTTTTTATTAATAAACGATTTTAGGCAACCAAACATACTACAAAGCACCCACTGCCGCGTACATAATGGCGTTGCCATAGTTTCTGTCGATGTCAATAAGTTTGAAATTCAAAAATTTGTTATAATATGTAGTTTGGTTCTAAATTAAAAAAAATATATAATCTATTAACAAGACAATCGACGGAAAAATATTGTAACTAAAGCGTATATTAAATAGCGATTAATACACTAGTTAGTTAAATTACTATTTTAATTGTACAGAGTTTTTCCTTATAATTTGCCACCCCTTTAAAGACTTTATTTCACGAGATACAGCAAAAAAATGAATACAAAAGTTTTAGGGTTTTACACGAACATTTTTACTGTGCTAATTGAAAAAATTATGTCTGTCACATAACCAACAAATTTGAAAAAAAAAATATTTTTATATTATGAGATTTTTAAAATCTTCTTAAATTTCCCTTTTTAAAAATATATATATAATGTTTATATTTGGACCAACGGTATTCGAGTTATTTGACTGCAAATAGTTTCATCTAGTTAGCCGTGCCTGGCCATTCGGAATAATATATTATGACGTTTTATCGCTTTTGCCATGGAAACCAAAACAAAGAAACTATTTGACACTAAATATTTTTCAAAAACAAAGAAACTATTTGACACTAAATATTTTTCTTCGTCTGACGTGAAAATGCATTTCACCGAGGAAGAGAAACTTCGTATACTTCAAATTTATTATTTAAATGAAAATAATGCGTCAAAAGCGAGGTGTCAATATAGAATGACGTATCCAGGCGATCGAGTTCCAGCCAGAAAAACAATAACATTTATTTTAAAAACTCATGCCGATAGTAAAACTCTTAAAAGGAAAAAGAGAGTTGCTAAAGAAAATGCAGATGAAGATTTGGCAATTTTATTATATTTCGAAGGTAAAATATTTTATTATGTAAAACCTATTCTACAAATAAATATTTTTTAGAAAATCCATATAGATCAATACCAGAGGTTTCACGACTTACGGGAAAATCCTGGAAAAAGGTATATATAACATTAAAAAAATACGGCTATCATCCTTTTAAAATCAGACCAGTCCAACATTTGACAGAAAGAAATATTATGCAAAGGTACCGATTCTGTGAAGATACATTAGGGCGATTGCAAAATGATAACCAATTCCTTGATAGAGTTATGTGGTCTGACGAAGCAACTTTTACGACAGCTGGCATTTTCAATCGAAAAAATAAAAATTTCTGGGGAACCGAAAATCCACATAAAAAAGCAGGTAGGCAGTAGGTCGCTACATGTGTGGTGCGGTTTAATTAAAAACAAAATTGTAGGTCCAATTATTTTTGAGGGAACTTTGACAGGACAGCAATATTTAAAGTTTTTAAGAAATGAAATTCAACATCTGTTAGAGGAGCTTCCAGTCCTCCAGTATAATCAAATAATTTGGCATCAAGACGGCGCAACGCCCCACAGTATCCAAGCTGTAACGACTTATTTAAATAATCGGTACAATTTATGGATTGGTAGATACGGCCCCATTCAATGGCCAGCGAATAGCCCTGATCTCACACCATTGGACAATTTTTTGTGGGGGTATTTAAAAAATAAAATTTATTATAATATAACAGATAATTTATTAGATTTGCGTCAAAAAATTGAACTAGAAATTGATACTTTAAATAGCGAATACAGCCATTTTGTCAGCAATGAAGTTTGTAAATTAAGAGGATTATTTCAAGATTGTTTTAATAACGGAGGTGCTCATATACATTAAGACATTAATTATAATATTTTTATTGTTATTTAATATAGACCATAAATAAAAACCTTCTGTAATTTTTTAAAATATAATATTATAATGTAAGTTTTCCGTCGACCGTGTATTTACAACCCTAATTAATGTATAAAAAATCATACATTAATGGCCCCTATTAATGCATGATTTTTTTTATTAATAAACGATTTTAGGCAACCAAACATACTACAAAGCACGCACTGCCACGTACATAATGGCGTTGCCATAGTTTCTGTCGATGTTAATAAGTTTGAAATTCAAAAATTTGTTTGTACAACGCTTATAATATGTAGTTTGGTTCTAAATAAAAAAAAATATAATCTATTAACAAGACAATCGACGGAAAAATATTGTAACTAACGCGTATATTAAATAGCGATTAATACACTAGTTTGTTAAATTACTATTAAAAAAAATATTTTTTTCAAATTTGTTGGTTATGTGACAGACATACATTTTTTCAATTAGCACAGTAAAAATGTTCGTGTAAAACCTTAAAACTTTTATATTCACTTTTTTGCTGTATCTCGTGAAATAAAGCCTTTAAAGGGGTGGCAAATTATAAGGAAAAACCCTGTACCTATTTGTGAGAAAGACACAAAAGATTTTGCAAAAAAAGTGATTTGCTGACATGAAGTATGGTTCTCGGGAATGTGCCGCATAAAAAAGATTCATTAACCGAAGATAATGCGCTATAGGGTTCATGCATCCCAATGTGCCTCATGACATGGTACACTACCTGATGGGGACCAGTAATAGCTCAGGACTTAAATGAAAGCAAGAAAGAAGAATTTCGTTTTTTACATAAACTAGGGTTGACGTTTCTTATCTTGCCAATAGATAATGGTAATGAAGTCAGTGTGAACAGCAAGGAAATTGGAGTACGTTCAAAATACTAGGGGTTTACATGCCTTTGCATTGAAATAAAAATCAGAATTCTTATTGACTGTTCCTAGTCGGGAGTCTACTTGACTTAATGAGTCTGTGACGAAAATATGTGGGCGGGACTAAAAGCCTAATGCCTTAGATTTGTCGCTGCAGAAATTTTTTCGGTAAAGGGTTAGTTTCAAAATAAGGAGCATTTAAATTAATTATATATATATATATATATATATATATATATATTCTGCTTTGGCAGAAACACTAGACTGTTATGATGTTTCCGGTAGATCAGGAACTGCCACAGCATCGGCCGAAATAATGACTATGGCATAATAAGTGTCAAATCCACTGAGAATATTATTCACCGTCATAAAATAAGAAGAACAAGACAAAAATGTAGAAATGAATTACAATCAAGTTCCTAGGAGATAATTTTACCAGGCCTTTATTTTAATGTACGGAAAGACTCTTTTTTACAAAAAATAGACATGTTTTTTTAGTACAAGATCCCGGATCAATATTGGTCACATATCCCACTTCTGGATCTTCATTCATTCTATTACAGTGGACCATCTGCAGGCTATCGGTTGTGACGGAACTAATACCAAACTAGAAACAAAACTAAATCGTCTTCTGCAGTGGTTTGTTTGCCAGTTGCATGGTAACGAGCTTCCGTTGCGACATCTCTTATTACATCTCGACGGAGAAACATCTGATCCCAGGGCGTTTAGCGGTCCTGTTGGAAGTCTTCTGAGTTGCTGCGGAAAACGGTACATTGCAAAATCTTGCTCCTTGCGTTTATCGTAAATACATGTATTTAAGACAATTCAACTCTGCGTTTTTACTCGCCGAATGACTTTGAACAAGTTGCCCATAATAGATTCTTCTCTCATCCGAAAAATATAAATTTACGTTAAAATTGGTATGTTCTAAGTTGATTATATTTCAATTTCTTTGGTGCGTACGTTAAGGTTCAATACCACGTATTCTTTGGCACCATCACCATTTCTATTACATTCTTATAATTTTTGTTTCATGTACTCAACAAAGTTTAGTCTTTGGTTTTTTTACAAATAACACGTAAAATATTTGATCTATATGAAGAATAAACAGATATCATTCGTTAGCCTTGTTTTATTTCGATTTAATTATTAAGTGCGTACTAATGGGGGATCCCACCCTATCTTTGCATACCCCGAGCTCTGAGCCCAATCGTCTGCTGCTGAGTTTAGGATTTTCTTCAATCCGATTTAGATATCTTTCTTAACCTCTGGAGTTCTTATCGTACGCGCATGAAATTAATAAAAACAGGCGCAAACCTATACCGTTTCACGAAGACGTAGGTACGTCTTTGTTTGTTTTATGGTTTGGTAAGCGATGATTCGGAAATATTTCACTGTATACTCTGCAAGATTCTAAACCGTTCCTTGGGCAATATATACAGGGTGTCTATTTAGTGTGCCGGTGGACGATATATCGTAAACGGTCGACTTAAGGAATAAAACTTTTATACAAGGGTTGAACAGGTTAACGTCGCGCACCTTTTAAAAATAATTTTAAATATACAGGTTGGACCAAAAATCCAGCGTGGGCCAGACATAACTTTTTTTAAACGGAACACCATATATTTTTTTCATTATATTGAAGCCTTTAGTAGTCCTCTATTATACTTTAAAAATTTTTGATCATCAAATGCGACGTTATCAAGATATGATTTTTTCAATGGATTTTTGGCTAAAAATGAGTTTACATCAAAATTGGTGAATTTTAACTATCTTTACAAATTTTTTTACTAAAACTTAGGAAGAAAAAGTTATAACATGTTAAATCACCAAACGGTTATTAGAATTGGTATAAGTACTACAGAGTGTTCAACATTTTGGTCCAAACTTAATGAATTTAAAACCAAGATTTCGTTTTTTTTTTTAAATGAAACACCCTGTATTTTTAATTTTTTTCGAATAGATACTTTAATTCTCTTTGATTTGATACCAATATGTGATGACCCTATTTTAAAAAGTTGTCGATGAAAACATGATTTTAAAAAATTGTGTCATAAATGCAAGCGCGTAAATTCGCGATGCTTTCAATTTAATAACTAGTTGGCCATGCATTTCTATCAAATTTAACTTTTCTGCAAATGACAGACATAATAACCATCAATTATTTGACGTTTTATGGTGGCTCTGTCTACGTTAATAATTGTCCAAATGAATTTTAAGTACACACGAGTAGAATTAGTAAATATGATTTACGCAATTGGAGAAAGTGATGGAATAGTAGATTCTGTAACGAGGTTGGAATGAAAATTCGATCCGAGTGGAAGATTCCGAACGCGAGCGTGAGAAACCACGAGTATCGATTTTTCATTCTAACCGAGTAGCAGACTATATTTTCTTCACGACCATCCAGTTCCATATCTGATTCATCCGATTTTTCACTCATTTTTTGACTTGCACTAAAATTTGTCTGAAAATAATTATTACAACGCGGCCATTTTTATCTGACACTGACAGTTTCGAAATTCATGGCAACCTATGCCGTTTATATCAATTACAGAATATTCATTCCGTATCTTTTTATGGAATGAAAATACACGCAAAACGCATAAGAAGCAAGTGTTTCAGAATAAATATTGCAACTCAAGAGCGAGAATTTTTACATTCTATTATCAAAAATGATTTTGGAATTATTGCATTCAGTAATGGTCGTGGAGAAATTGTTTAATGGCATTACGTTTATACGCTCAGAAGTTTCCAGATGTCCGGACGAAAGATCAATAATTAAACTACAGGATCGATTTGAGACATAACGTAGACAAAGCCACCATAAAACGTCAAATAATTGATGATTATTATGTCTGTCATTTGCAGAAAAGTTAAATTTGACAGAAATGCATGGCCAACTAGTTATTAAATTGAAAGCATCGCGAATTTACGCTTGCCTTTATGACACAATTTTTTAAAATCATGTTTTCATCGACAACTTTTTAAAATAGGGTATCACATATTGGTATCAAATTGAAGAGAATTAAAATGTCTTTTCAAAAAAAAATTTAAATACAGGGTGTTTCATTTAAAAAAAACGAAATCTTGGTTTTACATTCATTAAGTTTGGACCAAGATGTTGAACATTTTGTAGTACTTATACCAATTCTAATAACCGTTTGGTGATTTAACATGGTATAACTTTTTCTTCCTAAGTTTTAGTAAAAAAAATTGTAAAGATAGTTAAAACTCACCGATTTTGATGTAAACTCATTTTTAGCCAAAAATCCATTAAAAAAATCATATCTTGACAACGTCGCATTTGATGATCAAAATTTTTTAAAGTAGAATAGAGGACTACTAAAGGCTTCAATATAATGAAAAAAATATATGGAGTTCCATTTAAAAAAAGTTATGTCTAGCCCATCCTGGATTTTTGGTCCAACCTGTATATTTAAAATTATTTTTTAAAGGTGCGCGACGTTAACCTGTACAACCTTTGTATATAAAAGTTTTATTCCTTAAGTCGACGGTTTACGATATATCGTCCACCGGCACACTAAATGGATAGGTCATTTCTTCGTTGGTATGATATTCGGTGAAAATTGTTTGATCATTTAATGCAGGGCCGTATCTGAGGGGGGGTTTTAGGGGTTCAAACCCCCCCCCCCCCGAAAACAATAAAATCCTTATATGTTTGTTTGTGTGTATGTTTAAAGTATAACTAGTATTTTTTGCCACTGGTCTAACCCCCCCCAAAATTTTGGTTCAGATACGGCCCTGATTTAATGTATGCTTGAATTGTTTTTTAGATTTGATTTGACACCAGTTAGTTTTTTGTGTGACAGTTAATTTAATTTAACGCCTGCGCTTTAAGTTGTGTTCAATTACTACAATAATTTAAATCCAGATATCTCAAAAACGGCTGCTCAAATCAACTCTTATCACGTATACCTTTTTTAGGTAAAAGACTTTCGATAATAAGAACGTTTATTTAAAAGTTCAATACAGAGTGGTTCAAAAAAGTAATTTCGTTTTAAATGTGTGCAAGGTACCGCAGGTGGCGCCCTCTAAATTTTACAATAAAAAGGAGAGCAGATTTTAATATTTCACCACACAAAACCCCCTCAATATTTTGACAATTTAGCAATTATTAAAAAAATTATTTATGAAAACCTAAAACAAAATTGAATTTTGGACACTTTGTATCTCTTTGTATAGATATAGAATATTTTCCTCAACCTCTGGAGTTCTCACCGTACGTGCACGACCATAATTATTAACAGAAACAGACGCAAACCTACCCATTAAAAAGAGGTCTTTCAACTGCCGCGAATGTTTCATGGTTTGGTAAGCGACGATTCGCAAATATTTCACTGTATACTCTGTAAGAATCTAAACGATTTTCATGGCAATATCTAAAAACCAATAACATATCGGTCATTTCTTTGTTGGCTTATTGTACGGCGATGACAAAAAGAAAAGTGAAAATTGTTTGACCATTCAAATGTATGTTTGAATTGTTTTTTAGATTCGATTGGACACCAGTCAGTTTTTAGTGACAATTATTTTAATTTAACACTTTTGCTTTAAATTGTGTTCAATGATTACAATAATTTAGACCTGGCCATACACGAAGTGAATTTTTTAAATCCAGATATCTCAAAAACGTCTGCTCAATACGTATACCTTTTCTAGGTAAAAGACGCGGAGAATAAGATTTTTTATTTAAAAGTTCAATACAAAGTGGCTAGAAAAAGTTCTTTCGCTTTAAATATGTTTAAAAAAAAAGGAGTTAGAGCCCTCTAAATTTTACACAAAAATGAGAGTTTCAACCCACCAACCCCCCCCCCCCCCCCCCCCCCTTTGCCGAATATTGTGACGTTAGCATTTGGGCGTGGTCCAAACTTCTTTTTTGCTTTTTTTATCTATATGGTACCCCCATTGAAATTGCCCCCCCCCCCGGACAAAATATTTCTAACTTTTTTCCATATCATGTTTTCTATTAAAGTTTTTAGGACTTATTACCAGTACTATATTTTCCTTGCTTATTACGATTAATACAATAAATGTAAATAAACTTTAAATAGGAAAACCAGTAAAAATAGCGTATTGGTTCCAAGAAAAGCCAAAGAAAAATTAAATTACAAGCAATTTTTGTTAACTATGTTTCTGCTTTTCTTGACTAATTATCTTTATATTTTTCAAATTTCGATACGAAATTCGGACATATCGCTGCTCCAGAACAATATCACCATTTTATTAGGTTAAAAATTGGCACAAAACTGTAGTACAAAATTTGTGCGCTACAAGGAAGTTGCGTCGTTATTTCATTATTGCCCTTTGCGCTTACTTTCTGGAAAACAACACCGAAATACTTGCTAATGAATTCGCTGCAATAATGCCGTAAGTTCAGTTTCCGACACTTCGGAGTGAATACAATACATGTAGACTTTCTTAAGGAAAAGTAACGACGTAAGTGAGTTTTGCGTCTTTCTTGACTTAATAACTATGTATTGAGACAACTGCGATTTATCTTGTTTCATTTTGGAGATACAATGACGTAACCATGAATTTTAATAACTATATTTTAATAAGTAAGCATATCAAAAAATACTGTTAAATCGTTTTTAATTTAAAACATAATATTTTTCCTTCTACTTCAAAAGGGAAGTCCTCTAAGGTGTGCCCTGTCTATAAGAAAGGTGATAAATTAGACATCTCAAACTACAGACCTATATCAATAATTTCCAATTTTTCTAAGATTTTCGAAATACTACTGCATAATAATCTTAATCTTAATATAGTATAAAACAAAGTCGCTATCCTGTCTTATGTGCTTAAATCTTTAAAACTACGCAACGGATTTTGAAGCGTTTTTTTTAATAGATAGAGTGATTCAAGAGGAAGGTTTTTATGTATAACTAGCGACCCGCCCCGGCTTCGCACGGGTGAAATTTCAGAAAGTGGCATGCTGGGTACTAATATATCGGGTTTGTTCGGGTTTGTATTTATACCAGCGGGTTGAAATGCATGCCGGGTACACGCTAGTATTTACTATAAAGTTAAAAATGTTATTGCTCCCGAACAACATGGATTTGTAAAGGGCCGTTCAACAACAACTAACTTAATGTGTATTACTCAATTTTTGGCTGAAGGTATTGCGGCGTATGCAGACGGATGTTATTTATACTGACTTTTCAAAGGCTTTCGATCGACTGGATCACTCCATATTATTAAACAAACTACAGTCCTATATGGTTTCTCTTATCATCTACTGTCATTTTTTAAGTCATATTTAAAGGATAGACGTCAGTATGTAGCTTATGGTGGGGTCAGATCTATCGGGTACCTTGCAACATCCGGGGTTCCCCAAGGTTCCATCCTTGGTCCTCTTCTTTTTACATTATTTATAAACGACGATTATTATTAATCTCACTGTTCGTTGCCTGCTGTATGCCGATGCTCTAAAAATATTTTGTTTAATCACAAGTTTGGTTGATTGCTTGAGGTTGCAGCGTAATTTGGCCATATTATTGGATTGGTGCTTAAAGAACAGATTAAACTTAAATATTAATTTAATATAAATGTAATGTTATGACATATTCTAATAAAAACATCACAAATTGAATTCGACTATAACTTAAACGGTAAAATCTTGGAAAGACCAAGAATGTTTACGGATCTAGAAATTGTTTTTGACAAGGAATTTTCCTTTGTTCCTCATATTGATCATATTGTATCCGCCGCTTATAAACTACTTGGTTTTGTTCTTAGGACCACTAGAGATTTTTAGTCTGTTATTCCTTTAATACCTTTGTATCGCTCTTTTGTTTTGTCCAAATTGGAGTATTCTTCAATCATTTGGTCTCCTTTTTTATAAAACTCATATTGACAATATTGACTGTGTTTGGAGACGTTTTGCAAAGGCCTTATGGTATAGATCTGTTGGAGTTTATCCTGAAAGAGGTTTTCCTCACGATCAGCTGCTAAAAAGGTTTTCGCTTGTCAGCTTATGTGACAGACGTAAATGTTCTACGCAGTTATTTTTACATAAACTTCTTAATAACAATATTATTTGTGAAGAGTTGCTGCATAGACTGAACTTTATAATTCCTTCTCTAAATTCCCGAAATTTTTCTACCTTTTACTTACCACCTTTACGGCAAACCTATATAAATTTTCCCCTGTAAATAGAATGTGTACCTGTTACAATGATAACCAGTGGCGTAGCGTGCAGGGGGCCAGGGGGGGAGACCGCCCCCCCGCCCTTTGAGCCCTTTCCCAAACGGCGCCCCCTTCCCACTCTCCCACTCTCCCAGTTCCCAGAGGCAAAAATGTACAGTTGGCCATTTGCCAATATGGTTATATTTTAAATTTCATTAGCAGATCTTTTATTTTTGGTTGTTAAAATTTAAAATTATTTTATTTATTACTATTATTATTATTATTATTATTATTATTATTATTATTATTATTATTATTATTTTTTAGTTCTTTGTTTCTGTTTATATTATAAGATGACCATTATCAGAAGAATATTGGCAAATATGATATTTCAGATTTTGTGAAGCTCTCTTTCCTTTTGTTTTTAAAGTATTTTTATGGGGTTTAGAGTAAAGAAACAGATAAAATAAACCTGTTACCTATTTTGTGATTCTATTTTATTTCTACTACTTGATTTAATTTATAATTTTGCCACGACGAATAATTTGTATTCTTTCAGTTAAAAATTGCTTGAAATCTCTAATTTACTAGAGACTAAATTTTATCTTTTTAAAAGTGTGTTATTGTCGCCAATGAGAATATATGCTCCTATTATTATGTAATATGCATAAAATATTTGATAGAGTTTTAACAAAATTCCCCTTGCCGTGTTCATATTCTGTTTTCATGTGACCATTATGACGAAACAAAAACTTTATTTCTCAGGCCAAAATTTACTAAAGAAACAAAATTATACATTAGCAGTAAGGCGCCCTTTGAAGGGCGTAGAGAAGGGGGTAAGAACCCCCCGCCCCCCTCAGGCCCATAATGAGCCATGAAAACGATGAACTTTTTTTTTTACTTTATCAATTTTTTTGTGATTTCCTTGAAAATCTTGTGTATTTTATATTTTTCCTACTCGAAAATCAGGCAACATCATTGAAAAAAGGGCGTGGCACCGTAAAAATTTTCGCCTGCGGCGCTATTTCTTCCCCTCTTTTAACCTATAAGGAAAATTTACGCCCTTACCTTTGAAGTTTTCGCCCCCTCCGCCCCTTCAACCACGCTACGCCACTGATGATAACGTCGAAGCGTATGATATTTTTAATTGTCGCTTGTCAAAAGACACTTTTATCAGTAGTGGATATGTTATTGGATGTATGTACCTACGTAGTTCTCTATTTATGTTGTATTATTAATTGATTATTTCTGGATTATCTTAGTATGTATTGTCAAAGAATTCATTCATATTTATTGTAAGCAATTTTCAGGTTTCTACCTATTTTGTAACTGGGAAATTGTAAAACAGTGTATGAAATAAATAAATAAAATTATTTTAATAATAAATTATATTTGTTTCTGGCCTTTCCTGTTGAATTCGTGCTTTCGCAGGTTTGTCGATATTGTTCTGCAGTAGCGATATGTAAATTGCAAAATTTTGACGTATACGATTTTTAAAATTTCGGACATTATACCGCACAGATTACAGAAAAATTTCTGTAATCTGTGTTATACCATCGGATAACCGATGCATGACAGCTCACCTTTAGGCTACCAGTAACTTCTTTCTAAAGGAGATATTGGCCAGGCGAAAAATCTGTTTGGTTATTTTATAAAAATGTTTAATGTTAAAACGAAATAGCGAGAGCAATAATTATTGCCAATATCTTATTTTATAATGTGATGTATATTATATTCTTACGTCAATTTTACGTCACATTTATTTTGTAAGATGCCAGACTGATATTTAAAAAATGGATTTGTTTGTCTGGTTTCAATTTAAAACGCAAAATGTTTTGGTTTCAAGTTTGATTTTTTTGTCTAATGGGTGTGTTACCAAACAAATCCGTCACTCATCACAGATTTTCATGTCTACGTAAATATAAACGTCAATGCAGCCTTCGCATAATTTTAAGATTATTTTAAAGAAAAATAACATGATACCTACTTATAGTTTAAGCCGTTTAACCTTTTTGACTTTTGGTTTTGTAATTTGATGTAATGAAATGAAATAAGAATTAATCTCGTTAAGTAGAAGTTCATAAGTAAACTGACCTTAGCTGATAATATTTTTTTGTGTCAGAGAATATAGAATAGTGGTTCCAAATTCCTTAAATCCTAGATATTTAAAATCAGATACTTATAACGAACGCACCCTACACAGATGTATGGTAGACTTGCTGCAAAATATCCTACTGGTGCCACAGGCGACTAATTGTCATCATTTAAATCTGTAAAATAAATCTGATATAAATTTAAACCTAAACAGAAATAGTATCTACGTATGACAGTATACAGGGTGAATCTTTTAGCCGCCATAAATTCGGTAACAAAGAATTCATCCATTCCTTGAAAAAATACAAAAAGACACCGTTACCCTTTTTCTGCGATCCAGTGAATTTAGCCGTTTGTCCAGAAATTGAAAATAACCGATTTTTTAAAATCAACTTAATAATAATAGCTCGTAAAAAATAGTATAAAAATTAGTGTTTTCCGTTACGAGAAATCTCGCACTTTTTAAACACTCTCGTCTCGTCTCGAAAGAGATTTTTCCAAATCTCGCCTCGCTAACATCTTGCAAGATGTTTTCTCGTCTCGTCTCGTGAGAGTATCGTAATTTCTCATTCTCGCAATATGACGTTATAAAAAAAAATCTGCAAAAGCATCAAGTATGTACCGGGTGGTCAAATAAGAATGGCCGCCGGCTATATCTCAGAAACTACTAAACATAGAAACTTGGGAAAAAAAAATTATGATTAAAGCGATCATGAGAAAATTCTGGAAATTACTTTCAAGTTCCTCATTTCGCCGCAAGTGGGCACAATTAAAAAATTTTTTTTTTAAATTTTAAATTTCTCCGAAAATCCCCATATTAAGGTAAAACTCTGATTACATCATTGGAAAGCTTAGACAATTCTGCATCATTTTGGTTTAAAGCTCGTTGACGTACCGACCTTGATAAGAGTGGGGGAAGCTATTGAATGTGTAAACATTAAAATCGCTGTAACTTCTAAACGCCCTATCCGATTTTACTAAATTTAAGCTTGTTTGGAAGGGAAAGGTAAGTACCTTCAGTCGTCGTATCCAATGATACACGATAGTTTCTAATAAAATTGCTAGAGGGCGCAATTTGTAATAATAACAGTTTTTTTGATTTTATCCCGAAAATTCAAATCATACGGTATACTTATGACATCATAATCGGAAAGTAGATGAAATTTACAAAAAAAGACGTGAAAACTGCAGTTCGATATCTTTGTTCGTTTCAGAGTTATTGCCAAAACAATAATTTTTAATACAAATTGCGCCCTCTAGCAATTTTATTAGAAACGATTGTGTACCATTGGATATGACAATTAAAGGTACTTACCTTTATCTTCCAAACAAGCTTAAATTTAGTAAAATCGGATGAGGCGTTTAGAAGTTACAGCGATTTTAATGTTTACACGTTCACTTGATAAGAGTGGGAGAAGCTTATTAAATGTGTAAACATTAAAATCGCTGTAACTTCTAAACGACTTATCCGATTTTCCTAAATTTAAGCTTGTTTGGAAGAAAAATATAAGTACCTTTAATTGTCATAGCCAATGGTACACAATCGTTTCTAATAAAATTGCTAGAGGGCGCAATTTGTATTAAAAATTATTGTTTTGGCAATAACTCTGAAACGAACAAAGATATGAAACTGCGGTTTTTACATATTTTCTTGTAAATTTCATCTAGTTTCCTATTATGATGTCATAAGTATACTGTATGATTTGAATTTTTGGGATAAAATCAAAAAAACTGTTATTATTACTAATTGCGCCCTCTAGCAATTTTATTAGAAATTATTGTGTATCATTGGATACGACGATTGAAGATACTTACCTTTCCCTTCCAAACAAGCTTAAATTTAGTAAAATCGAATAAGTCGTTTAGAAGTTACAGCGATTTAAATGTTTACACTTTCAATAGCTTCCCCACTCTTATCAAGATCGGTACGTCAACAAGCCTTAAACCAAAATGATGCAGAATTGTCTAAGCTTTCCAATGATGCAATCAGAGTTATACCTTAATATGAGAATTTTCAGAGAAATTTAAAATTTTAAAAAATAATTTTCAATTATGCTCCCTTGCGGCGAAATGAGGAACTTGAAAGTAATTTCCAGAATTTTCTCATGTCCGCTTTAATAATAATTTTTTTTTCCCAAGTTTCTATGTATAGTATAGTTTCTGAGATATAGCCGGCGGCCATTCTTAGTTGACCACCCGGTACATACCGGTTTTTATTATTACCATTACCATGTGAGTATTATCAACACATCTTTTTGAAACGGTTTTCAAAAGTGATTCTAAAATTAAAATCTGGCAGTTCTGACACAGTGTTGCAACACTTAGCTCACACATGACCAAAATATTAGTACTTATATTACCTAACAAATACGCATGCGTCACTGAAACCGAATTCAAACGAAAACGAACGATTACGGTGTATACAAGAATAGAAAATTAAAATAGTAAAAGTAAGATAGACTCTTTTTAAGTATTCAAGGCACAAAACGGTAACGCTGGGTGCCTGCATGGGGCGGAACAGAATGCACGCAAGTACAAAAATAGGTCAGTTACGGCGTCAGACTTCTAAAAACACGTGTCTATTTTGTTTATCTGTCTTTTTTGGTAAACATTGTGTGTAATATGTTTTATATATAGTGTAAATTATAATTTAATGTTGTTTTAACTGGATAATTAATAAATCGGAAAGTTTCCTTGTGTTTTTTTCCATAAACCAATTGTAATATTCGTTTCGTATTTGTGTGTGTAATAACCTAACAGCAAAAAACAATGTCGGTGATATAATATTGTAGTTTACGATAATATTATTGACGGTATATAAATACTAAAAATGAGGCTGGATTGTTTTGATTGACAACGGCATTATTTTAAAATAACCATACCCAAAATCAAACTTGCAGTGTTTCAGAGAGCAAATCAAATTACCTTAGCTTTTTAAAACAAGGTAAGACACTTTATTCACCTTAAAATTTCCGGCCAGTTATGATTTATAGAAAAAAAAATTATTAAAAACAATTTCCAGAGACAACTGGACACCATGACAACAGTATGTAGTTTACTGCCTACATTTGACTGAAAGTGGCATAATATTATACTTAATTCGCGAAGATGATTATCGTTCATCAAATGGTTCTCTTTATTAAACATTTCGACAAAAACTATATACGTTATAAAAAAAAAGATTTATTTTTTCTTTTGGTCCTATTTTCTATTGTTTTTCGGCATAGTGTCCCGATTTTTCCCTGGCCACCTTTCAATATCGTTAACAAAGATAGCTTTTTTATGAGTTATGCTAACTAAATTCTTTCAAAAGTTTTTCGCAAATCATAATCAAAATCTTAAGATTTTGCGAGATTGCTCGTTCTCGTCTCACGAGATTCTCGCAGAAAATGTTCTCGTCTCGTCTCACGAGAAAGAGACGAGACGATAAAAATCGAGACGAGAGTGAAACACTAATAAAAACGGACTTTTAAACTTTACCCAATAAGCGAGATTAATTTAAATTTTTTGTGTATTGAAAACGCTTATTTTGTCGTGGATCCCTGTCTTTGATACATCCCCCTTCCCCTCCAGAACCATAAATATTATTGAAAAAAAAAATAGCTAATAAGCACATTATGTTGTAACCCGTCAATTTTTTTCATAATACAAATTCCTGTATACAATGTGACCCAAAACACGATTTATTTTGATTCAAATACTTTTGATAAAACTTGGTTTTTATTTTTGAAGGTGATAATTTTTTTGCCACTGACCAATTATCTTTAAAATAATAGTAGTAAATTTTTAAACTTTAATTCACAAAAACGATTAATTTCTATTTTTTTCCAAAGTAAGCGAAATTTCATATTTGTGTATAACAACCAGTTACAACCAGATTAATTTATGTTCTAAAGTGAATTATAAGGTTACTGTACTCCTAAAGCATTTTTTAATTTCGGTATTATTTTGATTTGAATATATGCAGAACGTTTTCAAAATAAAAGGAATTTATTAAATTCAAAAATCCAAATTTCCTTATTATGCTGCATACTTTTTAGCGATCACTGTAAAATAAGAATACCATTTAGAGAAAATTATACTTTATCGTTTTACACTCGAAAGTCTAAAAGTTCTGTTACCGTACCTGGTAGTTAAAACGGTCACATTAGGTGGTTCCAAAAATAAGGGCTTTTTTAGCTGCGTTGTGTGCAAAATAGCAATTTTTTTAAAAAATGTTTTACAGTCAAAAATTCACCGACGTAGCCTAATTAATAATGTAATGTTATTCTTATTAGTGTCAAGACTCCTTATGTATTATTGTAAGCATCCTTAGATATTAACGCTAACGCTGATGTTCAATTATTTACATCTTCGTAGTGGGATAGTGCTGGGAAGTTTAGTTCACTTTGCCGATTTCAATCTTTCGTTCTCGTTCAATAAAGTGAGTAGTTCAAAAGACTAGTTCGTTTAGTTCATTTAGTTCACTGGCATAGTGAAGTAAAAGAAATATTTTAAAATTTAAAGTATAATATATTAAATTAACAAAAAATACAGTAGACACCGACAATATTTTTTATTCATTTCAATACCGAAATAGTCCGAAATCATCGCGGCATATATCGGTCGGTCAGGTGACAAAACCTATAATCTCGGTCGTCTCGCTCTCGCTTGCGTAGTACATTCCGTTTAGACTTTAGTTCGCCTTGTTTCAATCTCTCAGTAATTACTGATTGCATCTTTTAGTTCAGTTGTCAGATTCGATCTTTTGAACTAGTTCGTTCGCGAACTACACAACTCTATAGTGGGATACATTTTCTACGTCGTAAACTAGTTTTCTCCGTTGATGTTGTTTTGTTTACGTATGTTTTTTTTATACATTTTTTACTGCTCAAATTTAAAAGTTCTGTAAAATGTAGGTATCTACATAATGAATTATTTATCAAATGTATGGATGTACAAAGTACCTATAGGTGATGCTAGAAATCCAAACCCGAACTAATTTTGCGCGGGGAGTTTTTTTTACTGTTTATAAACTTTACAGGTGGTTTCGATGATGTCTTTTTCTGTCATTATTATTCCATATTTTTTTCAATGGGTGTGTTTTTTAGGTCCTGGACCTGGACATACCATTTGAGACCGGAATGGATGATCGGAACATGTGGAACAAAAAAAACACCAATACCTAGAGCAGGGCCGGAACTAGAGCTGAATAGGCCCCGGGGCCAAACAAATTTTGGGGCCCCTTATTGAAATTACTTTTTATAATACGACAGTATTAATGCCGGGTAAGACAGTATTTTTTTAATGTAGATATTTATTGTATCTTATACCAACTTGTTGGAACAGCTATTACTATAATCTGGCAATCTTCTACACATATAATCTACGTAAACACCGCGCTCTCATGATATTTTGTCACAAACGCAAGAACTTACAACTAAAAACACTTCTTTCTAGATTTTATAGTGGTAAATTCGTTTATCACTTTATTAAAGTCAATTTTGTGCGCTCTTCGATTTTTAATAGACAGTAGCGCTAAATTACTGAGTCTATTTTGTCCCATTGAGGTACGCAACTAGTTTTTTATTAACTTTAATTTGGAGAAAGTCCGTTAAGCTTTCGCAGTAGTGACAGGGACAGTAAGGTACATCAGAAGTGCTGTGCACACATCTGGATAACTGGACGACAACGACGCATTCTGAATGATCAAGAAACGGGCTAACTCTTTAACATCTTTCATTGAACTTATCTCTTCCGAAAATGTCGACCATACAGTAAGCAACTGAGAGGAAAAAGAAGGTGACACATCGTCTAAGAAAGTTTTGGAAAACAGATCAGCTTCTTGAACATGAACCACTGGCGCGGGAAATTTGAAATCCCTTGATAACATTAGGTCCGATCAGCAAACTTTGAGATTTGCTTTTTTCTATTACCTGAGCATGTTTTGATGAATTTATTAATGTATTCGAATAAAGCTAAATATTTTCTTCTTCCCCACACCTGCCGGGGGGCCCCTTTGGGTTGAGGGCCCCGGGGCGCCGCCCCGCTTGCCCCGCTGTAGATCCGGTCCTGGCAATAAGGTTAGATTAGTCAGTAGCAAAAAAATTATCACCTTCAAAAATAAAAACCAAGTTTTATCAAAAGTATTTGAACCAAAATAAATCTTGCTTTGGGTCACATTGTATACAGGAATTTGTATTATGAAAAAAAATGACGGGTTACAACATAATGTGCTTATTAGCTATTTTTTGTTCAATAATATTTAATATTAAATATATATTATATCTCGATTATTGGGTTAAGTTCAAAAGTCCGTTTTTATTAGTGTTTCACTCTCGTCTCGATTTTTATCATTTCGTCTCTTTCTCGTGAGACGAGACGAGAACATTTTCTGCGAGAATCTCGTGAGACGAGAACGAGCAATCTCGCAAAATCTTAAGATTTTGATTAGGATTTGCGAAAAACTTGTGAAAGAATTCAATTAGCATAACTCATAAAAAACTAGTAAAAACCCGAAGAAGTCGTATAAGCGGGGAAACAAGGAGTAAAGCGTCCACAGAAGAACCTGGAATCGGCCTGCTCGGTTCATTTCGTTCAAAGAGCCGTCGCCAAACAATCGGTACGGTAAGACCCAAACGATGTTAGAAATGATTTAGATTGTTACAGGCTATCAAAATAATATTACATGTTGCGTCTTAATGTCAAAGACAAGTTCAAGCATCGTTTGGTACAAATATTAAGAGCTTGCTGAAACGAATCGATTGCAATGGGCCGCAACAGATCTAACAGACATACATAGGTTTAGAACCGGCACTCATAGTCCCAAGGTGTATAGTACTGCACAGGTGACCGAGTGAATACAACATCTACTGAAAGAACAGGCAGGGATTGAAACACAGTTAATATTTGATTGGTGATCCAGAAACTGTAAAAACAGCTACTTCTAACGGAAACAGGTATTCCGATAGGACACGTGGCTGTTAAGAAGTGCCTGCGTTTTGCATCAAATGTAACTGTACAACGGAAACCTAAGCTGCAGGCTCTTTGGATAATAGTTTAAAGATGATTTATGGAAGTAAGGATATATTATCTAAGAAGCTTTGATGCATGCTGTCAGAGTTACTGGTCTTGTTTTATGTTTTGTTTGTTCACTTCATAAATATAAGCATTTCTCAGGTTCACTTAATGAGCTTAAATGGCTCAATATGGATTAGAAGGGAACTTCAATTTGGAGTTTTTGTGCACAACATTGTTCGTTGGGCATCCCCCTCTTTATTGAGTGACAGGCTGGTTTGAGAAGTGATAGGCTTCAAAGGAACACTCGCTTTAAATCTCTTTCAACACCCCGAAGCATCGGACCGCTTTGTTTAGGAGATGTTTCAGCTACTAGGCTGCTCACTTGTATAATATACTGACTGAGTGATGTACTCAATACATTAACACCAGGTGCTTTTAAAACCCGTTGTAAACTTATGTTGCTGGCTTCGCATTAGGTCTTGTTGTCCTTGGTTTTACCTTATTATTTTTTTTTATTTTTTTTTTATTTCTTTTCTGTAAGTACCTTCCTCTTGCTTTTTTTGAAGTTAACATAAACTTTGTTAATAAGCTTTCGAACTTTATGTTTGCTAGTTAATACTTTCTTTTTTGGCCTTTATTTTTTTTTCTTCTTTTATAACTAAATACCTCGCTAAATACTATTATATGTAATTTTGTTGATTAAGTTCATTCTTTATCGATAATGGTTAGATAAAAGAATAGCTGATCCAGCTAATTATCGCCATTGACCGGCTATTCCTAAATTGTACCTATTATAGAAAATTTGTAATGTTGATAATATCCTTAAATACAAGACGATTTATTATTATTACAAATATTATTATTATTATTATACAGAAAAATGATACACCTTACACTAAATAACACTAGAATAGAAGGATCTCTAGATCCAGTTGACCTAAACAAATGAGTGCAAGGAACCAGAATCACCGAGTAGGTGTAAAAAGGAACCAGGGCGAGTAGTGTGAAGTGCCTTCGTCTTGGATGGAGTTTTTCAACTCTCTTGAACAATAACAAATATACAAAATTTAAATTGGTTGCTTAATATAAACTTAAAACCCAATTAGTGTAATCCAAATTATTGTGTAACGCGCAATCCTTAAAGTACCGTTCAAAAGGTGATGAAAGACTTTGTATCTGTTTAAATTATTACCAAAGATTAATGCGGTTAATTTAGGGGTCATATTACTAGGATAACATAAAACATCTTGGTTGATTACAATAGTATATTAAAGTACACGTTTCATAAGAAGCGGTTTTAGCGCACGCGTCTATTTTAAAAAACGAGCCACAAAGTGGCGAGTTTTTTTTATTGACACGTGCGCTAAAACGCCTTATAAAACATGTGTTTTATACATTTTTTTCTATTTCGCCTTTTATAATCAAGAAAAATACATTTTAAAAAGAAAATAAATACTTCAAATTTTGTAAATTTGTATGTCTAAATTTTATGTTGGTAATACTATTTTTTATCATAGTAGCCTCTGGGCAACAAAAATTATTTTGCAAACTGTCATTTTTTGATTTATTGACCCATTTTCACCACGAGATTCTAAAGTTATTTTAGCGATATGAGATTTGAAATTAGACGGAATACGTTGTGTGATCCTGGTACATTCGGTACATATACAGAGCGTTCGGAAATTCGGGCGATTTCGCTACTTTTTTTTCGAATTTCCAAAGACGTGATTTTACGTCACGGCATTGCAATTTAGTATAGGGAAGATGGAAAATTCAAATAAAGTTAAAGTTAAAATCGACATTGGAAGGTTAGAAGATTGAATTTTGTATAGGATTTGGCAGAAAATGATACCTTGAAGCATCTACAAAAGATTGATTTATAGATTTATGCAACCAACATACATGACTGTTATCCACACAGAATAAAAAGTAGGCTATCAAGCTATTTTTCCTCTGCAAAAAATGACTTTTCTCGTAAATCACAAAGGCCGCGCAAGTCGATGAAATAAAACATTTAAATGTTACCAACATCAAATAAAGAAAAAACGCGTATCGAAATAGC
Source organism: Polydrusus pterygomalis (assembly GCA_963969555.1). Classification (NCBI taxonomy): domain Eukaryota; kingdom Metazoa; phylum Arthropoda; class Insecta; order Coleoptera; family Curculionidae; genus Polydrusus; species Polydrusus pterygomalis. The sequence continues at coordinate 113,669,175 of OZ018378.1, forward strand.
TTCATTACGATACGCAAATGCTTATCGTACTGAGCTTATTATGAACGTGAAATAGAAATAAATGGATACGCATTTGTAAATTAACATTGTTAAAGAATAATATTATACACTTTTTCTAAATCGAATTATAATATACCTTATAGAAAAATTGTCTTTTAATCTTTAATAAACATATTTAAATCTCTTGCATTTAAAATACAGTTTGCAATTTTGTATATACTTATTACTTTTACAATAAATGAAAAGGAAAGAAAAACACAAAGTCTTCCTCCACAAAATTTAATGGAAAGGATTCCAAGTTTAAGGGTCTCTACATGTTTCGAACGCAGAAACGTTCATCTTCAGGAGACATAAAGTTTTTAAATTTATGCTGATGGTGTTAGCAAAAGAGAAATTGAAATTTAGAACCTTAATGGAGCTTTTATGGATTTAAAACTGAAGTGTAGAAGAAACATGAAATAAAATATTGATAAGGGTAAAAACCATAGAATGTTTAAAACATTGTGAAGGGGTGTAAACCAACCAAATAAATTGGGGAAGAAGAAAACCTATCTAAGGTGTCGAAGCTTATTTAAAAACATTTAAAGGAACCTATGGATATAAGACATTATTGTGAAGGTACAATCGTTGTGTTTTCACATAAAATTGTTGTAGTGAAAACACAACGATTGTACCTTCACAATAATGTCTTATATCCGTAGGTTCCTTTAAATGTTTTTAAATAAGCTTCGACACCTTAGATAGGTTTTCTTCTTCCCCAATTTATTTGGTTGATTTACACCCCTTCATAATGTTTTAAACACTCTATGGTTTTACCATTATCAAATATTTTATTTCATGTTTCTTCTATACTCCAGTTTTAAATCCATAAAAGCTCCAATAAGGTTCCTAATTTCAATTTCTCTTTTGCTAACACCATCAGCATAAATTTAAAAAACTTTCTGTCTCCTGAAGATGAACGTTTCTGCGTTCGAAACATGTAGAGACCCTTAAACTTGGAATCCTTTCCATTAAATTTTGTGGAGGAAGACTTTGTGTTTTTCTTTCCTTTTCATACTTTCAACTCCACTTTAAGTATTTCTTCAAATTTTACAATAAAGTAATTTTTTTATTTCGCCTAATTGTTTTAAGTTAAATTTAAAAGTTACCAAAAATGTTAGTAACTATAGGTACTGTTCAAGTCAAATGTCAATATGTCAAGTGGCGCCTATTGGTAGATGTTGCGTGGAAATTATTTCCAGATTCCAGTAATATATTTGATTTTTAAATTATTCACAAATAATGTTATACCATCGAACAATCATATTATTTTTTTTGATTCATTTTTATAAAATATCATTTACGTTGATAACTGTTGTAAAAAAATACATAGAATTAGTAACATTAAAAATAATAAATATGATTTTAGATTTTAAACGTCCTCTGTCTGTAGACTTTGACTCATACGAAATTATCATGTACATGTTTATTTATTTATTTATTTTATCTGCAGCAAAATGATTAAGAAAGATTGATTAAAATGGATTTTACTGACCTCATGACATTAAAAATTTATCACTCAATTCAGATAATAGATATTATGGCTACTGCAACGTATATTTCGCATCAAATTTTTCAAAACGTATTATTAAAATATTACATTTAAATTTCAGAACAACTTTTTCTGCATTAAAAATAAAACTACCAAAATACAATACACAGCACTTTCTTCGCCAATTTATTCTATTTTTGTTCTTAACTCTGTATCAATTTCATATTATGTAAAGAATAATGAGCTACAAAGTCATATTTTTCACAAGGAATAATTTTAAAGCCCATATTTTTCCTATATATTTTACCAGTTTTCGTGCATGGTTAATGCCTAATCCGCATACAAAATTTCGTATTTTGAGCCAATGGACAGGTAGACGAACAAGGAAAAGACAGGCCAACAGAAATGTATCCTATGAGCTAACACGTTGAATTACTGCAGATGACATCCGAGGCCTATTTAAAAAACGGGCATCAAAATATCCACTTTAAAAAAACACCTTGACATCTTTGTAAATTTTTCACATATAAATACTTGGTTTGTATAAAGAAACTACTTAAATGCGCAATGGCTGCGTTTATTTTTAGCTTGGCATACTTTATTCGTGTCTGAAATTTACGCCTCTTTTGGGGGTAGAAATCGCCCTCAACTTTTTCTTTTCAATTGTAAAGGTTTGTGATTGTGATAGCTCGTTGGAAAGTGCATAAAAAAGGGAATACGATCCACTAATTACTTTTGCATTTCAAAAATGGAGACTCAACTTGTTTTATTTTAAAAAGTCTTGGAAATGTTGCCCATTTTTTTCTCAACAAACTCTTTATCTAAAGTAAAATTGATTCTTGGCATTATGTACCATATCCGGGGTTATTTGGCGATTTCGTGTATAAGCCATTGCCTCCTCTAAATTTTCTGGTTTTGTTACGAAACTTTGGTTTTTAGTTGACCACAAAAGAAATAATTTAGAGCTGGAGGATTAAGGTCAGGCGATAGTGGCGGCCATAAAATGGTACCCCTTCTTTATATCCAGCGGTTTTTAAAACTTAACTTAAATATTCTCGTGTATTTATGGCGTAATGAGGCTGAGCACCATCCTGCTATAACAATATTCGATCATCATGAAGATCTGCTACTGCATGGTGAGGAAATAAAGCAGTCAAACCTGAAATAAGTTCACCTTCCAAAAAATCCAGATATGCATGATCATTTAAGTTAACTTCAAGGAATATTTGTCCAATGATGGGTCGCCAAATATGCCTGCCCAAACATTAATTTTTGGCGGAAACTGGGTGTGTGTTTCTCGCATACAGTAAGGATTTTCTCCACGACCATTACTGAATGCAATAATTCCAAAATCATTTTTGATAATAGAATGTAAAAATTCTCGCTCATGAGTTGGAACATTTATTCCGAAACACTTGCTTCTTATGCGTTTTGCGTGTATTTTCATTCCATAACAAGATACGGAATGAATATTCTGTAATTGATATAAACGACATAGGTTGCCATGAATTTTGAAACTGTCAGTGTCAGATAAAAATGGCCGCGTTGTAATAATTATTTTCAGACAAATTTTAGTGCAAGTCAAAAAATGAGTGAAAAATCGGATGAATCAGATATGGAACTGGATGGTCGTGGAGAAAATATAGTCTGCTACTTGGTTAGAATGAAAATTCGATACTCGTGATTCCTCACGCTCGCAACGCTCGCGTTCGGAATCTTCCACTCGGATCGAATTTTCATTCCAACCTCGTTACAGAATCTACTATTCTAGGGACCAATAACGACAGATCTGTTTATTGACTCCATTATTTAGTCAAAAAGTACCTATACTCATCTGTAAAAGGGATCCAGTCCAAATCTACTAAATGCTGATCAAGTGCATTCATCATCACGGCGGCCCGGATCATATTCCAGTAACTATTGTACTATTAACATTTTATAAGGACGCATTTAACATGATATTACCAACTTGAATGCAGACGTATGGCTTATGGTATTGCAAGTTGCCGAACTAGAGTAATCGGATTTCTTAAAGAGTAAGTAAACGATTAATTGCGTGTCTTCATCCATTAATCAAGGCTGTCTTACTCTTGGTATATATCCTTGATATGACCCACTTCACGATAACTTCTTTCAATTTTGCTAATAGTGCCTTGGGAAATTGGTGATAAATCGAGGTGCGTTTTATGAAATAAAGTTGCTACTTCTACTTGAGTACGTGCAAAAAATAGTATAACAGATAAGTATTCACTTTTTCTAAACCAAAAATAAAATGATCAATGGGATGCAGCATTAAGTAAACAAACAACCTGTACGAACAAATCCAAATTGTAGTATCAATTGTTGCTAAAATGACCAGTTTTTTTAGGCTTTACCGAAATGCGAATACCGAATGTAAATAGTGGGTCGTATACTTAGGGCTCGGAATTTTAAAAATATAAGTATTCGAATGGTCGTTTGGTATGTTATTCGAATAGTCGAATATAGTCGAATATAGTCGAATAATTCGAATAATTCGAATAGTCGAATAATTCGAATCGTCGAATAATTCGAATAATTCGAATAGTCGAATATAGTCGAATAATTCGAATAGATACTTGAATAGTCGAATAGTCATATATTCGAATTTCGAATAGTCGAATATTTAAATAGTTGAATATTCGAATAGTCGTCTATTTAAATACCTATCGAAATACAGTCAGTTTTTTTAGGCTTTACCGAAATGCGAATACCGAATGTAAATAGTGGGTCGTATACTTAGGGCACGGAATTTTAAAAATATAAGTATTCGAATGGTCGTTTGGTATGTTATTCGAATAGTCGAATATAGTCCAATAATTCGAATAGTCGAATATAGTCGAATAATTCGAATAGTCGAATATAGTCGAATAATTCGAATGGTCGAATAATTCGAATAATTCGAATAGTCGAATATAGTCGAATAATTCGAATAGATACTTGAATAGTCGAATAGTCAAATATTCAAATTTCGAATAGTCGAATATTTGAATAGTTGAATATTCGAATAGTCGTCTATTTAAATATCGAAATACAGTCGTTTAATCTAGGGCTCGGAATTGTATTCGAATAAATCGAATATTTGAATATTCGACTATTCTAAATTCGAATTTTTTGTTAGTAAAAAAATTCGACTATTCAAATATTCGACTATTCGAAATTCGAATATTCGACTATTTAAATATTCGACTATTTAAATATTCGACTATTCAAATATTCGACTATTCGAAATTCGAATATTAGACTATTTGAATAATTTAACAGAATTATTTATTTGTCATCTTACTTTATTCGACAAAATGCACATTATTATTATTTGATAATTTAGATATTAAAAATGACTAATACTTAAAAATATTTCTTTATTATGTTTAAGCAGTTAAACCACTTCTGCCGTGATTAAACGGCTGTATTTCCATATTTAAATACACGACTATTCAAATATTTAAATATTCGACTATCTAAATATTCGACCATTCCAATATTCGACTATTCGAAATTCGAATATTTGACTATTCGACTATTCGAATTATTCGACTATATTCGACTATTCGAATTATTCGACTATTCGAATAACATACCAAACGACTATTCAAATACTTATATTTTAAAAATTCCGAGCCCTAGTTTAAACACGGTAGAAGTGGTTTAACTGCTTGCTGACTTAACAATTTTATTTTTGTTTTTCTTTTTTACGGTAAAATTTACAGTTTCACAGAAAACACGAATAGTCGAACATATAAATATCCGAACAAAGTCAAACAGTTAAATATTCATATGGTCGTATATTCAAATAGTCGAATAGATACTTGAATAGTCGAATATTTGAATAGTCGAATATTTAACTAGTCGAATATTCGAATAGTCAAATATTCAAATTTCGAATAGTCGAATATTTGAATAGTCGAATATTTAAATAGGTAGTCGAATATTCGAATATTTGAATGGTCGAATTTTTTAACTAACAAAAAATTCGAATTTAGAATAGTCGAATATTCGAATATTTGAATTATTCGAATTATTCGAATATAATTCCGAGCCCTATCGTATACTCTTTTTTATGCCTGTTCCAATAAGCACAATGAGCACAATACATACCTTTACATTTAATGAAAAGATGTTGGGGGCGGTTTCTACCCCCAAAAGAGGGGTAAATTTCACAAAGACTGGAAAAAGTATGCCCAACTAAAAATAAACGCAGTCGTAGTTTTGTATTTTTCCAACAAATATCTAATACTCAATTTATTCGTTAAAAATTCCATCCTGTCTATAGAAAAATCAGAATAATAACGATCTCAACTAAAAACAATTATTTATTTATGCCAGTTCGCAAAAGATGTACAAACACATGCAGGAACAAAACCAAATGATACGAGTAATCTGGAATGCCCTATTTATTTTATTTTTAATTATTTTTATTTTATTTTAATTGGTTGGACGAAGTAGTAACATGGACCTTGAGTTTTAAGACTTCCTCCATATTATTGCTACTTTAATCCCATTGAAATGATTTGGTCGGAATCAAATCAAATCAAATATAAAATGTCTTTATTACATATTAACAAAATGAATAAAACAAAATAATAATATCGGGCGGCGGTATCCAACATGGTTGCTCATATACAACCACCCAAAACTAAAATATTTAAATATTTATTTAAAATAAATAAACAAATCTAAATCAAACTCCTAAGCTAAGACAAAGAGCGAAAATGAAAGAAAAAAAATTATACTATAATAGTATTAAAAATTTAAAAAGAAAATAGCATTTGTTAAGAACCTTTCCTTAAAAACCTGTAGGAACATAAGGATCTCTTCTATTCATAATACATAATTTCAGCGCTATTATGATGCAAAAATATTTACTATGCTTCCTGTAACAAATGACGTAGTTTTTGACCGAGGTGAATTTTTCTGCATATATGTGCCTACAGACAGGGAAACAAATTTCTTAAGCTTTTTTTTTAAGAAGAAAATATTTTAAAATTTCTTTTAGTATTTTTTTATCGTAATTTATTGATTTATCCTTTTTTAATTTTAACTAGACAGTATTCTCAATAAACAAATTTAAAAAGGATTATTATGTTGTCAAATTTATACAGCAAGCGATATTTATTCACTACTGGAATAAATGATAGCTCAGAATAAATAATTAATTTTACGTGTAGTTTTATTGATGTTAACTTATGTTAGTTAATATGGTTACGAGAACTCTTTAGTACAATCGCGTTCTTTTTTCCCATCTTCGTTATGAGGATTCTCCATTTGACATTTAAAAAAGCACATACTCACGAACATACTAAAATAATGAAGAAGTTGAGCGACGTGGTTGCCGACGTCCATTCCTACAACAAATTTAATAAAAGGATAAAAACGAAAATTATTATTTTTTTCTTTATTATACTTTTCAATATGTTCTATCTCAATATTCTTGGGATTTGGAGAGATGGGGTGTACAGTCGTGTGTTTACTCTTCAAATCCAGTAATGTCTTGGGAGAGAGAGGGGTTTAAACCTCACTTATCCCTCCATAGCTACGGCCTTTAATGACACAGAAATTTGTAAAACTATATCTATGGTTGGTGGTCAAACGGGTATAAGTCAGGATTTTACCAAAATGAGTTTTTATACTTTTTGTATCTATTTTAGAATCCCACATTGACTGGTTCAAATAGAACAAGTCAGTGTCTTTAAAATATTTATATTTTAAATGTGATCTACTTAGTTTAACTTCAAAATAATTTGATTTTGGTGGCCATAACAGTACAAGTTTAGTTGTACTATTAATATATTTACTATTGAAAAGTCTAAATAGTACAAGTTAACCTATACTATACGTATTTTTATTTAACATTGACTTATACTATTTGTATCGTTTTGACAACCAGAGTTTTAGGTTATCATGCTCTTATAGAGAAACAAAAAAAAAAGTTGGGCACTGAAATCTCACATCCCCATGATTGGTATCAACTGGTTAGAAGTGTTGGTAAAAAACAAAAGTTTATGGTTAAGGAATTAACATACGACCAGTTTTTAAATTTTGCCGATTTATACAAAAGCTCTTTGGTATTGCGAAAAAAAAATTTCTTCTGGAGACCCTTTTAAATGGCACGATGTGCAATGGCTTCGTTATACCAGAGAACCCGGCCAGATTTATTTTAAAAATAGCCTTATTAATGAAGAAAATTTCAAGAAAATTTGTTTTGCTAGACGAGGAAAAACCGAGGTATTGTCACCTAACAAGTGTTACTTTGCCCTCCATACCTAAAGAAAAAAAAAACTGATTTAATACAGTTACTGCCGCTAATATCTCCAGCTTTTCGTCAATTTTACCTTGATTTACCCACAGATGATGATGTACGTGATACCTACCCAGACGTGGTTGAATTTGACGAAGATTAGGTGAAAAACTTAAATAAAAAATGTTAAAATAAAAACTTTTTTTTGTAAATTTGTTTTATTTTATTATGTTTTATGCTATTTAAGTTTCAATGATTCCTACTAAAATCCCATTTTTGCCCTACATAATAGTATAAGTCAACTTCTTAGGTCGGATAAAATAGTATAAGTCATATTTTTTTTATGATTAATACCAAACACAAAATTCTTAACAGCTAAATACATAAAAGTAATTCATAAAAAACATTTTTGTCAATTAAAAAAGTCGGTTCTAAAGCAATAGCGGCAATAAAGCCCTAATATTTAAGCGGCAAATATTTAAAATGCGTTTTTCTCGACTTGTCTAATTTTGACTTGTACTTGTTTGCTCACCCACCATAGATATGTTATTTGTAATTATTTTTGTTAATTAAAGTTTTCAATTTTTAAACAGATAACTTCTGAATTTTTTTCTGGGAGGAGAAAAATTAGAATCACCATTAACTTTCTCATGGCTCGGCAATTATATATCGAAAGCGATAGCTACAAAATTAAATTTAGATAACACAACTCATCCAGGGAATGTATCATTATTTTTATTTACTGTTATTGGGCCATCGGGGGGGGGGGAGGGGCTCAATCAACTGTAACCCCCTCCCATCATAGATCCGGCACTGTTCATGAATAACTTTGTACTGCGAACTTCGAGTTGAATCATTTTATCGCCTTTTCAGCATAAAAATTAATATTATTGGAAATAATTGTAAATATTTAAATTAGATACTGGTTTTGAGATAATTTTTTGGCAAATTTCTAATATTAAATAAATCATAAAATCAATGTCATGGAACGACATAGAAAAAGGTTAACGCGACGATTATTATAGAAATTTCCGATAACCTCTAGACATGGCTAATTAAGCATTATAAGCAAATGAATTACGCCATATGCCGATCACGCGGAGCTGGTAGCCAGTACCTATACATTACCAGTAATTAAAGTTATTTTTGTTAGTAATTAGGTACCAACTTCTAAAAATAAAACAGTAATTTCTAGAATTCTTGCCACAAAAATTACTTTTATAGAATTCTCTGAGGTAAACAGACCTCAATGAAATAATTAGATACTTATATAAATTTTATTTATTTGCTCCCAAGTAGAAAAGTATTATTATAGTCTTTTAATTTTATGAAAAAAAAAATATATTTAAAAAAATTACTGGAACGATGTCGACGACACAACGGGCACTATTATTATTACTGTTTTACAAGACGAGAAACCTCACACTTTTTACAAGACTCTCGTCTCGCAAATCAAGACGAGATTTTTTCGAAATCTCGCCTCGCTTACATCTAGCAATTTCTTGCTCTCGCAATATGACGTCATGAAAAAAATTCTGCACAAGCTCCAAGTAAGGGTTTTTATTATTACCATTACCATGTGAGTATTATAAACGCATCCTGCTGAAACGATTTTCAAAAGTGTTTCTAGGGTTAAAATCTGGCAGTTTTGACATAAAGTCGCGACAGTGGTTCTTTTCCCGTGCGATGACGCACGGGAAAAGATCCACTGTGGCGACTTTAGGTGTTGCTAACACTCAACTCACACATGACCAAAATAGTACTACTTATATTACCTAACAAATGCATTTACAATATAATTAGAATGTTATATGGATTGAAAAAAAAGAAAAAATATACTATTAATTTTTAAATTTAATTAAGGTGGGAGTATCAGCATGCTTGCCAACCTATAACCTATTTCGCGTAGATTTATTTATGTTTTCTAGCTTTTATACAAAATTTAAAGAAAATCAGTATCGACTTGATATTCTATAGATAATAATTGACATATTTAATAAATTTCAAGGAATTTCATAACTTATTTTAGGAGAATTGTATAGCGAAAAATATCGGGTAAGATTTTTTAAAAAATTATTATGTCATTGTCACTCATTGTTCTTTCATTATACAATTCTCCCAAAATTAGCAATGAAATAAATTGATATTTTTGTAATATATCAGATACTACCTAAATAATGTACCGACGATATTGATTTTCTTTAAATGTTAATTATTAAAATAATAAACTTAAAAAATCATCGCGAAATAGGTTATAGGTTGGCAATAGATTGAATGACGTTGAGAATTCAACCTTAAATATATAGTTTATCTCACTTTTGATTAAGCCGAAAGTTCCATAGAATTAGATCACACCTTTACACATCACATCACATCTAATCAGGCTACTTCATGCATTTAAATCTAATTTTATTTTCCAAAATTTTTTTTTAACCTAATGCGTATGGTATCAAAATAATCGTAAAAAAATCTTCTTTTTTCTTAACCCGACGAGCCACCATGTTGCTGTTTAAAAAAAATGAAATACACAACTTTAAAGATTAAATTTTACACAGCAGATAGCATTGAACTGAAAATAGTAAAATTATATGTTTCTCAAGTTTAAAGAACTGAAAAAAAATTTCTTTGTGACAAAAAGTGATAAGTCATACTTAGAATGTCATATGGAGTCAAAAAAGAAAAATATAGTAGGTGTCCCATTTTAAAATCGAAAGTTAATGCCCCTTCCAGTTAAACTGGAAGTTCCAAAATGTTGAGTCACCTGTCAAAAAAAGACAATTTTATGTCGTATACAAACAAATCCTTGAAATTTTATTCCATTATCTCGAAAAGCAAAAAAGTTATGGGGTCGAACCACCTTCCGCGGACACCCGGTATAGATGTTGTTAAATGGTTAAAATTACATTAAACAAATTAGTATCCTACATTTGACAAATCGGAACATATTCAAGAGATTCGACAACAAGAATAGGTAAAACAAATTATTGAGGACAGTGCTTGATCATGCAAAGGTATTTGTAGACTTACTTTTCCATTTAATTAGACTATAATTTTATAGTTATTCCTTAGTTTGGACATATTATTGTACCCATAGCTTAATACTACGGTGCCGTAAACAAACCGATGTATACAGGATAATCATTTTGTTCTGCGACAAAGTGCAATTGGATTATACGAAAGTGGAAGGACTTACAACGTAAACCTTCTTTTGACTTTACAAGGAAGCTCACAGAAGCGAGACAAACTTTTTTTTTATTAGAACATTCTATATTTTAACCTTAATAAACCCGGGGTCAGAACTTACATTAAATACCAGATGGAGTATAAATGAAAGTAATAGTAGGTAAACCCCAACCTTTTTGTGCATAAATTTGTAGTGTTTGTTATTGAATTAAAAGAATATAACTATTTTGTATTCATTGATAAATAAGTAAAACCATCAAGAAATAAAAAGTAAGAAAAACAATATTTTTAAGGTTACTATGCGACGCAAACAAAGGTACACAAAGGCTACAAATATACCACAAGGAGTAAAACTCACTACAACTCGTTTATTGTAACTTTTTTTACTACAGTAGAACCATATACCGTGCGAGCAAAAATTATTTGCATCAAAGAGGGCCTTGCATCTAAGGACGTAATGCTTAGCCGTAGAGCTTCATACCTGTTGGGTGTCAGTAACTACCTAAATTAACAATCAATCAGTTATTCACTTATTCCGTCATCTTTGACAGTCGTTACAAGTAATTTGATTCATCGCTTATTTTTCCAATTTCTTGAACAATTCACACAATGGGCTTTTCGGAACAGCACAAAACATTCATGGTTGAAGCGTATTTTCGAAACGGGGTTAGAGTAAATGGTGAGTGGCAATACAATCCGGGTTTGTGCCTGGACGGTTTTCACGAACATTTTCCTAACGTAGCTTTTATTGCTGGTGATTTTTATCATTGCCTGAAAAGAACTGTGGCTGTGCTTAGGGAAACAGGTTCTATACAACACAAAAAAGGAGCAGGAAGACCATCTGTAAGAACAGAAGAACTTGTTGCAAACGTTCGTGAAATAATGCAAAAATACGCCAACAAATTGTATAAGACGTCTGTCCCAAGAAGTAGGAAGATCTTATGGAACATGCAGGACTATTCTTAAGAAGCAGCTAAATTTATTTCCTTATAAAGTGCTAGTATTCCAAGAAATACAAGCCGCAGATTTTGAAAGACGCAGGAATTACTCTCAATGGTTTACCCAAAATTTATTGGAAAGAAATGATTTATTAGACCTGACTTTTTTTTTGTATGAAGCCTGGTTCCACCTCTCCGGTTATGTGAATTCTCAAAATACACGCATTTGGAGTAGTTAAAATCCCAATTTTTTTGTCCACAAGTCCACATTGCACTCTCAAAAAATTGGTGTCTGGTTAGCTGTTTCCCGAAGAAGAATAATAATTGTTGGTCCTTTTTTTTTCCATGACACAGTTACAGGAAAGGATTATCCAAGAATGTGGTAACATTTCTCCAGAGATGCTAGTCAACACTTTCGAAAATATGAAGAGACGTGTGAATTTATGCTTGAACCATTGCGGTGGCCAATTTCAGCAATTTATGTAATTATTCTTCTTTTTCTTTTTGTATATTCTTAGTTTGTTAATTTTGCAAACAACAAAAATAAATTTGTATTTGTCTAGTTATTTTATTACTCATCAGTTTGGCATATCATGTCATAATATGAATTTGACAAAATTTTAACCTAGATTTGGTTAGATATATCGTCCCCATATCATTTTGATCTAAACCAAGCCCTACGTTTTTTAATCCAAGCCCTCTTTGATGCAAATAATTTTTGCTCGCACTGTATGTTTATGAAAAAGGAAATTAAATTAAAATATCGGGTACAACCCGAACAAACCCGTACATATACCTTGAGATCCGTACAGCTTATCTGGTAAGCAAACAAAATTTTATTATTGAAAAAATACGTCTGTACGCACGGCTTGCCGATCGGATCTCTTGGCGCCCAACAGGGATGGGCATGCGCACAACCCACTTGCTGTTAGGTTTTCCTTCTTTATTGACATTAACTAATACACTCCAGAACCGGTTCGGCGCCTTTTTTCTTGTTACATTTTATCTGTGGATTTCTTGTATTATTTGCTATTAGGTACCTACTTTCCTTTGTCTTCTTTTGAACAGCATAGCTAAGTAAAAATCTTTATCTACGACTAATGTATAATGTAAGTAATATAGTTGTGGTTTTCGCAATATAATGCCACCTATTAATCCCTTAGGGAATAATGGCAATGGATTAATAGTCCTTATTCCCGCTCCAATCACAAAATTTCTCAAATCAAATATTACCATGGAAACAAAATACACCAAGTCAAAAGTGTCACTGTCAAACGCGTAGTGTTTATGTATTCGTATTGGGATGGATGAAAATGAAGAGGCTTTTACTTGTACACCTCCAGAAATTGTACAACTAGCTACAGCAACAACATCTACCTTAATACCGGAAACATCGAAATCTATTTATAATAAAACATACGCAACCTTCAACGAATGGCGTCTTCGAAATAACACAAATTCATTTTCCGAAAATGTTCTACTAGCCTATTTCGCTGAACTAAGTACAAAATACAAACCATCTTCATTATGGTCATTTTATTCAATAATTAAATCTATGTTGAGAATAAACCATGACGTTGATCTGGAAAAATATGGAAAACTACGAGCGTTTTTAAAAAGAAAATCTGAAGGATTTCAAGCAAAGAAAACTTCCACTTTGACCCCGAAAGAAATTAAGACATTTATTGACAAAGCTCCTGATGAAGTTGTAACGACCAAAATTGGCCGTTAGGTTCTATTTAAATTCTACCTCTACTATATTATTGTTCTAGCTTTCATATCAATATTGTTATTAGTTTTTATGGGATAAATTTTGAAATTCGTTATACCGACATCGTTTAAAATAAGTTGCTCATTAAAACATTACCTTTTATTAGTAAATACCTTTCGTTCTCTGTTAAGAAAATGTGTAATACCGCCTTACGACTTGTTTTTAGCTTTCTTACCTTACAATTTCCTTCTTACTGTCAGTTTGTAACACGATATCTCATTTGTTTACCTTTTACCATACATCCTGTATATTATAGCTTTTCTGGAACCCTGTAGGGTCGATTTTGAGGAGTAGTAAAAGTGGATACTGCTGTACCACCTAAAATAAAAGTCTTAAGCTGTTTGCTACCCGTTTAAACTAGGTTTTGGGGTTAACTCTCCGAAGAGTACCCGAACATTCAATCCTGACCTCTTTAGAGCTTTGTATACATTTTATCTATGGTATATTTCTTAAATAACTTTTTAGCCTACCTTATTCCTTGCCTACGGCCATTCTCTTGTCCAAAAAGGGGCTAAAAACCTGATTTATTTTCTTAATAACAGCTTTGTCTCTCTAGCCTGATATTGACACATTTGGGGGCTTATTTACTTGTATGCTTAATAGGCTACCAAGGGTATAAAGCCTAGACTCTAATTATCTTCCAGTTTCCGCTATAAAACCCTGGTGATGCCTCCAGAAGGGTAGTTTTCTAGCTAAAAAGTGTTGAGAGTCTATCTTATAACCTAACCCTTAAAATCGGCATTATTTACATATGAAGCCAGGTTAAATCGATTCAACAGGATTCTTTACTTACTTGAAAGGCGATTCCCGTGGCTTTCTTAGTGGAAATCGTTATTTTAATGTTTCATGACTTAACTAGTCCCAGCACTTCATTATTTACTTTCAATCAGCTGATTATTATCGATCTTCAGTTCAGTTCATACGTCCAGTCTGACGTATGGTGATAGGGTTGGGTTATGTTTTATTTTATTGACGGCTTGAATCTAATTTAATTAATTTCTTTTATTTTAAATAGTTTAAACGTAATTACGTGTAATGGTTACTCGATGGTGTCTCATTGCTACTGAAGTATCACTTTTCTTTTGTGCTTTGTCGATGTTATTTTTCCCTGCTAGAAAGTTTGAATGCCGCGCGTTATTTTTGGCAGTATTGTCAGTTGGCCCGCCTCTTCCGGGTTCGGCCATTTTGCTTCGTTTTCCTCTGCTAGAAAATTCGAGATTCACTTTCGATCGTGACACGTTTGTGTTCGGCACGAAGTGGGACTTTCCAACCTTTAACTCACCTAGGTGGATTTTGGGGGTCCTACATGTAACTAAGGAAGTCTTAAGTTTATTTAATTTGTTTATTTGACTATGCAGCCGTTGTATTTTGTCGACTTCCTAGTAATGGCCTAGGCCGATTTTTTTTGTGCTCCTGCATCGTTGTCACGTGCCGCCCCGACTACCTCATGGGGTCCTTGTACGGGATTGGATCTGCTACCACCAAATCCCATGTAACTGATTCCATGTAAGGAATCAATTTAAGGAGTCCAGCTCAAAGTCTCAACTTCAAGTACCAGACCCGAGTAGCAATGTTCGGTCAGGACTAAAGTTTAAATGTGAACTGGAAAGTGTAACCATAAGATTGGACTTTTCATTATTACTTGATTGCGTTTGCGATGAGCTGGTGTAGTGATATCCATTCCTTTGAATTTTATTTTATTATGTAACCTTCTCCAAATTGTAGTATAATAACTTTCGACTATGAAGGGTTTATTCTAATTTTTGTTTTGGTAATTTATAACGCATTTAAACAGCGAAATGTTTGAATATATTTTAGACCATCTATTTTACATTCAGTGGTTTATTTGAGTCACCCTGTTAAGGCAACACACCCTTTAATTTTCAGGTTTCAGTTACTTTGTCTATTTTTCCGAGCTAGAGGACCCAAAACCATCTTGGTAGGTTTTCTGTTTTTGCCTGGCCCAAAAACAGTGGCGCCTTAAATTTATTGTGTTTTACCCCTCCCTAATCTCCGGCATATGAGCTAGGGCACTTTGCTCGCTGGCAGTAGGCCTCTCTAACTCGGCTAAATACGATTGGTTTGTTTATTTAATTTCAGTTGTCTAAATTTTTGACTTTTATAGTATTTGTTATTTCATAATGATTTTTAAATAATTTTTAACTTTTAAAAATACTTAAATAAATTTAAATTTTCTTAAAGGCGATTTTCAACGTAGCAAATTTTGGTGCGATGGCCGGGAAGAGTTGTGTCGTGGAGGGCGGCTGTCTGACCTTTGCACCCTGTATTTGGGACAGTCCGTGCATTGCGTTACGGCGCAAAGGAGGGCGAAGCTACTGCGCATGACCTCGCTCGCAGGTTAGTACGATACGGCGGGCCGGAGACAGTGACACATTTCGGAACAACCTTTTCTAGTTTCCTTTTTTTTTGTTTCCTTTTCTTTAAAGACTGCGGTACACAGTTGTCCTAGACACTGATGTATCTTTTAGTTTAGTGTGTACTACAATACACTTCCTTTTGACCGGTGGAACATTTGGGTTACAATTTATTTATTCTTTTTCTGCTATTTGGTATTTTTAGTTTTCCACCTTCCAGGTATTGTTGTGTGGTCGGTTTCTTTTGGTCTCTCTTGGGAATAGTGAGTCGTGCCGTGAGGTTGTTTGTATGAGGTTAGTAAACGAGGTTCTCCAAGACGCATTTGGCTGTAACGCAATGCTAACTCAAGACCAATTATTACACAACAGTTCATTTAATTGTCACATTTTTACTTACGGTTCTTTATACCATACAAACGGCTCACGACCACTTCTTGCTTCTCTTGAGGTTTCCAGGGGTTTCCGTCTGCACAGCAGTCACTGGAATAATATTTTTCGTTTGATTACCTTACTTTTGGTTTATTCCTTTTAGTACTATTACTTTATGTGGTGGCTACATTGGTAGCGAATTGATTTTCTTTTTCTTTTGTTTTGGCTGACTTTAAATTGACTGTGATTATTATTACCTTACCGTCATTGATTCAGCAGTGTTTTGACCCATTGAGTAACCCACGTATATCTTTTTGCGCAATAATTCTCTTTTCTTTTTGTTTATTAGTCAGATTTACTAGCTTATCGTCGGAAAGTTTTCCTTCTTCCGAAGTAGAGGGGGCTGCCAAATTTGCTACGCTGAAAATCGCCTTTAAGAAAATTTAATTTGTTTATTTGGCTATGCAGCCGTTGTATTTTGTCGACTTCCTAGTAATGGCCTAGGCCGATTTTTTTTTGTGCTCCTGCATCGTTGTCACGTGCCGCCCCGACTACCTCATGGGTAAGTTTCCTTGTTAAATGTTAATAACGTGAATTTACTTATGCATCGATAAATTAAAAATGATTTTCTAGCCTGTGCTATGAGTATTTAATTAAATTTTTGCCGAAGATTCTAATTTTCTTTAACCTAACCTAACTTTTTTTTTTTTATCACATGTGCAATTTTTGTCGCAGTTAATTAATCATAGTCAGGTTACTAGTTTAGCCTTAGTATTTTGTTTTACTTAGTTGATTTTATATACTAGCGCTGCATTCACCTACCTACCTTTTGGTTGAGTAATCAGGGTGGAATTTTTCATGCTTCGTGTACCGAACGGACCATGCAATATTCATTGTTTCACGGATATATCATTTATATTTTGCTGTATTATTGCTAAACTGTGCCAGCAGAGCTGAAGTAATTTTTAGCCAACTGCTCAGATCGTTATAAGTCACTAGCTTTGTGCGAGTAAAATTAAGCTCGTGTACCTTTTATTCGACATTATGGTTTTTCTTAATTGACTGTGTTCGCTCTGTATAAATCTTAATATAAAGTGTATTGCCTTTTTAAATTGGGGCATGTCAGAGAACAGCTGACGCTGGGTACAGCCTCTAGTCAGAAATTTGTTCGTATCATTACTCAAAAACCTAATGAATATGCATGTAATCTGTTTCGGTGGCCGAATATTACTCAGACTGATGTTACGTACTAATTACACCTGTTTTCTTGTTTTTACCATTTTATTAAAACGATATCTTTATTTTTGATGCCCATCTCTATGTCTGATTTGTATAAATTATGTTTGATAGTTTAAGGGTAGTTAGGCGTTTTCCTTCCCCTACCTTTAAAAAAAAATAGTTTGTCACAAAGTAAAAATTGGTTAACTGTCACTCTCGAGTTTTGGCAGAAAGTACCCAGATTGGGATTGATTTTTAATTACAGGAATAGTGACGTAATTTTATTTTCTTCCAATTAGCAATAAATTAACATTATTTAATAAACTAATTACCAACTTATTTCCTATACTTATTTTTACTTATTGTCGTTTATCTAATGCTTATGTTTGATGATTCTACATAGTACTAGCCTCATTAGCCCTTTTTCTGTGTAGAATCGATACGTGATATTCTATAAATATTAAAATAATTAGTTATTCTAAGACACAGCTCTTTTTAGTCAAAATAGTTTTAATTGCAATACGTCACTGTTCTAGGAACATTCCAATTAGGCTCAATGGTCTTTCAACATTAATTTTCGGTATCTGATTATTTTGGTTTATTCTATAAATTGTGACTTAATTAATTGTTTAATAATAATTGATATCATCCTTTTTAATTAGTAATTAATTATAGAGCTGGGTTCATTAAGTAGGGATGTGCTTTCTTTTAAATTAAATAATCTCTTATAATCTTTTTCGTTTGTAATCAAGTAGTCAACTGTTGTCATTCCTCTAATTTTAATTAATGATTTTTACATACTTGTAATTAACTAACTTGTTCGATAATTTCATTTTGTTAATTATTGCTTTCTGCTAATTTGAGACTTAAGTGTTTAATTGATTATGTTCATTAATATTTAGTTTTATTTTTTTTTTATTTGTAAACTATTATTAAACAATTTTGTGCACATGCGCGTCACGCATGCGCAGTAAACATTTCCTATGATTTTGGCTAATTGGCTTTTACGGGTTTACTACTTGATTGCAACGATGCTAATTTTGTTTTATTGAATTTATTGATTATTCTAGCCGCATACTTTTGTTTAATTGAGGTTTATTACTTGATTATTTTTATAAATTATTTTTCTGCATACCCATTGATGAGTTTTAGCGATTCTGCGCGCATGTGCGTCGCGCATGCGCAGTAACCATTTCTACCAATTTCAGTGATTTAGCTCATTAAAAGTTCACTGCTTGTTTGCAACCTCATTTATTTCATTATTGTGTATTTTAGAGTGCTCCAGTAGCGTATTTTATCTTATTGAGTTTCAATTTAAATATTTTCATTCGTTAAACATTTTTACTTACAGTTATTGATGATTTTAAAGGGGTTTGCACGCATGTGCGTGGCGCATGCGCAGAATCAATTTTCAAATGTTTTATTATAAATCGATTTAGATTTTAGTACCGATTATTTTAAAGGGTATGCAGCACGTTTTT
Organism: Polydrusus pterygomalis; assembly: GCA_963969555.1. Taxonomy (NCBI): domain Eukaryota; kingdom Metazoa; phylum Arthropoda; class Insecta; order Coleoptera; family Curculionidae; genus Polydrusus; species Polydrusus pterygomalis. The sequence goes on from OZ018378.1 coordinate 113,688,297, forward strand.
ATGATATTTTGCGCCTGGTAATAGCTCATATTTGCGGTTTGGTAGGTTTTGGTGGTGCAACGCTGGTTTTAATTGATTTAAATTAGTTTTTATTGTTCAGGCCTTCAGCCGCCTTTTATTTTAACTTTTTCAATATTGTTATCATTATAGTACTGATGCGTACTGTTTTGTACTTAGGGTCCTTGTACGGGATTGGATCTGCTACCACCAAATCCCATGTAACTGATTCCATGTAAGGAATCAATTTAAGGAGTCCAGCTCAAAGTCTCAACTTCAAGTACCAGACCCGAGTAGCAATGTTCGGTCAGGACTAAAGTTTAAATGTGAACTGGAAAGTGTAACCATAAGATTGGACTTTTCATTATTACTTGATTGCGTTTGCGATGAGCTGGTGTAGTGATATCCATTCCTTTGAATTTTATTTTATTATGTAACCTTCTCCAAATTGTAGTATAATAACTTTCGACTATGAAGGGTTTATTCTAATTTTTGTTTTGGTAATTTATAACGCATTTAAACAGCGAAATGTTTGAATAAATTTTAGACCATCTATTTTACATTCAGTGTTTTATTTGAGTCACCCTGTTAAGGCAACACACCCTTTAATTTTCAGGTTTCAGTTACTTTGTCTATTTTTCCGAGCTAGAGGACCCAAAACCATCTTGGTAGGTTTTCTGTTTTTGCCTGGCCCAAAAACAGTGGCGCCTTAAATTTATTGTGTTTTACCCCTCCCTAATCTCCGGCATATGAGCTAGGGCACTTTGCTCGCTGGCAGTAGGCCTCTCTAACTCGGCTAAATACGATTGGTTTGTTTATTTAATTTCAGTTGTCGTCTAAATTTTTGACTTTTATAGTATTTGTTATTTCATAATGATTTTTAAATAATTTTTAACTCTTAAAAATACTTAAATAAATTTAAATTTTCTTAAAGGCGATTTTCAGCGTAGCAAATTTTCTTTTACATAAGGTAAATATACATAGGTATTTAATCTAATCTATTCAAAAACTCATATTCTTATTTGCTTCAGGTTATATTAATTATTGGATTTATGGGCACATGCCGCTCAAACGAGCTTTATGAAATGAATATAGAAGACGTAAAGGATCTTCAAACAAACTTCTTAATAACAATACCCAAGACTAAAACCAAAATTGTACGAACATTCGCCATAAACAGTACGTTTTACAACATTATAAAGAAGTACATCGATCTCCGCCCGTCACATGTACAAATCAATTCATTCTTTCTAAATTATCAAAAATCCAAATGTACAATACAACGTATAGGAAAAAACAAATTTGCAGACATTGGTAGACAAATTGCCAAATATTTAAACTTGCCAAATCCTCAAACTTATACCGGCCATTGTTATCGCAGATCATCTGCCACTCTGTACATTGATGGAGGAGGAGATATAACTGGATTAAAGCGTCATGGGGGCTGGAAATCTACACAAGTAGCTGAAGGTTACATTGATCAGTCTATGAGAAACAAGACAATTACAGCAGATACTATTACTAAACAAATAAATAGTAATGAAGCATCTTCTTCCTTTGCAGCAACCGACATTCCAAATATTTTTATTGAAAACTCTTCCAAACTTATTCATAGTTCACGACCAATACAGTTTATTAATTGTACTATTACTAATTTTAATGTTATTGACAAATAAAGTTGTTCATTAAAAATCTCAAATTAATAAATTAGTCGTAGATAAAATAGAGTATACTACTCACAATAATGGCTATTATTACCTCAGAATATTTACTCCCTCGCCGCTTACGCGGCTCGGTTCGTAAATATTCCTCGGAAATAATAGCTATCATTATTGACTCGTGGTATAATCTACTATTGTTTAGCTAAGTTGTTAAGGGAATACTTCGCGAACAAATCATATAATCGTATGAGAAATATAGATGGGCATACTTAATCCCGGCAAGGTAGGAGGAAAAAAACCTTAGCTAAGCCGAGTCCTAGTGTACTTGTGTAGTTAAGTAAATTGTGTTTGTGCTATAAACAAAAACTAAAACATTTTCAAATTTGTGATCAATATTTGAAGAATTGAGCTTAAAAATGTTGTTTTACACGTACCCAAGTTTTTGGCAAATTATTAAATGTTACCAACTAATATTTGACTTGAGGTTAGGTAAAATTGCTGTGTTATTTGTTTTGTATTTTCGATTTGATAAGGTAAGTTTAATTGACTTAGTCTCTTGCCTTTTGAACTGAAAACACGATGGCGAATCATTTTTAAACAAATTTTTATAAACAAAACATTAAAAACGATTTTCTAACCTCAAAATCTGATAGGTTGGCAGCCACTAAAAACACCAGAAATCACTATCTTTTCCCCCAACTTGTTAAAAAAATTAGGAGAAGTTCCAATTTCATGACAATAAATTGTGGCAAGAACTTGGTGGCAAATTTTGGCTGTTTACACGTGAAAATAAATTGAAGGTTAACTTTCATAATTGGATCATCATAATCAGTTAGCTAGGGCTGCCCTAGAAAAAATGCGAGAGTGATGATTTAAGCCACCTTAATTTCAGGCACTGTGTATTTATTATGTACCTTAGATTTTTAACGGGTTTTCATTTTTTCCCAGATATGGACAAGGTCGTCGGTTCCTTTTCGGGACCATACCCTACGAATAAAACACCCATAAAACAGTCTATTAAATACATCACACCCGCACACCCGCATACCTGCCCTTTTTGTCCGCCCTAAGTTTTTTATTTTTAAATTGGGTAACGGCCACCCTAACTTCTTAATTTCCAATTTTTGTTCCTAACAAATTGTAGAAAATGAATTGTCCATTTAAAACTTTTAAATTATAAAAAGTTGGAAAGAAAATTACTTTGTTTACGAGCACGAGCAAAGTAAAACAACACGCTTTCGCGACGCACGAACCTACAACTGAATTGCGCCACCGCGTGCTCTTTTGTATCTCTCTATGAACGTTTAATTTATAATAGTAAGTATTTTTTCTGACTAACCCGGTACAGTTACAGAAATGGTTTCGTCCTACCTAGGTAAGCCTTTTTTATCTAAGTATATTTTTATGGTTATTCAGTTCTTCTTGAAATATCAAGACAGCGAGGATTTTTAAATTGACAAATCCTAAATAAAAAAGAGCGGTTTTTATTTTAAACAAGGTTCCTAAAGTGTGGCTACAAAAACTTAATTAAACAAAAGCTATATAATTTATTTTGTGATTTGACTTTACATTTTCACATCCTTTAAAATGCCGTTTTATGGTAATATTTTGCCAATCATGACGCTGAAATAAATATTGATTGACGTCGACACTAATAAAGTCAGAGATATTTATAAACTCTGATTTTACGAAACAGATATTTTTTTAAATAGTTACAGTTTTTGATACCCAATATTGATTTGGTAATTAGCGAATAATTGTGGACTAAACAAAGCCTTATTATAATTCATAAACCCATAAGTAGTGCCGGGCCAAGGCCTTTGCTAACTTTTTACAATAACCCCTTTTCTAAAAATGGTCCTTTGAGCTTTACTGCAAAATTAATATTACTGTTTTATTATTTGTTGAAAATTTCAAATAGTTAGGTAAGTATAGCGCCCTTACTAGTAGATTTGAATAAGTATAGCGGCCCTGATCAAAACCGGGTATAGTTTGGGTTTGCTGTACAATGGTAAGAGATACAGCGGATGTTACATTAGGCCAAAGTTGCGCAATTTAACATGACATACAGGCCGTCGAAAAATTTAAAAAATCTGCTTACTCCCAAAAATATAATAATATGGAAAAAACCGAAAATTCTTGTTTCGGTTTTTATTTTTTTTAAAGATTTATTTAGGTGACAAAAAACTTACTTTACATTTACATCGCCATTTTTATTTTGTATAACATGTTACTATCATATTAACTCTGATGTTTCGTCTTTTGGGTACCTACCATCACCAGGTATGTATTTTTAAATACATACATGTGAATGCAGTTTTGTAGCTCTTGTTTCTAATAAAATAATTGTACACTACTACTTTAATCAAATATCAACGTTTCGACCCCAATAATAACATCTTCAAAGTTTATTTTCGTTAACAGTGGGCGAAACATCTAATATTAAACGGCGGCAAAGTGTCACAATTCGAAATCGACGAACATATGACTTTAAAAATTTCTAGTATCTCCAAAGATGTTCGTAAAAGCGCGAAAGTAACGTTTCGCCTTTTTTTGTGGCTTTATTTACAAAGATGGCTCATAACAATTTTTACACTGATATCGAAATTGAATGAACAAGCCTGAGGTTTACAAAAACGCAAGGAAATGAGCTTATTTTAAAACAATAAACCTGACCATAATAGCCAATCTTGGATGTATCTCCTGCCAATGAAGATAAAAATTGAAGATGTTGGGGCCGTTAATATTTGAATAAAATAGTAGGTATTTCAATATTATTTTATTAGACATACCTAAAGTCTTGAAAATTGCAATAAAAATATAGGGTACGTATTTAAAAATACATACCTAATGATGATACCAGAAAGACGAAATGTCAGAATGAATATCTGATAAGAGCATGTTTTTATAGAAAATTAAAAGTGACAATGAAAATATAAAATTAATATCTCCGTAAATAAGTTACGAAAAAACAAAAACCGAAACGAAAATTTTCCGTTTTTTCCGAATATCTTCACAAGTAGGTACGCACAATTTTCCAAAGGACCACGCACAAACCTTATGTAAATCCGGTTTCAGTTAAACTTGCTGAATTATTAATATGTTTTAGTTTTCAATATCTTTATGGGCGCCAAAAATGCATCGAGCGGTTTCCGAGGTATGGGCCTCCAAATTTGAAATTGGAGTGTGTCCCAAAATCGTAACATATGGCTGGCATGGCTATTTTATCCTTGGGACTATTCTTTTTTATACAAATACCTTAAGACACCTCTGATTTACCGTTTCCTTAATTTTTTATGATGTGGATAATCACTATACCATATACAGAGTGTTACAAATCCGACTTTCCCCATTGGGATCTCGTAAACGGAAAGAGATACAGGAAAGGTTAATTTTATTGTGGGAATAGCTGCGCAATTTGGACATATTCAAAAGAAACCAAAAATTCCTCTTTCTTTTTTTATTTTCCTAGCTTTCTTACTGGCGAAAAATAAATTTTACATTTTCATTCCGGTTTTTCTTTTCTATAACATGCTGCTATCAGATATTGGTTCTGACGTTTCCCCTTTCAGATACCATCATCAGGTATGCATTTTTAATTAGGGGCCTGTATTATTTATTGCACATGGGCAGACGTTGACCTTGTGTCTAATAAAATAATGATGCTATCTTGCTTTATTTAAATATTAACGTTTTCGCCAAGATAGTAACATCCTTAATTTTTACCTTCGTAAACGGCAGAAGGTGCAACTAAGACTAGTATTTTCATGTCGTAATTTTCAAAAATGACACAAACGTTTTACATTTCCTTTGTCACTTTCCATTTTCTATCATTTTGGCGTGTCGAGATTTTGAGTCCGACGTTTCGTCTTCTAGGTGCTATTAGGGTTTTGTTGAAATAAATCCTTATTTGGTCCCTTGGTTTTTTTTTTAACCTTAGACTTGTTTATTCAATTTAAACGCGATGTTAATTTAAATTTGTCGTTAAGTTTCGAAACGATAATATCATAGATTGTATACTCGGAATATTTTTTTTTAGGCAGGTTGGTTAACACCGAATTGTGCAACCCAATTTAATATTTGATTAAAATAGTATTGCATTTTTATTATATGTTAATATTCTCTTAAGCCTTTTATTTCAATACAAAAATTAGTTTAAAAATTTGGTTTAATAAAAATATTATATTTCCTTCAAAAATTATTTTCGAGATATATAAAATTTTAAGAATTTCTTCTTCTTATATTTGGCTTCATAGAAATTTAGTTATAAAATTAAATGAGTACAAAACTAGAAGTAAATCTATTAATAATGTCTTAACACAAAAGTATAATTAAAATCTAACATTCATTTTATATTGGTACGAAAATATTGAATATGTTACGGAAAAAAATTAAATCATCAAGTAAACTTTGTTTTAAAACACATAAAAAATTGTTTTATAATTAAATGTTCATTTAAAAAAAAAAATTGATATAACTAAGCTTCTTTTTACGTGTTTACCTTTCATTCTTTATTTTTTTTTAAATAATTTTAATGGGTTTGTTCGAATTCGTCTATTATTGGTACATCATTATTCATTTTAATTTTTTTTTGTTTATTTTTACTTTTTCGAATAATTTTATTTATTTTTTCTGTGGACAGGTTTAAACCTACACAAAGGAAAAATTGAAATTATACTCTTTTAATATTATAAGTTCTATTATTTATATAATATTTTAAAATTGTAAAATTAATAAATAAATAAATAAGTAAAAAAAAGAATCATAAATTAAAGATTTATTTACGAGACTTGAACAAGGAACAGGTAAAAATATTGGCTTTTATTATAAGTAGGTAAATTAATATTATTTCTGTTTTTTCGGTATCAAACAATATGCTTTTAATATAAAAATTGAAGTTATAGTGTACAACTTTTTTTGTGAGCTGAAACAAAAACTTACAAAAATCTCTAGATCTTCCTTGACATAAACACCCATTTTGTAAAAGTCCTTTTTTCTAAAAAAAAGTTTCTAGAATGAAAATACAATGAAAGATACTGACAAGAATTTCTACAGAAAGAAATGCCATGTCTTATTTCCGATTCTATCAAAGCAAAATAAACAATTCGAAGAACTGTATTATCTACTTCATGAAAAGGTACTCTCAGGTTATAATAACTGGAAACTAATTTTTAACTTTTTTGTGTTCATTAAAAGAAGGATTTTAAGTAATAAAACTATATTTAATAAATAAATAATGTAAACTATGTATTTCTGTAGGTATTACTTTCTATTGAAAAAAGTGTTTAATTGGGTATAATTATAAAATGCAGAAGAACGGAAAATTCGGAAAGAACAATATTAGCAAGAAAATAATTTTTCAGAAAAAGTATAAAAACCATTACTTTTTCCATTTTCTTAAACACAACACAAGCCGTATTTAGGGAAATGCTAGCATGTAAATTGCATCAAGCAGTAATTATCTCGGGCAATTATTAAACAACATCCATTACGCGAAAAACTTTATTGCACCAGTAATATTTTCCGACGTCAATGTATCTATTCTACGAAATAAATGCGAGGATCACAAATTTTACACTTTAAGGCTTATTTTGTAAATCAACGCAAGTCGATAATATAATTATGTTTATATACAAAATGCACGCGGTTAAACTGTATCCTTATCTAAGAGCAATTATGAAATTTGAAACAGAATGCAATTCTTATCACACATTTTGCTGTGATAAAAAAGTGGCAAGACAATAATTATTTTTTTGCGCTACTAACCTATAAAACGGCCATTATTGTCTGCTAATTAACCATAAAAATCGTTTCTCTATACCTGGTTATTTATCTTTGACCGGTTAATAATGAAAATAATCTATATTTGAAATCAGGCAACTAGATCCTTTAATTCTGCAATAATGACATAAAAGATGATTTCAATCAGCCAAAATTATTGACCAGCACAGGTAACTAGAATGAAAAAAAGTTACAGAAGCAATCGTTTAAATACATACCTAACTTTTTTTAAAATTATTAATACTTTAAAAATAAGTACCTACAATGTGTTAGTAGTAAGAAAAATTATATTAACCACGGTATAGACAGCTTATAGCCCTCGCTTCGTTCCTCGTGATTAAACTCGACGCTCGGACAATAATAGTAGCTGTCTTTGGCTGTTCTTGGTTAATAATATACTATTATACAGTACGTTTTTTTTAACGCGGGCCATAGGGATTTACATGGTAAATCTTTAAGCCTATGTTAGGCACATTTATATTAAACAAATAATATTAAAACTTGAGAATAGATAAAATATGAGATGGGAGGAAGAAGTTAACATACAATCTGTGCAAAAAAGCTCCAAGAGATACCCAAAAAAGCCCTTTTTCTTTTTTTTAAATTACACTTTTTTACCCTCTTGTAATTTATGTACCTAAGTACCGTTTTACACGGTAGCAAATTTGACGATAAATTTAAGCAGAAATTTGTTTACAACTAAATTTTAACGTGTAATACACACTTACAAATTTTATTAGAAAAATATTATAATATTTTACGAAAATATAGAAACATTTCTATATTTTATCAAAAAAAATAATACAAGTGCGTCAAAATCACTTGTCAAAATCGTTTAAGAAAAGCGAAAAAAGAAAGGTTACGTTTGATTGAAATTAGGGAATCCAAACCACGTGACTTTAAATGACAGTGGAGGGCAACTAGGGATGCGCCATACGATACGATATTTTTGAGTATCGATATTTTACCTTCCGATATTTTGTATCGATATTTTTTATTCGATATATAATGAGTATCGAAATATTTTACTCAGTATCGTTCAGATAGTATCGATAGATCCCAAAATTCCAAAACCCACGCGTCGTTCGTGCTGCATTTGCTGCTATTCTCCCTCAATCCGCGCGCACACAAAGCTTTGGCTATCCTTTCTTGGTATACAGAATGCCAGTATTGCCTATATTCTATATACCTATATATATTTGTATCGATCTGGATCGATACAAAAGATCGATACTTTCAGCGTATAGGAACATCCCTAAGGGCAAAAAGCATTAAGCCACTTGCACCAATTATAAAGCAGTATTTGCCAACCACTGTCATTTTTGACACATCGTTGGATTGCCTAATTGGCATTCGGAGGTTACCTATATTTGCTATTTCCATTACTTTATTTTTATTTACCGAAAAGCTGGGTTAGATATAATTTGACATTGACATTTTAACAATGCGTCACTGGTCTTTAAGCGCATCATTTCATGCAAAAATTGCATCCAAATTTGTTACTGTGTCATACATCAAAATTCCATATAATTTTGTACATATTTTTGTTATAAATTTTTACTAATAAAATTTTTAATAAATTTTAGCCAAAATTTTGTGTTAAAACTACGTCCATGTAAAACGGTCCTTAGATAAAGAAAAATATTGACACGGCTGTCAGTATTTTCCTGACTTTCATGAAATGTGTTTTTTAATTTATCATGTCTTGCTACATCGTAAAAGAACGAATTGAAATGGTTTCAAACTGCATAAGAGGAATGTCATATCGGGAAGTTACTGATAATTTTGCCGCTGTCTATCAAAACCGTCTCATTCCCAGCAAGTCTACCGTACGACGATTGCATGGAAATTTCATGACTTCTGGATTAGTGGCGTAGGGTGCAGGGGGCCAGGGGGGGCAACCGCCCCCCCCCCCGCCCTTTGAGCCCTGTCCCAAACGGCGCCCCCTTCCCACTCTCCCAGTAGTTCCCAGTTCCAGGTTTTAATTAGGTTATTATTTGTTTATAACTTTAAGAGTAAAGAAACATAAAATAAACCTGTTATCTATTTCGAGATTCTATTTTATTTTCACTACTTGATTTAATTAATAATAAAAATATTTTGCCACGACCAATAATTTGTATTCTGTTATTTTGCTGCGAACGAAATTATGCATTAGCAGTGAGGCGCCCTTTCAACAAGGGCGTAGATAAGGTGGTAATTACCCCCCCCCCCCCCCCAGGACCCATAATGAACCATGAAAACGAAGCACTTTTTTTTACTTGTTTAATTTTTTTGTGATTTCCTTGAGGATCTTGTGTATTTTATATTTATCTTACTTAAAAATCAGGCAACTTCATTGAAAAAAGGGCGTGGCACCCACAAAACTTTCGCCTGCGGCGCGTTTTTTTTTCAACCTCTTTTACCCCCTCACCCCCATAAAAAAAACGCCAATACCTTTGAAGTTTCCGCCCCCTTCAACCACGCTACGCCACTGTTCTGGATGTCTTGATGATTCTCATAAAAAAAAGAAAAAGAAATTCACCTGTGGTAACTGAAGAATTCCGAATGGGTCTGTGCATGGCGATAGAAGAACAACCGCATCATCCAGTTTGACACACCTTGCTGAACGCTTCGACAAATCTAGAAGCAGTTGTTACAAGGCTTTGAAGAAAGATAAATACAAATCTTTTAAAATTCGAAACGAAATAATCGAGGCGTCACGCAGCATCACAGCGCGCCAGTTGTCGAATGTTAGAAAGCATTTTTATGATTGTTTGGGGCCCTGTTTGGTTGTAAATGGAAGGCACTTCGAACAGTTTACATGAGTTTTAAGTTTATTGTTGTAGATGATATTTAGGAAAATTATTAAACTTTATTGAAATAAATGTTCTGTTTTAGAATTAAGGAAATTAATACATTTTAAACCACTTAAAATAAAACATATTTAATACAAACTAAATAATCATCAACATTTTATAATTTCGGTCCAGCTTGCCAAATATTATAAAAATGTCACATACTAGCTTATGTCAAATATATACCTGGGTAAACTTAATATACAAGGCTGGGCAAAACAGCGTGATATTATAACTTAAAATGGTATTTTTCAATGTTTTGCGTTAGTTAAGTAATACAAACATGGTCCTAAATTGGATGAGACCACAAGAAATATTTGCGTAAAATTTCAACTCGTAGTAGTAAATGTGCCTAAAATAGACTTAAAGATTTACCATGTAAATCCCTATAGTCCGCGTTAAAAAAAAACGCACTTTATACGAAATGCACGAGGGTAAACTATTTTCACCTTTTCGCTTTACCTAATAGTAATTATGAAATTCAAAACAGAAACATTTCTTATTACGCCTTTAGCTGTGGCAAGACAATATTTTTTACACTACTAACCTATAAAACGGCTATTATTGACCTTTTATTAAGCTTCGAAATAATTTTTCTTCTCCTTTCCTCTCCTTAAAAAGGTAAATTGGACAAGTCGTTTCGTCCCCAAAAAATGTAGCTTACTTAATCCAGTAGGTTGTTTCAGCACTACATATTTATTAGCTAATTTTGTATTTAGGTATATTTTTTTACTGAATGGGTAGTAAAAAAAAAACAGAAATTTTATTACAAAATTGCTCCAACTGCAATTAACAAAGAAGTTATGGAATAATAACAAGCTATTTTATTTATATGTAACATGAATGTTGATGATCTTGATGATCTTATTTAACAATATAATATACTTACTATTTATAATATAATATGCACTTAAAAAGTACACAATTTATTTCAAATTTTAACATTTTTATTTATCCCAATAAAAAGCAATTCATTTTATAAAATCATTTTGTTTTATTTCATTTCCACAAAATTTGCCTATTAAACAATCAATGCGTTTTTTCTTTTTCTTACATTAACATTATTAATCTTGGCTAGCAAATGTATAACTTATGTGTCTATTTAAAATTCTTTTAGTTTTTCGATAAAAACAAATAAATCCGGATGTGACTAATACATGGAGTCGTTCAAATTTCTTTGAAATGCCTCACATGTATTAGTTGTTCGAGTTAAACATGCTGAATTTTCTGCCCGAACGAAACAACCTGTCCCCTATTATTGACCATGGTTATTAATTAAAACCAGATATTTGAAAGGAGGTAACTTGATTTTTTTAATTCTGCAAAAATAACACGATTGTTCGTAGACTGGTGTAAATTTTTACAAATCGCTGGATAGGAGGAAGGGGTACCATTGAATAGACGCCACGCCACGCCTGACCTTAGTCCTATAGATTATTTCCTTTGGGGTCATCTATAAACCAAAGTTTACGTAACAAAATCAGAAAATTTAGAGCAACTTAGGCAACGACTTATACACGAAATTCGCCAAATAACTCCGGATATGATACATAATGTTAAGAATAAATTTTATTTTAGATTAGGGGTTTGTCAAGAAAAAAACTGCCAACATTCCAACAATTTTTACAATAAAACAAATTGCGTCTACATTACCAAAATAAAAAAGTTAATAGTAGGTCGTATTCCCTTTTTTATGCCCTTTCCAACGATATATACCTCTACATCTGAACAAAAAGTTGAGGGCGGTTTATACCCCCACAAGTATATTTCTTAAAATAAAAGCAGCAGTAGTTCTGAATTTTTTCAGCAAATAAAGAGGCTTCCTAATACTGAATTTTCTCCAGTTAAAAATTCCACCCTGTATATGCCAGGCAAAGTCCTGACTCACATATTCATTCATTCACAAAATGTGTTCTATGTAAAATAATTATATATTTTTACTCTCGCACAACATGGTTAAACTAAACAATAATACTGAATTTAAACTAAAAATAAATAGAATATATATCTCTCATAATATTAACCCTGTATATACAAATGCCTATATCCGATTTTCAGCAGGGGTAATACTTAATCCATAATATACAAAATTGCATCGTTCCCTGTCAAGTTTTAAGCTTTAAAGCCAACAGAAAAACCGACAAAAATGAGAAACAAGAAAAAAGTTGCGAGTAAAATAAATATATTGTTATGTCATTTGTTTTTATATCTTTGTTTTTATATCTGGATTTCCTTTCCATAACACTCTGTATTAGTGTAGAGGAGATCCGGGCACAACCGCCCACTTAAGCAAATATTGATGTTTTGAAAGATGTAATAACTGTCTCGATATACTGAAAAATGTTCTAAATACGTTCGTCTATTGTCTTTATTATTATTTACTTAATTTTGTGTAAAATTTTTTTTTTTTTAATAAAAAAACTAATATTTTGGCTTACAATGGGCGGGGATATCCGCTATAAAGGATAACCCCGCCCAATATGTCAGTTAATGCAGCCCATATATTATTAATTTTTTTCAGAGGAATGTATGTGAGTATAAATTAAAATCGATCATTAGCCTTATCTGATATTTATTTTAGAATGGGTTGACAACAAATTTATATACAAAAATCGCAAATATAGGACTGAAAACCACTTTGACCAGTACAGTCTTTGTGTGCCCATTTGTTACACACACCAGATTTGAACCATGTTTCAATTTTCCCAAATTCATGGCAGATAATGCAAAGTTTCTGTTCCCTGCAATCTTCCATGTCGTCGGAACTTTCGTCGTTGTATATTACTTCGACTGATTCATCACTGCTAGCGCCCGGAGCGTTAGCGGGCGGCGCTACCCGAACTAGGCTTTCTTTTCAAAGTAGACTGTCTACAAAAGTACAAACTAGTTATCAAAAGACCAATACTGTTCAATAAACTAGGATTAATTCCCTTTAATTTCATATATAAATTATATTGTTTAACGATAATTTACTCTATTTACCGTTAATTTAAAAGCTGACTAGACATAAAACGCACAACCTCAAAAAGCTGTTGTCGGCCAAATAAACGTTTAAAATGTAGTTTTCAACCTGTTTCTTGTATTGAGCCACATATTGGTTAGTTATGCACCCGACCAATAGATGACACTACTAATACATCGCATCATTTCAGTAATATTGCGATGAGCGGTGTTACCCGCTGGGCGGGGCTACCCTGATCTCCCCTATATCCAATGAAAATAATATCCCGATTGAGCAAAAAGTATGCCTAACAAAATTTTGTGCTTTTCTGTCGATTAGTTGTTGAGCTGTTGCGCCAAAAGGCATACAAAGCGACTGACACTGACCGACAGACAGATTAGAATGGGAAGCCTGTTTTTTTTAGAATCTAAGAAGACTTAAACGTTCCAGTTTGAGAAGATTTTTAAAAGTATAGTTTTTAATATAATAATATGTAAAAACAGACTCCTGCAAATTTTTCCTGTAAAACACCTCGTATAAATTAAATAGTCGAACAAATACTTAAATAAAGACGAACAGAGTTTGCACTGAAATTTCTAAATTTCAAAACAAGCCTTAAACCTTGTCAACTGACTGTTTACGTTAACTATACCCTTTGACATTGGCCGTGACGCGAATCGAGAGCTTGCACAGTCTATAAAAGCCAGCCGGTTTAAAGCATCTTATCAATGAAATATTAACCATAAACGAAGCAACAAGTAAAGCAATTTAGACGGTATTTTTTCGTGCTTAGTGCGATTAAAGTGATAGTAATTATTATTAACAATAAGTGTTTAATTTACAACTGAGAAGATGTACACCAACCCTTTCAGCCGTACCCACAGCACCATCCGCCAAGCAATCGACAAATTTCTTCACATTAATCATGACAAAAGTGATAAAGGGATGAAGAGAAATTGTTCCAATAACTCTGTATGTTCTTCTACAGGAGGTAGTTCATACAGTACTAAACAGAAATACATGAAGGACACGGCCAGAATGCTTTTCGCAGTTAAATGATTTTTTTTCCTCTCAAATGGTTTGGATTAAATGAGAGTTTTGCTTTTCGTTACTAAAGGTATGTATTCTATGAAACCCAAAGAGAAAAAGTATTTTGTTATTTAAAGCAGCGAATGCTTAAATACTTATTGTAGTAAATTAGGCTTAAGGGGATAAATGAATTTTTTTATTATTTTTATTGATCTGAATTAGACCTATTGGGTTGTTTTAAATATTGAAAATATGTTTATGTCACCTAAAAAAATATATAAAAAGACGTTTAATAAATTAGGTATTTACAATAAAAATTTTAGTGAATTTTTTTAAATTTCGCTTTCGTAAAATATTTTTCTAAATATTGGTGTTTATTTATACTTGTGTACAAATCTCAAAATATTTTTTGAAAATAACTAACCGGCATAAATAAATCTGATCCCAACCTAATATGCTAAAATGCACCAATTTTTATAAATACACAAGCAACGTAAAGATAAAAAAATATTATGAAAGTAAAAAATTAAAATACTACTTTCACCTATCTTAAAAATTTCATTATTGAAATTATTTTGCTAGTATAATAGACCAGCTTTATTTTTTATATAATAAAATAATGCAAATTTATTATCATTCAAAAACATATGCTTAGCGTAGGTACCTACCTAATATTAGATATGGTAGTTATTATTAAAATTGGCATATCATCAAAAAAATGCGATTTTTTTTATATTACAGTAGGACATTGACATCATCTTCTTGATTCTGTAAAGTTAATATTATTTTAAGTTTTAGACAAAAATAAGATACAGTTTGACAATTTAACTAATGTATTATTCTTTTGTTTCAGCATTCTATGGTCACATCTCTCTAATATGGACGTTTTAAGAACCACTCTTCATGCGAAATCTGTATCAGCTACATTGATCTAGAAAAGTATCATCAAAACGACATGTAGATGTTATCGCTTGGCTGTTAGATTCTTCTACTTTTAAAAATGTCAAATGAAGAAAAATTAGAGTCTAGGGGAAGAAACCAATTTTCAGTTACGCTTATAGGCATATTATATTTTTTATATAAATATGTTATGTTTCTGCTATAAAAATAACTTCTTTAAATAAAAATATTATTAGCAAAATGTACTGTCTTCTTTTCTACAGAAAGCTTAGAAGTGAATATTATGAATTTTCAACTTGCTTACCTGTGCTTAATTTTCAAGAGTAGAGCAATAGTATTGAGTTAATTAGATTTCTTGAATCTTGTTATGTATGTTAAAATTACGTCAAAACTAAGAAACAAAACTTAGTTACGTAACGGAGAATTAAATTCGAACAATGTAAAAATAAATGGCTTAATATACTTAAGATTTATAAGAAAATATTATTTTTCCTACTAACACCTATGAGAATGAGAAAAAAGCACGGTTATGTTGGCTAGAAAGTTCTTAATATCACATGCGTCTTGAAATTTTGTTTACAATACATGTGTTGAAATGAAAAACAGCTGATGGCTGACGAATTTGGCAGCAAAACTATTTAAAAAATAACGAACTTACGGGACCCTTTGAGTGAATTGGGGTGCTGGGTGGTGTAAAGTACACTATGGCATTATTGCAATTGAAAAAAAACTCTTTGTTCGTCAATTCTGGGAACCATTAGTGGTTTTTATGATAAAAATATTTAAAAAAAGGGATAATAGGCCAGGCAACCCACCCAACATAGACAAGGGAGATGCGCACTTTCACCTACTAAATATGTCAACTGAGTTGAGCCACAGAAAAAAAAAGGGTTTGGCTAGAACAGAAATGGAATACCGATTTACAATTTAAGTTCGATTTTTACAATTATCTTGTCTAGGATAATAATTTTAGCATTTATTCAAAACAACTATGTAAAATGAAACAGAAAGTATACTTTGTTTGTAAAACAAATCTAATATAGGACTTTTATAATTATTAACAAGCTATCGATATTAAACTCCATCTACAATTATTTTTTAGTTTTGTTGGTTTTGTAGTATTTTGTATATTTTGTCCATACCTATACTATATAGGTATTTTGCAAGGAGCTAAAAAATCAAAAACCAAATTTAATCAATGCTCAATGCATTGTAGGATGAGCGTAAACAAATAGGAGAAAAAGTTATTCTTTTAATTTAAAAGTAGACATAGATCTAATAAAAAGTATATTACCTGTGAACATAACTCGTGTGAAAGGTATTTTTCCAAACGCGGAAAATTTCCGCACTCGGCTTAATGTGCTAAATACCCCCTCGTTTGGAAAGTACCACTTTCAACACTTGTTATTTAATATACTAATCCCGCACTACTAAATAATTGATTTCTTTCCGTATAAGCGTAGCGACTAATATTGTTAGTACTTACCAATAAAAGTGCTTTTTAATTAAATAAAAAATTATTATATCATTATTTTGCATATCTTCACATTTGAGTAATATACTGACATTAAGTTAAGTCTGGTGATATTGGGGGTCATTTGATGGCTTGTCTTATATGGATATGGAAATTGTCTGAATTAGGTAAGTAGATTTTCTTATCTCGCAAATAGTGCGGCAAGAGCTGAAATCTCTTGTAAAAATAGCAAATATTTATCTTCAGTCAAACTTTGGAATTAATAGCAGTATTTTAAAAAAAATATTTTACATTGTACATGAGTGCTTAAAAAGTGTGATAAACTGTTATTTTTTCCAAATTACGGCTAATTTACTGATTACCTCGCCAATGGCTTCAAAACAGCGTCACCGGCTTATATTATTGAGGGAAGCGCCATCTTGCTAAATTTAGAAGTTTTGGAGAGTGTTGGCATTTACATTTTGAAGTAAATTAGGAATTTTAAATAGGCTTGTCCCGTTAAACCTTCGAGAAAATATGGCTCAATGATATAATATTCCTACCCGGATATAACTTACCAGCACTTTTAGTTATCCACATATCAACCAATGTGAATGTTGAGTAGCATAATAATGTGTACTAACGATTCCGTTATTTTTAAATGTATACCCGTCACTAAATTAAAACCTTTTAATAAAATGTGTTTTAATTCTTTAAATTTATTAGTCATTCCATTACAGAATGTAATTTTTCTTAAAAAATCGTCTTCATAAAGTTCTTGGTATAATTCTATTTGATAAGGATGCTATTTATACGTTTCAAAATCATTCGCACACTTGTTTCTTTAACACTGGTTTTTTGAAAAATCCCAATCTGACTTCGTTAAGATTTTCCTAAAAGGCCAACAGAAGGTATTAATTAATTTTCTTCACTAATAACGAGTTTATTGATCACCCTTCTTTTGTTTTACGCAACGCATCCAGTTTCTACAAATCTTTGCAACAACTTCTCGAATGTCTCTGGTCTCGGCTTTCTCTCAGTATCTGCATAACTTTTTGCATACACAACACAAGATTTTGTTAGAAGGCAATTATTGACTTAAAGAATTTCTAAAATAAAATCGTTAGTATTTCAAAAAGTACTAAAAATAAACCCATATAATCATATACATATATTAAAATTATCGGCAGTTCTTTAGCCTTTTGGTCAGTAATATAATAGTATATTAACGTACACGTTTTATAAAGCATCATTGTATAGCACGCGTGCATGTTAAAAAACGAGCCGCTCGCGGCACAAGTGCTTAAAACTGCTTTATGTAACACGTACGTTATACTATTTTTTCTAATTTGTAGTTTTTTCAATAAAAAACACATATTTAAAAAGAAAATAAATCCTTTAAATTTTGTTAATTTTTATGTCTAAATTTTATGTTGGTAATACTATTTTTATCATAGTAGCCTCTGGACAACAAAAATTATTTTGCGAACTGTCATTTTTTGATTTATTGACCCATTTTCACCACGAGATTCTAAAGTCATTTTGGCGATATGAGATTTGAAATTGGACGGAATACGTTGTGTGATCCTTGTACATTCGGTACATATACAGAGCGTTCGGAAATTCGGGCGATTTTGCTATTTTTTCGAATTTCAAAAGACGTGATTTTACGTCACGGCATTGCAATTTAGTATAGGGAAGATGGAAAATTCAAATAAAGTTGAAGTTAAAATCGACATTGGAAGGTTAGTAGATTAAATTTTGGATAGGATTTGGCAGAAAATGATAGCCTGAAGCATCTACAAAAGATTTATTTATAGATTTATGCAACCAACATAGATGACTGTTATCCACACAGAATAAAAAAGTAAGTTATCAAGCTATTCTTCCTCTGCGAAAAATGGGTTTTCTCGTAAATCACAAAGGCCGCGCAAGTCAATGAAATAAAACATGTCATGTAGGGCCAATGTTTAAATAATAAAATTCGGAGTTCGAAACAGATCTATTTCGAACTCGCTAGCGCCTTTGAAATAGATCTGTTTCAAGACAAAATTAGAAAAAATACTTTTAAAATATGACATAATTCTATACCCAATGCTGTTTTGATATTTTTAATAAGTTCTTCGATAAAGATGTAATCGTCCGTCCCCGCTTTATTGGCAGACCCAGTATATAAATTAAATATACGAATTTTTTTAATTTTTTTTCTAATTTTGACAAATACACCAATAAAATATTTTAAATGAACATTTCGTTATTAGTTGCGAAAAGGTTGATTGTCCAGGTAACCCGTTGAAAAAAGATTAACTTTTCGTAACTAGTGAAAATTTGCCATTTCCAGTCAAAAGTGTGATAAATATTAAAAAAAAGGTATCATAAAAATTTAATTTTGACTTTAATAACATAACGGTTAGTTACAATACATCAAACCTAATTCTGGATGAATTCTGGAAAATATAGCCTTCAGATAAAATATATGTCTCTAATTAGTAGGTAATAAGTAAGTATATGTTTATATTTATAATTTTTTTAAATAATAAGTATAAAAGTCAACATAGGTACCAATTAATTAAAGATGTCTTTAAACTTTGGAAATCCCGACATACCGGCTTTGTTATTAACCTATACAACTGTCGCATATCCACTTAACATTGACCGTGACGCAAAACGCAACCTACTATAAAAACCGACTGGTTTCGAGAATCTCATTAATTGAACATTTACTGTTAAGAAAGCAACAATCGAATACCCTAACGTATCTACAACGTGTTAATTGACGAAAGTGAGAGTTTTTTTTAAATAAATAGAAAAAATGCATACAAACCCGTTCAGCCGTACACACAGCAGCATCCGACAAGTCATCGACAAATTCCTGAAACCTAATCAAGAAAGAAGCACCAGAGGGATGAAGAGAAATAATTCGGAACATTCAATGTGCTCCAATTCTAGTGGTGGTTCTTATTGTGCCAAGCAAAAGTTTATGAAGGACAGGATGTTTTTAGTGAAATGAGTTTTTTTTAAACTAACTTTGGAGCTCAGAAGATACTTGGAAACTTGCTTTTATTAAAAAAAAGGTAAGGATTATAAAAATAATAAAACTTTTTAATGATAATAAAATGATCGTAATTAAATATTAATTGCAAAAATAATAAATCGTCTTTAATTGAAAAAGAAAGAAAGTTTGTATATATAATAACAATGTTAAGGGCGAATTTTGGCCTAGTCAAGGGATGAAACGGTTGTTCTTACACTTAACCCTTAAATAATAAGATCGTTATGTTAAAGCATGTTTTCTCAAGACCTAATCTCCTAACGAATCATGTGAATAAATTATGATGAAATTATTATTGAATAATAAATTGTCCTGTTTGTTGTTAAACACAATTAATATTTCTGGAGATTTAGTTATAGGTTTATCCTTATTTGTAACTCTACCTATAGCTAGAATAACTCACTACAAGTTGGGTCCTATATACGAAAATCCCTTTTATTTGTATCGGGGTTGAAAATAATGGGAAATCCTATATAAAACCCATTAAATTAACTCAATAGGAAAAAACTATTTGCCACATTCTTCGTCTCTGCAAGCTTAAAGCGGAGAAAATTTTGTTACAGGATCAGCCCATAAATGTAATATTGACAACGTAATTAACAATAATTTTTTCCTTGTTTCAGCATTCCTATACGAATCATTGATTGGTGGCCAACGCAAAATGTGGATAAGTTTAAGATAACTTTTAAGTGTCAAAGAAGAATATGAGCAGATGAAACAGCTAACGTAGGACGAAGCATATTTTTTATGTACCCACAATCTAAATCCTAACTTGCCATTATTCTGCTTTCTAATTCCATCTATAGAATATCGTTATTTATGAGATAATTACCATTAATAATAAAATTATTAATATTATCATCTTGTATTTTATTGATATGATTAGAAATTAAGGTGTGCTTACATAAACATTTCTCTCTAACAAAATAAAAATGACTACTGTGTGCTGAGTGCTGAGTGCTATTTAGGTTCTTTTACTCTAACTAGGAGTGAATCTGAGATGTGCCTCATTTTTTTCTATAAAATCGAAGGGGCATATCCCTAATTATTAAGTTTAGAGAAAATTCATTTAAAATGAAGTTTACTTTTGGAACTTTGGTTACACGCACAAATAAGCGTAATAATATTTTACGTATTCCTTCTACAATAAGCCATATACTGGTTAGCGTCATGTAATATTTTTAACTATTTTGAATTCGTACCCTCTTTAAAAACTGTTAGTGTAATTTGTGTGACTCTAAATTATTTATGAAATGTAAGTACTTTAACTATATTTTTAATTAAAAGAAAAAGAAAATATTGTGGCATATAGGACAAGTGTGTAACTATTTTTTATGTTGGAACACATGGATCCAAGTTCAATGGATACCCTGAGCCCTAACAAGGACGAAACGGCCGTCGTGGTCTACCCTCCCCAGGGTTTCCATTTAACTTGGATCCCTGTGTATTCCAATATAAAAAATAGTTACACACTAAACTTGTCCTATATGCCACAATATTTTCTTTTCCTTTTAATTATTTTCGCGGACACTATCATCATATTCTATATTTATTTTTAATGTTTTTACAACCTCTTGAGCATTATGGTGTTTTACTTGCATTTTTACTTTTTTCTAATTTTAAGGTTGCAGTTACAACACTTTTTAGGTGTTATTTTTTCCCTTGATTATAGTTTTTGTAAGACTAATGATCACTGTATAAAAGACAGCCGAAACATGTGTCCTTAAAAAAATGAAAATTTGTGGAAAAATATTTTTTTAAAGTTTAATTGAGCATTATGTCCGATATTGATTGGCATCCTTAAGGCTAGATGACTCAGTAAAAACTTCACACTGAAATGTAGAGACTCTTAAGGTTAGGGAGCTTATCAAAAAAAGGTGTAATTAAAAACTAGTGTATAGAACAAAGACGAAGACATTTGAGTTTAGTAGAAAAAGTAGGTATAAGAATGTTTATAAAAATAATTGTTTGTAATTGGTTGGAATAAAGTGTTTCATTTTGAATAATACACAGCAGTACATCCAGAAAAATCCCCTTTTTGTCAGGTTGGGAAAATAATTCCTGACGTAGCAAAAAGGAACTCCTTCTTATGCTTCGTAGGGGGTTATACAAAGCACTATTAAAACTCGAAACACCACTTATGAGAAAGAGTTGTAAAAATTATTCAAGTGTAAGGGAAACTTCTGCCTGTTTAACTAGTCAAAATATCAGTTCTCTATTTTAGTGAAAGTATGGAAGGCATTGCCCCAGAACCAGTCTACTTTGCTCCCATTGCAAAAGTTTTTTTGCAAGGTGTTTATGACCCGTTTAATGCTCTTCTGACTTGAGTAATTGTTTCTTTGGACTTACTTGCAATAAACCATCACTCGGGACGTAGGTCTTAAGTCGACAACCCTTCTTTAAAGGAAACTCCAAGTTTTCATTTTGGCTAAAAACTTATTTTTGGTTATTTGGTTAGTTTGTAAAATTGTATGTCATGTCATAATTATTAATTGCTTTGCTTTTACTATTAAATAAACTTGTTAAAAAGTCCTTGACATCCTTAAGTCAATAAATACGCTAAAATAATTAAACCTTTATTTTCAAACTATCTAAGCTACACAACCCAATGGACTGCAAAGCGTAGTAATACATTTGGTGGAGGTGCCAGGTAATAATATTTCTTCAAATAGTTTTATAGTCACTTTTTACCATTTTTTTTATTTACCAGTATTGGAGTCGGCAATAATAAACCAATCATTCAGGATGTTATTTTCTATAGATAGATATAACCTTCTTTATTTCCACCCTTAACGACGATATTTCTGAGAATGCCGAAATAAACGTATTTAGTTCTTTCAATAAGGAATATGCATCTACCAATTTTCATATCTTCTTCGCTAGCAGTTGTCACGTTCGAAATTTTTCTCCCTCCATTTCTAAAAGGGCAAAATTTCCAAAAACATCGAAACACATTGGCATTTACTTATTTTAACGGAGTCCAAAAATACGAATTTATGCTCAATGCTCATGAGATCAATAGCCATATTGGACTTAATTATAAATAGTTCACATCTCGTATTTTGTTAGAAGATTTAACAACTTTAAGATCTCTACCAGTTTTCGATCCTAAAATATAGAAACTCCTAATAAAATTCAATCCCTATTTCCGCACCCTCTTGGGTGTGGAACGTCAAAAGCCCCTTTCTTAGTGGGTGATTACCGCATAAGGACTACGAGTACCCAAGTAGTATTTTTGCGAAAAAATAAAATTGTAAATATTTTCAAAATATTACTTATTTTCTTTTTTAATTGAATTGGCTACCAAAATGAAAATAATATGACAACTTTTCGGCTTTTCAAAAGATGCAGGAAATTAATTTAAACCAATTTTAACAAAATAAAAGTTTATTTGTCACAATGGTCTCTAGAACGCGGGATGTTATTCTGGATCAAAATGGAGTCGTTATACAATTTTTAGTATTGGGTTTCTATAATGTTTCGTATATTATGTAGCTATAATTATTAAACAGAAAATAATACATTTTTCTTTAATCCTTGGGACATTTCAATTCAAAAGCTATTTTTAACTAAAAGATACATTTGTCATAATAAAATTTAAAAAGTATCGCCAACCAACGGCTCATTTCAATCACTTTAGCCATTAAAAGATGTTTGATGAGCTCTAAATAAATTTTTCCAACTTCAAAATAAAAAGCGGGTTGAAATTTTCATAGAAATTTGTGTTAAATGGTGGGGGAGGTCTCAAAATTGATAAATAAGTTTCTTTAATAAAATAGTATACGTGTTTTGTCATTTTCCCAAAATTGACTCAGGAGTTGAAATGAAGAATTGTAAAATATTTTCAGATGGGTAAATATACCTATCTATAATTAAGCTATAAGCTAAATTATTGATAATTGGTACTCGGTTCACATAAGCAGGTACGCGTTTTAATGTTTTGGGAAATATTGCCCCAGGGAGTAGAAATGCGAGAGGGGAGGGGGGGTACGTATCCTACGCCACCGCTCAAGAAAAGGATATAAGTCAAAGATTTTAGACGAATTATTCGCTTGGAATAAATAAACATGTGTTTAGGCAATTACGAAAATTTTGCGCCTAGGAGGTGAAAAAACTGGTATAAAAGTTTATGTTAGAAAAACATTTGGTGCGTTCGCCATTTCGTCGAGAAATTGATTTTTACGTAATCATTCCAGTTATGCCATTGCGTTTATATTGTATAGTTAGTAGTTGTATAACCTTGCTAATATTTATACAGGGTGGAGTTTTTAACGGGAGTAAATTCAGTATTACGAAGCCTCTCTTTTTCTATAAAATACACAACTAAGGCGGCGTTCATTTTTAGTTTGGCACACTTTTTTCGTGTCTTCCTGAAAGTTATCCCTCTGTTTAGGGTAGCAACCGTCCCCAAGTTTGTTTTTCCAAATGTAAAAGTTAGGCTCTGATTAAAAAGGGCATCAAAAAGGGAATACGACCTACCAGCCTACCAACGATCACTCTAGGATTGGATCGGGAGGGGAATAGTAGTATATTATACATAATAAGTGTACTTTTCAAACGAAGAGGTATTTAGCACGATACCTATGCCAAGTGCCGAAATTCTTCGGGTTTGAGAAAATTACTTTCAAACGAGTAATGTATGCTTCCTAAGACCATAAAAAATTATCAAAAATAGTTTGATTTATTTTTAAAATTTTGTAGGCATATCAACTTTGTTTAACAAATTATTTCAACACTATAGTTGAAAAAGTTATTTCAACACTAGAGTGGAAAGATGTTAAACAAATTTTTAGACAGGTTCCAACAAGAGCGTCTATATTAAAACAAAAAAAAATAATGCCCATTTTACACATTTTTAATTACTTACCTAGTTCCGGTAATAAACTTTTTATTAGGTCTATGCCTAGATGTAAATAAAAAAAAATACCTAAGTATAGGAACGTACAAAATAAGTACTACAAAAACAACAAAACTAAACAATAAACTTTGAAGAAGTAGTCCATACTCAAAGTGGAGTTAAATGATATAGGGAAAAGAAAAGCATAAAGTATTTCTCCACAATTTTAATTCAATAGCTAGGCTAGAATCGACATGTTTCGAGTGTAGAAACACTCATCATCAGGAAAGAGAAGAAACAGAGAGTATCAAATAAATGACTTTGTAGAAAACAGTTCAATTGTGTGTGATAAAAACATTTTAGTTTGATTCAACTATGTCGAAGAGGTGTGAAATACGTCAAAAATGAGGGGGAGAGAAAGAAAAAATATGTTTTTTCTTTTTCTAGAGGCGTGAAATACGTCAAAAATGAGGGGGAGAGAAAGAAAAAACATATTTTTTTCTTTCTCTCCACCTCATTTTTGACGTCTTTCACACCTCTTCGACATAGTTGAATCAAACTAAAATGTTTTTATCACACACACTTGAACTGTTTTCTACAAAGTCCTTTATTTGATACTCTCTGTTTCTTCTCTTCATTTCCCACCCACAGTGGCTTTTCACTGGTCCTTGACCTTTCAGCGTGCTGATATATTTTCCATCGTTTGACTAGAAAAGTTTTTTCACTCCCCATACGTGCCATTGAAAGCTCCATTATGGATTAGTTCCACCTTTAATTTTATTCTATTTTCTCTTTTGCCAACAACATCAGCTGTTCATTATATTTGCTTCAATTTCCTGATGATGTCGATTCTAGCCTAGCTACTGAATTAAAATTGTGGAGAAAGACTTTATGATTTTCTTTTCCCTAAACAATAAACACTCATCTTCTAAGAAGTCCTAGCCTCAATAATTGTGCATAGAGATGGAGTTAAATATCGACAGCTTGTTAATTATAAAAGTCCTATAGTCGATTTTTTTTATGCAGTGTCCGCAAGAAAGTTCGCATCAAATGGGATTTTTTTTTATTATTAGGTATAGGTAAAAATTGTAAAGCAGTTAGTTTTTGCTTACCTAAAAACCAAAAATGACGTATACTGAAGCAGCTACACGACTTGCGTTACCTGTCAAATTTGACATTTTTAATAAAATAGGTTCAAAAATGCCCTTATTTATCAAAATATCGAAAAACTTTATTCGAGAAAGTTGTTTATTTAGGCATTTTTAGCTTTTGTACGAAATTTTGACAATCTAATAGAATTTTTATTTTTTGCCAGGTTCTTGAAAATTTTGATCAACCCTCGTACATTAACTTTATAACATCGATGTAAAACCATTTGCCTTTACTTCATCTTAATGCAATTTTGTGTAAAATTTTTGTTTCCATTTATTTATTTTGCGTCAAAAACTGAAATTGTTATTGATCAGTATGTAATTTTTGATGCAAAGTTTATTTAATTACATCAGTTTTGCCAAAACCGACGTTTCTCATTTTTCTTAAGTTAGTAAACAGATGTACAAAAAGAAAATATTAGGAAGCTTTCGTTGAAATTTTACTTAATTAATATTGGATCAAAAAGAATAAATATTAATCGCTCGAAACATTTTATTCAACAAAAATATAGTTTACAAGTAGGCGATGCATTAATAAAGAATTATTAATAATAAAGAATTATTTTAACAAATCAGTTTGCTAAAACTATTTACTATATATAATTATTAATAACTATTACGTTTCTGTATGTCTGCCCTCACGTTCTATACAAATTTCAGTTTGTTTTGAAACGTGTCTTACAGCGTTACTTATAAAGTCTGGATTTATCTTAGAAATACAGTGCCGGATGATATTCTCTAAATTAGTCTAAATGGTCAATTTTTCTAAATGGCCTTTTTTTGTACACCTTATTTTTTAAGTATCCCCAGAAAAAAAAATCAAGGGGTGTAAGGTCCGGGGACCTCGGCGGCCAATGACAGTCAAAACCAGGACCAATGACTTTACCTCGAAATATTTGGTTTAAACAATTTCTAACAACAATTGTATTATGGACGGGCGCTCCATCCAGTTAAAACCACAATTTATTTCTTACACATAACGGCATCTCATCCAAAACTTCATTAAGCTCATGTTGTTAAAACTGGAGGTATCTCACACCTGTTAAATTTTGGCGGAAGAAAAACTGTTCAATAACTGTATTATTTAAAATCCCACAAAACACATTTGTTTTGAAACGGTACTGGTCTTTGCACTCAATGGTGAAATAAGGATTTTCTTGAACCCACTATCTACAGTCCTGAGAGCTCACAATACCATTAGAGCTAAAAGTCGCCTGATCTGTCCATAAAATATTATATGGAAAATAATAGTCTTCCTCTCTTTCTCCTTGAAACCATATTGAAAAGTTAAAGCGAACATCAAAATCTCTTTCTTTTAAAGTATTGGTAAATTTCGGTTTAAAAGCATGAAATTCGATTTTATGTCAAATATTTCTTACGCTCGATTGCTTGACGTCGGTCCTTTCAGAAATAGCTGGTAAAGTAGTTTGTCCATGCTTAATAGCATCCAAACAAACAGATAACTCCACTTCCCCCGTGTTCTTCAAAGGCGTATGCTTCTTTTTAAATCTGTTTTCCACTGTTTGTTTAAACTTGGTTAGAATTCTGCTAACTGTTGATTGTTGTATGTTTCTATTAGGATCCCTGTTGTTAAAAATTTGAGCCACGTCTCTGTGACGATTGGTTTCTTCACAAAGTACCTAGAACAATCTCAATTTTTTCTTCTATTGTTAATATTATTTAAAAGTTTTATTGTTGATTACAATGCGGTCTAATCAATTAGGTCTTATTTCGGACTTTTGCTTCAGAAATTAAATAAACAACAAATGAATGTAATGTTCCTTAGCAACGAATGCATCGCCTACTTGTAAACTATATTTTTGTGGAAAAAAATGTTTCGAGCGATTAATATTTATTCTTTTTGATCCAATAAGTAAAATTTCAACGAAAGCTTCCTAATATTTTCTTTTTGTACATCTGTTTTCTAACTTAAGAAAAATGAAAAACGTCGGTTTTGGCAAAACTGATGTAATTAGATAAACTTTGCATCAAAGATTACATACTGATCAATAACAATTTCAGTTTTTGAAGCAAAATAAATAATTGGAAACAAAAATTTTACACAAAATTGCATTAATATTACAAATGAAGTAAAGGCAAATGGTTTTACATCGATGTATAAAAGTTAATCTACGAGGGTTGATCAAAATTTTCAAGAACCTGGCAAAAAATAAAAATTGTATTAGACTGTCAAAATTTTGTACAAAGGCTAAAAATTCCTAAATAAACAACTTTATTGAATAAAGTTTTAATATTTTGATAAATAAGGGCATTTTGAACCTATTTTATTAAAAATATCAAATTTGACAGGTAACGCAAGTCGTGCAGCTGCTTCAGTATACGTCATTTTTGGTTTTTAGGTAAGCAAACACTACCTGCTTTTTCAATTTTTACCTATGCCTAATAATAAAAAAAAATTCAATTTGATGCGGCCTTTCTTGCGGACACTGTATACAGTTATGCCCTAGTATACTTTACCGCACCCAGCACCCCAATTCGCTTCAAGGGTCCCGCAAGTGTGTTCTTTTTTAAATAGTTTGGCTGTCAAATTCGTCAGCTGTTTTTCATTTCAACACATGTTATGAAAAAAATTATTTCAACACGAGTGTGATATAAAGCGCTTTTTATCCAAGTTATCGGTTTTTTTTTTCTCATTTTCATAGGTGGTAGTACGAAAACATAGTTTTTGTTATCCAAAAACGTCGACATCTGATAATATTTTAATTTTTTTCGCGTTTACATAACTTTTCTTGGCAAGAAAAATTAAACGGTTAATAAGACTGAAAAACATTCTTTTGTTTTATTTGAGACGTTTTTATATTACAGAAAATGTCGATTTTTACCGCTATGTGTTGGGCTCGTAACATTACAGGTACTTGTTATATTTTATAATTTCTTTTTTATAAATACAAGTCATATGTGAGCTAAACTGGTCCTGTGACGTCAAACGTTTTAAAAATACAACGTTCTGACGTCAATAACAGTTCGATTGGGATTATATTTGAGATTGTATTATATCGAAATTTACCTGCTGCCTAAAATTCACACAGTGGAACCCAAAGACCAGTTTAAAATCAACATGAAATAATAAGATTAGAGCGCGACTAAGGGCTAAAAATAAGAACCATATTAAAGGAAAACACATTTGGCAGTTTCAGATCAGACAAAAAATAAATAATGTCACTTGTTTACCATTATTTTGAATAGAAATGTTGTCCTTGTTACCAAGAGCAGGTAGGTCCACTATGTACTCCATAAGTTTATGGCGTTTGCACTTGTTATTTAGGTTGGGGACCCTTGCTAATT
The DNA here is from genome assembly GCA_963969555.1 of Polydrusus pterygomalis. Taxonomy (NCBI): domain Eukaryota; kingdom Metazoa; phylum Arthropoda; class Insecta; order Coleoptera; family Curculionidae; genus Polydrusus; species Polydrusus pterygomalis. The sequence goes on from OZ018378.1 coordinate 113,717,242, forward strand.
GACCCCAGGGCTGGACCTAGTGCAGTTAGGACAGTCTTGAAAAAGCGTGTATACAGTGTGTCCGCTTGAGTTCTGTACATATGGAAAACTTTTTTAATATTAATTTTACGAAAAAAAGTTACTCTTTATAAAAACTTCTGCTTACTGAAAAAATAATATTAGACTATTCAAACTTGAGATAGTATGTACAGGATGATCAAAAAGTATCAAATCAAAATGGACCTACGAGAAAAGTACCCTTAATTTTAATTTTAGAGCAAAATGGAATAAGAAAATGTTGATTGGCATTAAAAATTATATCTGTTTCTACTCTTAGTAGACTATTATTAAAAATTAAATTAAAAATTTTAATCTTAATTATTCTTAATGGCATGTGCATTATCTTGCCACCATTTCCCACCTGAATTTGAATTTCAACTGTCAGTTATGTTATTTGTTCTCTTTATTAGCTTGAATTGCATACAATGATTAATTATAAATCATTTCAAAAAATTATATTTTTTGAAATGTCAAATATATTTTCAATAATAGTCTACTAAGAGTAGAAACAGATATAATTTTTAATGCCAATCAACATTTTCTTATTCCATTTTGCTCTAAAATTAAAATTAAGGGTACTTTTCTCGTAGGTCAATTTTGATTTGATACTTTTTGATCATCCTGTACATACTATCTCAAGTTTGAATAGTCTAATATTATTTTTTCAGTAAGCAGAACTTTTTATAAAGAGTAACTTTTTTTCGTAAAATTAATATTAAAAAAGTTTTCCATATGTACAGAACTCAAACGGACACACTGTATTGTGCGTTTGAGAAATTTGTTGAAATGTTGATTCTGTGGTGCATAGAAATATTAGTGTTCATCCATTTTTTTTCGTGTGGCAAATGTGGAAAAATTATCGGCCAACATCTAATAGAAGATAACGAAATCACTTATCATTGGATGCAAGACAAATTATCCTAAAAAAAATGTCACGGACAATAGCGTGATTATAATGGATAACATAAGTTATCACAGTTGTTTGCTATATAGCGCGCCAAACAGATCAAGCACAAATATAAGATATTTAGAAGAAAATGATATTTATTTTGAGTTAAGTTTGTTAAGTTGTAAGTTAATGTCTTACCGAATGATCTAAAAAAGCTTGAGCCAAACAATTTTAAGCGTACCTTAAAAAAACAGCTGATGGATAATATAATTATGGTTAACTTTAATATTTAGCTTAAATGTAATCCAAAGTGAATTAATAGATTAATTGAAATTGGTTAATTGTAAATATTTTAATATTGATTATATTTTATTATTATTAATTATTTGTATATTGCTAAGATAGTAACTTAGATGTTGTTCATTTTGTTTAAGATATAGTTCCTAGGGCTACATGGAAGAGTGAGCTCTGTGTGTATGCAAATACACCTTTGCTTAAATGTAGTTTCATTCATGTGTTTTCTTTAAATTTATATGTTCATCCTTATAGATGCTGTTTTGTTGAAAAAAAAAAAAAAAAAAAAAAAAAAAAAAAAAAAGTTACAAAAAAGAACAACTTTTAGTAGTCTTAAATACACTTTATACCTTAACACCCCTAACTACCTCAATCTTAAAAAATGCTACACTATTACGTTTTCCAGAAATATAAATAAAATTTTATCAAATTATACTATCAACAATATACCATTAACAAGAGTTTCTATCGTAAAAGACATGGGTATTTATTTCGAAAAAATCACTTGGTTTTATTATTAGAACCTGTAGGGGTTTTAAACAAATAGAATCCATTCGTACATTATGTCATATGTTAATAGTGTACTTTCATTTTGATCGGTAATTTGGAATCCTCAATATGACGTATATATCAGTAAAATTGTCCAAGAAAAATTTATAAAATATCTATGCTATAATTTTTTTTTAACGAAAACTTTACCTCAATCAAACCTAAAGTTATTATCACTCAAGATAGAAATGTACGACATAAAATTTGCCAACAAAATTCTCAACAGCATGATCGATTCAACGCCAATTATTAATTTATTAAATATAAACGTCCCATCCTATAACACGCGAAACCAGATTTTTTCCATAATACTACTCAGTACAACAAATTATCACCCTAACTCGCCTCTGAATCGTTGCTGTAAATCGTATAATACGTTTTCAAATTTGGTTCCACTAGATATCTGTTTTCTTTCTCTGATGGCTCTATAACCAGTGCACTCAAAAAGTTTTATTTGGATCATATTGCATAGGAAGTATCTTATGAATTCAATTTTAGTATAATAACGTTGATCTGTTGACATTTTGTTTAATATTTAAATTAAAAACATATTTTTATATATCTTTATTTTTTTTTATGTAAGTAAAACTGCTATAATGTTAAAACTATACAGGGTGTCCCGAAATTAGCGGACAATATTTTAAGGGGATAAAGTACATTCAAAAATAAGACTAAAATCCTCTATTAATATACCTTCAAAAACGCTTCGCTATGGGGCTAGAGCCCCCCGAATTGGAGCTATGACAAGCAGTTTTTTACAATATCTCAGAAACCGATTAGGGTATCAAAACAAAATTTGATACATATTTTACCCATAGCCTAGACGCAATAAATTGTTTAATTAGCTTAACTGTATTTCTTCCAGTGGCGTCCCACTGGGTAGGTAGTTAGGAGAATATTGCCCTAAGTTTTTTATTTGTAGGATTTTTTAACTTTAGGTGAAATTTTTAAAAGCCCTAAAGTCTATTGTTGAAAAAAGGTACTCTGGTTTTATTGCGGTAGGATTCACCATTTTCCAGTAAAATCGATTTAAAAATTTTCGGTTTTTTGAAATCCAGTGAAACGGCTAAGGTTTTTTTTTGCATATCTCAGCAAACACTTAATATTAAAACATGAAATTTAGTAGATGTTCTACTAGCGACCAATAATAATAATATATAATCAACTTGGGGATTTATTAGATAATGTGCAACTGGATTCACGTTTAGGGCACTTCTTTTAACATGATGGGGCACCAGCTCATTACGGACGTCAAGTGAGGAATTGGCTTGAAGAAAATTACCAGGTGGATTGGTAGCCATAGCCTGGCCACCAAGATCACTTGATTTAAATCCCCTTGATTATTATTTTTGGGGGCACATTACTGGTACTTGCTTAAGAATTAGTTTCCCGTGTGGTTCACAGTCAAATTTGATTTGCAATTTGTTATTCTTTTTTGTTTTATTCTAAAACTCTCTTAAAATCTTCATGAAAATCAACATTTAAAAAACAAAGGAATCTAAAAATATGTTTAATTTAAAAACGTTACATTCTGTCAAATTACAATAATGGAAGGTTTTATTAACAAAAAATTTAAAATTAAAAAAAAATACATAAAAACTATGAAATTAAAAAAAAATTATAGTAATATTTACTTAAGGCTCCACCCCGTGCTACGTCACTGGAAAAATATTTTAAAGTAACATCCTTTAATACATATGCCTTGTCGCTAGTAGAAGTTCTAATAAATTTAATGTTTTAATATTAAGTTTTTGCTGAGATATGCAAAAAAAACCTTAGCCTTTTCACCGGATTTCAAAAAACCGAAAATTTTAAAATCGATTTTACTGGAAAATGGTGAATCCTACCTCAATGAAACAAGAGTACCTTTTTTCAACAAAATACTTCAATGCTTCTAAAAATTGCACCTGAAGTTAAAAAATCCTAAAAATAAAAAATTTAGGGCAATATTTTCCCAACTACTTACCCAGTGGGATGCCACTGGATGAAATAAAGTTAAGCTAATTAAATCGTTTATTGCGTCTTGTCATGGGTAAAATATGTATCAAATTTTGTTTCGATACCCTAATCGGTTTTTGAGATATTGTGAAAAAACTGCTTATCATGGCTCCAATTCGGGGGGCTCTAGCCCCATAACGAAGCGTTTTAGAAGGTATATTAATAGGGGGTATTAGTCTTATTTTTGGATGTACTTTATCTCCTTAAAATATTGTCAGCTAATTTCGGGATACCCTGTATACTTTTTATTTAGTGAATACTGTTCCTGGGTTCGTCCCGTTTGTATTCCTTAATGTAAAATAAATAAATAAATAATTAAACATTAAAAACAATACGTATGTGACAACTTGGTGGAACAGATGGGTCATACTGTCTTGCATCTTCCACCGTATTCTTGAATATTTAACCTCATAGAGCATATTATGTAGCATCATGCAAAATTAAAGGAAAGGTAAGAGCAACAAATGTTTCCCCTACCCTGTCATAAAGTTAATTAAAACTGTTATAAACAATATTCCGGCCGAAAACTTGAAATATTCTGTAAAGCATTTTTTAAAAGTAGAAGATTTTTATATTTAACTAATATACAACTCATTTCTTATTAACCTAAATGACGACTCTAACAGTGAAAAAGAATTAGGTTTAGATTAAACCAATTTATTAATTATGCATTATTTTATTTGTGTTTACTCTATGTTGTAAAATAAGTTAGGACACATGGTATTTTTAAAACTGTGTGAATTGAAATTAGACAGGAAGTAAAAATAATAACTACTTGTTATGTTCCACAAATTTAATCAGTTTCCTCTCATGTGTTTTAGCCCTGGCGGGTCATTATGACAGGAGTTACTAACTTCTACGTGACATTACAAAGGTATTTATATCATATTATGGTAACTATATGTCATAAATAAAATTAAAATTAGGATTACAAGATTAAATGGTGAACTGTGGGTTTTTATAACTTTTAAAGGTACAGATACATATTTAGTCCTAAATTAGTGTGCTATTAAAATATATGGAAGCTCCTGAAGGTACTTCGGTGTGATTTAACAACATTACATTTGTTTTTTTATACAAAAAAAAACAATTAAATATCATAAAAACAATAGCCACAAACAACGGTTGCCCAACAAAAATCATACACCAAATAATAAAGACAAAAGAAAGACAAAACACACAAAAACTTCTCTACAAAGAACACGTGTCAGGAAACTGATTAAATTTGTGAAACATAACAAGTAGTTATTATTTTTACTTCCTGTGCAATGGAACAACAGTTTCATCAAGCATGTAGCCCAACACAAATTAATTATATATTAAAATTAGAGTTTTTTTTTTAATCCATCACTGATTTTTTCTCCTAAAATACCTCTTCATTGTAAATAATAAATTTTGGCTAGAAATTTGCAATTTATTAATTGATGTCAAAAAGGTAAGACGATATAATTTTCCATATTCGTGTATTGCAGGTGAGGCAGGTAGGTATTATTTCCCAAAATTTTCTAGCCATGTCCAAAGTGTGGAGATGGTTATCACTGAAGCTACCGGTTTAGTTTCGAAAAGGTATTATTAGAAGTGGATTGAATTGTAGAGTAATATTTTATTTATTTATTTATTTATTTATTTATTTATAATAATAACATTACAAGTATTACAAGTAAGCACATTAGGTACAATATTACAATACAAGCTTCATAAAACATTATTAAAGAGTATGAATCACATAACACAATAATATAACATATTATATCAGTCCGTAAATTATGAGTTTCAACAACTAGTTTCTAAGTAAGAACTATTATGTAGGTACATACATACAGGAATGACAATAAGGTATTTAGGCAGCACAATGGATTCAAGTGAATCTGTGAGTGCTTCCCAAGGACTCAGCTAAACCTAAAGTCAGGTATATGCCATCAATCTACAGACTGAGAAGACAAAATTAAAAAAGAAGTTTTACACTTTCTACAAGGACAGAGAGGAAGAAGTATTAAGGTTACACTTCAGTGATACAACTGTTCAATGTTAATCCTACTTTCTATAATCCAGTCATTGATTTTATTTTTTAGGCGTCTATATGATTTTTGTCTAAATTCGTATGGTAAAGCATTATAAATTTTTGGACCATTAACTGAAATATGTCTCTGCAATGCTGAGAAGGCCACAGACGGCACAATCAAATTTTGCCTTATTGCATTTATTGTGTTTAATCTGTGAGATATTACATTTTTGTAGTAGTCTGTTTTAATCATAAATCTAATCACTGACTTTATGTATAGCTGATCAATGTTTAATAATTTGCTTTCTAGAAATAATAAGTCCGTAGGATACATTCTTTTTTTAAACAAAATTATTTTGATAATATATTTTTGAGCTACATGCAATGGAATCACTAGTGATTTATACGCACTACCCCAAACTACAATGCCATAACTTATGACTGACTCAACAAGTGAGAAGTACACCATTTTAACAATTCTAAGTGGCAAAATATGTCTTAGTTCGTAGAATTTATAAATTAGCCTTCTAACTTTGCAGGTGACATAATCAATATGACTTTTCCACGACATGGTATTATCTATATATACTCCTAGGTATTTCAAAAACTGAACTCTACTAATTTTATCCGTACATTTACATTTATTATCCATGTTACAGTTTGGTACATGAATTCGTAAGCTCTGAATTTCCGGACTTGTTCGTTTAGTTAGGCTAAAGGCCATAAATTTAGTTTTACTGATATTTAAAGATAGCAAACTTAAATCAAGCCAGTTTTTGATTACAGTAATTCATCTCAACATCTCAGCCTTCTGGGTTACAGATTCCCATGTGCGTCCGTTCAAAATTATGGCAGTGTCATCCGCAAAGCAGAAAACCTTACCCTCGTTAAGCACCGCTGTTATCCCGTCTATATAAATATTAAATAGTAAGGGTCCAAGAACCGTACCCTGTGGCACACCAACACTTATTCCCAAAGTAGAACTTATTTTATCCCCGATTTTAACTGCTTGAGTTCTCCCCTCCAAATATGATTTAATCAAGTCATTTGCAACCTCCCTAATACCAATGATTTCTAATCTTTCTAAAAGTATTTGGTGCGCCACAGTGTCAAATGCCTTAGCAAGGTCTAGATATATGCCCAAAACTTTTTCAGCGTTGTTAATATTATACAGTATATGTTCTGTCACTCTACACAGTGCATCCTCCGTACTGGTGCCCCTCTTAAAAGCATACTGATGTTGAGATAATATTTTGTGTCTCTCGAGGAAATTTGTAAATTTAGACTTAATACATTTTTCAAGTAGTTTACTAACACTTAATGCTTAAGTTTAAACAGAAAGCTAATTACAAACTACTCTAAGATGTCCTGAAAGGTAAGGCGAATGGGAGCGGGTTGGGAGCGAGTTGTTTATTTATATTGTAGAGTATTTCTGCTAAACGTTAAGAAAATATGAGAAAAAATATTTGTTCAACTGGAATTTTTTATTCCTTAGTTTTCACCCCTTTATATAGGAACCGATTTTCAAAGAAAATATTTTTCCAATATAAACTGTCGTAACCCTTTTTAACTTTTTAAAGGTAGACGTTCAAAAAAATAAGAATTACGTGTTTCATTACTTGTGTTTAGAGGACTTATGCTAAGTTTAAAGAAATTCAGACTTAATATATTTTTGCCAATATACCGTGTGAGCAAAAATTATTTGCATAAAAGAGGGCCTTGCATCTAAGGACGTAATGCTTAGCCGTAGAGCTTAATACCTGTTGGGTGTCAGTAACTACCTAAATTCACAATCAATTAGTTATTCCATCATCTGTGACAGTCGTTACAAGTAATTTGATTTATCGCTAATTTTTCCAATTTCCTGAACAATTCACACAATGGGCTTTACGGAACAGCACTAAACATTCATGGTTCAAGCGTATTTTCGAAATGGGGTTAGAGTAAATGGTGAGTGGCATTACAATCCGGGTTTGTGCATGGACGATTTTCACGAACATTTTCCTAACGTTGCTTTTATTGCTTGGGATTTTTATCATTGCCTGAAAAGAACCGTGGGTGTGTTTAGGGAAACAGGTTCTATACATCACAAAAAAGGAGCAGGAAGAGCATCTGTAAGAACAGAAGAACTTGTTGCAAACGGTCGTAAAATAATGCAAAATACGCCAACAAATTGTATAAGACGCCTGTCCTAAGAAGTGGGAAGATCTTATGGAACATGCAGGACTATTCTGAAGAAGCAGCTAAATTTATTTCCTTATAAAGTGCAAGTATTCCAAGAAATACAAGCCGCAGATTTTGAAAGACGCAAAAATTACTCTCAATGGTTTACTCAAAATTTATTGGAAAGAAATGATTTATTAGACCTGGCTTTTTTTCGGATGAAGCGTGGTTCTACCTCTCCGGTTATGTGAATTCTCAGAATACACGCATGTGGAGTAGTGAAAATCCCCATTTTTTTGTAGAGTCCACATTGCACCCTCAAAAAATTGGTGTCCGGTTAGCTGTTTCCCGAAGAAGAATTGTCGGTCCTATTTTTTTCCATGACACAGTTACAGCACAGCGGTATAGAGACAATATTTTGAATCCATTTGTGGAGCAATTACTTGACGACAAACTACGTTTTGGATATTTTCAACAGGACGGTGCAACCGCCCATTCAGCCGCCGAAACTATTAACTACTTACGCAATTTTTTCGACGACAGATTGATCAGTTTTTGATCAGACATTGAATTCCCACCTAGATCACCTTGTTTAACGGTTATGGATTACTTCGTTTTTCCTCATTTAAAGAACACTATTTTTAAAACACCAGTTGCAAATTTAGAACAATTACAAGAATTATGTCCAATGTCCAAGAATGTGGTAACATTTCTCCAGAGATGCTGGTCTACACTTTCGAAAATATGATGAGAAGTGTGAATTTATGCTTGGAGTATGGCGGTGGCCAATCTCAGCAATTTATGTAATTATTTTTCTTCTTCTTTCTGTATATTCTTACTTTGTTAATTTTGTAAACAACAAAAATAAATTTGTATTTGTCTATTTATTTTATTACTCATTAGTTTGGCATATTATGTCATAATATGAATTTGACAAAATTTTAACCTAGATTTGATTAGATATGCCAATAATTTTTGCTCGCAAGGTATTATTTTATACTGTCACCAAAGAACCCCTTTCTGTTCGCTTATATACCAATTTTTAGTTCTTCGCCAGTTTTAGATTCTGAGATACAGAAATTCCTATAAAAATGTCAACCCCCTTTTTACTCCCTTAGGGGTTGATTTTCGAAAAATCCCTTCTTAGTGGATGCATACGTTATGAGAAGAAGACATCCATAAAATTTAATGATTTTAGGATTGGGGGTTTAGACTCGGCATTGATAAATCAGTCAGTCACTTTGCAATTAAATTTGTTGGTATAGTCAAAATCAATTTTATTATTTGATTTGTGCAAACGGTAAAGATCTGTAAAATTTAACGAATACATTGTTTACAAAATAAATACAAATTTTGTTTCAGAAAAATGTTGGTACTTTAATCGTAATGGATATCTATACAAAAAAATAATGGCTGTTTCTTTTTTTGTATGGTATACCTTACAAACCAATAAACATTTTGACGAACCTGTAGTAATTTACAAAAAAAAAAACATTAATATTTTTGTCGCTGCATTAACAATTTATTAGATATAATTATATCATTAAAAGTTTAGAAGGTTTTGCTGTCGCACTTTTAGACCACGCCAACGTCATGAAATACTCAGAAAACTCAGGTTACTTTTTATTTAAATGAACCACTTAACCAATGCAAAAAATAAACACAGTTTGATGTAATGGAATGACAGGACGTTATTTAAAAATATTTGTTTTTCATTATTTTTAGCATATTTTCATAAATGCTACCTTATTCAACTAATGCTTATGACCTCATACTTGTTGTCTACATTTTTAATTTACTGGAAAAATAAACGATTATAAATATACGCAGGTAGGATTTCCCCTTAAATTAAATTTTCACCTAAATATTGCGTTGTTTGTAATTTGTTTCTTGTACTTATTTAATTTCTGACTGTTAGGTGCTAATTACATATTACCATTTATCGTTAATGGTACTAATAAATATGTGCTATAATAAAACAATAAATTTTTATAAATAGATGTTTAGATCTTAGAAGGTATGAATGGTATTGAGGTAAATTCATAAATACTACAATATAGCAGACCGCATTAAACTGTCTTTATATGTGAACACTTTCTGTTTTGATGATTTTTAAAACATTATATTGATGCGGTTTGCTACATTGTATTCTTTTAACACATGCTAGTTGTACTAGGTGTCTCTAAAAGATGCGTAATAAACGCTACCACAAATTCATGAGGCTTAAATATGATAATCTAACCCAATGGATGATTTCGTAGATACAGAGTGTGAAAAGTTCAATTTGGTTTTAGTTTTTCACATATATTCTCACAATATTCGGCTGGGGGGGGGGGGGGGGGGGGGGATTGTGGGATGAAAAATTAAAACCTGCGCCAACTGCGGTACCTTGCACACATTTAAAACAAAATAACTTTTTTGAGCCACTCTGTATTGAACTTTTAAATAAACATTCTTATCCTCCGACGTATTTTGCCTAAAAAGGGTATATAGGGTAGAGTTGCTTTAAGGGCCGTTTCCGAAATATACTAAGTGACATAGAAACCCGAACACCCAGTAAAAATGATTTATTTTAATAATATTTTGTATACAAGTTTATTATCACAAAAGGAAGGTATGATTAAATTTTTAGCCTTATCAGTTTCACATTCCACAAACCCGAACAAACCGAATAAACTTAGTCTGTCTTAAAGGTCGATTTATAAACTTGACGTTCCGTTTGCTTTCGCCGTTTGCGCTCGCCGTTTCAACTTAAAAGTACAGAGTTCCATAAGATCATTTATATTTGACGTTGACGTTGACGTTGCCGTTTGCGTCGGTCTTGCCGTTCCCTTCCGTTCAACATAAACCAATTTTATCTTTTTCCGTTCGTGCCGTTCGTAGAAACGTCGTAGCTGATTTAAAGAGCCAATCAAAATCGTATTTGTCTATCATGTGATGTTTACCATATGATTTGCAGCCTTTTTAAAGTTTGTTTATGTTCTGTGTCTGTCGTTTTAAGACCACATATGTACTAAGGATAATTCCCACTCCGGCAATTAATCTTCAAAATATTCCTTGTTCATTTTGAGAATAACAAAAACAGTAAAAACACAATATTAATCACACGAAAAGTCAAAAGAAAAGCAGGTTATGGCATTCTTTGAACGTCGCCAACGTCAAGTTTATAAACAGTCGAATTTCGTGTCTACGGACGTCGACGCAAACGGTGAACGCAAACGGAACGTCAAGTTTATAAATCGACCTTTAAGGTTGAATTCTCAACGTTGATTCAATCTATTGCCAACCTATAACCTATTTCGCGTTGATTTTTTGAGTTTAATATTTTAATAACTAACATTTAAAGAAAATCAATATCGTCGGTACATTATTTAGGTAGTATCTGATATATTACAAAAATATCAATTAATTTCATTGCTAATTTTGGGAGAATTGTATAGTGAAAGAACAATGAGTGACAATGACATAATAATGTTTAAAAAAATCTTAGCCGATATTTTTCGCTATACAATTCTCCTAAAATAAGTTATGAAATTCCTTGATATTTATTAAATATGTCAATTATTACCTATAGAATATCAAGACGATAATGATTTTATTTAAATTTTGTGTAAAGCTAGAAAAATTGAATAAATCTACCCGAAATAGGTTATAGGTTGGCAAACATGTTGATACTCCCACCTTAAAGATGGATTGAAATTTTAATCATTTCCTTACTATGACCACAGAATATATAGCTACGCAAGCTATATATTCTGTGCTATGACCCTCCGGATGTTTATGTAAAATATTATTGAAGTTAAATCATTTTTACTGGGTGTCTATGTCAATTAGTATACCTGGATTTAAAAAATTTACTTCGTGTATGGCCAGGTCTAAATTATTGTAACAATTTGAACCGAAGGCGTTAAATTAAAATAATTGTCACTGAAAACTAAAAAAACATATCCATTGCCAATGGAACTTCGAAGAGTATGTCATTGTGGTTTATGCATGACGGTGCTCCTCCGCATTTTTCGTTAAACATACGTCATTATTTGAACGAACAATATCCAAATAATTTTGAAGAAGTAGTCCATATATACTCAAAGTGGAGTTAAATGATATAGAAAAAAGAAAAGCACAAAGTCTTTCTCCACAATTTTTTATTCGAATAACTAGGCGAACCTAGAATGATTCATAATAAATTAAATCGACATGTTTCGAGTGTAGAAACACTCATCATCAGGAAAACGAAATAAATGGTACAATGCTGATGTTGTTAGCAATAGCAGTAGGGAAAATAACAAGTGATACTAATCCGTAATTTAGCTTTCAATGGTATCGTCGTGTTCAATGAGGTGTGGGACAATGTTTGTGCTTTGTAACCTTGCCTGTGGTTTTCCAGAGTTCATAAAAGTGTTGTACAAGATTTTACTTAACAGGACCGCATGCATAAATTTCAGGGGATTTTGAAAAATATAGAAATTGATGTAAATGCAAATTATTTATCATGTTTAACTAAGAATTTTTAAAACAAATGTGAACATTTTAAACACAAGGCACCACCTTCCTCTAAGAAATACAGGTTAAAAATCAGACAAATATTGTGAAGATGTGTTTATGTTAAAAACGTCTCAATAAAATTATTAAATTATTACAAATTAACTGTTATCATAAGAAACAAACTAAAAATAAGTTTTCATTATTTTTTCAAGAAGGTCTATTAAAATTTTGTCATTGCTCCCCCTGTTTCCAAAATCTCTTCCAGTCGACGCGGAATTGATAAGTAGAGATTTTGCATTAATTCTGCATCATTACTAAGCTCATCCCAGGTTCTCTCAATGGCAGTTACAAGGTCATTTTTATTTTGTGGCCGAAAGTTATGATCGTATAGTTTTTTTTGTCATAAGGCCCCATACGTTTTCTAAAATATTAATATCTGGACTCCTTGCTGGCCACGGCAGTGTTTCTATATTGTTATGTTGTAGCCATTCCCTTATAATTCCATCGTTGTGCACTGGACAGTTATCCTGTTGATAGATAACGTTATTTCCGGGAAAGTGTTCTGAGATACTGGGTCACATTACATTTTCTAAAATATTTCTGTAATTTACTGCATTAAACCGCTCATCGATAACCCAGCATACTCCAAGTCCATTAATGCTCATCCATGCCCATACATTGACTGAGAAGCGTTCGGACCTATCACAGTTATTTACATAGCCTTCATTAAATCTACTGTTACGCGGACGATATACCCTAATCTGCCCGTTAAATGTCGATTGAAATATTTTTTCATCGGTAAAAACTATTCGGTCCTAATCTTCCCTAAGTCTATTATTCAAACAAAAAATAATTCTGGCCTGTTTATGTTCATTATTCAGTTTAATTTTTTTTGCAGCTATACGATTACTTAAATTAGAATGTTTTATTCTCCGACATGCTGTTATTCTGGAGCCAGGAAAACGTGTTTGCTCTATAGCAGTTAGGGCTATTTCAAACGGATTCTGTTGCAAATATTCAACAAGCGCATGATCTTCTTCCTCAGTTGAAATTCTTGCTCTTCCCGGGGCCTTCTTCTTTTCCAGTGTCCCATCTCTTTCCCATCTATTTTTAATTTTCTGTATTGTATTTCTATTTGTGTGCATTATATGTGCAATATCTCTAAGGGGCAGACCATCTCCTATATAAGCAATAACTTGCGCTTTTTGGACTAAATTCAACTCTGGCATTTTCCTTTATATATTTTGACTTTGATAGTTATTGTCAATGAAAATTTAATGTCATACGCAAGCCTGATTTACAACACATCACAATCGCTGTCCCACACCTCATTGAACACGACTGTACATACGAGGAATGAAAAAATTTGAATAGTCAAAAGACAGAAAAGATTTCAGCATACTGAAGAGTCAAGGACTAGTGCAAAGCCACTGTCTTGGGTGGAAAATGAAGACCGTCCGACACGTGCTGGTTGAAGTGGAACTTCTTTAAAAGATGTTCTACACTGAAAAAAAAAGTCTGTTTCATCCCAAATAATTGATTCATTTGCTTTATTTTTGTTAGCCACAAATAAACTTTACTTAGCTCAAACAAATATTGTTTGTAACAAATAAATTGAATTATTTGACTTTTATTTCATATTTGTTTGATTTTTCTTTATTTATGTGAAATAAAACTTATTCGCGCCAAACAAAAAATTGTTTGCTACACCTCTGCCTTTAAACGTCTACATTTCAAACAAAATATTATTTGCTGCAAATAACTTTTTATTTCGCCACTGCTTTTTAATCGAATTCCGCGAAGCGAACAAGACAAAGGGAAGGGTTGGCGTCGAGATCTAGGCAGGTAGAGACTGGAGAGTTAAGTCGTTTAGTGAGCGTCTTTAGACACGGTGATATATAATTTTGTGTGGCAATGGATGTTCGCGATTGGCTAGTTGGCCATAACATGGGACATCTGTGGCCCTCCTTTGAAGGTAAGATTTTAATTTTAATGTTTATTACTTAAAAAATACAGATAAAACATATTATACACAATAATAATTACTAAATCATGCATGCCATGGAGAAATGCCCATTTAAAAACGTTTCAATTATTTTGGTATATAATAGAAAAAGTTAACAAATTTGTCTTTGCCATATCGTCGTGCCAAACTGTCATGTTAATTACAGTTTTGTTTTCTTTTCTTATAGAGTTATGTTATTTTTCGTAACAGTAAACAGAATACATATAAAAACTGTGGTATGATTTATTTCTTTTTGCAGCTCTTCTTCTAAATAGTTTGGGAGATTATACCCTATTTTAATTATTTAATTTAAATACCTTTGTGACGTATTAAATAAAAAGTAAGTGAATGCAAGAGTATCACAGGCTGACGGCAGCTATATAGCGAGAGCTAGGTCGTAGTTCGGTTGCTTACCTTTCTTCCCTTCTGCAATAGAGGGCGCCACCACAATTTATTGAGGCTAAATTGGGAAAAAGTAGTCTGTTGTTATTATTGGAAAACTATTCAATAAAACACAAATTTAAACATGTAACATGTAACCTGGAGGTTTATTAAACACATTTTTAATGATAAGTTTGAATTTTGAAATTTGAATTAAGTTATATGATTTGTAACATATAAAAGTAAAGATGTAACTTTAAAATAAGTTTAGCGCATCTAGACAAGGTTTTCTTATAACTAAGTTATTTAATTAAATGGTTGTAATGCGGGGTAAAACCAGATTCATGAACCTTGTAATACCTACCTACCTGAAATTAAATCAGTAAAATCAAAGATATAAATCTGTCGAGATTGCTTTACATTTACTTATAAATCAAATTAAAAGGTTTAAATAATGAAGGAAAGAAATTTTTATAGAAAATATAGTAAAGTTTGTGTACACTCTCGGTATGAATTTTGTTCTGAGAAATGAATTTAACACTTCATAAAAACCGATACGATGGTACCTGAGTACAGTTTCCTTTGTTTTTTTTTAAACGTCCCTTGTCAGCAGCTAAGGAATACAAAGATCTCCTGCCTTAATGCAGGCTCCAACCATCTTCACTTGGTTTCGAAGAAAGGTTCTAATTCATTTGCACCTCCCTCAGGTTACGGACATCACCGGACAGTTGCAGAATTAGCAGACATGGACTTGGACAATACCCTTAGACAGACATACAACTGAGAATGCTTTATCTCTCCACTTAGCTTAAGTTAAAGCCAAAATCAGGAGAAGAGGTGAAAAAAACAACAGAAGTTGAAGAATAACCCTAAAAATAAACGATAAGAGTTTATTAGAAATAAATCATAAAATAAATGCAATATTCAGCAAGTCTCGAAGAGGAATTAGGCGTACCGTGACCTAGACTTATCTCTAAAAGGGCTGTGAAGCCACATGGCCATTTTTATCAAAAACGTGCAACCTTAGGAAATAGGTTAATCGACCTTTTCGGTTCACAGCTGGCTCAAAAAAGAACTTCCGTCAATCTCCCTTGGACCAGAACCCTTTTTGACAGTTCGTTCTGTCTCTAAAGATGGTGTATTCCTTCCGGCTGGCCTCAGCTACAGAGCATACCACGAAATGGTTAGTCACCAAACTATGACAAAGGTAAATAGATCGTCAACGCCCACAAACTTAGTACTATAACCCTCAGTACAAATTGTTACGACGAGAGCATGCTTATCATTGCTTACAACAAAATTAACAATTTACTTCCGAGTATGTGAAAGGAATACGCCCTTCAGCATTTTAAAATTTGGAATAAACCACCCGGAACGTCTCACGCAGAACCACTGCCACTGGTAGCTTCGACGAAACTTCCTCTGTGGAATTCTAACCCTAAATTCTGACATCCCAACAGGTTTATTTATTTACATTTAAATTAATGAAAAGAATAATAATTATTAACATGGTAAACGAAGAGAAGTTTAATTTAATTGGAATACTTATATTACAAAACTTAAAAATGGAAAAAGGAGGAATGCAATTTGGTCCGATAAGGTAGGATAATTTGAATCTTAACAAGGAGACAAATTGAAATTGCTACACCTTATTGTTTATTACAAATATAGTTTTTACCAAAAAATATTTAATAATAATTATATTATATATTGTTATGTTCAATAGTAAATAATTATTTATTTATAGGAAACAATAAGTTATTTAAATTAAATGCCAAAAAGCACACATCTTAATTTCGAAATTATTTGAACAGAATAAATATTTATTTAATAGAAATAAATACATATTTGTTGGTTACCTATATTGCTTTCTGCTAAATAACGGAATTATTTTATTTAAATAATATTTATTTGAATGTCATATATTTCCCTCTCAAATGTCAAATAATTTTGGACAAAATTTCAAATAATTATTTGTTCAGGCCATAGGGAACAAATATTTGTTTCGGCGAACTCCATTTTTGTTTAGATCAAATAAATTATTTTTTCAGTGTAGTAAAACAAAACCTTTTTTTTTAATTTCTTAAAACCTATTTTTGCACACAATGTGTAAGTTTTGACTCCTGCCGGGGTAACTGGGCCGTAACAAGCCTGGTACCCCAACAGTATTTTATTTCAAGCTAAATGAAAGCATCTGCATGGCTCTTACGAAAAACATTTTTTTCTCTCCCTCTTATTTTACCACTTCCACATGTCTCCGACATAGTTGAATTAAACTGAAGATTTTTCATCACTTACACTTAACACATTCGCTGCCAAGCCAAATTTGTAAAAATGGTCTGCCAGGCCAAGGTTGAATCCTATAAGATACGGCAATTCCGAGGGGCGGCTCAAAATTTGTACATCGATTTCGGAAATCGCAGGGATTTCCATAGGATTTCGGGATTTCGGATAGGATTTCGGGATTTCGGAAGGATTTCGGATAGGATTTCGGGATTTCGGATAGAATTTCGGGATTTCGAAAGGATTTCGGATTGGATTTCAGGATTTCGAATCGATTTCCAATGGATTTCGGGATTTCGGAAGGATTTCGAGGTTCAATATGGCATGAAGGACATAAAAGTACTTTCATAGTTTAACCCTGGATTAAGTAAATGTCAGGCCTGCATGTTCCGAGACGATGACGTCAGCTACAGGGTCAAATTTTGACTTTGAATAATGTAGGTACTTAGCAAATAAATCACAAGTCGTTGCTATAGAAACAACTCTGTAGCTGACGACATTGATTCGGGAATATCCTATCTTAGCATTTATTGTGCCATGGATAAAGCGATAAAGAAAGTACCTACACAAGAGAATACAAAGAAAGCGCACTTTCCTTTGCGGATTTATTTTGCAAAAAATGGTTCGGTTTGTTTCATCTGGCTTACTTTTCCTCTCGCTTTTCCTATACCCCAAAAATAAGAAACAAAAATAAGTACTTATTTAAAACTTATTTATTATTAGGTAATTTTTTTACATCTTTAAATTTTTTTTCAATTTCAATTTTCTGAGACCTTTTTATCTCAAATGGGCCATTGCCCATCAAATAAATAGGTCCATAAATAATGTATTCCTGTTGGACGGTCTGAATGTCCTCATCTTTAGGCCAATTGTATTGATTTAAGTTAAGCTTCAAAAACTTTACAACACAAGTCGTCTCATTTATTTCGAGTACTGGTCCAATGTACCACGTGTCATAGATAACTGCGTAGTAGTGTGCCATTTTAATTTTAACTTGATTTTCATTTGAAGCATCAAAATTACTTTGTGTATCATCTGAGAAGCTTTCTTCTTCAAATTCACTTTCAACAAGCATTTCAGTTTCAGTATCTGTTTCACTCTCGGAATTATCTTCTTGAAAAACATCTCTCGTCCTTTTCTTCAACCGAGTCTTAAACACAGAACACAAAGGGGTTTCAGGTTTGCCCCCATACTTTTACATCTCAACAATCGGTCGTTTGATAGGCGGCCTTTTTTTTCCGTTATTAATAGGTACTTTTTTTTACAATAACTTCTTTATCTTTAACATTTTAAAAGAGATG
This sequence comes from Polydrusus pterygomalis, assembly GCA_963969555.1. Lineage (NCBI taxonomy): Eukaryota > Metazoa > Arthropoda > Insecta > Coleoptera > Curculionidae > Polydrusus > Polydrusus pterygomalis. The sequence goes on from OZ018378.1 coordinate 113,735,631, forward strand.
AATCAGTTGTAACAGTTTCCGATTTGTATTTTTTACTATAATCTTTAATGTTCCACTTTTTCCTTTGAAAGCTGTATTCTGTCCATTTTTTCTATAACATGTGTTTCTTTTTGCCAAAAAGATAATTGGAGAAATATAAAAAATTTCTTTGTTTTCTAAATAATACTAAAGAAAGTATTTGTTTTAAACCTTCACTCTCGCCTTCACTACTCTACAAATAAGCTTTATTCTAGTGATTTTGATTTTTGAATGTCAAACATTCATTCTGAAAAAGTTAATGTAAGATACCTACATTATTACAGTATATCGTGAGATTAAACCTTCCCCAAAAAAATCCGCCGCCCTGAAACTTTGACAGATTTTTACGTAAGTATATTTTTTATTTTGCATATTATAATATAATTAAGATTTGTGTTCTACGACCCAAAATTAGAGTTGTGCAAAATTTAAAAAAAAAGCAGACACGGCAATATCTACAGTTATCAATAGTAAATTACCAAAATTCATTTTTGGGACCAGATTTTTTTTTTGTTAATACAATACTTACTTTTTTTACACATGTGATGTGGAAGTAAAAAATCTAAAAACATTTTTAGTTCAGTACACATGGCAGAAATTTTATGAATTAAATCGTAAGAGGAAATAATGTTGTAGTAGTAGTAGTAAAAAGATTTATTTAGCACGTGGCTACATGATACATTTTAACAAGTTTATACCCTTTTTTTTATTAATTTTTTGAATTAGATGACCTTTTGAAACTTTATTTGTCCTGTTGAGTTAATAAGAAAGATTTTAAAAGATTTTAAACTTTTTTGATTTATAATTGACTTGTTTAATTTATTAAATTCAATAAGACCCTTATGAAAAACTGATTTATATGCAATATTTTTTGAAAAATTATTAAGAAAAAAATTATTGTTATTTCGTGTTAAATAGTTATGTTGATCACTATTTAGAACAGTCAATTGCTTTAAATGTGGCGGTAACAAATCATTTTAAATTTTAAAAATAAATATTAGAACCAAAAATAATACTAAATTTTTTACCTTTAACCATTCTAATTTTTTTAACATCACATTAATTTTTGTATATCTATCCATATTAAGTAAAATTCGCATTGCTTTATTTTGTAAAATTTGTAATCTATTTATTACACCTTCATCCGCCATAAACAAAATTGTAGAACAATAGAGAAAATGTGGTAAAATTAAAGTATTGTATACAATTTTTTTTTAATAAAATTTTAAATTTAAACTTATTCTTTTAAAATAACTAATTTTTCCCGCAATTTTGTAAATTAAAAAGTTCTCAGAAAAAAAAAATCGTATATTCAATAAGAAGTAATTTTATATTCAATAAAATGGATATTACCAAGGATGTAACAAAAATTTAATAAATCATTTTTATATTATCGCAAGAAAAAAAGAAAAAACCGGCAACAGTGTCCATTTTGTTTAAGAATCTCGACGCGACCACTAATGATTTCGCAAAATCCATTTAGATTGTGGATATTATTTCGGGATTTCGGAAGGATTTCGGGTAGGATTTCGGGATTTCAGATAGGATTTCGGGATTTCGAATCGATTTCCATTGGATTTCGGGATTTCGGAAGGATTTCGAAATGATTTCCAGGGATTTCGGAAGGATTTCACGGGATTTCGGAAGAAAACGTACAGCGATTTCGGGAGTGAGCCGCCCCTCGGGCAATTCTAAGATTATTGGGTATAGCAGTTTTTTTTTTGATGTATTGTTTGCCTGTTTTTTTTTTAATAAAACCTAAACAGACACCGGTGTCTGACATGGCGTGGTGAAAACATTTTCCCATAACGCGTCACAGAAGACACTTTGAGAAGACATTTTTCTTACATGGTTACGCCACAGCGGACACGACGTAGATAGCGGACACATCAAATCCGCCAATCGTATAGAGCTATAGCCCTACTGTAAGGAGTGTAAGGAGACTTCAGTTGGAAGTAAGATAACGTTGTGTCTACTGTTAGTTCTCCGTTGCAAATTTAGGCCGATTTACGTGATTTATTTTATTACATTCTATTTTTGTGCAAAAATGAATAACAGAACCGGAAGAATTATGTATTTTGTGACCAATGAAGAACCAGGGAGTGATTTCGTTATATCTGTTTATTATAATACAACACCTGATATAATGTGTTAACATTTTGATTACATTTCTTAAAAGAAAATAAATAAATACAAAACGCGCTTTAAATCTTTATTGAAATATTGGGTGTCTGCCCTGGCGTGTATGGAAATTAATTAAAAAAATTAAGTCTGATCGCCATAGCGGACACAATAGCAGACACGTGTTATAAAATCTATTAACATTGTCCAATCAAAAAATCAAGATTAATGGACTGTGCCGCAGCGCCAATACAGACACCTCATATGAAAACTTTTATAGAAAAGTGTGTCCGCTGGGCAGTGTCGTTGAATAACTGTAGCGGACACGGGTGTCTGACGTGGCGTAGTAAAATCATAGCTGATCAGACACCGGTATCCGCCATGGCAGCGAATGTGTTAAAAATGATTTTTACAAAGTCATTTTAAAACTCCCTAATTTTTCTTTTTTCTCTTCATTTCCTACCCAAGATAGTGGCTTTGCACTAGTCCTTCACTCTTCAGTATGCTGAAATATTTTCTGTCTTTTGACTGTTCAAATTTTTTCACTCCTCGTATGAACCATTGAAAGCTCCATTACGGCTTAGTCTCACTTGTTATTTTCTCTACTTGCTAACAACATCAGCATTGTACCATTTACTTCATTTTCCTGATGATGAGTGTTTCTACACTCGAAACATGTCGACTTAATTTGTTATAAATGATTCTAGGTTCGCCTGGTTATTCGAATTAAAAAATTGTGGAGAAAGACTTTGTGCTTTTCTTTTTTCTTTTTCAATATCCAAATAGATGGATTGGTTTAGGCAATGATGCACCCGCAAATTAGCCGGCTCGATCCCCTAATATCACTCGAGGGATTACTTTTTATGGAAAACTTTGAAAATCCTTGTGTATTCTAGGCCAGTAGATACAGAAGATGAATTACGCGGACGTATTCAAACTGGAATTGATGGTTTGAAAAATAATGACCAAATGCTCCATCCATGCAGATCATTTTGAACATTAAAATTTCTTAAAAGAATATTAAATTTTTATTGTTTATAAATCCCTTATTGACTGGTTTTACTAGTTTTTTTTAGATTTTAGTGTCAGGTAATTTAATTTAACGCTGTTATCTTCAAATTGTGTTCATATACGAAGTGAATTTTTTAAATCCAGATATATCAAATACGGGTGTTCAAATCAAATCTTTTACCACGTAAACCCTTTTTTAGGTAAAAGATATTGGAGAATAAGAATGTTTATTTCAATCATCAATTCATAGTACCTCAAAATTGAAGTTTTGATACTCTGTATCTTCGAAATCATCCACTTTTGGACTGAGGTAAATTGAGTTAGATCGTCATATTTAGGCCTCAGAAATTTGTGGTAGCATTATTATCGCACCTTTTGGAGACACCCTGTATAATAATTACTGTTACCGTTATTTAAATAAGTCGTGTTATTTAACACACTAAAAGTTGTGTAAATTAATAAAATTTCAGCAAAATTAATTTTAATTTAATATAAATATTTTTACATTTTAAAGTCAATATATGAATGAGCACAAAAAAAATAATATAATTATATGAATTAAATACAATATCTGCACATTTTGTAAACATAATAAAATAGTGGACAAATAATTTGGTCTATCAAATGGTATTGTAGTTTCTTTAAATTTTTTTACAATAAAAGCATACAAAAATACATTTTTTTAAAATTATCGTACAGTAATTGTTAATTTATTACATTTATGAGGTAGGCAATTAAATCTATTTTAATAATTATTGATATCCAGTACTTAAATAGGTTCTTGAATTTTTATTGGTAAACAGGTACGGAGCATTGGGTTTCTGGCATTCAAATTTTTCCATAATATAGTCCAGTTTTCTTTCGCTTTTTACGCCTGTGGGTTGGAAAAGGTTGTTCCAGAGCATATTGGCAGCTAAAAATTGGGAACATAACAAGAAAAACTTTTATAATATAAAGAGTATAGCCCGATTTAACAAATGGATTGAGTAGTTCGTTACTTTGTGATATTGCATATTAACAAAAACAATATGAATAATTTGCTTTGTTATAATATCACTTTATTTAAAATTTTAGTGACTGCAATTTCGTAGTAGTACTACTACTGCGTTCTTAAACTAAATACCTTAAAAGTAGGGTGTACCATTATAAATAGGTTTGACAAAGGATGTTCATAGCTACAAAATACAAATAATTATTCCTTAATTTAATAATTATTTATAATAATAATAATAATAATAATAATAATAATAATAATAATAATAATAAATGTCTTTATTGTAATTAAGGACAAAATCCTTAAGTATTGTGAATAGCTGGGAATTCCACAGGTCTGTTTGGTCATTTAGTAGCTTTATGGTAGGGTTTTTATTATGTCTGTAACTTTCAACTGATTCTCAGATATTAAGTTTCTTACTTTTTGGAACATTATACAAAATTTTTAATTTATTATTATCTGGGAAACAGTGACCTATCTCCAAACAATGTTTTAAGACATTAGATTTTTATTTAACAAATAATATGCCTGATGTTCATTAAATCTAATATTAAAATTTCTTACTGTTTGACCTTTATGAGCTATTGTATTCGGTACAATTTAACCTATAAACTCCTGTGTTTTTTGTTTGGTATTAAAAAATAATGGAGATTTTTTTGTGCTGATGTGAAAGCTATGTATTATATTATTTTTGAAACTATTTGTGCTATTTTATTAGAAATTGGACCAAAATATGTTATTTTCGTATATCCATCTTTTTCACTATTTTTTATGTGTGGATATATTTTATTTAGTGTTATTTATTTTTGTTTTTTATTTCTCTGAATTTGAGATGTTGGAAAATATGTTGGTGAAATTAAAGGATGCTAGGATACTGTTGTCGGGTACCTCAAAGTTTTTCATACTTTCGGTGAGTTCAATTGAATTTTTATTTTAATTGCTTGTTTTGCCTTAAATTGGGTAGTTTCTTTACAAATTTAATATGGTTAAGTTTTAAAGTTAATTTGCTTGGTCCAATCTCTGATAAAATAACACACATAATTTCAAAAAAACAACATAAAAGTAGCTTTTATACCAGCACAAAAAATGTCTTAATTATTCTTTAATGTCAAACAAAAAACACCCCCCCCCCTCCACCCCCTTAAAAAGTAGGAGTTTATAGGTTAAGTTGTACCGAATGTAATAGCTCATATTATTATACCCGTATAATAGGTCAAACAGGAAGAAATTTTAATATGAGATGAAATACACGTAAAGCATATTATTTGTTAAACAAACAAAACTCTAATTTCGCAAAACATTGTATAATGTTGTAATAAGTAAGAAACTTAATATCTTAAATACAATTGAAATTTACAAACCTAATACAAATTTTACCATAAACCTACTACTACTAATGGCCAATTAGATCTATGGAATTACAATACCTACTTAAGGATAAATAATTAATTAAGGAATAATTATTTGTATTATAGTGCTATAAACATCCTTTTACAAACCTATTAATAAAGGCACACCGTACTTTTAAGGTATTCAGTTTGATAATGCAGTAGTACTAAATTTCAAATTAATTTTTTTTAAAGTACTCACGCTGTTTAAATTCGCCTATAAAATATAGTCAGTTTCCATCACTAACTTTAACCTTAACCTTTACAGACTATCTCTTGAAAAACAAAAAGACCGATGAAAATGGAAAAAAAAATGTTGTGGAAATGTTCTTTTTATGAGACCTGATAATATGGCTGATAAGGTCTTAAAACGTTTTTTGCGATTGCTAAATAATTATTGTATAGTGGAATTTACAAAATTACTCAAAGAAATAATCAAAGAACGAATTGAGACACAAGATCAAATTAAAGTTTAGTTTTTTTTTTATTAACATAATTTCTTTTGGCTGGCTACAGTGCTTTTTCATTTAAATAATGTAATAAAAAGCAATTTACCCATTTACCTAAATCGGTTATTTTGTCTATCTATTGGCTCGAAAGCTCAAAAAGTACGAAAAAGAACGAAGTTTTGAATGCGGGTTCAGCATTAGCCCTACCAACAATTGGGTGAGTAGGTGAGACTACATTAGATTATTAGGTGTAATTTTCCTTAACTTTAATAATAATTATTGTTATAACTAAAGAAGAAGAATATTTTATAAAGAACGTATTTTATTTATTGAGCAAAAGGCGCATTTACACGTATCAAGTAGCTGGCGCCAGTTTGACTGTCTTGCCAATTCTTGACTGGCAAAAAAAACCCAGTCGTTTAAGTCGTTTTCACGATTTTATCGACTTCTAAATAGTATGTACTTCTAATACTTTTAATCTTGTTTTTTATTTCCTGAATCGTAAGTAAGGCCTTCCATACCCATCGCTCTTTCTGAATTTGTTGTAGAGCCGATGTACGAATTTCTTTGTTTTTATAGGCGTCGCATCGGATATTCCATAAGCATTTCTGCTCTCTGTACAGTTCAACAAGCTTAAACGTTTCATTTTCACTAAATTTACGCGCCATTTTATGTGAAAAACACAAAAATAAACAATTCAACAACCATGTATGACAGCGACTCACGCCAATGTGTTTAGACGTTGCCTGTAACACTGGCGCGGGTGTTGGACTGGCACGAAAAAGTGTTCATACGATTCCATTAGTATGCTAGTGCTGGTGTGCCAGTGAAATTTGTGCCAGCTACTGGATCCGTGTAAATGCGCCTTTATATATAAAGCAGATATAATTTTTAGGCAGTGTCTTTAAAGAATATGAATAATAAAAAGTATAATTATTTCGAAATACTTCATTTAAAACCTTATTACAAAATAAAGATATTGAGTAAGTAATAGTTAACAATTATTGTAAAACTTAAGAAAAACAGTACCTAATCAACAACAGGTATTTCACAGATATTGCCCAGACCCTTTCCTTACTATGAACTTATGATAGAAACTTATTATTGAGATGCGATATTCTATTGAAATCAGCATACATTAAGTAAATTCTATATCCATAAAATCCATACAAACCCGCACAATAAAACTAAGTGCCCTACTGGCTCTAGAAACAACATATGTAAAATGCGAATTAAAAGTTAGTTAGGAATCAAATTTCACACTTAAGTCTCCTGCTGTAACCGAGCGAATGAATAACTAACTGAATTAATCCAAAGATTAGTGTAATTAAAGTCCATTGTGTATTTTTGTGTAAATATGTTACTACTATACATTTATTTACATTCATACCCAATCGATTACCATCGCACCACTCCTGCAGGCAGTACATGTCACAGCACACAATACACAACCAATATAAAAAGTCTTGTGTGAAAAAGAAAACACTTACAAAGTAAAACATCCACATCTGGACAATTCTCGTGAAAAACATGACATGTCCAATGTATAACATCGAATGTATTCTTTAACCGCCAATAACACACCTCCCTCACTTGATTGATTTAGAACTAAAAATTGTCTATCCTTACGACGAACTTCGTACCCAGCCGGAAAAACTTACTCGATGCAACATCGCCGCAAAACCACGTTTCAGTTAGGACGATCAAATCAAACTCACCCTCACTGACTGCTTGATAAAAACGATTACATTTCGAGCCTAGGACTTGAACGTTCTGATAGTAGAATGATAGAGTAGGTACCGTTAGGCGGTTCTAGTTTTACGACACTATTTTGGGAATACCTTTGACATATTTTATTTAACAGTTTTGTTCACCAGAGTTCTGGCATTCAGCTACTTAAATTTTTATGCTTTTATAAAATTGAACTAGTATTTTGTCGCTTTAATGATGAATGGACGCTCAAAGATTGTAAAGAATTCCTTTCGCAGTTTGTTCGTGTTGAGAAACTTGAGAAGCAAAGTTAAAACTTCTAAGAGACATTTCAAACATTAGGGTTTCTTCTTTTTTTCCGAGGGTCCGTCCAAGTGCCGTTGATTTACCGAGTAGTTTGGTTGTCCAAGTTTAGGTATGAATACCGCCTTTGTCAGACTCCAAGTTTTTGGAATGGCTCTAAGTATGAGGCAAAACTGATCGATTAACAGGTTCGATTCCTGCTGAAGGATTGCTAGGGGGTAGACTCCGCCTGGTCCCGGAGACTTGAATGAGTGTGAACTGGTGGAGAACCTCGATATGAAGCTAAATAGCAGACGAGCGTGGAAGTTAGTAAAGAACCTAAGCGGGGATGCTACGGAGCCAAAGAGCAGTTTCACGGAGGTAACCCCAGACCAGGTAGCAAGCCAACTGCTCCTGAATGGCAAAACGACCGGCAGAAAATCCCGGGAACCAATAACACGAGAGCCCGAAAGCGAGAGAGACCATCTTAACACAGTCTTTACCATGGCGGAACTCAAAGAATCCATAAAGAACCTAAAGTCGAACAGAGCTGCAGGAGTGGATGATCTTAGGGTAGAACAAATCCAGAATTTCGGCCCAAAGACTGCCCAATGGCTGCTGGATTTGATGAATGCCTGCGTAAAACAAACAAATATACCCAAAATGTGGAGAAGGGCGAGAGTTGTTGCGTTATTGAAACCGGGCAAAGACCCAAATGACCCCAAAAGCTTCCGTTCCATTTCACTGCTGTGCCACCTATTTAAGCTTCTGGAGCGCCTGGTGCTCGACCGCATCAAGAGCACCCTGGAGGAAAACTTCATCCCTCAACAGGCAGGTTTTAGACCCGGAAAGTCGTGCAGCGGTCAAATACTGAACCTGACGCAACATATCGAGGATGGCTTCGAGAGAAGGAAAATCACTGGGGTCGCGTTCATAGATCTGACGGCAGCATACGATACAGTAAATCACAGGAAACTACTGAAGAAAGTGTATGAGACCACAAAGGACCATAAACTTACAACAATCATTGGAACCATGCTCCAGAACAGAAGATTTTTCGTGTCACTCCAGGGAAAGAACAGTCGATGGAGGGTCCAGAAGAATGGCCTGCCACAGGGAAGTGTGCTGTCGCCGGCACTATACAACGTCTACACCAACGACCAACCTATTCCACACCAGACAAGGCAATTCATCTACGCCGACGACACAGCCATGGCAGCACAAGGGTCCAGTTTCGCGGAGGTCGAGGAGAAACTGACAAATGCCCTGGAGGAACTCTCCGAGTATTATGAGAAGAACCAATTGAAACCCAATCCGAGCAAGACACAAGTGTGCGCATTCCATCTAAACAACCGCAAAGCTTGGAGGGAACTGGATATCACATGGCGAGACAAAAAGCTCAAACACTGCCAAATACCAAAATACCTAGGCGTCACGCTTGACCGAACACTGACCTTTAAGCAGCACTGTGCGAACACCAAAGGGAAAGTATGCGCGCGCAATAACATTCTGCGCAAGCTGACAAACAAAACCTGGGGAGCACAACCACCTACACTTAGGACATCGGCAATGGCGCTGTGCGTGTCGGCGGCAGAGTATGCTTCTCCTGTTTGGGGCGCCTCCGCACACGCTAAGCAGGTTGACGTCGCAGTGAATGAATCCGTGCGGATAGTGACAGGGTGCTTGAGACCAACACCAGTGCATAAGATCTATCCAATTGCGGGGATAGCTCCCCCACACATACGTAGAAGGGTCGCGGCAGACACGGAAAGGACAAAACAGGAAACGGACCCCCGCCACCCACTGTATGGACATCAAAAAGCAGCGGGGCGTCTCAGATCCAGGAGGAGTTTCCTGTCGCGGACACGGGCGCTCGAGGGATCGCTGGAGGCAAACCGTATCACCCAGTGGAAAAGCGAGCTTATCGCACCGGAGATCGATCCGAGAGAGGAGCTCGCCTCGGGCAGCAACCTGCCGTTTGCAGTCTGGCGAACACTCAACCGGCTGAGAACTGAAGTGCCGAGATGCAAGACCAACCTGCAAAAATGGGGTCTTCTGCCAGCCGACCAAAACACGCTGTGCGAGTGCGGCCAGGTGCAGGACCCGAGTCACCTATTGGTCTGCCCGGGGCTTGACGAGCCGTGTACCTGGCGGGATATCCACGACGCAAATAGAAAAGCAATGGCAGCTGCAGATTTTTGGAAATATTGTGTTTGACCGGACACGGAAAACAAAACAATGAGTGTATTGCCCATTTGATATTTTTCTTTGCCACCACTTTTTTGGCAATCTGTAAGTTTTCCCTGCGAGCCCTGTTAGAAGTTCTATTTTCCTGTCTTAGCATCCGAGTCTACCATGATTCGTCTATAATTCTCGAATTGGCAGAGTGTACAAAGATATCGGCCATTATTTTTTTTCCGGATTTTAAGGAGTTAATGGAGTTTTGGGGATACTTAAATAGTATGTTCCCGAGTTTGGCACATTCTAAAGTGATTTCGATTCTTTCACAGTTGTTCCTTTCTCTCAGTTTTTCTCGGTTCCCTTTTGTGTTTAGCCAGGGATGCCGTAAATACAATTCTCAATTTTAACGACTCGAGTTCTTTGCTCCGCCAAGGCACGTTCCTGGTAGATTCTGTTATGGTTGAAGGACAGTTTGCTAAGACAGCCGATTGCAGCGCGCCTGTTATTGGGTCCCCATTTTCATAAAAAATGTAATCATGGAATCATTGTGTTTTTTTATTTACAAATGAAAACAATACTTTTTAGTAAATATAAATCGACATGCACAATCTAGTATGCATGTGATTGCATTTTTAAGTTGCAGTAACAGTGCGATGTAAGTAGACAATATACCGTACTAGTAAGCTCGAACTCGAATAATTTTTTCCATTTTATGTAGTTGATTAATTAGTTGCGTTTAAAAATGCAACAATTATTTTAAATTTTTTGTTTCTATTCGCATATTGTGAAAAATAAAATGCTGGTATGGTATTGACTTGTTAATCAATCAAAAATATTTAAGATGCGACAGGATGGTCGGGATTTAAAAATGGAAAACGCCGATAGTCCGCCGCACGGTTCTTGAGCTACTAAAAGAATGCTGATTTGAAACATAGTTACCTTGCTAAACAAATGCTTTCTTATACCATGCGAGCAAAAGTTATTTGTATCAAAGAGGGACTTGCATCTATGGACGTAATGCTTAGCCGTAGAGCTTAATACTTGTTGGGTGTCAGTAACTACCTAAATTAACAATCAATCAGTTATTCCGTCATCTTTGACAGTCGTTACAAGTAATTTGATTCATCGCTAATTTTCCTAACATTGCTTTTATTGCCGGGGATTTTTATCATTGCCTGAAAAGAACCGTGGCTGTGTTTAGGGAAACAGGTTCTATACAACACAAAAAAGGAGCAGAAAGATCATCTGTAAGAACAGAAGAACTTGTCGCAAACGTCCGTGAAATAATGCAAAATACGCCAACAAATTGTATAAGACGCCTGTCCCAAGAATTGGAAAGATCTTATGGAACATGCAGGACTATTCTTAAGAAGCAGCTAAATTAATTTTCTTATAAAGTGCAAGTATTCCAAGAAATACAAGCCGCAGATTTTGAAAGACGCAGGAATTACTCTCTACTGGTTTACACAAAATTTATTGGAAATAAATGGTTTATTAAACCTGACTTTTTTTCGGATAAAGCCTGGTTCCACCTCTCCGGTTATGTGGACTCTCAGAATACACGCATGTGGAGTAGTGAAAATCCCCATTTTTTTGTAGAGTCCACATTGCACCCTCAAAAAATTGGTGTCTGGTTAGCTGTTTCCCGAAGAAGAATTGGTGGTCCTATTTTTTTCCATGACACAGTTACAGCACAGCGGTATAGAGACAATATTTTGAATCCATTTGTGGAGCAATTACTTGACGACGAACTACGTTTTGGATATTTTTAACAGGACGGTGCAACCGCCCATACAGCCGCCGAAACTATTAACTACTTACGCGATTTTTTCGACGACAGATTGATCAGTTTTCAATCAGACATTGAATTCCCACCTTGATCACTTTGTTTAACGGTTATTGATTAGGTACTTCGTTTTTCCTCATTTAAAGAACACTATTTTTAAAACACCAGTTGCAAATTTAGAACAATTACAAGAAAGGATTATCCAAGAATGTGGTATCATTTTTCCAGAGATGTTGGTCACTACTTTCGAAAATATGAAGAGAAGTGTAAAATTATGCTTGGAGCAAGGCGGTGGTCAATTTCAGCAATTTATGTAATTATTTTTCTTTTTCTTTCTGTATATTCTACGAAGGCGTAGAAGGGCCACATAATTTTTTTTTTTAATATTCCGACTTTAAACTCGGAATTTAACTAAATTCCGACTTTAAACTCGGAATTTAACTAAATTCCGACTTTAAACTCGGAATATTACTAAATTCCGACTTTAAACTCGGAATTTAACTAAATTCCGACTTTAAACTCGGAATATTACTAAATTCCGACTTTAAACTCGGAATTTAACTAAATTCAAATAATTCAATACGATACATGAGCTGGGTCTACCGTTAATTTGAGAGAAAAACAAAAAACACCTAAATTTTTTAAAATTTTTTAATAAGAAAAAAAGTTGAAAAAATTTATATGTCAATCTGTCAAATTTTGACAGGTGTCAGTCACATCAACTTTCTTATTTAAAGAGATAAAAAAATTTTGATTTAAAAGTTTTTTTAAATAAAAATTTTCATTTAGACTTCATGTAGCTACCATCCCAGACAAGAAAAAAATGTAAAAAAATTTGACATTTACCTGTCAAAATTTGACAGCTAAAGTATAAATTTTTTTTTCATATTTTTGATATCAGATTCTTGCAGTTACGATCCTGGACAAAAGAAAAAAGTAAAAAAAATTGACATGTCAGACCTGTCAAAATGTGACAGCAGTGACATAAATTATTTTTATCTAAATTTTAAATCTCGCAATCTTGCAGCTATGATCCTGGAGAAGAAAAAAATATAAAAAAATTTTACAGCTCAAGTATAAATTTTTTCCCCTTAATTTTGATATCGCTTTCTTGCAGCAACGATAGGCGACAATAAAAAAATGAGAAAAAATTTGACACCCATCTGTCAAAATTTGACAGTTCAAGTATAAATTGTTTTTTTTTTGGATTTTTGATATCGGATTCTTGCGGTAATGATCTAGGAGGAGAAAAAAATGAAAAAAAAATTGACACTTACCTGTCAAAATTTGACAGTTCAAGTATAACTTTTTTTTTCCTTACTTTTGACATCGCATTCTTGCACCTACGATACTAGACAATAAAAAAATGAAAAAAAATTTTACACCTACCTGTCAAAATTTGACAACTCAGGTAAAAAATTTCGTTAGTTAGGTACTGACAATTTCTTAAATTTCGTTTTTTTAAGCAGCAATTATCGGTACCAGACAAACGAAATGGATTTGTGAAAAAACTATACATATTTAATAGGACGATCTTGGGTTGTGAAAAAACTATACATATTTGATAGGACGAACTTGGGTTGTGAAAAAACTATATATATTTGATAGTACAATCTTGGGTTATGAAAAAACTATACCATTGTGAAAAACTACAGACACCCGAACAGTATTGTCACAAGTATGCAACGATCTTAGGTTGTAGAAAAAATGACACACACGGGAATAGTGTCGTGTTCACATATATTTATTACGAATTGAAAAGATGAGAGAAAGAGAGAAATAGGTAGTCAAATATATGGATGAAAATTTAAACGCAAGGATAGCTCTCTGCCTTTGAAATGAATGCCAAAATATTAAAAAACAAAAACATTTACCTACAATTTTTTTTTTAAATGGTGTAAAATATTTATTTGACCCTATTTTTCAGTATTTCAAGTTTTCATATAATATTAGAAGTATATTCTGTCATATTTTCAAGTTTTGAAAGAATTTTAAATTTCGACATTTTTTCCATGCATATACAGGGTGATTAATAGTGGATGGCCTATTAGACGTTTTGGACGAACTAACCAACGGATCACTTTGAAAATTTGGTTACATGCATAAGTGGACGTGCTCCCTCCTTCAAAAATATTTTTAAATATGCAGTGTTACCAGTTCTACTAAAAAGTACTAGCTACTTTGATATTTTAAATGGAACACCCTATATATTATTAAATTTTTAAATTCTACATAAAATTATAATTATTTTTTATTAAAAGTATTATTAGTCTATGCTTAATGGTTTCCGAGATATTGTTTCTTGAAAAATGACATTTTTGAACTTTGACAGCTTCTAGCTTTTTAACTGTACGTCTGAGGGCAAAACGGCTTACATGTCCCTATTTTCAATTTTTTTAATCTTTCCAAAAGTGTCAACTTCCGGTTAAACCGGATGTAGGAAATATAATACTTTCGGTTTGACGGGAAGTTGTTACTTTTGGAAAGATAAAAAAATCGAAGATAGGGACATGTAAGCCGTTTTGCTTTCAGACTTACAGCTAAAAAGCTAGAAGCTGTCAAAGTTCAAAAATGTCATTTTTCAAAAGACAATATCTCGCATAGACTAATAATGCTTTTATTAAAAAATAATTATAATTTTATGTAGAATTTAAAAATTTAATAATATATAGGGTGTTCCATTTAAAATATCAAAGTAGCTAGCATTTTTTAGTAGAACCAGCAACACTGCATAGTTAAAAATATTTTTGAAGGAGAGAGTACGTCCACTTATGCATGTAACCAAATTTTCAAAGTGATCCGTTGGTTAGTTCGTTCAAAACGTCTAATATCCATCCACTATCAATCATCCTGTATATATGGTCATGAAAATATTATGAAATCCATAAAAGGCAAGTTTCCTCGAAAACTGTGAGAGATACGGCAACAATGTATATAACTATTAAGTAGCATCTCTATGAGATCTGCACTTCTACTTCCTAGAAATTTTTGGTAAGTCTTATAGTTTTCGAGATATTGACTGAAAAGTGGTTTTCACATTTTTGCCAATATCTCGAAACTGATAAAACTTAGATGGAAACTCTTTAAATAAAAAAGTTGTCTTATTCTTTGGTCCACATAAAAGCTTATATTGACTTTTGTTCCAAAGGCCGTAATAAGGGAGGTATTGAGGAAAATATAAAAAATGGCAAAAAAATTTGAGATTATAAAATTCCGAGTTTAAAGTCGGAATTTAGTTAAATTCCGAGTTTAAAGTCGGAATTTAGTAATATTCCGAGTTTAAAGTCAGAATTTAGTTAAATTCCGAGTTTAAAGTCGGAATTTAGTTAAATTCCGAGTTTAAAGTCGGAATTTAGTTAAATTCCGAGTTTAAAGTCGGAATTTAGTAATATTCCGAGTTTAAAGTCGGAATTTAGTTAAATTCCGAGTTTAAAGTCGGAATTTAGTTAAATTCCGAGTTTAAAGTCGGAATTTAGTTAAATTCTGAGTTTAAAGTCGGAATTTAGTTAAATTCCGAGTTTAAAGTCGGAATTTAGTAATATTCCGAGTTTAAAGTAGGAATTTAGTTAAATTCCGAGTTTAAAGTCGGAATTTAGTTAAATTCCGAGTTTAAAGTCGGAATTTAGTTAAATTCCGAGTTTAAAGTCGGAATATTAAAAAAAAATTTATGTGGCCCTTCTACGCCTTCGTAATATTCTTACTTTGTTAATTTTGTAAATAACAAAAATAAATTTGTATTTGTCTACTTATTGTATTACTCATTAGTTTGGCATATCATGTCATACATATATACATTTGACAAAATTTTAACCTACATTTGGTTAGATATACAGTGATCGGCAAAGAGTTCGCAACATATGGGAAAATTTTTTATTAGCGGAATATTGAAAAATCTTTTTTGGGGGATTGGATGTGCATATCCCATAACCTTAAAATCGATTTTGACATACGTCACGTGACCAATGGTATGGCGGGAAAGTTGAAAAAACCAATATGAAATCATCATAAATCAGATAAGTTGATTAGATATCGAAAAAATTCCAAGAATAAAAAGTGTTTAGAATTCCATTAGAACCTTTAATACAATGTTTGGGATATCTACTTAAAAAAATATAAAATCGAATATTTTTGTAAATATTTTTTTACCGAATTAAAAATTTCCATATTTTTCCTTTCTTAAAGCTTCATTAAGGTAAAACTGACATCTGGTGACCACAACTAGAAATATTCTTTTGTTTTTCTGACAATTTGGAGCAATAATTTAAAAAATTCGTTTACACTTGGATACCAGCTGTTGCAATAGTCTATTTCTAATAACCTTATCGATATTTTTTATATCGAAATATTCTATTATGTTAAGAAATCCTTAAATTCCTTAATCCAAAGCAAATTTTATTTATAACCGTAAAAAATAATTTAAATTTTTATTAATTTTTAGATTTTCCTCGCACGGTGTAGCTTATTACTTCTAATGAACATTTAAACCATTAAAAGGCATGCCCATACCACTAACTATTTTACTTTTTTTTTAGGTAAAACATAGTTAAAACTACTTTTTAGATATTTTATCCTCCGGTCTCTTCAGGCGTTGTAGCTTTAGAAACTTGCGGCGGACACTAGCCTTCGCGTAACATAAAATATCGATCTCTTTTAACTTGCGTCACGTCCATTTTGTTTTCCTTACTTTACGTTAAAACGTAATTTAAGGCTTAGCAGTACTGTATATACATTTGGGGATTTAAGAAACAATTTTTTTATTTCTTTATGTCATACCACTACATTATTGTGTTTTTATACCTTAGATACCATCTACAAAATGGATTACTTTATGCCCGTGCGGGCATTAAGTGTTGCATTAAGTGTGCATCTTGTTCCATTTTTGATTTTTGACTTTGACAAATTAAACATTTTAATAATGTCAAGGTAATGTCGCATGTAAAAAGAAAAAATTGGTAAATCAAATTAAATTAAAAAAAAATATTTATTATTCAAAACGAACTGGTATGACATAAAATTTTGTATATGCACCACGGGTACTAATAGATATACCTGAGGGCGACAGTCTTATAAAGCCGAGGGCCTCTGGCCCGAGGGTTTTTAAGTCGCCCGAGGGCGTAATCATCTACTTAGTACCCTTGATACATAAATAACTATTACGTACCAATAGCGTGACCCTTTTGTGAAAAATGGAAACAATCATGTGTTATGTAGGAAATGTCAATCACTTCGCTAAATCTTCTGGCAGGGTCATCAGGAGCATTAAATAGTTTTATAAATGGTTGTATCACGACGGTAAAGTCATCTCTCTTATCGTATCTGCCACTGTAGACCTAAAAGAAAATGGATTTTTAATTCTTCTTTAGTTCGCTTTTCTAAAAAAAAATTCTTACAGCTTATTGAAAAATAATAAATTTTGAAATGTTTAGAAAAACTGTTCAAAATTTATTATTGGAAAAAGCATATTATACAGTAAATAAATATTTTCAAAAAAGTAGTCCATTCTCCAAGAGACCCGTTTCTATCAAACAAATAAAAATCAAAACAACACAAAGTCAGCGTCTCGTCAAATCCATATTTAATTAAAAAGGTTACATATGTTTCGCCCAATAATATGGGCATCATCAGACCTAAAAAAATTTTAACATAAAACATCCAATAAAAAAACCCAATAATTTTTCTTACCTAACATTTAAACACAAAATTAAAAAAATTATAAATAATTAACCACGTTATCAACTTTACAAAAATTAAGAAACAAGTAACAATAACCAAAGAGTTTACGGTAGGGCCAAGGACTTGGTGGTAACTCGGTGAGAACAGATAATAGCCCACACCGAGAAAATTAGTTTACTAAATTTCTTTGCTGAGAAGAAATTAGTAAGAATGGCAAATTATTTAGTTAAAGTACCAAAAAAAACGTGCAACTTTAGCCTATTAGAGTTTTTGTAACAACTAAAATAATTTTGCTATAGAAATCTATTAAGGTTTAGTATTATTTTATTTAATTTAACTAAATAGCATATTGAAAACTAAAAAAGCTTCTTGCTAAATAGTTTCTACTATCGATCTATTAGATACAACTCTAAATAATATTTAGTCTTACTGGTCACCAACTTTTTTAGTGGATTTAATAATATCTCCATTAAATTCTACTCAGACGAAGTAGTATGTTTTACTACATTACCAGGCAAGGTAATCGTTCGTGAAGAGTTGGAGTCTCTTCGCGTACTCGAATAGCCACTATTACACGTTGGCTCCGACATGGCGGCATTAACATTTAGCTTTTCTCAGATTATGGATACCTGAATTTCCTCTTTTGTGTTTGTGTCATGATTATTTCATATTTAGTATTTGGGTAAGTTGAAAGTTAACAGCAAGTACCTACAGTGAATATACGGCACCCTGCATTCTATTTGGTCCTGATGGGATATTTCATAACCAATTATTCCTTTATTTTAGTATCAAAATGGAATTTAATCCAAACGATAGAGCCGACGCCATATTGTTATGTATATTTTGGAGCTTGGAGCAATGTTAAAATTTTGGCAAACAACTATTTTCATAGTCTTACGAACGCTTGATGTCATTCAGAAATTAAAACAATATTAATAATAGGTAAGTGCCATTAATTTTTAGATGTGATTACGAGGGTGTTTTTTTGGTTATATACATATGTGGATTTTCAAAGAATTCAAATTTAAAATACAGTTTTTGAATATTACAGCACAGTAAAGGGAAATACTTTTTTTTAATTAATGGAATTAATGGAACAAAAATCCTGTAGAAGTTATTGTCAGTGACTTTATTAAATAATAATATTTGGTCTCTAACCCATATCTATAGTGTTTTATATTTATTTGTTTTTGCAGAACCTTAATCTATACAAAACGTATTATAATATACAACTCTAACGTTTCAACGCCCATTCTGTTCTCACACAAAAATATCTAAAAATGTATTTTTCCCCCGTCACTGTGTCTAATTACAAAAAATCTGTTGTCTGTCAATTTAAAAAATCTTCTCGGTTAAGAGGTTGCACAAAACAAATACTACTGACAAAAATTTAAAAAAAATATAAAAATTTTAAAGTTTTTATAAGTCCCGATTTTTTAAATTTTACACAGGACGCCGAATGCATGGGACTTTGGCTTTATTATTTTAATGACCTCTAACTAAAAACTACTAATAAACTTTTACTAGGTAGGTATACATTAAATAAACAATTTTTTTAGACCTTGGATGCCCTAGAATTCTAGAAGAAAGAATAGCAACAAATACTATTTGATTTCAATGAGACATTGCAACTGTCTAGAAACTCCGTAGTGATGCAATTGATAGAACGTTCGACTGGTATTCAAGGGGTTCTGGGTTTAAAACTAAGCGGATGCATAAAACTTTTTAATTTTGAAAACTGTGTCTTCACGCCACTAACAATTTTTCAGTTGTATTTTTTAGCTGAAGTTCTAAAACCAAAAAATATTTAAACAAATGGTAGGTATGTACCTACTATAAATTATTTCTTCAATCTATATGTAGGTACATACTAGATTTGTGATTGATCTTGTTATTGTTTAAATTTGTTATTACTTAATAAATTCTATTGGAATAAAAATAAAAATTTACACCTATTTTCATTTTACCCGTTAAAACATGAAACGGTAAGGGCATTGTAACAAAAAAAAAAAATCTTTAAATCGCACGTTTAAACTTTTCAGGTTAGCTATAAGAAATAGTAGCTTTTGCAAATACATTAATCTAATTTAAGTAAGATCATCGATTTATTGTTACAATTAAAAGTATGTAACACAGCAAAAGAATAAGTTTAAATAGCATGGTAAGTATACCAAATACAGCTAATGCATTTAGTTTCAACTACTAAATGCCCTCCTATTTTTAATAGGTAATATGTTTAAAACTACTAAATACTTTTAGCCAGCGCAACTAAAGTTTTAGTAGCTCCAACTATGCAGAAAACAGCAAGTATTTTTAGATGCAACCACTAGATAATTCTAGCAAAGTAGATTTAGTAAAATCAGCAAGTCATCTAACCTGGGGCCTATTCTACTACAGATTTTAGTTCGGTTAACTAAATATCGAGTTATTTTAACTAAATTTTTTTCTCGGTGCACGCTCCAATATCCTGCTTAAAAATCATAAAGAAGAAGACACTTCAGTCAAAGTCGTTGTACTATTTACGTGAAAAAGGTGGGAAAAATATGTAGTTATAAGTATATTTCGTCGCCCTATTGGTGAAAGGTTGTAATCCACAAAAAATTTTTTTGAGTTATCACTATACGCAACTAATAAAATGTCTAAATATTTTAACAGTGAATAAGTTTAACCCTCTTTACCATTTTAAGCATATTATAAAAAATTTGCTAAAAGTGCTAAGCCACAATTTTCATTTGTGAATAGTCTTAAATGACATAGAACTTTTCACCTTAGAAATAAACAATTTCTAACTAAAATAAAATTAGAGGTGAATGGTTCTAACCCTCACATTTCATGTTTGGACAGGAATTTTATTGGGTTAGATAAAGAATATCGGTTAGTATTAAGGGAATAATGGTACTACAAAGCAAGTCTCCTGTATTCCAAAAAAGCGTTGTTATAGTACAAACACTGGCAGACGAGCTAACACCTACGTTTACAGGTTAACTTCAGATCAGATGTCGTATCAAATTTGTCAGAAATTTGTTCTAGCCACTATTAACGTATCTGGTAAAACAGTAAAAACCGCACTTAGTAAACAGTGTGATTCTGGAATAGGTCAACCTGATATGCGTGGGAGAAAAAAATCCACCTCAAAAAAAAATCTGAGCAGGTTAAAAATATAATAAGAGATCATATCAAATCCATTCCTGTCGTTTCTTCACATAACTGCAGAAGCACGGCAAAAAGAAAATATCTTCCACAAGGTTTGTCTGAAAGCAGACTTTAGGAAGACTACAAACGTTACTGTGGAGAGCTGAATGTAGTGCCCAAAAATTTTAGTTACTACAGGAAAATTTTTGTAACGAAATTCAATCTCGGATTTTTCCGCCCTCAAAAAGATCAGTGCGATTTCTGTAAGTACAAAGTTTGAAGGTTTAGATAACGAGGGCAAACTAAGCTTATAGGAACAATATAATGACCATATCAAAAGAAAACCAGAATTCAGAGATCATAAACAATCAGACAAAGAAAGATCCAAAGCAGATAGTACTTTTGTATGTTATACCATGGATATAGAAAAATACTTATCACACCTTCACTTTATGTAGGCAAGTTGAACTATACTCAAAAATTAAAAACCTAGAACTTCTTGGTGTACGATTTATCAAACTCTGAGGCTACTAATTATATGTGGCATGAAGGGGTAAAGGGATCCTCAGAAATTGCTACTTGCTTGTGGAAACACATATCAACCTTAGAACCCTTTGTAAAAGAGGTAACATTTTATTCCGATACTGTTGCTGGGCAGAAGCAGTTTCGATGTTACCGATTGATGATTGTTAATCAGAAATATATGGAATCTGGCCATTCCGAAATGGAGTGTGACAGTATTTATTCTGCCATCGAAACCAGAGACACAAAAATTGATATTTACACACCCGAAGGTTGGTATACTGTTGTACGTTCAGCCAAAACTAAACAGCCTTTCCACTAAGTGGGTGAACTTAATTTTACTGATTTTCTAAACTATAAATATTTTTCTACCTTAGTTATAAAAAATCGCAATAAAAATGAAGCAGGTGAAACAATCAACTGGCTAAAAATAAAGTGGTTGCAGTATAGAAAAGAGGACCCCACTAGGATTTTTTTATAAAGAAATACTTTTCGACCTAGATTTTAAATTCATTTTGGTTAAAAAGGTTGCCACTAGAATGAAAAGCTCCCTAACTGATGATATCCAAGCACTTTACACAGGCCCATTGCCGATAGAAAAAAAAAACTAGATGGCTTAGTAAAACTGTGCAATTCAAAGTGCATTCCTGAAACATATCACACGTTTTATAAAAGCTTAAGATCTGCTAACGAAATTCCTTGGGACTCCTCAGATGAAGAAGTTGATTCCGAATTTAATATGTTATTTGGTGGTTCTATTTTTTCGTCTTATTATATTATCCTAATTGCTAAGTACTACACTGTGTTTATTATTTACAAACATAAACACTATTTTGATTTTGTTTAAACTTACATGTTATGTAGTTTTTTTGTAGTAAATAGTGCTAAGTCTAATAAAATTTGTAGTGAATACTTCTAAGCAACAATTTTTTGTTAGTAAAATATATATTTAATTTTTTTTTTTGTAAATGGTTTTTTAGTTTGTTTTTAAATAATAAAATAACATTTAACATTATAAAAGTTTTTTTTATGTTTAATATGCAAAATACTGTATTTAGACAAAACAAAAATATTATAAGTGCAGTTTTCTCAGATTTTGCTTTCTGTGGATTACAATTTTTCACCAATAGGGCGACGGTTTACGTATCCTTACCTGTGTTAACGACGTTTTCAATTTCGAACCCTATTTAATTTTTAATAATATAAACGATTAATACGTAAATATACTCATAAACTCATAACCACCTATTTTTCCCGCCTTTTTCATGTAAATAGTACAACGACTTTGACTGACGTGTCTTCTTCTTTATGATTTTTAAGCGGGACATTAGAGCGTGGGCTATTATCTGCCCTCACCGAGTTACAACCAAGTCCCTGGCCCTACCGTAAACTCTTTGGTTATTGTTACTTGTTTTTTAATTGTAATGTTGATAAGGTGTGTAATTATTTATTAATTTTGTGTGTTAGGTAAGAAAAATTTACGGGTTTTTTCTATTGGATGTTTTATGTTAACAAATTTGTAGGTCTGATGATGCTTATATTATAGGGCGAAACATAATTATGTAACCTTTTTAATTAACAACGGGATTTATAAAACCCAGTGCGACATCTTGCGTCCCAGTACGGTACCTTAGAAAAGGTCAGTCGTAAAGGGTTATTCTGTAAAAACAGAAAATTTTGCAAGATGCCCTCAAAACCGGTATAAGTGCCGGACCACAGATATTAATTCGAAAAGGTTTTGTCTGTTTCCTTCCGCCAAACCCATCCCCAGACGCGTTTCGCCGTTATTACGGCTCATCAGTGAGGCTCAGTTTGGCAGAAGGAAACAGGGCTTAAAGACAAATCACTTGTCAGGATCGATTATCAACGGGATTTATAAAACCCAGTGCGACATCTTGCGTCCCAGTACGGTACCTTAGAAAAGGTCAGTCGTAAAGGGTTATTCTGTAAAAACAGAAAATTTTGCAAGATGCCCTCAAAACCGGTATAAGTGCCGGACCACAGATATTAATTCGAAAAGGTTTTGTCTGTTTCCTTCCGCCAAACCCATCCCCAGACGCGTTTCGCCGTTATTACGGCTCATCAGTGAGGCTCAGTTTGGCAGAAGGAAACAGGGCTTAAAGACAAATCACTTGTCAGGATCGATTATCAACGGGATTTATAAAACCCAGTGCGACATCTTGCGTCCCAGTACGGTACCTTAGAAAAGGTCAGTCGTAAAGGGTTATTCTGTAAAAACAGAAAATTTTGCAAGATGCCCTCAAAACCGGTATAAGTGCCGGACCACAGATATTAATTCGAAAAGGTTTTGTCTGTTTCCTTCCGCCAAACCCATCCCCAGACGCGTTTCGCCGTTATTACGGCTCATCAGTGAGGCTCAGTTTGGCAGAAGGAAACAGGGCTTAAAGACAAATCACTTGTCAGGATCGATTATCAACGGGATTTATAAAACCCAGTGCGACATCTTGCGTCCAAGTACGGTGCCTTAGAAAAGGTCAGTCGTAAAGGGTTATTCTGTAAAAACAGAAAATTTTGCAAGATGCCCTCAAAACCGGTATAAGTGCCGGACCACAGATATTAATTCGAAAAGGTTTTGTCTGTTTCCTTCCGCCAAACCCATCCCCAGACGCGTTTCGCCGTTATTACGGCTCATCAGTGAGGCTCAGTTTGGCAGAAGGAAACAGGGCTTAAAGACAAATCACTTGTCAGGATCGATTATCAACGGGATTTATAATACCCAGTGCGACATCTTGCGTCCCAGTACGGTACCTTAGAAAAGGTCAGTCGTAAAGGGTTATTCTGTAAAAACAGAAAATTTTTGCAAGATGCCCTCAAAACCGGTATAAGTGCCGGACCACAGATATTAATTCGAAAAGGTTTTGTCTGTTTCCTTCCGCCAAACCCATCCCCAGACGCGTTTCGCCGTTATTACGGCTCATCAGTGAGGCTCAGTTAACGGCGAAACGCGTCTGGGGATGGGTTTGGCGGAAGGAAACAGACAAAACCTTTTCGAATTAATATCTGTGGTCCGGCACTTATACCGGTTTTGAGGGCATCTTGCAAAATTTTCTGTTTTTACAGAATAACCCTTTACGACTGACCTTTTCTAAGGTACCGTACTGGGACGCAAGATGTCGCACTGGGTTTTATAAATCCCGTTGATAATCGATCCTGACAAGTGATTTGTCTTTAAGCCCTGTTTCCTTCTGCCAAACTGAGCCTCACTGATGAGCCGTAATAACGGCGAAACGCGTCTGGGGATGGGTTTGGCGGAAGGAAACAGACAAAACCTTTTCGAATTAATATCTGTGGTCCGGCACTTATACCGGTTTTGAGGGCATCTTGCAAAATTTTCTGTTTTTACAGAATAACCCTTTACGACTGACCTTTTCTAAGGTACCGTACTGGGACGCAAGATGTCGCACTGGGTTTTATAAATCCCGTTGATAATCGATCCTGACAAGTGATTTGTCTTTAAGCCCTGTTTCCTTCTGCCAAACTGAGCCTCACTGATGAGCCGTAATAACGGCGAAACGCGTCTGGGGATGGGTTTGGCGGAAGGAAACAGACAAAACCTTTTCGAATTAATATCTGTGGTCCGGCACTTATACCGGTTTTGAGGGCATCTTGCAAAATTTTCTGTTTTTACAGAATAACCCTTTACGACTGACCTTTTCTAAGGTACCGTACTGGGACGCAAGATGTCGCACTGGGTTTTATAAATCCCGTTGATAATCGATCCTGACAAGTGATTTGTCTTTAAGCCCTGTTTCCTTCTGCCAAACTGAGCCTCACTGATGAGCCGTAATAACGGCGAAACGCGTCTTTTTAATTAAATTTGACGAGACGCCGACTTTGTGTTATTTTGGTTTTTATTTGTTTAATGATAATCTGTCATTGCTATTATTGATTCTAATATTTTAATTTTTGCTAAATTTTATTTTATGTTTAGTTAAAATGTTCACAAGCTTTTTGACATTAAAGCAGTGGCGGCTCGTGGGGTAGAGCCACAGTGCCATGGCACTACCTGCCCTCCTGTCTAGCGTCCTGCCCTTTACAAATTACCAAAACCTATTAAAATTAATATTCTCGTTTTTAAAGCAATTAGCAAAATAATTTTAAAATGAAACACAGTCGGGTGCAAATTTCCATCTAAAAGGAAGCGATTATGCGTAAAATGGTAACGTAGCTTCCGCGCCAAGCGCGACGAGGCACACAGGAGGTGACGAAACACCATCACCTCAATAAAAAAACGTTGAAAAATGACCTTGAATGCAAGCAGGCAAAAATCTCGACGGGTAGCCAGGCTATCTTCGTTTGACCGTTTCATGTTAGACGTTTCACAAACAGCTGATGTTCGCGTCGCGTCCCGATTTCTTTTCGTTTGGCCGGCGGCTGATTTAATGTAGGGTTAACGAACTTTTTATTTTAGAAATACACAAGTAATGAATACTATTAGATTTTTAAAGGAAACTTTATGGAAAAAATACTTGGGTGTGCGGTTGTGATGAATCTAATAGACTATTTTGTTTTATGTGTGTTTTATTTGGTGGGAAGCAAACTTGGTCCCAAAAAGGTACAGATGATTTGGTCCATTTCTGGGACAAAATGAAGACACATGAAAAATCGAAGGTACATTTAAACAATATATTATTATTTAATTTCAGTATGCTTGGTAAAATTAACATTAAAACTCAATTAAATTCTGCATATCACAATGAAATAATGAAGAAAAACGAACAAATTGATAAAAACAGATACATATTAAACCAAATTATAAACTGCGTTCGGTTTTGTGGTGCATTTGAGTTGGCTTTGAGAGGTCATGACGAAAAAGAGACGTCGAAAATTAGGGGCATATTTCGTGAATTAATAAATTTCAGCTCAGAATTAGACAAAACTCTTAAAGATCATATTGAAAAATCGAAAGTACTTAAAGGAACATCAAAACCCCTACAAAATGAACTTCTGGACTGTATGTTAGATGTGTATTATGATGAAGTCATAAAAGAAATAAAGGACTCTCCGTTTATCGCAGATGAAACCACTGACATTGCTTGTGTGTTTCAACTTGTTATCGTGTTTAGGTATATTCAAGATATGATTGTAAATTCATAAATTAAATTAGGTGCCTTTTTGCTTATTTTTCCTACTTTAAAAGCAAGAACTATTAACAAAAAAGGGCGTGGCACCCAAAAGGGTTTACCTGGCCCTACTTCACTAAAATGGCACGAGCCGCCACTGCATTAAAGCATATTGATTAAGTGCGTATATCGGATTGTGGAAAAGACAGAATGTCACTTTTCGCTCGAATTACAAACAGGGTTTTTTCTACAACCGGTGTTTTTATAGAAATGTTAAAAATTCCTTCTTTAGTGGTGAAAAGCAAGGCGAAGTATGGTATTAAATGTCTGTATTTGATGACATAATAATATGTAATACTTTGAAACAATTAAATTATTTAGTCTTCTTCTGGGTAGACATTTGTTGACTTCTTTAAATTGTCTTGAACAAACCATCCGTTGATATACCTTGGTGGCAGTTTTCAATTAATGTATCACATAAATTATACTTTTCAAAACTTTCCATTATCTGATAATTATAAGAATACATTTATTTGACACAAATAGCTGTTTTAAAAACGATTTGACACATCAAATAATTAGGTGTTTATATTTGCTGATAGCAGCGGCAAGCATGGCCCCTATGTCCAAAACATAATATTCGCCTGTGTTATGCGAAAGCTTTGTAATAAATTCCTTACACTATCAGGTTTAGCCGGTCCGGTTTTAAACCTGAAGCAAACCGGCAGGTAATGGATCATTCGTTTAAATATAGCTGTTTAGACTATCAGGTTCAGGTTCGGTGACCGGTTGCAGCCGGATGGGTCGACTGGAGCATCCGGTTCCCTGACGCCGGACGAATGGATGGTGGGGTATTGCAGCTTATGTGCGCGTTTACACTTGTCCGGTTATGGTCTTCAGGTTTAGTCTGTGGTAGTGTATTCTTTGTTTTAACTCTGGCGAGGAAGGTGCGAACGCTTACCTGATAGTTAAGCTAAGCATTTCTTTTGGACTGATGCAATTCCTCATTTTTGTATTTTGACGCTGTATAACTGGCTGTAATTTCTTTGCTTTTTATGCTTTCTATACATATACCACAAAGCTATAACAGCATTACGATCCATCATCGAAACGTGAACTAAAGTTTATTAATAAGGACAATACCGGACCTGATGAAAACCTGATCGGATTCGGATATTTTTATTTTTACTTTAGGATTCTGTCCGGTTTAAAACCCTACCGGCGAACCTGATAGTGTGAAAGAGGCCTAAGTAGCGCAAAAAAGAGTTACTACCAACCAATTTTTAAATAGTTTTCCGTAACTAAAGTTGGTAGTTTGTATTTTATTTAACCCAATAATTTGGGTACAAATGTGATTTATAGATAATGCGAATTATTTACTAAATATAAATTTCAACGACCTTTACCTACTATAATGAAAGTTTCCGAAAACCATAGGTTACAATAAATATACCTAATTTTTTTATTCCTCTTCGTAACCAAAGTTGGTTAAATGTGGTAATTGTGGTTTATGTATGTATATTTAAATGTATTTTATTTTCTCCACGACCATTACTGAATGCAATAATTCCAAAATCATTTTTGATAATAGAATGTAAAAATTCTCGCTCTTGAGTTGGAATATTTATTCTGAAACACTTGCTTCTTATGCGTTTTGCGTGTATTTTCATTCCATAACAAGATACGGAATTAATATTCTGTAATTGAAATAAACGACATAGGTTGCCATGAATTTCGAAACTGTCAGTGTCAGATAAAAATGGCCGCGTTGTAATAATTATTTTCAGACAAATTTTAGTGCAAGTCAAAAAATGAGTAAAAAATCGGATGAATCAGATATGGAACTGGATGGTTGTGGAGAAAATATAGTCTGCTACTCGGTTAGAATGAAAATTCGATACTCGTGGTTCCTCACGCTCGCGTTCGGAATCTTCCACTCGGATCGAATTCTTATTCCAACCTCGTTACAGAATCTACTATTCGACATCTGGCAAATACCATCAACGCATACTTTTGTGTCAAAAGTCGCAGGTACAGTAGACGTTTCTTTGTTATGGTTTCTATGGTAAGTAAGCGAGTGTTTCGGCTACTTTGTCGCTCGGCGAGCGACAAAGTAAAAAAATGCTCGCTCCTCGAAAAAGTGCAACTTTGCGCTCGGTTGTAGAAAAAGGAATTGTGCGAAAGCCTATAGTTTGTCATATCAACAAGAAAAAGTAAATTTTTTACTTACTTGCACTAACGACATTATACCTAGAATTTGATAAGACCAAAAAAAAAAGTTTAAGAAAAGTATACAGAAATCTAGAGAGAACTAATATAAAAAAAACATGCATTTCTTCTCTCCAGTTATGTCAAAAAGTTACTTGGTGAGAGATAGAATTTTTTAAATAAACATGAAGTTCTGGAAAAATAAAATTAATATGGAATAATAAAGACACTATTAAAAATTTTATTGCAGCAATCTGTATTTTTATACTTAAGGGGGAGAGAAATAATTACTCTCCTTACACCGCACAATTCCCTCATACATATCCTCTTAATAAATAAAATAACTTACCAGTTCTTCTTCAGCTTTCTGATATTCTCTGGTAAGACTAATCATAACGTCCAGTGGATTTAACCCTCGATGGAAGCAAACACAAAACAGAGTGTGGAACAGGCGACACATCATGGTTCTTTTGATCCTAACACTAATTGATACGTCTAAAAGTTGAAAATAAATAATTATTTACCGCAATTTATTTCATCAATATGGAATAACAATTTTTTTAATAAATTTTTCGTTAAGGGGCGCAGTCGAAAAAATGAAATGATTCAAGAGTTTTCTAATTTTGACAAATAAGTACACAAAATTAAAAAGGAACGGGGTATGATAAATAACCATCTTCCTACCATAGGAGATGTGTGCTTTTTTGTTACATTGTTAACGAGTAAACTTCAATTTTTAAAATTCATAATTATGAAGTAGGTATGGTTTCTTCTATTTAACCAGCCATTTCCATTTAATTTAGGAAGCTAAATTGAAAAACTTATAGTATTTTATCTTAGACAACAAACGGAATTTTAAGTGTCAGAGGTTTACCTAACTATACAGGGTGATTCACGTTGAGTGGCCCATTAGAAGATCTCGGAAACTAGGAAAGTTATAATTCTAAAAATTTGGTAGCAGGTATAATTGGCTTTGAACTTTTAAAATATCATATTTTGACGTTTGTATTACTTCCGGTTGTAATAGCTAATTTTGGTATTTTAAATGGAATACACTGTATATTTTAGCATTTTTGGATACCTTATAGAAACCTAAGTAACTTTTGTTAACGATGATTTATACCTTTTTTCATTTTTTTTGTAAAAACCTTAACGTAAAAAAGTTCAGTAATTTTGAAGATAATAAAGTTAAAAATTTTAAATTTTGTAAGCTTTTTAACTAAAACATAGATGTTTAGATTACATTACTTAGGTTACATGTTTTGCATACAGGGGATTTTTAAAAGTGTGCCAATTTGGCAATTTAGGTAAATGTGCAAAAGTCAATTTTTGTAAATGATAGGTACACCCTCCTTTTTATCTGAGTAACATAACGTGTAGATAATCAAATTTCGTATCTAAATGTCTAATATGCCTTCTTTACAAAAATAATGTCTTATGCATTTAACACAAACACATATTTTAAGATTTTTTTCAAATTGATCATAATTCGAAAACGATTAAAAATATTAAACATTTGGATTGGAAATTTGATTCATTACACGCTACTAAGATAAAAAAAAATAGGGTGTTCCATTTGCAAAAATGGACTTATGCACATTTAGCTCAACGGCCACATTAGCACACTTTTAAATAACCCCTGTATGTAAAACACATAAGGAAATGTAGTCTAAAGATCTACGTTGTAGTTAAAAGACTACAAAATTTTAAATGTTTAGTTTTATTATCTTCAAAATTACTGCTAAAACTTTCTTCTCGGTAATATAAAAAAAAAACGGTTAGAGATCATTGTTTACAAAAGTTACTGATAGTAGGGGATCCGACCATAGAACGACCATCACCCATCGCGCTACGGGATAAAACATGTTTTTATATAAAATTTAATATATGTCAAAAAATATATTTCGTGAAGGTTGACTGAAAATTTTGGTGCAAAGTATTTTTAATTAAAAATTAAAAAATGATTTTTTTAAAACATTGCACTCATTACGTTATGTATTAAATTGCATCTTAGTGGTACAGGAGATATTGACCTTTGTCGCACTAATGGGCCACCCTGTAGTAAATATCAAGCAAAGTTTTAACGCATTTAGGTTAGGTTCTGTCATATTTGACATATATTGCATACAATTTATGTCAAATATGATAAAACCTAACCTAAACGCTAAACGTTTACAAAAAATAATTTTTTAATTTGTAATTAAAAATACTTTGCACCAAAATTTTCAGTCAACCTTTACGAAATATATTTTTTGACATATTAAATTTTATATTAAAACATGTTTCATCCCGTAACGCGATAGGATAAGGTCGGATCTTAGACTATTAGGTTTTAATAAGGTATCCAAAAATACTAAAATATACAGGGCATTCTATTTTTCTATTTGAAATATCAAGTTGACCATTACTTCCGGAAGTGATACAAACGTCAAAATATAAAATTGGAAAAGTTCAAAGCCATTTATGCCTGCAACCAAATTTTTACTCTTTTCCTTTTTTGAGATTTTCAATTAAGCCACCCAACGTGTCTGCACGCTGATTAACATTTTTCACTTATATTTAAAACAGACATAAAAAAAAACACCAAATATAAAAATTATTTATTTTGTTTTTTTCCAAATTGTACATTTCCGGAGAAAATGTAATAGCTATTTACCTAACAAGTGCGGAAAATGAACTTTTCCGCACGAGTTTGCCGTTCACCGAACGACGCGTAGCGGAGTTCGGTTAAGCAGCCGAGTGCAGGGAAAACATTTTCCGCACGTGTCAGGTACAATAGTTTTTCTACAGACTTGCGGACATAAGTAACACATATTTCAAAGAAATTTAATAATTTTTAATTAACTATAACAATCACATAATATACGAACAAACCCGCACTAGTGTGGAAAAATCAATTTTCCGCACTGATATCCGTGCGGAAAATTGGTTTTTCCACACGTCTGTAGAAAAATACTTTTTTAAACCTTTTTGTCATTTTCATCTTTTTTCATTAAATTGTCCGAATTATCTATGGTGTGAAATAAAAAACAATGTTTTAAAAAAAAAATAATAACCCTTTTTTCGATTATTATTATTATTATTATTATTATTATTATTATTATTATTATTATTATTATTATTATTATTATTATTATTATTATTTAAGTACCGTGCGAGCAAAAACTATTTACATCAAATAGGGCTTGGATTAAAAGGCTTGGTTTAGGTCACAATGATATGGTGTCGATATATCTAACCAAATCTAGGTTAAAATTTTGTCAAATTCATATTGACAATAAAATAAGTAGACAAATACAAATATATTTTTGTTGTTTACAAAATTAACAAAGTAAGAATAATATACAGAAAGGAAAAGAAAAATAATTACATAAATTGCTGAAATTGGCCATTGATCTTCCCACGTCTTGGGACAGGCGTCTTAAATAATTTGTTGGCGTATTTTGTATTATTTCACGAACGTTTGTATCAAGTTCTTCTTTTTTTACAGATGGTCTTCCTGCTCCTTTTTTGTGTTTGATAGAACCTGTTTCCCTAAACACAGCCACGGTTTTTTTCAAGCAATGATAAAAATCCCCAGCAATAAAAGCAACGTTAGGAAAACGTTCGTGAAAATCGTCCATGAACAAACCGGATTGTATTGCCACTCACCATTTACTCTAACCCCGTTTCGAAAATACGCTTCAACCATGAATGTTTTGTGCTGTTCCGTAAAGCCCATTGTGTGAATTGTTCAAGAAATTGGAAAAATTAGCGATGAATCAAATTACTTGTAACGACAGGTATTAAGCTATACGGCTAAGCATTACGCCCTTAGATGCAAGGCTCTCTTTGATGCAAATAATTTTTGCTCGCACGGTATTAAAACAGATACTATAAACGTAAACGTTGCTAATGTGTTAAGGTAACTATAACTTAATTACTTCATTTTTTAATTTGTCGCTTTTAACAAATTTTAATGTGCAATGTATGTCCTAATTTTAACTAACTTTTTGTTAATAAAAATAAACAAATTATTAAACCTATAGGTTTCCTAATGCGTAATGGCTATTTTCTACTAATACATATTTTTTTGAATGCATCATACATAGGGTATAATACAAGTTATTGTCAGACATACGTTGGTTAATACCCAACTATACATACATATAAGTTTATTATGTCCTAGTTACTAGACTTATACAAGAAATTGTTGTAAATATTTCCTGAGAAACAAAACCGCAAATATATATTATTAAATTTAATAGTTTAAGAAAATTAATAATAATTACTGTTACGTCAAATGCTTAGAAACCTTATTAAGTTTTTTTATTTTTAGTTTTAAATACCTACATAGCATAAATTTTTTAGCATAATATTTTGATGTCAATAATTTTCAAAATCGTGTGATATAATAATATGGTAATTTTTGTACATTTATTTGTCTTTTAAATTAACGAACACAAAGTTAAATATTCCAAAAAATTTTGTAGGCGTTTGACTGTCCATAAATAAAATCACCAAACAGAACCAGTTATATTTTATGACTTTTATAATATCTGGGGCTATACTGTCTATCTTTCTATAACGATTAAAAAATATTTTTTCCAAACCACTGGAAAAATTCTAACTAATGTTTATAAATACCCAAAAAAATTTCTGGAAGGTTTTAAGAAAGTTTTCATTATCTGAAAAACTGGAAGTAGATGCATAGGTTGTTGTTGGCCAAATTTTAAATTGTAATTTTACAATATGAAATATTGCAAAAAAATTACATTTTTATGCCCCGTGGCGCATGTAGGTGATAGAGAAGTGCAGATTTTCTCATAGATAATTTTCATATATAATATCACAAGAGATAAAATTTTGTCGGCAAAATTTTCGAAAGGTATGAAAGTTTGTTGCTTGGCAATTTCGCGAATGACATTTTTGACAAAATCACGAGCCGTCAGGCGAGTGATTTTGTCGAAAATGTCATGAGCGAAATTGCTTAAAAGCAACAAACTTAAATAAATCCTTGAGAACAATTTTGCTTACACAATTTTTTCTCGAGTGGTATTCGACATGACTATTTAACTAGAAAAAAGACAAAATTTTGCCGCGGCAAAAATCACATGTGAATTTTGTCCAGGTAGGTGCAGGTAGTAATTTTGCCAGTAGAAGACCGGCCGTTGCTATGACATTTTGCCAGTGTAAAACACTCTAGTTAAATAGTCATTTAAAATTACTAATCCAAAAGTTTATATTTTGTTAAAACTAATAATACGTTTTACGTATACCTACATTAAGAGCAAACACGAGTTCGTCATTTCGTTTTTTGATCAAAATGCGGACTTGCTACCTTTATTTGCTTCTTAGCACTTTTCAAACTTCCATTTTTAATTGTTTACTTTCATCTTAAATTTTATATAATATAACGACTATAATCGCCTGTCAGCATGTGCTTACTATTTTAGTTAAATCGGGACAATGGGCATTTTGTTGCATTTATATTTTGTTAAAATAACCTTCTACCTTTACTTTAAATCCTATACAGACTGTCCGCGGATCGGGTTTACAATAGCACAAATGGATGAAAAATTTCATTTTTCGGAAAAAAATCATTCTTATTAAAAAGTTTTGCTTGTAAAAAAATTTTATTCACGAAGAGAAAATTTTGATTTTTTATACAGGGTTCGCAAAAACTTCAAAAACATGGTTTTTGTCCAAGAGTAATTTTTGACCAAAATGCCAATTAGAAAACTTATTTAGAATAACGTTTGTAATTTAAATCCGAGATCTAAAATAAATCTTCCATTTTTTTAGTGTTTTTAGTTTTGAGAGGTAAATGGAAATTTTGCGGCTCATTTAGCCAGCCGCTAAGTTTTTATTTTTATTAGCTCAAAAAAAGGAAAAAACCGAAAAGGAAAGAGACAGTGTTACTCGCAAATTTGTCCAATAGAATTTAATGTGTTTTGACAATGTTTACCTAGAATAAAAGGTTTATTTAGTTCAATGTTACGGTGCGGGCGAAAGTTCTTACAACTTTGTGATAGAGAAATTTAATCAAAGATACCCTAACATTTACGTCTCAAAAATGGGACTTCATAAATTATTAAGAAAATTTCAGCGAACTGGTTCAGTTTCCAATTAAAAAAAAAAACTATGATCAGAATGACGCAGCTTCAGCTACAAACATTATTCTAAATAAGTTTTATAATTAGCATTTTGCTCAAAAATGAAAAATAAAGGTAGTATACTCTTGGAGAAATCATGTTTTTGAAGTTTTTGCGAACCCTGTATAAAAGATCAAAATTTTCTCTTCGTGAATTGCATTTTTTGTACAAGCCAAACTTTTTATTAAGAATTACTTTTTCCCAAAAAATGAAATTTTTCATCCATTTGTGCTATTGTAAACCCTATCCGCGGACAGTCTGTATATTAAACCGCAGCTTATTGACATTATAAAACAAACATATGAAAATCCGCACGCTACTGTAGAATATAACTTTCAACATAGATTCAGCAATAATGTGTGGTGTGATATGTTAAATAGTCAATTAATCGGTCCATTCATAATCGACGATAATCCGACAAGACAAGTAGTATACTAAAATTTCCTACAGAATCACTTGCAAAACCTATTAGAAAATTCAAAGAAGAGACCTAAATAAATTAACAAAAACAACAAAATACTCAAAGTCAGGGTCCCACAAATTCATTTTGTGAGACCCTGACTTTGAGTATTTTGTTGTTTTTGTCTATTAGAAGATGTTCCCCTTAATATATGACAGAACTTGTATTTACAGCATGATAGAGTCCCTGCATAATACAGTTTACAAGAACGACTTTCTAAAACAATAACTTTCCAAACCGGTGGATTGGTCGAGGTGGTCCGCATAATTGGCCAGCTAGATCGCCAGACCTTAATCCTCTGGATTATTGGGGTGGATTAAATCATTGGTATATTCAAGTAAAGTAAACACTAGAGATGCATTTCTTGATCGAATAATAAATGCAGTAGCAACTATAACGCCAGGAATAGAACCCATATTTATAGGAACTTTTATGTTTACCTTATGTACCTAAAATATTGCCATTGCCTCCTGAATCACCCTGTATTTATTAAAAAGTTCAACTTGCCTTTCAAAGTTATTAGTAGAATCTATAATATTTTAATTAATTTGTCAGGTCAAGTCAGGATTTTTATATTCTAGAAATTTCTAATATTATGTTTAAGTTTATTCGATGATTTATTATTTATTAAAGCGTTGCACGATATTTACGAGTGATCAGTTAAAGAAATGTTGTTTGAATTAATGATATTTTGAGTTTCAATTACACCAGAATTGCTAAAAATTAAATTCTCATCAATATATAAAATGATGAATTATTTTAGCGAATGAACTTATTCGCGTCGGTTCAGATATAATAATTTGTTTTAAGCCAAAAGAAGATATAGATATATAGATTTTCTAAACAAAGACCATCTACACCTTTAATGTTAAGATCAACAATAAAGTCGCCAGTTATAATTATTTAATTAGTTAAACATTATATTTGTGGAAATATTTCCTCTAAAATTGAGAAATAATTATAGTTGATATTAGGAGATGTATAAATAATTAACTTTTTACTGTTGGTAATTGCTAACCCAAGACGGTTATTTGGTCGCCTTTTGGAGGAAACGAAATATTGATAAGAAAAAAATAACAAATGCGTCACTAGTGTTTGTTGTTAATAAACCCAATTCACTTACCTAAAACTGGAACTAAATTAACATACGTCCTAGGCAGATATTTATACAAGTAGTCCAGTGCTCTCATCAGTTTGAAAGCATGACTCTTGGGAGAGGATTCTTCTTTGTTGTAACATTGGGCGGAGCAAATGTCGTTTGCTCCAAAAAATAGAGTTATCATTTTCCAGTCTTCTTTAAAGTTTATAGTTGAATCGTCTTTTACCTTTTTAACCTGCATAAGTAGATTGATAGATTAATAAAAATAATCATTTAATTAAAAAATCATTCATATCTTTACGATTAATATATATATACATTTCTAACACTACTTGTTTAATCTCTTATTGCATCATTGTAACCGGAAATGTTCGGGTTACAATTCACTATACAGTGTGTCCCCGGATGGAGTTGACAAGAAAAAAAAAACTTTATTATTGATTTTACGACGAAAAGTTATTCTTTATAAAAAAATTCTGCTTATCGAGAAAATGAATTTACCATATAAAAATTTTAGAACAGATGTTGATAAATTAAGAAAACATAAAAATGCTTTAAGAGAGAAGTACCATTATTTATTATTTTAGACAAAATGTTCATAAAACAAAGTTGTTTATATTCCAAAATAAAGCCTAAATACAAAATATGAAATCTGAATTTTAATTTTAGTTTTTATTTTTTACAATAGAATTTATGAACATTCAAAATGAAAATCTGAGAGTGCTGACCTATTTATTTAATTTATTTCTAATTTGGAAAAATGTGTGCAGGTTGGAGAAGGATATGTTGATTAATACCTACATCAGTACATTTTGAATGTTCATAAATTCTATTGTAAAAAATAAAAAACAAAAATTAGAATTCAGATTTCAAATTTTGTATTTATGCTTTATTTTGGATTATAAACAACTTTGTTTCATAAATATTTTGTCTAAAATAATAAATAATGGTACTTCTTTCTTAAAGCATTTTTATGTTTTCTTAATTTATCAACTGATCTAAAATTTTTATATGGTAAATTCATTTTCTCGACAAGCATAATTTTTTTTAAAGAATAACTGTTCGTCGTAAAATCAATAATAAAGATATTTTTTCTCTTGTCAACTCCATCCGGAGACACACTGTAAATTTTGCTTTGTAACTAAATACACAATACACACAAAATAAGATTACTTGGTAAAAATATTCAGTAGGTACCCCAAAAACGCTTTTTACCAAGTAATCTTATTGTGATACTACAATTTTATCCTTCATCTTCAGTACCCCAAAAACGCTTTTTACCAAGTAATCTTAATCTTATTGTGATACTACAATTTTATCCTTCATCTTCAGTACCCCAAAAACGCTTTTTACCAAGACCAAGTAATCTTATTATGATACTACAATTTTATCCTCAAGGCTCATAATGTCTTACAGACATATGTTTGATAAGTTTTTTAAAATTTAAATAATCTTCGACACCTTCTTAGAAAGGTTTTTTCTTCTTTCCCACTTTTTCAAATACTCAGTTTGGTTTAACCATTATCAATTTTCTTCATATCATGTTTCTTCTACACTTTAAATTTTTTAAGTTCATAGAAGCTCCACTAAGGTTCTAATTTTCTGTTTTGCTAACACCATCAGCATAAAATAAAATTTTCTGTCTCCTGATGATGAACGTTTCTACGTTCGAAACATGTAAAGACCTTTAAATAATTTTTTATTCTATTAAATTTTGTGGACGAAGACTTTTAGTTTTTCTTTCTTTCCCATAGAAATATATGATGGAGCAGGAAGTTAGTTTTTTAAAGAATGTGACTCTAATATAGGAACAAAGCCCTAAAGGAGTTGTAGGGCACACCTTTTTATTAGAAGTCAACGAAAAGGTGGGTAGCCATACTAACTGGAATAGACCCTTCAGCAGCACTTAACCTGGGTTCGATCTCCTTTTTTTTTTTAGAAGTAAATGAAATTTTTGGATTATCTATTTTTTAACAGTCAGCGAAAAGGGTGACGGTAAAATACGGGATTATCTCACATCTCCGTATTTTCTGTCTTCCCTACCATAAAAACACATTTAGCATCTGGCATCACTGAGCTAACTTATTGGAATGAAAGGCTGAAACTAAATTCCACAAGTGTTGGTAACATGCTAACTACATTCTGATTAGATTTAGTGCTTGCCATGCAGAAATGTATTAGTACAGAATATAGTCTAGTCTGCCTGCCTATACGTTTAACACTTCGGGAAATTTGGCTGATTTACTGGGGTAACTATTGGTAGGTACAGAAGCCTTTATTGGTGTTCTATCTTAAATTTAGCAAACGTTTCTATGTTTTTCTTATTTTTGTCCTAAAGATAAATTTAAATGTATTCTTTTAATGGAATAACCAGTACCGTAATTACTAAAATTAAATAGCGAACTAATTTGAAAGTAGTAGGAAGCATTTCGATGGTTAAAGTGCAAAACCTCGTAAGTCAATTTTTATAAATTTTACAGGAGAAGCGAAAAACGAATTGAGAAATTTGAAAAAGTATTTTAAACAAAATTAGATGATTTGCTGAACCATTTTCTGGGGATATACAATAATATACATACTTTTTGAAAATTTTTGTTAATTACGAAAATCTACTTACGAGGTTTTAACTTTAAATATTTAAACTTGGAAAACTAGGTAACTCTAGTATCAAAACCTCGTAAGTCGAATTAAGAGATTTCTGAATTTAAGAGGAAGTAACCCCTTTTACCACAATGAAAATTGCCGAACGTTTTGCTGGTC
The DNA here is from genome assembly GCA_963969555.1 of Polydrusus pterygomalis. Taxonomy (NCBI): domain Eukaryota; kingdom Metazoa; phylum Arthropoda; class Insecta; order Coleoptera; family Curculionidae; genus Polydrusus; species Polydrusus pterygomalis. The sequence goes on from OZ018378.1 coordinate 113,774,643, forward strand.
AAACGAAAAGAAAAAATAAAAATTGGTATTTAGAAAATAAATTTTACTTTAAATACCCCATCCAGAAAAGTAAATGACGATCGAAAATATTCCCAAAATTTTTTTTAGAAATTTTTTTTATTTTTAGTAATTTTGTAATATCTTAAACAATTCTTTATTGGTCAAAAGCAAAATGACTTTCCCGGGTGTAGAATGTTGTACCAAACAATTTTTCTTAAAGCCATTTTTCAATATCGACCTTACTTTTTTCTCAAAAACGTTGGGCGCGTAAATCCACTTTACACGTTTAAATTCACTTTACGCGCCCAACGTTTTTGAGAAAAAAGTAAGGCCGATATTGAAAAATGGCTTTAAGAAAAATTGTTTGGTACAACATTCTACACCCGGGAAAGTCATTTTGCTTTTGACCAATAAAGAATTGTTTAAGATATTACAAAATTACTAAAAATATAAAAAATTTCTAAAAAAAATTTTGGAAATATTTTCGATCGTCATTTACTTTTCTGGATGGGGTATTTAAAGTAGAATTTATTTTCTAAATACCATCGATTTGGCAATCGTTCTTTTTAATAAATATGCTAACTACTTACACAGTATTAGTATATTTTAAACTATTGCTGTGATATACACTACTAGAAAACTTCAAGTTAAAGTGGAATGTTATGTGAATATGAGAGAGGTATTAATTATCTGCTACAAAAATGCAGGAAGTATTCAGTAATTCAGTATCAGTAATTCAGTAAAATTTGGAATTTCGTTTGGTTTGAACGTTGTACCGCGCATTTTCGAATAATTTTACGTAGGTATATTTCATTTTATCTCATTAACTAATTAATTATTGCATTTAAAAACGCCACAATAGGGAACTTTCCAATTTTTTTTTTCAATAATATGATTTAGTTAGGCCTAAAAAAAGTATTCCCCAATTAATACTCCTTAAAAATCAAAAATAACTTGGTAAAAATTCTTTAAAGTTTCGCGCGTGTCGAAAGCATTTCAAACGATCTCAAGCGCGCGAAGCCCGATGACGTCATATGGTATGACAGTAGAATGACTTTTGGTCATCAGTCATCCTGACACTCCTGACAGGTGCCGAGCGACCCAATTTGCATTTGGATTGCCGTGTGTTCGTGTTATTGTATTGTTGTTTAAGCTATCACCTGCATTTAAACAGGTCCTGTGGCTTGACGCGTGGATGTCAAATCTGACAAATCATCAAATTTATTGAAAACCTATAACCTATTTCGTGGATGTCACACACAAATCTGACAAATGAAACCATTTGACGTCACGACTACTAACAGCGCGTTTTTACCCGCTTGGAATAATTTGAATTTTGGGGCATTTTTAAATCTTTCTAGCGGTCTTTTGGGACGAAATATGTTGTTTTTTTTGCTGCCATATGTTTAATGACAATATGTACTTATGATTTATAGAATTTTTTCCCCATTTAAAATTTTTGTCAAGTTCCCTATTATTTTAAATGGTTTGTTTTTATTGGGTTTTAGTAAAAAATTAAAAGGCTGGTATAGAGTACGTGGTATCTCTAAAAAGTGCGCAAAAAATGCTACGAAAAATTCCTGAGGCTTAAATATGACGATCTAACCCAACTTACCTTTTCAGAGATACAGTAGTAGTATCAAAGTTTTGGTTATAGTTTTTTACTTTTTATAATATTTTTTTTAATAGTTATTTGTGTATTGTCACAATATTCGGCTAAGGGGGGGGGGGGGGGGGGTTTATGTGGTGAAAAATTAAATTATAATTCCAATTTTATTGTAAAATTGAGATTACCTGCAATACCTTGCACACATTTAAAACGGAAGAACTTTTTTGAACCGCTCTGTATTAAACGTTTGAATAAACATTCTTATTCTCTGACATTTTTTACCTAAAAAGGTATACGTTGTAAGATTTGATTTAAGCAGTTGTATTTGAAATATCGGGATTAAGAAAATTCACTTCATGTATGACGTGAAATTAAAGTAATTGTAAAAAAAAAACAATTATATAAATGTGTTATTAATTTTATTCTCTGGTAAAACCAGTCAATAAAATATTTATCAGCAACAAAAATTTAATTTAATTTAATATTTTAATAAATATTCAAAATGACCTCCATTTTCGTGTGTACAAAGAATAATACGTCTTAAAAAATTAAATAGAACTCTCTGGAGTATTTCGTCACCATTTCTCAAAGCGTCAATTCCAGAACAACCCGAACAAATGTATCCTTAAGTCATTTTATGTATTTACTAGCCTAGAATACACAAGGGTTTTCAAAGTTCCCCAAAAAAAGCAATCCATCGGGTTGATATCAGGGGATTGAGCTGGTCAATTTGCTGGTGCATCATTGCCGCTACCTATCCATCTACTTGGATACTGTTCGTTCATAATCACATCTGTTTAACGAGAAATGCGGAGGAGCACCGTCATGCATAAACCACATTTCTTTTCGAAGTTCCAGGCAGTCAGGTGATCTAATAAGTTTCGTAATTCGTTTCGCAGACATTCCACATAATTTTCGCCATTTAGTCGAAGTGGTAAAATGACAGGACCATTAATGAAAGTGTCTATGATTCCTGCCCACATATTGATCTTAAACTTATGCTGATAATGGATTATTTTAGTCGCATGGCGATTTTCTTCAGCATAGACATATTCATTGTGCAAATTAGTTATGCCACTCCGCGTGAAACAAGCTTCATCTATGAATAAAATTCTTCGTCTAAAGTTCCTATCTTGATTTCTGTGTTCTTGGATAAACCAGTAAAAAGCCAAGCGTGTTTCAAAATCACTGGTCGCCCTATTAACAGTAGCTCTAAGCCCGTCTGCTGCTGAGTTTAGGATTTTCTTCAATCCTATTTAGAATATGGTCTCCAAACGCTGGAGTACTTACCGTATACAGGGTGGTCCTTAAGTACATCAAGAAAATCTAGGATATGATTCCTGGCATCAATTTAAGTTGAAAAGTTCATATGGACTTATGCCCTAAAATGCTTACCCTCTAAGATACAGGGTGTTAAAATATTTTCCATTTTCCATTAAAACTACCATTTTTTTCAAAAACATAGTAGAGACAACTTTTGTTCCGCTTATATCAGTAATGCATAAAAATGCATCAGAGTTAAAAAAAACAGTGGCGTATCACATATTTTCACAAAAAAAATATTGATGGTATCTTCATGCACGCCACTGGTGGAAGTAGGCAAACCCTTTTTTAACCAAAAAGTGCAGTTTAATACGAAATCAATCGACATCAATTTTTAATACCGTATCTTCAAGGAGTTTCGAAGTTTTAAAAAAACAATTATTTTTTAAAAATATTTTAACACCCTGTATCTTAGAGGGTAAGCATTTTAGGGCATAAGTCCATATGAACTTTTCAACTTAAATTGATGCCAGGAATCATATCCAAGATTTTCTTGATGTACTTAAGGACCACCCTGTATATGTGCACGACCCTAATTAATAGAAACAGGCGCAAACCTACCTGTTTCACGAAGACGTCTTTCAACTGCCGCGAATGTTTTATGATTTCTTAAGCGACGATTCGGAAATCTTTCACTGTATACTCTGCTAGGTTCTAAATTATTTCCTTGGCAATATCTTTTTTTTTTTTTATTTTACGTCGGCCTATTTCCGCAACGAGGCCAATCACCGACGCCAGGGAATTTGTCACACACTATCTGGTAATTTTGCCGAATCCCTCTTTGTCGAGGGTAGGGTTCTTTAACGTGCCAACATCCATGACACGGGACTCACAGTTTAACGTCTCTTCCGAAACACGGTGCACCTCTTAAAACTAAATTCCAAATTTTAACATCGACGTTGCCGGCCCCGGGGATTGAACCCGGGACCTTCGATCCGTGAGGCCGCTGCACTGACCACTAGACCACAACTTGGCAATATCAAAAACCAATATATCGATCATGTCTGCGTTGGTATACTGTAAGGCCATGACGAAAAACTATATAAAAATTGTTTGACCTTTCAAATGTATGCTTGAAAGATTTTTTTAGATTTGATGTAACACCAGTCAGTTTTTAGTGGCAGTTTTTTTTTTAATTTAGGGCCTTCCCTTTAAATTGTGTTCAATTATTATAATAATTTAGACCTGGCCATACACGAAGTGCATTTTTTAGGTAAAAGACATTGAAGAATAGAAATATTTATTAAAAGTTCAATACAGAGTGGCTCAAAAAACTTTTTTCGTTTTAAAAATATATGCAAGGTACTGCAGGTGACGCCCTCTAAATTTTACATTAAATTGAGAATAGATTTTAATTTTTCACCCCACAAAACCGAACATTGTGACAATACACCAATTACTAAAAAAAACAACTATTTATGAAAAAATAAAACCAAATTAAACTTTTGCCGCTCTGTATCTCCGAAATCATCCACTTTTGGACTGAGGTAAGTTGGATTAGATGGTCATATTTTAGCCTCAAGAATTTTTGGTAGTATTTTTTTTTGCACCTTTTAGAGACACATATACAGGTGTGCCCACGGATAGAGTTGGGAAGAGGAAAAACCTATTTATAAGTAGATAGAAGAAAAAGCCATTTTTATAAATACGTCGGCTTGTGCTGAATCTACAATTTCGAATATCAGATTTGCAACTACTATACAGGGTTCGTCAAAAACAACATTTTTACTTTTTAGGATTTTTTTTTAATTCCTTAATTTATTAAATAAATTTAGCTTGTGCTAAAACTACAATTTTAAATATCACACTTGCGAATAATGTACAGTGTTTATTAGAAACAACATTTTTCGTTTAAAATAAATTTACGTAAAACTGTTGTTGCTTCTTTACTTCGAATATAATTTTATATCTGGTCGAGTAACGATTTTGTTGTAACCATTTTTTATTTGCCTTCTTTTGAAGTATTTTTATTATTACATGTCATATATCTTCAATTCATTCAGTCATCAACTTTTATTCAAACGTTGTACCACCGAGTTAGCGCATAGTTTAACTCGACATCTGAATTCCCGATAACAGTTCCTAACTTGCTGTATTGGGATATTTGCAATAACTACTCTTATTTTTTCTTTCAAGAGATCCAAGTTATTATTAAAATTGATTTTAAACACATGTAGCTTCAGTGAAAGTCGATAATTGTGAGATCGGGACTCCTACGTGCCAACTGATTTGGACAATAGGTACCTTCCAATCCATCCTCAAAGTGATGAATTAAAAGGAATTGAAAATTAGAATTGAAAAAAAAATTCAAAAAACCAAATCTGTTGTTTCTGACGAACCTTGTATAATAATCGTAAATCTAATAGTTGAAATTGTAGTTTCAACACTAGCAAAATTCATTAAATAAATCATTGAATTTAAAAAGAAAATTCAAAAAACTAAAATTGTTGTTTGTGATTAACCCTGTAGGTATAAACATCGCGATGGGTGCTTCGCTATCGGAACGTTTTTGCTGCTATGGATTGGAAATGCAACGAGGGTTGAATGGAAATAAAACGCGCTTGAACAGAAGTTGGCAACGTTGAGACTTAGTCGATCTTTTTTTTTACTCGCGGCAAGTCTTTTTGTATTAATTTCTTTATATTAAAGTCGCCCACTAATTTATCAGTATGGTAGAATGTTATAACATAATATTTATTTTGCAGCAGCCGACTCACGCATGACTATTTTGTACTTTTTAAGAGTTCATATAACCTTTTTCTTGCTTCAAATTGGTGCATACCATTAAGCTACCCAAGAGCACTTAGGGGTGTATTCTGTAGCACTTCCGTTAAATTTTAGAGGTCGTCAAAATTTTGGCGGCCGTTATAAATTTGTTCATATTCTGTATCTTTCTAATATGTCAATATTATAACCTATTCTTCTAAAACTACCGGCTAAAGTAATAATTTTTAGAGGGCTATGGGGTGTATTCTGTAACACTTCCGTTAAAATTTAGAGGGCGTCAACATTTTGGCGGCCGTTATAAATTTGTTTATATTCTGTATCTTTCTAATATGTCAAAATCATAACCTATTCTTCTAAAACTACCGGCTAAAGCAATAATTTTTAGAGGGCTATTAAAAATCTCCTTTGATTTTTAGCAGTCCGTTAAAACTACTTTTCTTAGGTTAGCTGTTAATATTATATTTTTTGATTTGACAACTTATTAGTAATTTGGGATTATTGGCGAATATAGTATTTATGCTTTTAAAAAAATACATTTTATGATGTTTATGAAGAGGCCTTGATTGAGGAATTAATTGACAACCATGAAAGGTAAAATTATTTATAGTTGTGGTGTATTGCACAATATATCACGGCTTTATAAAGATGATCTTCCAGAAGACATTTTAGATTTAGATGATGACGGTGCTTTCAACGATAATAAAAATATGCCTGATGAAAATTGGCACATAAGAGGAGAAGAAATGAGAAATGCAATAGTACAACAGTATTTTAATAACTTTAATATTTAATAAAAGTTTCTTGGAAAGCAAGTTTTTATTCACTATTAATTTCAAAAATACAAGTTTTTAAAAGTCTTACGTTTTAAACAACAAAAAATAATGTTATCCCTAAAATTATACGGCCCTAAACCTAAATATTATGTTCTAAATCACTATTCAACCTTAAAACTGTACATGGAAGTAATCCCAGTAAGTATATACCTAGTAACAACAATTATCTTTTTTTACATATAGCTTTAGCAAGAATATTGATTGCCCTAGCTATAGCATAATTAGAATTGGCAAGATCTGCCAAGTGTTTGTCGTGAGTATCTAAGGCTGATGTTCCCTACCTCCAGCCCTAGCACGGTATATAATTTTTTTAGGCGTTCTTTCTTTGCGTAATGCCGAAGTTATCCTATTATAGTACCTACTGGGCGTTACATTTTGTAAAATTCCACAATAAAAGTGTCATAATAATGTCAAATTTCGGCGACAGTAGTTCAAACAACTCAAAGTGTGACGTTGCCATATTTCGGAACACACATTTTAACGGACTCCTCTAAAATTTATATTTTTTAACCAAACTCTAAAATTTGCCTTTACAGAATATCAATTTTACCAAACATTTTTAGAGGGCTGTTAAAATTTTAATTTTTAATGGCCTCTAAAACTTAGCGGCTAGTTTACAGAATAGACCCCTATTTTTATTATTATATTTCTTAGGTTAGCTTTTAATATCATATTTTTTGATTTGATACTTTATTAGTAATTTAGAATTATTGACGAAGATAGTATTTATTCCTTTAAACAATGACATTTTCTGATGTTTTATATCGAGGCCTTGATTAAGGAATTAATTGACAACCATGAAAAGTGAATATATTTTTTTTATTCAGTGTTTTCACACAATTTAAAATTACCGAAAGCATAAATGTCTGAAACACTTATTTGACCAGGATTTATATCTTCTGGCAAATACTTTCTACAACTTTTTTTGAGCTAAGGGCAGTTAATTTTTGTAAAGCTGAATTCAGATTCCATTAAAGGGTACTCCGAGACAACAGCGATCCTTTCCAGCTACCTAATACCACGTTCAAGAAAATATTTCGATGCAATAAGGACGTAGCAAGAATCAAAATCGATGTAATTAGCCCGCATATGCAAGAAGGACAAAGAGCTTCAGCAATTCCTAGAGAACTAAAAATTCTTGCAACCTTAAACTTTTGTGGTACTGATAGCTATCAATTATCCACTAGACAATGATACAATTTTGCTTTAAGTCAACCCAGCATGAGTCGTTGCAATCATAAAGTTACTGAAATAATCTATTATAGCTTAATGCCGAATTGGATAATATTTCCGAATAACGAGAACAAGAAAAATACAGTTATAAATGGTTTCAGAAATAAGTATAATTTTCCACAATTCTTGGGAGCTGTAGATTGTATATACTCACATAGCAATTATATTACCACGAGAAGATTATCCAGCACTTCCTTACTTTTGTAGAAAAGGATATTATAGTATTAATTGCCCAATAATTGTCGACAGTGACTACATATATTGAATATGAATGCTCGTTTTCCTGGATCAACCCACGATGCGGCTATTTGGCAAGCTTCCAATATTAAAACTATCATGCAAGATCTATATATTCATGGTGCTTATTATTTTCTTATCGGAGACTCTGGGTACCCTTTACAACCGTTTTTACTAACTCCCTTTGAGAACCCTGCGGTAAATACGCCCGAAAGTAGTTATAATTATCACTTTGTAAGAAGTATAAAAATAATTGAAACGTTGAATAGAACACTAAAATCAAGATTTCGATGCTTATTAAAGCATACATGTATTTTAAATTACGATCCTATTAAGGCAGGGAAAATTATTTATTGTTGTGGTATAGGTATTGCACAATATATCAAGGTGTTACAAAGATGATCTTCCAGAAGAAATTTTAGATTTAGATAATGACGGTGCTTTCAATGATATTGAAAATATGCCTGATGAAAATTGGCACAGAAGAATAGAATAAATGAGAACTGGATTCATTTTTCCTCCTAGCAGTTTTTGGTTTTCTTCTAAGAAATGAACAATAAACTCTTTCTGGCATTTTGTAGTCCTTGGAGCTCGAGACATTTTAAAATCAATGAACTAAATCGTAAAATTTCACAATAAAAGTGTCATAATAATGTCAAATTTCGGCGACAGTAGTTCAAACAATTCAAAGTGTGACGTTGCCATATTTCTGAACACACATTTTAACGGACTCCTCTAAAATTTATATTTTTTTACCAAACTCTAAAATTTGCCTTTACAGAATATCAATTTTACCAAACATTGTTAGAGGGCTGTTAAAATTTAAATTTTTAATGGCCTCTAAAATTTAGCGGCTAGTTTACAGAATAGACCCCTTACACTGTTAAAAGGAAAGAATCAAATTTAACTTTTTTTTTATGTCCCAGAAAGTCCACTCCCGTTTTTTTGTCAATTTAACTAAAACCGCTTCAGTCAATCAGTAACTCATAAAATATGTTATTACTATTTTGACAATAATCTGATTTTATTGTGCAGTAAAAATTACAACTTAATTAGTTAATTTGACACATTTTTTATGTTAGTATTAACTTCTTTTAAAATTTTAACTAAAAAAGATATTGGTAATGATTATAAACTTTATCAAAGTTACTAGTATTTGATTTATTTGAACCGTAAAAGAATTGCATGTTAATTTTAGTTAGCTGTTATGTTAAAATGACTTCCAGAAAAGTTAGTTCTTAAAATCTGATTTTTACTAAACACAAAAGAGTTAAAATAACTATACATTTTAAGTTATATTTGATTTATTTTAATTGATTATAAATTTTTTTGATTCTCACGTCCAGGATTTCTAACAGTGTACGTATGTAACGCATTTTTTGACCTAATACTTATACCTACATAAAAAGGTTTGAGTAACTGATATTTCTCAATTCAAAATTCTTTGCTTCTTGCGGGAAAAAAAATTCCGCAAAACTTTTTTTTCGTTAATTTTTTACTTACCAAAACTTTGGCTTGTCTGAGAGCGTCCGCATCTGCTGCTACTGGAAACGCAACATTTAATTTTGCATTTGATGAAAGAAATTCGCCTGTTCCAGTTGAGTAGCCTTTAAGATTTGGGTTGAACTCCTTCAGAATATTAGGTAATGTCAAAAATTCTCGCCATGTGCCTTCACCACCTAAATCAAATCTACTTATTAGTTATGTTATACAATATGAAATTACATTTTATATTTATATAGGTTACCCCTTAGATTCCCTAATGAAACACTTCATACTTTTTTTTTGTTTTTAATCAGCCATATGGTGACCGGAATTACTTTTTTACAACTACAGATTCGGTTAGCTCATCGTTGATTGATTAACTGAACAATTTTGTGACTGATAAAATAACATTCGTTAAAATGATTTTGTTAAAAAGTTGTCTGGTTGCTAACTTTCCTTTCTGTGCCCTGGTATAAAACGTTATTTCTATTTATTAATGTCATATACAACTATTCATTGTCTCATTTTTATTTCTAAAGGCTGTTTTACTAAAACTAAGGTTCAAGAATTTCGATATCAAGGTAATTTAATATTTTGAAATTTAAATTTTGTTATAAATTATTTTTAATAAAAATACGTTTTTTCTACGATCGTGCAAAAAGTTACTATTTTTTACACTATCTACTGTGCCAAAAGTTTAACTTTTTCGCACTAGTGCAAAAAGTAACGTACCTTTTTGCACTAGTGTAAAAAGTGAGTGAATAACCTGAGCCCTCCACGACCAAAAACGAGAACAAAATTCAGAAAATTACTGGACCTAAACGTTATCCATCGGTTACCATGGTAAATTGCTCCAACTGCGATATTAAAATTGAAATTCACTCAAAAAAAGGAAATACCTAAATAGTTTTATAAAAATAACGTTAGTTATGTTATTGTTAAGAATTCGTTAGTACATATTTCTTGTATTGTAAAATATTCTTCAATAAAATTAGATCAAAAAAAAATTAAATTCGATTGTGGAAAAAACGTTGTATGCAACACGTGCAAAAAGCATATTTGTTGCACTCAGCATGATTGCAGCTCTTGACTTCGTCTCGAGCTGCAAACTTCATACATCATGCAACAAAGATATAGGTACTTTTTGCACTAGTTACAAAAATAACTATTTATTACATATCGCGCGAACACGCGATATGTTATTCGTCGCCTTCACGCGGAATCACGACAACCCCGACTGCTTCCCGAAAATTTTGCTCTATATAGGCTGCTACATTTTAAATATGTGCGTATGTTGTCGGCGTGGTCGTCGTCGGCGGCGGCGGCGTCGTCAGTTTCGACATTTTCACATTTGCGATTTTTTTTCTCGGAAACGGTTAATGTGGGACGATTGAAACTTTTTGGGTTTACAGAGGAATAGTGGGGGTACGTTGTGTGAAAATTTCGAATATACAGGGTGGGCTACAGAACCCTATTGTTTGTGAGCGCGATCGAAAGTTTGGAAGTAATTTTTTTTATTTTTTCAAAGTCAAAATTTGGTGGAAAATGGTACCTCTTGGAGTGGAATTGGGTGCATCCAATCGACATGCGGTTTGGATAATCGGTTAGGCCATCTCAAAATCTACCTTTTTCCAATATATCATTCTATACCTAACTGGAATGGAAATTGCCGAAAATTGTAAGAAAGTGGAAATCATAAAGTTAGGCCTGATTTTTTCACGGTTTTTATTTTTTTTCGTACTGAAAACGACTTTTGATCGAAACGTTGTAAACTTTAGCAGATAGAGCTCGTCAAATTGTATTTAAGAGATATTTTTTCATTTCTTTATCTTTAATACGGAAAAAACGGCAGCTTTTTTTTTACTATATCTACTGTAGCTTATTCAATTTTTAACAAAACCGTTTTATTTTTTTCTCAAAAAATGCGCTGATTACTTCGCAACACCTCTACATATTTAAAATCATTAAAATATATTCGCAAAATTGAGAAAAGTCGCTTTTTTGGGTGCGGAAACAGGCAATCTTTACAAATTCTAACACCATTCACTTTTGACTAAGAGTGCCCTGATATTGATGTATCTAAATTAATTATTAATTCTAAAAATCCGGCTGTCAAAAATGGCCAAAAATGGGTGTTTTCAGCGTGATTTGCTAGAATAATAAGAACATTTCCAGATTTTAAATCGGGTGGAATATCTACCTTGAACCTTCTTCTAATTTTTTTGACCAAAATATTTGCCCAAAATGTTTCAGAAATAGTTGTAATTTCGATTTTAAAGATGGCGTTCCGACATTGATAATCCGTCGCCACGTGGTAGAAGGTTATTCGACATTTCGATATTCGCGAATTTTTTTTTCGGAAACGGTTAGAGCAAAACGATTCAAACTTTCTGGACGTAGAGAGGAATAGTCGGGGCACGTTCTGGGAACAACTTCAAATATACAGGGTGTACCGGAAAAAAGTTATTAAAGTCAAAGTTAAAAAATATATTTTTTTTCGTTGTAGGGCGATACAGGTGGCAAAAATCATTTTAATCGATTTAAACTTTTTCGACGTGTAGACGACGTTGGGCTATAAAACACTGTTGTTTGCGAACGCGATCGAAAGTTGGGAAGTAATTTTTTTGATTTTTTTAAAATCAATGTAGGGTCATATTGGATCGTTAATAAATCGAATTGGGTGCGTCCGATATACTTTTGGTTTGGATATTCGTTTAGGTCATCTCAAATACTACTTTTTTCAAATATATTGTTCTATACCTAAACAGCATAGAAATGGTAGCAAATTATAAAAAATAAGAATTACTATTTAAGTATATATAATTTGACAGCTGTCGTATAGAACTTTGTTATTTTGGTACTGAAAATTTTTTAAATTTAGTTTTATTACAGCTTTAACCCTCGCTACGAAAAAAGTTAAAATAAATTGACACTTACCTGTCAAAATCTGACAGGTATCGTATAAAACTTTGTTATCTAGGTACTGAATTTTTTTAAATTTGAGATTCTTACAGCTATAACCGTCGCTACGAAAAAGCTAAAAAAAAATTGACACTTACCTGTCAAAATCTGACAGCTGTCGTATAGAACTTTGTTATTTAGGTACTGAATTTTTTTTAAATTTCGAATTCCTACAGCTATAATTTTAGATACAAGAAAAGCTTAAAAAAAACTTGCAATTTACCTGTCAAAATGACAGCTGTCGTATATAACTTTGTTATTTAGGAACTGAAAAATTTTTCATTTAGGATTCTTACCGCTATAAATCTCGCTACGAAAAATCTAAAAAAAAAATTTAAACTTACCTGTCAAAATCTGACAGCTGTCGTATAGAACTTTGTTATTTAGGTACTGAATTTTTTTTAAATTTCGAATTCTTACAGCTATAATCCTAGATACAAGAAAAGCTTAAAAAAAACTTGCAATTTACCTGTCAAAATGACAGCTGTCGTATATAACTTTGTTATTTAGGAACTGAAAAATTTTTCATTTAGGATTCTTACAGCTATAAATCTCGCTACGAAAAATCTAAAAAAATTTTTTTAACTTACCTGTCAAAATTTGACAGCTGTCGTATAGAACTTTGTTATTTAACTACTGAATTTTTTTTAAATTTTGGATTCTTACAGCTTTAATCCTAGATACAAGAAAACCTTAAAAAAAATGACATTTACCTGTCAAAATGACAGCTGTCGTATAGAACTTTGTTATTTAGAAACTGAAATATTTTTAAATTTAGGATTCTTATAGCTGTAACTCTCGCTACGAAAAAACAAAAAAAAATTGAAACTTACCTGTCAAAGTCTGACAGCTGTCGTATAGAACTTTGTTATTTAGGATCTGAAAAATTTTTCACTTTAGGATTTTTACAGCGATAACCCTCGCTACGAAAAGGATAAAAAAAAACTTACTCCTAGCTGTCAAAATTTGACAGCTATCGTATAAAACATTCTTATTTAGGTACCTGAAAATTTTTTAATTTCGAATTCTTACAGCTATAACCCTCGCTACGAAAAAGTTAAAAAAAATTACACTTACCTGTCAAAGTGACAGCTCTCGTATAATTAAACGAACGAACTAGAACAGTGCCGTACCCGAAGGGCTCGGCACAATATTAGCTGATAATTGATAGCTTCTATGTAAGAATAATTTTTTGCTTATGTTTTAATCGATTGAATACTTATATATTTTTATAGAGCAAATATGGAAAGTATATCCCACATTGCACAAAGGTGTGCGAGTTTAAAGAGCACCTATACGGCGCCGTCTCAGAAAACTACCTATCTATACGGGAAAACGGAAATTTTGCACCATTGTGTAGTTTTGGTCAGTTGTTATAATGACAATTTGGCGATATGTCTTCCCTTCACGTTCCGCAGGAAGGTGAGGCAAAAAAAACAATAGAAAACATAGAAAAAGAAACTAAGAAAAATACTTTTTAAATACAAATTTTTAGTAGGTACTAATAATAGATGCACTCTCGGCTGACGATTAGCGATATGTACCCAGTCTAGTTACAAATCGTGCAGTGCTAATTGTATTTATTGCTAGTAAAAATGTACTTTTTATAAAATTACTTACAACAAGTTTTGAATTTCAAAATATTAAAAAATAAAAAAATAATATGATTTCCTCCTAATCCCCTTCCGCCATGATTAGTTCAAACGCACTACACTTGGGGACGTTGCATTCACATCTGAAAAGCACAGCGGCAATGATCAAATAGCACGTTTATAACGTTACTCTTTATTGGTGTTCTGTGATTCCCACTGGCGTGCGGCGCATTGGGTCTGGTTTATGGGGTCTTTATTCAAATTTTTAGCTGGTAGATTTAAAAAATATATGCAGTGCTTTTCTAGCACGCCGATATTAATAATATAATATATCAACACTGTATATTGTTTTCTTTGTTATTAGGGTCAGAGAGACCGATTTTTATCAATTTGTACCAAAAAAGGTAAAAAGGTGCCTGTAAATAGGAATAAAATATATTTTATTGCAAAACCGTTATTTTAGGTATCTCACTTATTACGAGAAAAATGTAAAAGAAACCAATTTTGTGTATTACTTGTAGAAACGAACTAAAGAGAGATGAGAGAGTTTGAATATAACTCTAACTTTTTCATTTTTCTTCTACCTACCCACTAAAACAATCATAACTTATACATAAATATTTTTTTAAATCCATAGGTATTGAATATTTTTCGATAGAAACGGCCAACAATAATGTAACTAAACTTTTAATTTTGAGACCTAGATAGTATTCCGTCTTACCTGCGCACCAAGACACGCCTCTATTCTCAATCATGGTCCCCAAAGCGAATTCCTCCATGGCCCCATTGCCAGCAACCAAAGAGTCTCCGAGGGCACCGATGACGTCAATATCACCGGGTCGCAATCGGTGAACACTTGTGGGTTTTTCGAATGATCGTCCAATTCCAAGTTGCGTAAAATTTTTGCACGGAAACGGCATGGACTTTGGATAGGTCGGTTGTATTCTTGCATGTTCTCTATTTGGGTATCTAATTATCACATTTGCAAATGTTCCAAAATTTGTCTAAAAATGTGATTACAGAGTTACAAATTTAATTTGATTATTTAGCATAAACGCTATTGTCAAGTATATAATATGATAAATAATAAATAATATACAGGGTGTCTCACGGTGACCGTCCATTAGAATATTTTGGGAAGTAATGCGATTTGAATCCGGCAAATTTGGATATTGGGGTTTAAAGAGATGCTCTTTTCAGAGGAAATAACGGCGACCTTGTGCGACTTCCGGTGATGCCGGAAGATGTCTCAAACTTGCTTATTTTAAATGAAACACCCTATATAATATACTTTTTTTGTATTCCTTTCTTCATTTCCAATAACTTTTATTAAAAATATTTTTGATCTACTCAATCCGTTTCTGAGATAAAAATTATTTTCCTCAAATTTTGACCTTTCACAGGGTGTCACCTAAATTTGAATATATTTTCAAAGATAAAAGAGAGAAACTCGAAATTTAGGTTGTGTCATAAGATAGTATGGTGCTTGATAATGTATTGTCGGAAAATAAAATTTTATATACAGGGAAGTGGAAAAGTAACAATTTTTGATCTTTATCAAAAAATTAACAAAACTTAATTTTTTTAAATACGATGCTATGTTGTTAGTTCATTAAATGGATAGGCGATAACATTTCCTATCTATCCACATATGATGTCCCTATACCTAACTAGTATAGTTTTGAACTTATTTACGATTTTTCGCAGAATCCTCCAAATATCAAGCAGTTTTATTGATTTTTGGCAAGAAGGCCATGATAAATAAAAAAATAATACGCATCTATACAGACGCGTGTCATTGTCAGTTGCAATTATTTATTTATCGACGTTTTGATACCGAGTTTATTCCAGAGAAATATTGCTGAAAAATGGAAAATAATACGTATACAAATGCTGACATATTAAATTTATTTTTTATTCATGGCGAGTGCAACAGAATCATAAGTCGAACATGCAGAGTTTTCAACGAAAGGTATCTGAATTTAACACCAATGACCAGAACAAAATTTAGAAACATTATGAAAAACCATCTTAATTATGGAACGATTAATGCAGAAAGAATTTTACCCAGACCAATAACGTCAAATGAAGATAACATTATCAATGTGTTGGCCTATTTTCATGTTTATCCCGAAGCCTCTACTCGTGCAGCAGAATATGATTTAGGAGTTTCGCGACCATCTGTTCAAATAATTTTAGCAGAACATGGCATGCATCCCTATAAGTTCAACCTTCTTCATTCTCTTCAACCCGGGGACGCACCACAACGTGAAGAGTTCTGTGAAATGATTTTAGTAAAAACACAAGAAGATCCAGCATTTTTACGTAAAATTATATGGACAGACGAATCAAAATTCACAAGAGAGGGTATTTTTAATAGACATAATTCTCATTTCTGGGGCACTACAAATCCTCATGTCATTCGAGAAAGAAATTTTCAAAATAAATTCAGTGTAAATGTATTTGCTTTAATTATGCATGATCAAGTACGCTATCATATTTATGAGGGAGTGTTAAATAGCGAAAGATACATGGCCATTTTGCAAACAGTTGTGACAGACTTTGTTGATAATCTGCCTTTGGATGAAATCGATTGTTGGTATCAACTGGATGGCGCTCCGCCACATTGCGGAAATGTGGTTAGCCAGAAATTGTATGAGATGTTTGAAGACAGATGGATTAGGCGCCTAGGACCGTGGAATTGGCCACCAAGAACCCCAGACCTAACACCATTAGATTTCTATCTTTGGGGAACACTGAAGCAAAGAGTTTACTCTACTTCCGTCGATTCAATGGAAGAACTGGTAGCCCGAATAAGAAGAGCCTTTGACCAACTTGATCCAGCCGAAATAGCAAGCGCTACTACAGATGCTGTTATGTCTAAGAATGAAAAGTCTTTAAGAGCCAATGGGGGTTATATTGAATATTTAGATTAAATTATTTGCCTATGACCATTTCTGTAAATAGTAATAAAATAAGCTGACTACCGTATATGTATATGACGTTAAATTTATTGAATACTATTTTTGAATGATAAATAAAAGCCTGACATCAGTGACTAAATACTTCTAATTGTGATCGTAGGTAAAGTATGGTACATAATTCGAGTTCTAAGGCAATTACGCAATAGCCGCTACGCGGCTTCGTGCGTAATAATATGCCATTTACAACACTTATTACGTAATACACCATTTTGAGACTAGTTTTATAATTACTTACTTTGCTTATCATGGCCTTCTTGCCAAAAATCAATAAAACTGCTTGATATTTGGAGGACTCTGCGAAAAATCGTAAATAAGTTCAAAACTATACTAGTTAGGTATAGGGATATCATATGTGGATAGATAGGAAATGTTATCGCCTATCCATTCAATGAACTAACAAAATAGCATCGTATTTAAAAAAATTAGGTTTTGTTAATTTTTTGATAAAGATCAAGAATTGTTACTTTTCCACTTCCCTGTATATAAAATTTTATTTTCCGACAATACATTATCAAGCACCATACTATCTAATGACACAACCTAAATTTCGAGTTTCTTTCTTTGATCTTTGAAAAGATATTCAAATTTAAGTGACACCCTGTGAAAGGTCAAAATTTGAGGAAAATAATTTTTATCTCAGAAACGGATTGAGTAGGGCAAAAATATTTTTAATAAAAGTTATTGGAAATGAAGAAAGGAATACAAAAAAAGTATATATAGGCTGTTTCATTTAAAATAAGCAAGTTTGAGACATCTTCCGGCATCACCGGAAGTCGCACAAGGTCGCCGTTATTTCCTCTGAAAAGAGCATCTCTTTAAACCCCAATATTCAAATTTGCCGGATTCAAATCGCATTACTTCCCAAAGTATTCTAATGGACGGTCACCGTGAGACACCCTGTATATTTAAATGTATTCCTTCGCCCGTATCTAATTATTGTAAATTAGAATAAACTTCAAAATCTGTACTATCCATCATTCAAGGAAGTTTGAGTATGATCAAGGATGTATCCTGGGATACCTCATCTAAACTTCGCCTAAACTATGAACTGCTCGAAATTTGTAAAAATATGAATAGTTTTTCCTTAAATTTCTGACTTAATCAGACCTAAAAAAAATTTGCTACAGAAAGCCAGGGATAATTCTCTTAATATCTTATTGTATAATGCACTGCCTGAAAATAAAGCTGCGTGCGCCGTCACTGTTTTTATTCAGTTCGGGGCCATATGGACACAGCCACAGCGGATAGATGGTTTAAACCATTTTTTCCTGTTGTAGTGTGAGAAATATTAAAATGTAATTAACAAATTTCTTGAATCCCTTGCTTTTTGCTCAGTGGTAGAATACTTGTTGTTAATTCACGAACATCAGCATTCAAATTTTAACTCTTTTTTGTTATTACTGTTTGTTTATAACGTTTGTGTATGTCGTGGTCAACAAATATGTCTATGTGGAGTCATGCCTCATCTCGAATCTTTGTACAAGTTAGCAAACAACATCAACACCGTTTGAGCCAAAATCAGATACATTACAATATGGATCACAACATGCTTGGATCCGCTTTTTTGAGTGCATTCTACATAATATATCCTATAGATATTATCACTCTTAATGGCGAATTTGTGACACAGACAATAAGAAAATCTTAAACAATTGAAAAAAGATTATACAAGAATAATTTATGTCCCAGCTTTATTTACATGTTGACAAGCCAAAGCCTGGATTTGGTAGTACCAAACCAGCGATGGTACTACTGCCCGCAGAGCTTGACATATTGAAATTTAAATTTTTTCTGCTATAACATATGTGGATAAAAATAAATTATTTACCTATCCAGTCAATACCCAGTAAATACCGAAAATTTTAAAGAATATTGTATTGCAACTGCAGAGTTGTATGTATATAGAAAAGTATTCTTGATACCGAATGCCTGCAACAGTCCACAAAATGTTAATACATGGTAGACAGATAATGGAAAATACCCTACTTCCTGTAGGTTTCTTCTGCGAGGATGGCTCTGGAGCACGAAATAAACTAAACAAACATGACGGGCAGTTTCGCGCTAGGAAAATCAGCAGAAGAAGCAACCTAGAGAATTTTTCTGACAGAGCCATGGATAAATAAAGGATACCTAAGATAACAATATAAATTAAAGTTTTCGGCTGAAGTCCTTGTCTATAAAGGCACAATTAAAAAGTTCGGACTCCAAAGAAACTGAAGATGAGAGTGAGAAGGAATAATACTGTCTAGCACAGCTATACTCTAAGTGTGTTCCGCGGAACCCTAGGGTTCCGCGATACCTCTGTAGGGGTTCCTCAAGAATTTAGAAAAAAAAATCAAAACACCTCTCTCTGGTCGAACGTTTTGACTCCGCGGCCGCGCGTAGGTATATTTATTTATTTATTTGTATTTGTATAAACATGTGTTACAATAGCTGGTACAATATCTCATAAGTTTGGTATCAACATGTATACTTGTATACTTGTGAGCGCGCAGTCCCTTTGATAAAAGCCGCCTCTGAATTGTTTACAACGCAATTTTTATATTTCTCTTTTTATTTTTGCTTTTTGTTTATCAAAGGCGCCGACTTGAGTATTTTCGAGATCGAGTCTAGGACTAAGTATAAAAGCGGCGATCGCGCGTCGCGCCTCGTCAGTCAGTTGACGATTAGCGTTCGGAGCGATAAGTTCCTACCTACCTACTTACAAGGTCGCTAGCGAGAAACTAGTGTAATCTTGTTCTACTGCCTGTTGTATTCTGTTGTCTCAGTTTTATACATTTCTTCATTGTACTAAACTTAGTCTCTTATACGCAGTAAGGATTGTGCATTATTTAGACCCCACCATCCTGACGTGTAACATTATAAATAAAGAAGAATGGAACGTTGGCTTAAAGGTGTTAAACGTGTTGCAACAACATCTTCTAATGACGCTGAATGTTCAAAAGCAGTACGCGCGGAGAATATAGCAATCACCGATCCAGACGATGATGCCACGACGTCAAGCTCGACGGTTTCAAAGACGAAAAAAAGAAAGTATGATGAATCATATATCAGTTTCAGATTTGTTGATTCCAACGGCTCACCTCTCTGCATGCTATGTAGTAAACTGCTTCCTAATAGTTCCATGGCACCTGCCAAATTGCGCCGACATTTACAAACTGTACACCCCGAGTCTAAAGACAAGAATAAAGGATTTTTTGTTTGTAAAAAAGATCAGTTATTGGAAAGTCAAAAAAATATGATGCATGTAACAAAAACTATCAACGAAAAGGCCACGGAGGCATCATATTTAGTTAGCTATCGCATTGCACAAGCAGGTGAAGCGCACACTATCGCTGAGAATTTAATAAAGCCATGTGTATTAGACATAGCAAAATGTATGCTCGATGAAAAATCTGCAAAGCATCTTTCTACTGTGCCGCTATCAAACGATACTGTTTTACGGCGAATCCATGATCTGGCAAGCTACGTCAAACAAGAACTAGTTATTGCAGCAGATGAATAATCATGGTGACGTAAGCAGATGACTCACGACTGCACCCGAATTCGTCACTAGCTCCGCCCCCCCCCCCCTATAGGCTCGTAGCTTTGTAACTTGTTTAGTATTCACCTAAAGACGACTGGAGATACTTACCAGTTGAAACGTTGTGATATGAAAAACTAAAGGCAATGGCAGTCCAAAACACATCTATTACTCAAGAACTAGTTACACGTCTACAAAAAACACGATTCGCCTTGCAAATGGACGAGTCAACTGATGTCGCTGGTTTGGCTATCTTGCTGGTTATCGTGAGATATCCATATGAAAGTTCTTTTGAAGAAGACATGCTTATGTGTATTAATGCTTTAAAAGCTGCATCGTTGGATTTTGTACAAAAAGCTCTGAAGCATTTAGGAAATCCATACCTAAGTATCGAACAGTTAACAGAATTTGAAATCATTTGCGCCTATCTTTTCTCAAAAAAAAAATTAATTGCTGATGAACTTCGGTATAAATTAATTTCTCAAAATATCGGCTTCGGTTTAAATTTTTTAAAAGTAATTTGCACAGCAGATGCTCTGCATTTACATTTTTTGTTAAGAGCTTCAGCACAAACATATTATTATATATGGATGAATGCTGACCAAACACTACTACTGCCTATTGATTACACTTTATTAGGGTATGAAAAAAAAAATGGTAAATTGTTCCCATGACAACTGATGTGGCGAAGGTTTTATTTTTGCAAAAAATTACAACTAGATTGTATTTCTTTGTGTAAATGTATCAAAAATGAGTGTCAAAATAAATAAGATTGATTATTTGTTTTTTTTTACTTATGTTCAAATTTGCATTAAGGTAATGAACCAGTAGCTGTCAGTGTTAAGGGTACAAAGAAAACAAAAGGTTACTAATAACATATATTTAACTTTTATAGGAAAATATTGACCTGTAACGTAAGTTAGGAATCTTCCAAACTAAATTTAAATATTCATTACTTTAAATTATCAATTTTAAAAAACAGAAAAAAATATTATTGTTAATACGCAAAAAATCAGTTATTGCCAGGCAAACATATTAAAATATCAATAGTTGTCACTCAAGAAAATCAGTACTTGGCACTGATTTAAGCATCTACTTCCACTGGGTTTTTGAATTCATACCTAACTCGATCTCCTAAACTATTAATAGATGGTGTAGTAAAGGGGCCCACTCACACTCCGGAAATCCTCAGAGGAAAAACTGCACAGGCCTGGCCTTAAGGATTTCCGAAGTGTGAGTGGAGCCGGGTGTATTCAGGCCAATATCAGTAAAATCCTCAAGGAAAAACTGCAGTTTTTCCTCTGAGGATTTCCGGAGCGGGCACCTTAAGGCGAGCAACAATTTGAGTTAACTGTATAACACTTACATCATTATCGTTTAATTTAAAAATAGTTTTCAAATCATTGCAACATTTTAATGCAACTACTTCAAACTCATCGTTATCGCAAAAAATATCTTGCACTATGCAAAACAACTGGTGATATCTTTTTTTCCCGGGAAATTTAACTAAAATAAACTCCCCTTTCTTATACAATTTGTAACATCTATTTTCTTCTGAGTCATTATCGTTTTCTTGATAATTCTCAAAATCGGAGATGTCATCACCACTACCTCCCGATTCCTCCCATTCTTCTTCAGTTTCAGAATCTGACCATTCCCTTTTAGTTCTCTTTTTAGATTTCTTTAACAACAATTTATTTTGTCTTTCTTGAAATTTAATTTTTTTCTGTTGTTCTTTTTCTTGTTTTTTTTCTTTATTCTTTATTCTTTCTTCTAATTTAATTATTTTCATTTTTTCTTGTTCTGTTGTTCTCTCGGTTGTTCTATTTTATATTTTATGCTCGGAAGAAACAGCAACAAAAAAGGAATATCTTAAATACCTACCTATAATTTTGAAATCTTTAAAAAAATACAGGAAATGCCAACTACTGATTATTCAAATAATATTTATTATCAATTCCTGGCACCAAGTGACCACTAATGATTATTGCTTCTAAAATGTAATCAGTAGCTGTCATCAGCTGTTTTAAAAGAAAAAATACCTCAGAATTGTTTCAAATTTATGTAGAAACACCATTTGATGTATATTATCACCACTCTAATACATCAATGCAATATAAATATCATAAAATTCCACAAATAAATTATAACAAAACTTACCTTTCTTAACGTAACGGCTAAGGTAATTTGTTAGATCTTAAGAATACCACACTAACTGACAAACATTAAATCGCCATATTGGAACGAGCAAGGTTAAATACTGTTGGGGGTAAAGGATGGAAAACTACATGTTGCGAGCAGGGGCCACAATGATATTAGAGATGTATTAAGGTTCTTTGGTCTAGTAATGAGCCATTTTCGTTAGGACTGACAACTATTGATTCAGTGACAGCTACTGGTTCATTACCTTAAATAATTTTTTAATCAACAATTCCTGTTTTTATTTTCAACTTTTTTTTTTTCAATTGACTAGCTATCATTATCACAATCACAATCTTTAATATAAGAAACAATTGGATATTGTCACTAAAACAATCATTAAAATGGTTCCAAAACATTTGGTCAGTCTATTTACTTTATATCTAAGGGAATGAGGTGTAAAAAATAAATGGACCAATAATCCCCCTGGCAACATCCAGAATCATAATCTGCAAGCTTTTCTGAGTACAAAACCGTGCACAGAATGCGGTCCTCATATTTTGCACACTCAACTCCATCCAGAGCCCGCACTACCTATTAAAATTAAAACTGTTGGTCTCAATCGTCAACCGTCACTGAAAGAGGTTAAGAAGTTTTGACAAGATTGAATTGATAACAAGCAGACAAGAGTGAACAGGGTCGGAGGACTTTTATGAAGGAAGATTAACATTTGGAAGAAAATAGAATTATAAGACAGAAGCTTAGCAACATACTTTCAATTAAATATTTTTAATAATTCATTTTTTATTACAAATAAAACAAATCTTAATATTGAGAGTCGTTTATCTGAGATCCGTTTATTCTCCACTGAAAACTACCTAGGTATTGTGACAGGTTATCTTAACCAATAAAATAATCATTGTGTCAATAGCTGCCTTATTTCTAACCAATTCAGTGACATTTCTCTATCTATGTGTGAATTTTAAACTGCAGTAGAATATTTGCCTTGTAAAGTTTTCAGCGGCATGAGTTTTGCATGATTTTTGTAGAATTACCCCATTTGATGACAGAGAAGGCACATCTATTCGACTTTTTTTCCGACTGTGAAAGAATACTTTTTTCTCCAAATGATATTAAAAGCGGTCTTTTAATGACACCTGACAGGCTCAAAAGGTGTATTTTTTCTGCCTAGGCATAAAAAGTCCACTTTTTCTGACTAGGCAGAAAAAATACACCTTTTGAGCCTGTCAGGTGTCATTAAAAATTAAAATTTAAAATGACAAGTAAACACAACAATTCAATAAATGTCATAAATAACATACATAAATATAAAAAATACGATTTTGCGTGAAATTGGAACAAATTTGGAGAAAAAATTATGTGTTTTACTAGGCAGAAAAGCAGATTTAATGCCTTGGCTGGTTTCCTAGCCTCGGCTGCGCCTCGTCTATGAAACACCAGCCGCGGCATTAAATCTTGTGCTTTTCTGCCTAGTGAAACAAATAACTATTTTAATAAAATAGTATATTAAAGTATAAGTGGATATTAAGGTCTTTAAAACACGCGCGATTTTGCAAGCACGACGGCGCAGCCGGAGTGCTTGAAATAGAGCAAGTGTTTTAAAGACCAGTTATCCACGAATACTTTACATTATTTTTTTTTATTGGTACACTTATCTATTGGTATTTATATTACAAAAAATGGAAATAATAACTTAGTAAGTAAGTAAAATGGTCGAATTCGCGATGTGATATATAATTTATCCAAAGTCAGTGTGATGACATTCCAATCATTCCATACGGCATACAAACGGCGCCGGCGGTAAACAGTCTCAAAGAGATGGAATGATTGGAATGAGGAGAACAAAAAATAACTTCCAATCTGTCACATAAGATTCATTCTTGTCACCGGTGACATTGGTTGTGTATTGCTTAAAAAAATATTTTATTTGACGTTAAAAGGTAATTCTGTCAAATCAATAATTAAAAAGTTGACATATTGTCGGATATGGAATTGGCACCCTTAAGGCTAGAGAAATAGTTGTAACGTAACAGCGGTGTAAAGACTCTTAAGGTGGCGTAGCTTATCGCAAAAAAGGTGTGATAAAGAAAAACCAGTGTGTAGAAGAGAGACAGTGACATTTGCATTTAGTAGTGAAGAGAGATAGTGGCATTTGAGTTTAGTAGTAGGGGTCAGAATTGAAATGTTTATAGAAAATAACTATTTTGTAATTGGTTGGGATAAAGGATTCCAATCCCCTCTTTTTAGAGTGTGGGAAGACAGACGAAAAAAGGAATCCCTTCTTCCAATTGGTAGGGGTTGCAAAACAATATAAAAACACGAAAGAGCACTTACGACAGAGAGTTGAAAATGTTCAAGTTCAAGTGTAAGGGGAACCTCTGCCCGTTTGCCGGTTCAAGTAATTAATCTATTAAAATGTAAGGGGAAACTCTGCCCGTTTGTCGGTTGAAATAATAATTGTCTAAGAGTTAAATTCAAGTTATGGAACCCACTGCTTCAGAGACGACCTACATTGCTCCCATTGCGTAAGTGTTCTTTATCTATTGGTTTATAACATGTAACTGTTTTAATTGTTTAATTTCCTTTTTGACTTGAGTTATTATAAAGTTATAGTTGTTTCTTCTGGCTTACTTGGATTAATCTATCGTTCCTGAAGTGAGTCTTAAGAGGGCGACTCAACTTTAAAATAACTTCCTAAATTACCATTTTGTAAACATCTGTTATTTTGGTTATTTTACTAATTTTAAGATTGTATTTTTATTTATCACAATTATTATCTTTGCTTTTGCTTTTCTTGCCATTTAATAAAATTGTTAAAAATCCCTTGGTGTTTCAGTGAAGAACTAGAGAGCATCCTTAAATCCTTAAAGACAAATTAAATAATTATCTTTATAAATTTCTATTTTAAACTATCTAAGCTACACAACCCAGTCGTCTACAAATCGTAGTCCGACATTTGGTGGAGGCGCCGGTATTAGTATTTCTTTCATTACATTAAATTCGTATAAACCGTCTGTCGTGACGAACTCTGTTTTTTCTTTTAAATTTTCTTCTAACCCAACCTTATTCGATATTGGCAATTTGCTAAAACATATCGAGAGTAGAAAAATATTTTGCGCCTCTAAATAACATAAAATATCTTCAATGGCTGGTAAAGGCCAACTTTTTTTTTTTTTTAACTCCGCTTAATTCTCTAAAATCGCAAAAAATCTGTGCGTTCCGTCTGGCTTATTTACTATTACAACCGGACTGGACAAAGGGCTTCGACTGTGTCTTATAATGCCATGTTCTAACATTTTTTAACTTGATTATTTAATATGTCGCGTTCTTTTTGCGCTACCCTGTATGGTTTGTTTTTTAATTGCGTCTGCATCACCTATATTTATTTCAAGTTTCGTTAAATTTGTATAACGCGTTAAAGAAATGAGTTTCTTTTTGTGTAGTGTGAAAACTTTCCTATAAGTCGATAAAAGTTGTTCTAAACGAATCTTTTGTTCTTGCGATAGTGCTGACCAAATTTTAAATGCAATATTATTATCTAAATGAGAACAATTTCTTATCTCATTCGTAGTATACAGAAAAGTGTTTATATTAACCTTATTTATTAATTGCAACTTAAGCTTCGAATATTTGCATGACGTTATTTTAATGAATAGCTTATCTTTTATTATATGTAATAATTAATAATGAAACCTTCATTGTGCTCAAATGAATAGCACTCTAAAATATTTTTTAGTGAGTCTGGCAAGTTTATAATCTTTAAAGGAATTTCTTTTATTTCATTGAAAATATTTAAAATTATGTCTGTTTTTAAGCAAATTTTATAAAAATTTTCCAATTGATAAATATGTCATAGTCTTCCCTAAGTGAACCAAGAAAAATTGTTGAGAATAATCCATATCGAAAGGTCTTGTTACTGCTAAATGTGTAATATTTTATATACGCTCTGAAAAAATCAATTATAACACCTTGTTTCATCAAAAAAAAATTTACGCCTAATAATATAGGTTTTGTTAAACTTTCAATTATAAGGGTATTTACTGATATTGTGACATTTTGAAAAGTTAAAATAATAGTTTTTTGTTCTTTTATCTCGATTTTATGGTCACCTGCGGTAACCAAATGACTTGGGCCAAGAGGTAATGGTTTATAATCTGCTGAACAAACCCATAAATTGAGATTTAGAACCACTGTTATCATGTGTATCATCACAAATTGCTAACAGTTGATTAAAATTTTTAGGTTTTGTTGGACTTTTTTGTTTTCGACTTCGGCATGTTCTAAATAAATGTCCGATTTTTCCACAATTAAAACAAATTTGACGTACATCGTGAGTACGAGTTTCGAAAAAATGCGGATTATTTCGTTTATAAAATTTATTTTGATAAGTCTGGTCGGTATCCTTGAATAAACGTATTTTTTCGAAAGTTACCATAATTTCTAAACTGAAAATTATTCATTATTCATATTTTAAATTTTTTAAATTGCGTTTTACCTTTAAAGTTTTGTGTTTCAGGTTTAAAATTATTTTGCCTAGCCACTGGCTTAAAAGATGTCGAAGGTTGTTCTGATATAGTTAAACTTGAAAGACTTGGTTTTATAAATTTGTAATTCTTTGAAATTCACTTAACTTATTTACGATCGCAGACAATTTTTGTAATGAGTTTACACTATCATCACAAAGTAAAAAAAAAAATTTGTAATAAAATTAGAATGTAAGTCACTTACACACTCGAAATATTCTAAAATATTTTCAAAAGGCTTGTTCTGTTTATATTCAGCACCTAAATTTTGTATTCTGTAAAAAAAAACTTTTTATATCCTTATTTAAACGTTGTTTCGCAGACAATAATCTAATTTTATAATCGCGTTTTGGTATTCTTGAACCAAATTCGTTGTAAAAATTATTTTTTATATCATTCCATTTTTTATTTTGATTTTCCGCTGCCGCTATATACGTTTTGTACCACTGATGTGCAGTATTTAATAGAAAATTTTCAAAATAAATAATTTTATGCTTATTTCCCCAGCTATTTATTTTTAAATAAAGAATTTTATGCTTTTCACCGCTACTGTATTTCGTTACATAAAAACTTTTGTGCTTGTCACACCATTTTTTCTCGTTGTTGCATAAACAATTTTATGCTTGACACCCCAAATGTTTCTTCTCGTTGCGCAACGTTTACATTTATTTAAAAAATCTCGTGCTTCTTTTTCCGACGGATCGAATAATTTCGGTGATATAAATTTGGGTGTCGCAGGATCCGCGTTTTCGTTTTGCACGTTTGCTACCGTAGTGTCCATTATTTTTTTTAGAATTTATTGATAATTAAGAATCTTCGAAAGCACTTAAGTTTGCTACTGCAGTTTCATTAGAGGCATCACCTTCTTTGAGAAACTGTGGTGAATCAGATGCCAGGGGAGTTGATTCAAGTGTAATTTATTTATTAAATCTGGCTCTGGTTCAACTGCAGTACTTCGATTTTTTGGGTCAAATTTATTTATTGGGGAGACTGACTCGACACTACTTAAACTATTTTTTAAAGTTGTTAATTTTAAAACCTCGCCACATTATTTTACTTGCCGTCTTAAATGACAACAATAATTTTTTAATGATTTTCACTGAAAAACATAGAGCACCAAAATTTATAAAAAAAATAAAAAAATTAAAACGGAATCACTATAGAAGAGTATTTTTTAAAGAAAAAAAAATACACTCGTATAGGAAACACGCGCCTCCACCAAATGTCGGACTACGATTTGTAGACGACTGGGTTGTGTAGCTTAGATAGTTTAAAATAGAAATTTATAAAGATAATTATTTAATTTGTCTTTAAGGATTTAAGGATGCTCTCTAGTTCTTCACTGAAACACCAAGGGATTTTTAACAATTTTATTAAATGGCAAGAAAAGCAAAAGCAAAGATAATAATTGTGATAAATAAAAATACAATCTTAAAATTAGTAAAATAACCAAAATAACAGATGTTTACAAAATGGTAATTTAGGAAGTTATTTTAAAGTTGAGTCGCCCTCTTAAGACTCACTTCAGGAACGATAGATTAATCCAAGTAAGCCAGAAGAAACAACTATAACTTTATAATAACTCAAGTCAAAAAGGAAATTAAACAATTAAAACAGTTACATGTTATAAACCAATAGATAAAGAACACTTACGCAATGGGAGCAATGTAGGTCGTCTCTGAAGCAGTGGGTTCCATAACTTGAATTTAACTCTTAGACAATTATTATTTCAACCGACAAACGGGCAGAGTTTCCCCTTACATTTTAATAGATTAATTACTTGAACCGGCAAACGGGCAGAGGTTCCCCTTACACTTGAACTTGAACATTTTCAACTCTCTGTCGTAAGTGCTCTTTCGTGTTTTTATATTGTTTTGCAACCCCTACCAATTGGAAGAAGGGATTCCTTTTTTCGTCTGTCTTCCCACACTCTAAAAAGAGGGGATTGGAATCCTTTATCCCAACCAATTACAAAATAGTTATTTTCTATAAACATTTCAATTCTGACCCCTACTACTAAACTCAAATGCCACTATCTCTCTTCACTACTAAATGCAAATGTCACTGTCTCTCTTCTACACACTGGTTTTTCTTTATCACACCTTTTTTGCGATAAGCTACGCCACCTTAAGAGTCTTTACACCGCTGTTACGTTACAACTATTTCTCTAGCCTTAAGGGTGCCAATTCCATATCCGACAATATTTAGACTTCACGTTTCACGGGTTGTTGATGTTGCCATGGTAACTTTAAAACACGCGCGTTTTTGAAAGTGGGATTTAAACACGCTAAAGCGTTCTTTTAATAAGCGAAATAGGGTATCTATAAAAAAAATTATTTAAAATGTATTTGGTCTGTTTTATTGTATAGAATTTACTTGTTTCCATTTTCTAAATAAAGTTTTAAAATTTATTTGGTCTGTTTTATTGTATAGAATTTACGTGTTTCCATTGTCTAAATAAAGTTTTAAAATTTATTTAGGGTTGTTCTTTCAATCACTCGGATAAGGGAGTTTGCAGCTAAACGAGAAAAATACTATTATTTTTATCAAGAATATTGCATGCTCCCATAATTAATTTCTTTAATGTCGACTAATCAATAAAAAATATTGGAGATGACTGGTTTTATTGGATTTTGTTTCCTTTAAAATTTCCTTTTTTGGCGGTATTGATCGGGTAATTATTGCTATTGACTTTAGGTATTTCATTTAATTTTTACCGCTTTACAGAATAAATAAAAAAAAATTTTGAATAATTATGCTGGTTTGCATACTTTACCATTATACCTTGCTGGTAAATCCTATTGTATGTTTGCCTAACTTTCGCTTAAAGTACAAAAAGGAAGAATGTGTCGCGAAATATTAATGAGGGGCGTGTTGAAATTTGAAATTTTCACCTGTGGCATACCTACAAGGTCTATGACACGAGACCAATAAAATATTGAATATTTCAGTCTACTAAATCAAGCAATATTAACATATATTTTTATGTAATTGATTTCTACAAGCTCAGTCGATATAAACTTGACAGTATTGGATCAGTAACAAACGAAATTATGGGCCATATAATAACAATCGTTGCATTTTTACTTTTCTCACAGAGAAAGTATTCTAATCGAGAAAAAAAAAACGATTTTATTTGTTTCACCACTTGATGGGCCCCGCAAAATGTTGTATATGGATTTAGTAAGGGTTTCTAGGTATACAGGGTACAGGGTATAAGAAAAATTGGATAAAGGTTGCAATTTGTACCTGGTGTACAACTAAAAAGGGCTGTATCTTGGAAACAGTTTGCCGTACGGCTTGCGGAAAAAATATTTATAACTAAAGTGACTAAGAGAAATTGCTGGATATTATTTTTGAGTTTCTAAGTCATCCGCTAGATGGCGTAACTAAAGTAACCAAATAAAAGGCGGGATTTTCTCTAAAATCCTCATATTAAACAAGTATCAAAGGTAGTTTTTGCTCCACCTCCTTGCTTAAGGGGAGTAGAACAAATATTGCTATGCAAAAATATTCACAACTTTGGTTTGGCTTATCGAAATTTCACAAGTTTGAACTCGCTTAATAGGGATTCTTTTGTTTTATCCATTTAATAAAAAACGAAGTCTTTCTGAATTCTGTTGCGACAGCTAAAGGATGCTATTTAGCAGAATCAACAATTGATTCCTTTTTCTTAATAATTTTAAATGCAAGGGTATATCTTTTTTAACTTAAGCAAAAAGAAAAATATATGGAGGAGATCTGGAAAATCGTAACATAGTATAAAACAAAGTCGCTGTCGCCCGTCTGTCCCCTTATGTGCGTAAATCTTTAAAAACTACGCAACGTTTTTTTTTTAATAGGTACAGTGATTCAAGGGGAAGGTTTTTATGTATAACTAGCGACCCGCCCCGGCTTCGCACGGGTGCAATTTCAGAAAGTGGCATACCGGGTACTAATATATCGGGTTTGTTCGGGTTTGTATTTATACTAGCGGGTTGCAACGCATGCCGGGTACACGCTAGTATACAATAAAAGAAACCGATTCCCTTAATTTTTTATCAGTTGGTCTACTAATCGGACAACTTGGATTAAAAGCAGTGGCGTAGCCAGGATTTTGAGGCGGGGGGGGCGAAGTCCTTTTGGGGCGCCCATATTTTTAAATACACATTTTGTTATATTTTTTTAAATCCAGATTCAGTTAAACATTGACAAAAAAATAAGGCATGGTATTAAGCACCATTAAAGCCTTTTATTAAATTATTGGTGAGTGACAATAGAAGTATATTTTTCCAAACTAAGACGTGTTTTAAATTTCAGCTAAAAAAACATAAGATTTTAACATCGGGTAAAAAAATGCATTGTATGCTTTTTGTGATATATTATTATATTATATTACGTTTTTTTCATTTAACACAATTAAACTATTTTAATTTTAATAAAACAAAAAATAAATCATTTTATAATAAAAACAAGTACTAAACAATCAAATTAAACACAAAACTAAAAATATTTTAATATTCTGACCCTACACAACTTAAATCAATAATTTAAAAAATGTTTTTCTATAACTATAAAGCTATTCGACGAGTCTTAAGGCTTTTGAAATCATCTAAAACATTAGAAAGGTCTAAATTTTTGACATAATCACTTTCTATGTTTAATATAGCTTTGTCATTTAATCGTTGTTCCGTCATTGTCGAGCGATTATAAGTTTTAATATTTTTTAACCGATTAAAGGACCTTTCCGCATTGGCACTGTTCGTTGCAATAGTAAGGTAAGTATACCGTGTAAATAATGCGTATATTTGGGAATGAACCTTCAAGCATATTTGAAATAAGATACGGAAGTATCTCATCTGTTTTTAGGGTAATCTTTTATTTTTTTGATTGTTGAAAGAAAGCGCAAAATGATTTATATTCATCGTATTAAATTGCCATTTATTTGAAAACCGACATTTACAGGCTTTGTGATTTTTTGGTATTTTGTTCTGTGTTAAGTTTATGAAAATTTAAATAGGACCGATTTTTTAATTTTATTTAAGTAGCAAAGGGACGCCAAGCCAGGAGGGGCGGGGGTCAACCGCCCCCCCTGACCCCCCTATGGCTACGCCACTGATTATAAGTATACCAAAATAATGTCTGCTAATAGTATTAAAAAAAATTTTTAAAGGAATTATTGCTTACCAATGTTGTTTCCATTAAGACCTGCTGAAATGTCTTGGGGCTAGAAACTTGTCCTAGAACATATCCTCCAAAAATTAAAATAACACATAGACATGTCTTGGCAAGCCTTTGGAAATATACCATATTCTTTGAGATTGTACATTCCGGTATGATTATGATAACAGCTTAATCCTAAAAATAATGAAATATCTAAAACCTATAAAAATGAATCGCTTGTAACTTGAAAATTGACATTGCTTATTAAACCGTGCGAGCAAAAATTATTTTCATCAAAGAGGGCCTCGCATCTAAGAACGTAATGCTTAGCCGTAGAGCTTAATACCTGTTGGGTGTCAGTAACTACCTAAATTAACAATCAATTAGTTATTCCGTCATCTTTGACAGTCGTTACAAGTAATTTGATTCATCGCTAATTTTTTCAATTTCTTGAACAATTCACACAATGGGCTTTACGGAACAGCACAAAACATTCATGGTTGAAGCGTATTTTCGAAACGGGGTTAGAGTATATGGTGAGTGGCAAAACAATCCGGGTTGGTGAATGGACGATTTTCACGAACATTTTCCTATCGTTGCTTTTATTGCTGGGGATTTTTATCATTGCCTGAAAAGAACCGTGGCTGTGTTTAGGAAAACAGGTTCTATACAACATCAAAAAGGACCAGGAAGACTATCTGTAAGAACAGAAGAACTTGTTGCAAACGTTCGTGAAATAATGCAAAATACGCCAACAAGTTGTATAAGATGCCTGTCCCAAGAAGTGGGAAGATCTTATGGAAAAAGCAGGACTGTTCTTAAGAAGCAGCTAAATTTATTTCCTTATAAAGTGCAAGTATTCCAAGAAATACAAGCCGCAGATTTTGAAAGACGCAGGAATTGCTGCAGAAATTTATGCTTGGAGCATGGCGGTGGCCAATTTCAGCAATTCATGTAATTATTTTTCTTTCAGTATATTCTTACTTTGTTAATTTTGTAAACAAGAAAAATAAATTTGTATTTGTCTACTTATTTTATTACTTATTAGTTTGACATACCATGTTATAATATGAATTTGACAAAATTTTAACCAAGATTTGCTTAGATATATCGTCCCCATATCATTTTTATCTAAACCAAGCCCTACATTTTTTACTTCAAGCCCTCTGTGATGCAAATAATTTTTGCTCGCACGGTATAATATGACTGGTATCAGTATTAAATAATTGTTTCTAGGTCATCATCATTTTTAATATAACAGAGTTCCCGTTTTTTACCAAAATATGGTCCATTCTAATATCTGTAAACAAAATTTGGTGTCCAATTTTTATCAGAATCTGGGCTTGACAAAAAAATAATTCTTATACAATTTTTCTAACTGGCAGTGTATTAAGTATGTCGAAAGAAGTACTTACGACCATTAAATTTTCAATTATCTGTAAATACAATTAAATAAAATAATAGCTTAATGCATAACTAACCAGTTAATTTTAAAAATCCTCCTAATTGTACAGTTAATTGAGATAAGCAACCGTTTAATTTAAGTAATATGTCATTAAGACATAAAAAAGAAGAACAGCCACGAATTGTGAAACATAAAAGCAGAACTTAAAAGTTTTACCATTTTCTATTTTCATAGAATAATGTTTAATCGGTGGTACGGTGGTAATTACCGTCCCATTTATTTTTAACTTCGCAGAATCATTAGATCTATTGTATTGTTAAAAATTAAGCTAACAGGGGCGTCTCCGGTTTTTATTTCCTAGCAAGAAGGCAAGCCAGGTATTGTAACGACAAAAATAATTATTATTAAAATATAAGCTTCATTCGTTCAAGCAAATTTGATGGTCAACCGATTTCAATTTTTTTTCTGCGCAAGCCTGGTTTTTAACTTTAACTGGTTGCGAACTGGTTGGAAATTACATGCTATGCATGGAGAACATTTTATTTTTCGACATAACAAATAACGTTTGAAGACAAGACAAGACAAATAACGTTGTATTGTAATTGATTTCCATATTTATAATGAAACAATTTATAAAAGTAGAGGTTGCTTTGTGTCGGGGTGTAAGACAGGATCTGCTTTTTCTAGCTCCAAAGGTAAGTTAAAATTGGTTTATAAACTATAATAATTAAGTACAGCATAGCTTATTGATATTCAAAGGTAAAGGCCCACAAACTCATGGAAATATTATGATTTCGATTTTATAGATATTATTTTCCACTGGAAAATAATAAATGTATGAACATAGTATTTTCACACATTTATTATTGTTGTAATAGTTGCACAAAACATAACTTAAGAATATATTAAAAATTTAATTTGTATAAACCTACCTATAATAGTATTCAGATGTACAGGGTCTTCCAACGAGGACTGAACAGGGGCTCATTTTTGAGCTTCCTTGTATTTAAAGAAAAATCCAAAATAGCCAATCGATGTACTTTTTCCTGCAGAATTCAAAAATGAAACCAAAAATTTATTTGAACCAGAAACAAAAGAGTTACGCTAAGGATAAGGTGTTTTTTAAATGGAACATAGCTTTTTTTATACGATTTTTGGAACGAGTGATTTTTTTTTTGTCCGTTATGATTAAAATATTTAATATTGTGACAGCTATTTTTATTAAATTTTAATGTTTTATCCAGTATAATTTAACTTTAACCTGTTTGAAACATACACTAGGTAATAAAGGTATAATCACCTTTGAATCCTTCAAAGTCATTTCGGCAATATTATAGTAAATTTGTCAAATTTTTTGACTTTGAAGGATCCAAAGGTGATTATACCTTTATTACCTAGTGTATGTTTCAAACAGGTTAAAGTTAAATTATACTGGATAAAACCTCGGATAAAACATTAAAATTTAATAAAAATAGCTGTCACAATATTAAATATTTTAATCAGAACGGACAAAAAAAATCACTCGTTCCAAAAATCGTATAAAAAAAAACTATGTTCCATTTAAAAAACACCTTATCCATATCGTAACTCTTTTGTTTCTGGTTCAAATAAATTTTTGGTTTCATTTTTGAATTCTGCAGGAAAAAGTACATCGATTGGCTATTTTGGATTTTTCTTTAAATACAAGGAAGCTCAAAAATGAGCCCCTGTTCAGTCCTCGTTGGAAGACCCTGTACAATTATTTATTTATTTATGTATTTCTTATTAAGACCCCATAATTTTTCAACAATGGCAAGGAGCAATTAATAGGGCTGAAAAAATAATTTGCACCACTTATGATGTTGTTTGTCCATTACACTTTTCGGCAGAAGATATTTTGGACTTTTATGAAATTGAATTGGCTGATGGTACCATAAATAGAATTTAAAGAGGAATACCAAAATTAAAGAACGTAGTTTTAAAGATTTATTTCTACATGTCGTAGAGATTTATCGCCATTCCCTTATCAGAAGAAAATAATAAAGAGCATTTTTTAGAAAGTATGGAAATAAACAAATATAAAATATTGAATATCTTATTAAATGATCAGCTGGATGAATGATTCCCCGCATTGTAAAATTTATGATAGTTTATCAATGGATATTCCTCAAGTAGGTAGGTATACATCGGCTAATATATTTTTATACTAACTTTGTGTTTTTTTATGTAGGTATCCATATTCTAATAGTAAAAGAAGATTCTAATAGTTGTTTAGTTGCTCACTTTAAAAAAATCCTCTGTAGCTAGAATGTTTAATACCCTGTATTTTAAAAACCAAGCATCGTTGGAACTTTATACAGACCGAGTTTACTAGTAAGTAAAAAAAGTAAGTGTAAATTCATATAAAAGTCCTTATTTGTTCCTTAAAGAACTAATTTAAATAAAAATAGTTATCGCGTCCGTAAGAAACCATTTATTTGATAGCCCACCTCAAACACGAGCGCCATCTTACGGCGACTCGTAAAGCTGGATTACCGATATTAATTTGGGACCGAATCCAATGCATTGCGATCGGCCTCCTACCTCGAATCAAGTCCTCCATAATGCTATGATAACACGTTCCCAAACCCCAAACGGATAAAATCCTTTTTTTTTCTATGAGGATATCTGACAGATAACAGAAATGTAACCTAATAAATAAATAATAAATTATTTGCAACAATAACGATTAGAATAAGGCATGTATGAAAAACAATACAATGTACAAAACGCAAGTTGGAGAAGTTAGGTTTAACTTTATTTCATAAGTGATATTATATTTTAATAATTAAGGATCTCTAGTTTTCCACAGAAAAGCTGAGTCGACGGCTAGTTGTTTCCAATCCCAAAAACCGGAATCTACAAAACAATACAAAGAAGCTGAATTCAAATCGCGCTTTATTTCTGCATTTTCTTAGACCAGAGCAAATTCTGTCTATTGTCCAAGTTTCCAACAGTCTTTCTTTTCTAAACGTCATGACATAACAGTTTAAGGAATGCAAACTGCACAAGTCTACACCGAAAAATTCGTTTCTAATCAGTGAATTGTTCTAAAAGTTAGAAACCGATCCACAAACAACAACTTGGCTTCTGCGAAGGCCGGATTTTCTGGCAGCGGTTTGAGATTTATTGTGTGCGAATGCTTTTAAACACATGCGCATGCGTCGTCAGTTTGCTGACGGTTTCTGTTCGCTGTACGAACGAAGCTAATATCAGACGTTGGATTTTCCCAGATCACAAAAAAGCATGATTCCCATTTCCATTTATGTTGGCTACAAAAATTTAAAATTTTTTGACGGAGAATGACGAAATTTTGTATATAGATGGTATATTAACCCTGCTTAACATTTCATTTTATGGCATTTTCGCTTTCTAGGGATCAAACCAAGTAAAATTAAATTAAAAAATTACTATACAGTGTCACCAGTAAAGTCCGCATCATATGGGATTTTTTTTATTAATAGCTTTATTCAAAATTTGACTTTGGCATCAAGTTCTTCTTCGATCGAGATGAAAATTAAGCAAAAAAATAGTAGTAACATGATTCGCGTTATCTGTCAAATTTTAATTTTTTCCAAAAATAATTCAAAAGTAAAAAAGTTTTTTTAAATGCAGTTTCTAGCCCACGTGCAAAATTTCAGCTGCATAAGATAATTTTGATTTGTTACCTATAAGTATTCTGTAAATTGCACCACTTTTGCAAAATAAGACTCAACGCAACCTGTATAAAACTTCTCAGTTTTGACAAGACTTTATTTCAGATACATTTTCTTTATTCCATATTAAATGTGTGTTTTTCTACAAAATCAAAATTAGGCTATTAAAATTTGATCGCATGTGATGCAAAGTTTATTTGTTTTTGACCCTGTATAAGGTAACTTTATAAAATAAGTATTTTTGAAAACGGAGTTTGTGTCTGAAAGTAATACACCTTAATATTAAGACAAAAAGAACACAGTGTCTTCAGTAAAGTGTTTTTTAAGTGGAAAATAATTTTTTTTTAACAACGTAAAGTTTATCTATTTTCAACGATTTAATTTAAAACCCCTATATTATAATTTATTATTAAGCTATGTCATAATTACGTTAACGTGAACTAATTTCAGACACAAACAACGTTTTCAAAAATACTTGTTTTATGAAGTTACCTTATACAGGGTCAAAAACAAATAAACTTTGCATCACATGCGACCAAATTTTAATAACTCAATTTTGATTTTGTAGAAAAATACACATTTAATATGGCGCGACTTTAAAGAAAATGTATCTGAAATAAAGCCTTCTCAAAACTAAGAAGTTTTATGTAGGTTGCGTTGAGTCTTATTTTGCAAAAGTGGTGCAATTTACAAAATATGGGTGAAAAATCAAAATTATCTTATGCAGCTGAAATTTGGCTTGTGGGCTAGAAACTGCATTAAAAAAAAACTTTCTATTAACTTTTTTTGATATTTTCAGAAATAACCCCACTTTTGAATTATTTTTGGAAATAATTAAAATTTGACAGATAATGCGAATCATGTGACTACTATTTTTTTGCTTAATTTTCGTCTCGATCAAAGTAGAACTTGGTGCCAAAGTCAAATTGTGCATAAAGATATTAATAAAAAAAATCCCATATGATGCGGACTTTACTGGTGACACTGTAGAAGAAAAGGTCTGAATATGGGCTATGAGTCCAGTCCATCCACAAATCAAGTATCTGCTAAGAGATTGCCAATACCTATTTTACCGACTTACGTGATCCCACGTGTTATTAAACGGTTGTGATTGATATGTTTCGCTGTATCCCCAACTTTTTGATATAAGTTTAATTAACGTAATTTTCATATTTCTTGATATTATTTCGTCTTTGCTTATGCTTTATGTAATATTTTACAAGCAGACCTCGAACTATAAATAAACAAATTAAGAGGATACTATTTCCAATAGAATTGAGTGAAATTTAGAAGAAGGGCAAAAAAAGCAACAACTAAAGTTAAAGATAAAAAAACAAGTTCAAACGAGGATGAAGAATAGCACGCGCTTGCAGACGATGATCTTGACATGGGCCAAATTGGACAATTCGCCCCCGAAAACAATGATGCAAAATGCTATTTTGTGATCAACAGGTCACAGGCTACTTGATGCATTTAAATCTAAATTTATTCTCAAAAGATGCTTCATTTTAGAAAAGTTCTAAGTTAACTTTTAAAAGTTTTTAATGGCAGCTTTGCTAAAACCTAATAGTGTATGGTATCAAAATAATCGTAATAAAATCCTATTTTTTCTTAACCCGACGAGCCACCATGTTGCCATTTAAAAAAAATAAGTTATACAACTTTAAAGATTAAATTTTACATAGCACATAGCTTTGGATCAAAAACAGTAACATTGTATTTTTCCCAAGATTAGAGAACTGAAATAAGTGATTTTAAGGTATTCATAGCTAGATACAACAATAAATTTGAAAAAAAAAATATTTTTTTGGTGACAAAAAGTGACAAGTGACACATCGTTGTATTTAGAATGTCATATGGAGTCAAAAAAAGGAAAAATATACCAGGTGTCCCATTTAAAAAAAGTTTATGTCACTTCCGGTTAAACCGGAAGTTCCATAATGTTGAGTCACCTGTCAAATAATGCAGTTTTATGTCGTATACAAATCTCCCGAATTTTATTTCATTATCTTGAAAAACAAAAAAGTTAGAGGGGCGAGCCACCTTCCGTGGACACCCGGTAGGTATATAAGAATATGTTTTTAATGTAAATATTAAACAAAATGTTAACAGATCAGTGTTATCATACTAAAATTGAATACATAAGATACTTCCTATGCAATATGATCCAAATAAAACTTTTTGAGTGCACTGGTTAGAGCCATCAGGGAAAGAAAACAGATATCCAGTTAAACCAAATTTACAAGCGTATTATACGATTTACAGCAACGATTCAGAGGCGAGTTAGGGTGATAATTTGTTGTACTGGATTCTATATGGAAAAAAATCTGGTTTCGCGTGTTATAGGATGGGACGTTTATATTTAATAAATTAATAATTGGCGTTGAATCGATATTGTTGAGAATTTTGTGGGCAAATTTTATGTCGTACATTTGCCTTCTATCCTGAGTGATAATAACTTTAGGGATTGAGGTAAAGTTGTCGTTTAACAAAAAATTATAGCATAGATATTTTATAAATTTTTCTTGGACTTTTTCAATTTTACTGATATATACGTCATCAAGCGCGGATTTCGGGGAGGGGTAGGGGGGTAATTACCCCCCCCCCCCCCCCCTGGATCCTAAACCCAACCAAACTTGAGTGTCCTCTTATACTTATAAATATTAAAAAATCGTTTAATAGATTTAATTTTATAAATGTGTTTTTACTAAGTATTTGATTAATATTATGTTTCTTTTATTCTCTTTATAAGTTCCTGTAAATTTTGTTGTAGGTTGTAGGTTGGTACCTATAGTACCTAATATGATAAATAGTTATTTATGCAACTAGTGCAAAAAGTGTAAGTTTATTGCACATGGCATAGAAGTTATTCACCGAGACGTAGTCGAGGTGAATAATATGCCATGTGCAATAAGCACACTTTTTGCACATGTTACATACACTATTTTTTCTACGATCGTTTTTTTATTTAACAAAAAAGTTAAAAATCGCTCTGTATTACCTCTCCTTTGCGTGCAAAAGTTGTAATTCAAATTTGGCAATGGATCATAGATACCTTTGACTTCAACATAATAAAATTATGGCGCCCTGTCAACGTGAATTCTATTTCGATAGGGTATTGACGGTGTGCAACGCACAATACACATACTATAAACAAATTGTTCGTTTCCTAGGTAATTTACTTTATTGCACTAGGGCAAAAAGTACTTTTTCTAATTTTGTATCATAACAAATCTATTACGATACGCATTTGCGTATCGTAATGAAGCTATTTCGATACGCGTTTTTTCTTTATTTGATGTTGGTAACATCTAGCTCGTTTTTTAACATGGACGCGTGCTATAAAATGATGCTTTATAAAACGTGTACGTTAATATACTATTATTGCATAGTATGCAATAAAGACCTACTTTTGTCATTAGAAATTCATACACAAAATGGCATTTTTTGAACGATCGTAGAAAAATAATGTTTCGTTAATGTAATGGTTTGTTTATTTTTCAATAATTATTAGACAATTTGACACTAAAAATATAGGTACTTAAAAGATATGGGTTAGCTATAACTATATTAAAAAAAAATATATCTTTGAGATTCAATTACCCCCCCCCCCCCCCCCCTAGATTTTGACCCAGATCCGCGCCTGTACGTCATATTGACGATTCCAAATTACCGATCCAAATGAAAGTACACAATTAACATATGACATAATGTACGAATAGATTCTATTTGTTTAAAACCCCTACAGGTTCTGTAGTGATTTTTTCGAAATAAATACCCATGTCTTTTACGATAGAGACTCTTGTTAGTGGTATATTGTTGATAGTATAATTTGATAAAATTTTATTTATATTTCTGGAAAACGTAAGAGTGTAGCATTTTTTAAGATTAAAGTAGAGACGGTTACGCTGGCCGTACGAAAAAAGATTATTTAGGTCCTATTGGATGAGCAAGGCATTTAAGAGATTAGTAACCACATGAAAAACTTTTAAGTCATCTGCGTACATTAAAAGATAACAAAATTTAAAGCAGCTGCCAATATCATTTATATAAATATTAAATAAAAGAGGCCGTAGATGAGACCCTTGAGGCACTCCCGAACTGACCTCAGTAGGAGCTGATGAAAACATACGAATTTTAACAGCTTGGGTTTGTTCTAGAAATATTTCCAGATCGAAGCATACTCACCATGTTTTCAATAAATTTTAATTTATTTCTTACTTGCTCGTCTTTTATTTTGGCTGGAACATTTAAACTTTTTATTTTTAAATACGCATCGATCTCAAATTCTGTTAACTTTTCGGTGAAAATAAATATTGCCGAGTAACAAAAATAAAATGAAGAATTCAATTTTAAATGAAACGATTCGAAAACGTTTGTAGTTCGTTTTACCGTTGGATTTTCGTCTGCTCATATATTTGGTGGAAAATAGGAATCAGGTGCTATAAAAGAATCTCATAAATAGTCTGCGTATTTATCCCACAGTTCATTGTTTGGGTTTGTTCGGGTTTGTATGACATTAAATCAAATATAAAACATCCTCAACTTCAAATGGTTTTAAATAAATAAGCCCAAAAGTGCTAATAAACTATTGTCATTATATATTTAAGTTAATCCCATAAAGACTGAATTTTTCTGTACCACGTTTGATGTAAGTGAAATATACAACCATTTGTTTTCGTTTTTGGCAACACATTTTTTAGTGCGATATGTATTGCTATTTCAAAATCTACGAATGCCTCTATCGGTTCGACAACTATATTAAAAACTTCCAAAATTTAAAGAAACGACAATGATATTTTTTGCTGAACTGTTAGTAAACAGAAAATTTTCACCTGTTGTTGTTTTGGGAGAATACATGTCAATTACAGTATGTACTTCATGAATATGGGCTGGAGGGAGTTTACGACGACTGTTAGTCACATTCCTTTCTTATTTATGAGATTTATATCGGTGGTAATCAATTTCCTCGATAAATTTGTTGAAGGGACGCTTTTTATAATTTTCGAGGGTTTCCCCGATATGTCCTCCTGGGCTTTTCGCTTGCAAGCAGTTGCGACCATTTTTCTCTACAAAGAGCATTGGTCTGGTTCATGATTGTGAGTTGACTGGTCACTGTAAATTCGGCACCGACAGTATACAATAATTTAGCTAAACACTTTAAAT
The DNA here is from genome assembly GCA_963969555.1 of Polydrusus pterygomalis. Lineage (NCBI taxonomy): Eukaryota > Metazoa > Arthropoda > Insecta > Coleoptera > Curculionidae > Polydrusus > Polydrusus pterygomalis. The sequence goes on from OZ018378.1 coordinate 113,817,220, forward strand.
TTCTCTTTATAAATCTATTGGTCGCCCACAAAAACAAATGATAAGTAAGTGTTTTAATATTAAGGGTGGTAATTTTTTATCTCAATTTTGTTTAGATATTCAGGTAAATCAGATAAATTGGTAAAATTAAAAATTATAAACATCAGCCTAGGTCAAAATTACGCATGTTATTAAAATAAATGCCCCTGTGATTTGGACACGTAGGCGAGGAGGGGATCACCGGCAGAAATTACGCCCGCCGCCTTTTGTTTACTTTTTTTTTGCTGAAAGGATTGTTTTTTTAATTTATATTTTTATTGCAGTTTTTAAGGGGGCTCGTATTCCATACCCTCTGAGTAAATGTCGGAAACGTACACTATTTTAACATTTTTTTTTTATGGATAAAGTACCTATAATAATATGTTTTTGAGAAAAATGATGTACAATATCATCAGAAAGAAAAATAAAAAATTTATTCCAAAAAAATAAAATGGGCGTCCATATTAGGACCAGTTCCTTCAATAGTTTATACAGGGTTAGGAAACATTACCAGAACGGTCGATTCTTTCAAAATATACAGGGGTTATCAAAAAACGTCTTATATAAAAAATGTAGGGCTGTTAAAAATCTACATATCGGTGATAAATTGAAATATACAGGGTCGCCCACAAAGTTGTGGAGAATGATAGTTATATTTTTTTAAATAGAATACCCTGTATATTTTTACTTATTTTGATTGCTGACTCAAGTTTAAACAGTTTTTATTAACCATGTGTTATACCTAAATTCATTACTTTCCTACATAAATTGATCAGCTACAAAACACAAAATAAATTTTAAGAAACAATTTATTAAGTTAACTTTAAACAAAAACGTATAACAAATCGTGGCAAAACGGCTCTATTTTTTAATAAGTGTTGAAAATGACCCCCATTTACTAACTGATAATGATACAAATTGTCGCAAAAATGTCTTTGGGTGTTTAAAACCATTTCCCTTGTTATTTTCGCACTTTCATTGACAATTTTCGTTCTTAATTCTTCTAAATTATTGGATTTATTTTGATAAGCTATGTTTTTCAGGTGACCCCAATAAAAAAAATCTAATGGCGAAAGATCGGGGGACCGTGAAGGCCATACGATAGGCCCTCTTCTTCCTATCCATCGATTTGGGAACGTGACATCTAAAAATTCTCTAACTTCGCGAGTAAAATGCGGAGGAGCTCCATCTTGCTAATACCAGGTTAAGTTAATATCAGCATTTAAATTGTTTATAGCTAGAACTATTTCTTGCCGAAGAAGCCGGAGATATCGATCACCGTTCAAATTTCCCTCGATAAAAAAGTGTTCAATTGTATTACATGTCCCGCAAACAATCCAGCCCAGACATTAACTTTTCATGGGAACTGTGTATGCAGCTCTTCATACCAGTTAGGGTTATTTCGCGCCCAGTAACGGTAATTTTGCTTATTTACCATTCCGTGTAGTGTAAAAGTCGCTTTATCCGAAAACACAATATTGTTTGAAAAATTCGGGTTTTCTTCCATATTTCTAGTCATTATTTCGCAAAATTCTAACCTTCGATCACAGTCAACGTCAAAAAGTTCTTGTACAACATTAATTTTGTATCGATGCATTTTCTCAGTATGAAGAACGGTTCGTACAGATTTTTGATCAATTTCATGATCCAAAGCAAGCTGACTGGTGGATTGTTTGGGATTTTCTTCTATCGCAAGCAGAGTGTCCAGCTTTTTTTTCTCGGAGGTAGCAGTCCTAGGTCTTCCAGATCTTGGGCGGTTTTTTACAGTACCAGTCATTCTGTAACGCTCAATAGTTCGAAAAACTGCATTTTTTTAATGTGCCTGTCTGGATGCAAATTATTGTAAATATTACATACCTCCTGATATGATCTCTGTTTATCGCCAAACCCCCTTAAAATTAAAATATCAATTCTCTCTGTTTCAGTAAGTAAAAATGCCATGCTATTTTCTTTTTTGTCTATTTCTGTCAGAATTTGAGTTTCAGATGTCAAACTATTAATTATTTATTAGTGACCATGGTCGTGCCTTATTTGTTGTTCACTATGTTCGAAAATCGCATCGTTATACGTTATTATTTGAAACGCCGATTTCTAGGAAAGTAATGAATTTAGGTATAACACATGGTTAATAAAAAATGTCTAAAATTAAGTCGAAAATCAAAATAAGTAAAAATATACAGGGTGTTCCATTTAAAAAAATATAACTATTATTCTCCACAACTTTGTGGGCGACCCTGTATATTTCAATTTATCACCGACATGTAGATTTTTAACAGCCCTACATTTTTTATATAAGACGTTTTTTGATAACCCCTGTATATTTTGAAATAATCGACCGTTCTGGTAATTTTTCCTAACCCTGTATACCTAAAACCCATCGTTACCAAGATACTGACATTTAAAAAAATTGTATTTTTACACTTTAACATCAGACTTTTCCTTTACGAACGTTTTCCATTTTAGCTTTCCATTATTTAAATATTTAAAATTTTATTTTTCAAACTTAATGTCAATAAATAGAAAGATTTTTTTTTTGTTTAAAATATTTCTTTGGGTTTATTATTTTAGTATATTTCGAAAATCTGAGTCTATTTGACATAGGGTGAATAGTTAAATACTGAAAAATGCCGGGAAAAGCTAGACATTTTTGTCTATTTTTTTAAAACTATTTTTTCTAATAATTAAAATAATTTAATATAATTCAATAATTGTTTTCAGGGTATTAGTGGGGAAGAGGATTCATTCCACACGTTTCAGTTTATTTTTAAATTTTTTACAAGGGCTAAAATTAAATAATGGCACAAATTAATATTTATACCTTGCTCAAAATGCACTATGTCATATATAGGTCAAACTAAACAACTTTTGGGTACAAGAATGAAACAACACCAATATAGTTGTCAAATAAAGAATGCCACCAAATTGGAAAATACTGCACTTTCTAATCACCGGTTCGTCAATGATCATAACTTTTATTTTATCAATTTAAAAGTCTTAGATAGTGAGAAACATTTTTATGAGCGGTCAATTAGCGAGATGATTTGGATTGAATTGACAATTGACAGAGAACACTGTCAATTTGAGAACGGACACTTCTAATCTTAGTAACATTTATAAAGGCGTTCTCCAGAATTACAAAAGCAAAGTTTTAAATTATCGATTGTTTGTTTGTTCCCAACACTATTCGGTTTTTGCATGGAATGTATTAATGTGTTTTACATTTGAATTCTGTGTACTTACTTATTTATTGTCTTTATAGTTTAGTAACAATTTAATTCAATAAAGTACTGTCCATCGTCAAAGTTTATTAAGTAGGTATATAACCCACAATACATGTAAACAATGTTGCACAATTTAACTATTTATAATACTGCAATGAATATTTATTATAATTTAAATGTTTACTGGCTTACAGGAATTTTATTTGAACAGGTTTGGCAACATGCATATTTTTACAAGACAATCCGTATTTGATATTTTCTTTACGGTTCAATTTTAACAATGTTTTGTTAACGAAAACGATATTTTGAAGAAATATTCAAAGAAGAAAACGTATAATGCCATGTTTGTTTATTAAGTTTCCACACTTCCTACAAGTATCCTAAAGTAAGTACTGCATATAATATAATATGTATTGTTTAGAAAGATAAGTGACTACCACTAGTTGTTTTCAATCTTACGTGTGTCTGTACGTACCGGGTGGTCAAATAATCGAGGACGTCGGCTTTATCTCGGAAACCATTAATCGTACAACTTTCGGAAAGATTTTTTTATGAGTAAAGTGGTCAAGAAAAATGGCTGGAAATTACTTTAAAATTTGTCATTTCGCCGCAAGGGGGCACAATTAAAAATTGTTTTTTAAATTCTAAATTTCTCCGAAAATTCCCATATTAAGCTATAACTCTGATTACATCATTGGAAAGCTTAGACAATTCTGCATCATTTTGGTTTAAGGCTCATTGGCGTACCGACCTTGATAAGAGTGGGAGAAGCTATTGAATTAAAATCGCTGTAACTTCTAAACGACTTATCCGATTTTACTAAATTTAAGCTTGTTTAGAAGGGAAAAATAAGTACCTTCAATTGCCGTATCCAACAGTACACGATAGTGTTTAATAAAATTGCTAGAGGTCACAATTTGTAATAATTCAAAAATTCAAATTATACGGTATAACTATGACATCATAATCGAAAAGTAGATGAAATTTGCAAGAAAAGATGTGAAAACCGCAGTTCGATATCTTTGTTCGTTTCAGAGTTATTGCCAAAACAATAATTTTTGATACAAATTACGCCCTTCTAGCAATTTTATTAGAAACTATATTGTACCATTGGATACGACAATTGAAGATACTTACTTTTTTCTTCCAAACAAGCTTAACTTTAGTAAAATCGGTTAAGTCGTTTAGAAGTTACAGCGATTTTAATGTTTACACTTTCACTTGATAAGAGTGGGAAAAGCTATTGAAAGTGTAAACCTTAAAATCGCTGTAACTTCTAAACGACTTATCCGATTTTACTAAATTTAGGCTTGTTTGGAAGTACCTTCAATTGTCGTATCTATTGGTACACGATAGTTTCTAATAAAATTGCTAGAGGGCGCAATTTGTATTAAAAATTATTGTTTTGGCAATAACTCTGAAAGGAACAAAGATATCGAACTGCGGTCTTGACATCTTTTATTGCAAATTTCATCTACTTTTTGATTGTGATGTCATAGTTATACCGTATGATTTGAATTTTCGGGATAAAATCGAAAAAAACTGTTATTATTACAAATTGCGCCCTCTAGCAATTTTATTAAACACTATCGTGTACTGTTGGATACGGCAATTGAAGATACTTATTTTCCCCTTCCAAACAAGCTTAAATTTAGTGAAATCGGATAAGTCGTCTAGAAGTTACAGCGATTTTAATGTTTACACTTTCAATAGCTTCTCCCACTCTTGTCAAGGTCGGTACGCCAATGAGCCTTAAACCAAAATGATGCAGAATTGTCTAAGCTTTTCAATGATATAATCAGAGTTATACCTTAATATGGGAATTTTCGGAGAAATTTAGAATTTAAAAAAACAATTTTTAATTGTGCCCCCTTGCGGCGAAATGAGGAACTTAAAAGTAATTTCCAGCAATTTCTCTTGACCACTTTACTCATAAAAAAATATTTCCGAAAGTTGTACGATTAATGGTTCCCGAGATAAGGCCGACGTCCTCGCTTATTTGACCACCCGGTACATATTGATTTGTACCATTATATTTTATTTTAGCCCTTGCAGAAGGTTTAAAAATAATAATTGGGAATAAGTACAGAGTAAAAAGTGTTTGAAGTCCTCTTCCCCACTAATGCCCCGAAAACGATTAAATTATTGAGGACGCTAAATTAACTAACATAATTAAGTATCATTTAGGTATAATTTAAAATCAGCCATTAAGACAAATGGAAAGAATTTCAATTATACTATAACTGAAAGTAGAGCGCTCAGGCAATAATATAATATTTTAAAGTATAAATAATTCTTACTATTTTGGCAGTATTTGAAATATCCTTTGGCAAACTACTTATTATGTGTTCGTAGACCTTTTAAGAGGAGGCCAAGTGCACACTTACTTTGGACCCATTTTTGACCGTTCTAGGTATTATGAAATTGTTATTGTAAGTTTTATTCTTTTGCTAATGAAATAATATTATGAAACGAGACGTAAGACTAATTAGTCTTAATTGATAACATTTCCAAAATAGACATAATCTAGCGGTTTCACTGGCGTCGGAACGATTCTTCCTCAGAAAGGGCATAGGCGTCCGGAAAAAGGTATTCGGAGAGTTAAAATTATTCATTATGTGGTCCAAGGAAGCAGCAAAATAACTTTTTACCGAGAAAATAAATTAGAGGAAATCTTGTATTTGATAAAACTGAAATCAATTTCAATTCAAATTGCTTTATTTATAATACAATTTATAAGACTAGCTTTACACTACTGGCAACCGTCAAGTTACAGTGGCATTTTAGGTAAGTATATGAGAGAGTAAATACTATGTTTAGATGCCTGCAATAAGGACAACAGATATCAGTGTATCGTGACCAACGCATGATGAGGCCAGAAAGGGGATCATTATTTTCTGTTACAGAAACACAGGAGGTATTGAGTTTAATTCAGTATTATTTGGAATTTGGCCTTTAAAAACAATTATTGTTTCCAAAATTATACACTTTCCTCATACAACACACGTAGTAATAAACTTAGGCTTTTACCTAGTCTTAGATTTAACAGGAATATTAGCCATAGATTTATAAATTATACTTTACCTAAATCCTGCAATATCCTAGCATTGTAATATGTATATTAACAGATAAATAACCTAAAGTATTCTCAACACTGTCAAAAAAATTTATCTTTGAAAATAACCGTGAATTTGTTAACATAATAGAAAATTGAACGTTTCATTTATAAGATATGTATATAATAATATCTTTATCATTTTCTTTTAGTTGGTTTTTTCTTTCAGTCTTAGATTTAGTTTAGTAATTGCCTTCTTACTAAGGTATAGCACAGCACAACTGTTTAATCACTTAGGTGCTACTTATATTATATGCATTTCAATTGAATTAATAATTAAGATAACTATTTGACTTATAAATCTAGTGTTTAGAATATAAATTTAATGTATCAAATCCTATAATGTATTTATAAGTTAATAAATGATTATTATTAATATTTGGATTGTACGTTGTACTGCGAATTTTCAAATTATTTTACGTACATATTTTTCATTTTATATTATAATTAATTATTGCATTTAAAAATGCCGCAATTACATTAAAGGGTTTGTTTTTATTAGCTTATGGTGAAAAGAAAATGGTGGTAAATATGTGACTTCTTAAATCTTTCAAAAAATTTAACATAGTTTTGCTTATTGCCACAGGTTGCACGAAATTGTGACAATTTTCTCTGTAAAGAACGTTAATCTGGTTCATGATTGTGAGTTAAGTCACTTCTGGTTCCTGTAAATTCGGCACCAATAGTATACAATTTAGCTAAACACTTTAAATTTTAATTTGAAGCAATAGTCCATACTTAAAGTGAAGTTGAAAGCATGAATAGAAAAAAAACACAAAGTCTTCCTCCACAAAATTTAATAGAATAAAAATTATTAGGTTAAAGGTATCTACATGTTTCGAACGCAGAAACGTTCATCATCAGGAGACAGAAAAGGTATGCTGATGGTTGTAGCAAGAGAGAAAATAATAAGTGGTATGCATAAAACCTTAATGGAGCTTTTATGGCATAAAAAGTTGTATTGTTGAAATTGTTGAAATTATATTATGTGAAGATATAAAATGAAAATAAGTTAACACATGAGTATGTGGAAAAGTAAGTTAAAAAGGGGGTCTTGAGCAACCAAAATAGGAACGTGGAGTTAGAAAAAACACTTCTAAAAAGAAGATGTCAAGAAGGTTTTCTTAAAAATATGTCTTGTAGACATTGTCTACATATAAAACCTATACCTATACACTATTCTCGGTATTTATTTAAAAGTACTCCTGTGAAGAAAATAATAAATTAAAATATATTTTAGGAACATTTCTAACAATTTCTTATTATTATGATTGCAGCATGAGCCGGAGGCGAATTTTATACTCGTGAGAATCTAACAAGTAGGTGTCGTATACAATAGTATACATACATACAGGACTCTTACCGTACCATGAGGTCATAGGTAAAAAATTCTTTCTACAAATTGGCTGTGTAAATTAGCATAAATATGAAAATCCGTTACATGTTAGACACAGTTTAAGGATGTGTATTCTAATTTCTTTCTACTGAAATAAATAGTACGTCCTAAGAGAAACTTAGTGACAATGGAGGGCAAAAGTATATAATTACAATGTTAATCTTGCGAGGAAAGACAATTTCTTACTATAGTTTTCAATAAGTATTATTTCATAGTTACTGAATAATATATAAATTTTGCATATTGCCAATAATAGTGGTTTTTAATATTTATCGACCTATATTATGTATTATACTAAACTTTGTTCAGTTTTATTACATAATGATGATATATGTGATTTCAGTGTGTGAAGGTTTAATAGTGTAGAGATTACCAAATGTTTCTATAGGGCAAGGGTTATCGCCGCCAGCGTGCCTAAAAAGTTTTGGCGCTCTTTAAATATCTAGTATATAAACACCAACCGAGGGCATAAGGCATAACATTTTGTAATGAAATAACGGAAAATTCGAAACTAAAGCTTTGTTCTTTAAATCGGCTAAAAAGGCACAACACTAACCAAACAATAAGCAAATAAAATCGAGAATAAAAGTTTAGATCCAATACAGACATTAAACAGGTAATTTTTAGATTTGGCTGCTGCAAATTATTTTATAATATTGTTAAAATCAATCGAGGATCTTTTGCTCTATAGCTAAGATTGCGAACAAACCCAAACCAGATAATCGTTCTTGCAACATAGTAGACCTCAAATAATTATTATTAACTTTAAGAACGTCCTCTTACCAGAAGTGACCTCTACAGGAAAGTGAGGAGGATTCTTAATGAAATGGTAAAATTTGGTATAGATGAAGTTAGATTGTTTTTAAATATATATTGTAAAATGTCGAGAGGATTTGACGCTTTAGGTAATGAATACAATATTAGGCATTTTATCTCCATAAATAATTCATTCGCTTTCACGTCAGCCTCCTTCTTTTCCTGATTTGTTAGCTTTTGTTGTAGAGCATGACAATTTTTTAAAGGATCGTCGTCATTTAATTTAAAAATATCACTGAAAAACAAAAACGATGTCATAATCAGATAACACATCAAACCTACTATTTAAGCAACTTAGTGTTTGATCAGTTATTTTTAAAAATAAATTTATTTTATACGCGGTTTTTGGATCTTGAGGTGTCTCATCCCTCTGTTCATAATCTAATAGTATTTAACGGAGGAAAACCTTGCTCGCAATTACGGCTGCTAGTTTACCAGCTTGAACAAGCATTTCCTCGAGAACATTATCATCTCTATAATTCATAAAATGATCAGCTAGATTCCTTAAATAGTTTTGACACATTTTAATGTCAATTGCTATACTTTGCATCCTTTTGCTTACAATATTTTTTCTGTAATAAAACATCATACCAACCTATTATATTACAAATAAAATTAAAAGTTTGAAAACTGGATAATGTAGAACTTGCTTTATGCCTAGTTTCTATGTTAAAAGTATCATTTTCTGCTATTTTTAGAAGGCTAAAACTAATCTGAATTAAATGAAATTTTAGCGGTTTTTTAGCGTCAATTCTACTTGACGATCTAGTAGTAGTTGCTCGTTGGAAATTGTTGAAAAAATAAAAATTCAATTTGCATAAAAGTTCCGGTGTAAAAGTAAATATTTTTTTTTAACGCAGCTCTACTTTACAAATCTTCGGTTTAGCGCCCCTTTATTGTAACACCCGCTGGCGCTGCACGCATTGGACATGTGGTAGCGGGGGGCATATACAGTAACAGCACGCGGGCTAGAAAAGCCGACTTTCCGAAGTCCTGGCTAGTAACGACACTCGCGCTAGCAGCAGTTACAGTAATAGCACGCGAGGTATAAAAAGGTATATCGGCAATCGGTTTGTTCGTTGTTAGCAGAGCATTTTTTAAAAATCCAATTCATTTCATATTATTTCATAAAATATTAATTAAATTTTAAAATAATGCTCTGCTAACAACGAACAAACCGATTGCCGATATACCTTTATATACCTCGCGTGCCATTACTGTAACTGCTGCTAGCGCGAGTGTCGTTACCAGCCACCACTTGAGGAAGTCAGATTTTCTAGCCCGCGTGCTGTTACTGTATATGCTAGCGGGGGCCCTGAGTATGGTATAAAAGGAATAAAATTGCATTGCATTTACCGAGCAAAAATAGCAAGCCTGTTTTCACCTGCGGTATCGGGCTCTTTCAAAAATATAAAAATAAACTTATGTCGCTTTTAGAAACCACGCTTTTATGCAAAATTATCGGTATATTTAATGCACTAATACCCCCGATAATTTACCTCAAATATTATAGAACCAATCAAAACGCCTATTTTCATATCATCACCATGGTAACGGTCGTGTTACCCGATATACCGATATATTTGGCATTTAATAACCTTGTTTTCTCAAGAGAGAAGCTACCATTTTGGAAGCTGATACAACCAAGGTAAAACTACCAGAAATTTTGTTTGATTGAGCCTACAATATGAAAAAGGCAGATGGTTCGGACTTTATAGAATATAGCGTTAAAACAATATGGACAACCACCGCCAAACTTATAAAAGAAACGTATTTTGATGAGTTTAACCGAAACGTGGATCCTTTTATTGATATGGAGATAAAACAGCCAGAGAAGATTTAAAGAAAAATATTACAAAAAAATAGAGAAAATGGAAAAAAGCCTTGACTATGGAAAATACCATAAAATTATTAATATTTACGACGAAGATATGCCAGAAGGGTTGCAGAATTTCTTTTCATAAAAAATATATTAGTCAATACTGAAAAACCAGAAATTTGTTTCTTGCGTTTGTATAATATGTCGGACAAACTATTCCTGACTCCAGATCGTTATCAATACTTCCAATTTACTATGGTATAATAATTTACTAGTAGGCCACAACGAAATATCTAACTGAAGTAAAGTAGCAGCAAGAAAAATTGGACTTAATACAGCAAATCGCAAAATAACAAATCATAGTAGCAGAGCAACGGCAGTTTCTCAATTAAGTAAAACCGGAATACAACAACAAGAATTAATTAAAATAACTTGGCATGAAAGTACTTCATCCATTGAACCGTATCTCCAAATGGATGAAAGACATCATAAAAATATTATTTTAAAAAATAAGGCAATGTGGCAGCAGTGTTGTTCATGTTATAAAATGAGAAGTTGATCGAAAACTCAGACATTTAATAATTGCTCAATTGTTTTCAATAATTACTACCTACTGTATTCCTCAAAATACACCGAACTGATTTGAATTGTTTTCAAAACTATAGTTTTACGATATGTATAATCTGGTAAGCTTATATTTTATTAATTGTGTTAAATAAATAGTTAAAAAATTATAAATTTTATATTATATTCTCTGTAGGTACCTAACTTGTATAATTGCCTTTATCAGAAACTTCCTTTATTTCATATTCAGTAAATTATCCAATAAAATTTACCGTAGCAAGCTCATCCGTCAGGTTTCAGAGACACACATGGCCTTTGGACGGCTTTGTACGACGCCGTAAATTTTAATATAGCGACGCAGCATTGAACGCAAAACATGCGCAGGCGCATCGCTTGTCGCTTGATTCGCTCGTAGCTACAATGTTTGGGCGGCGAAATTCTTCTATATTGTCAGGATTATTCATAGAGGTTTCCATTGGTAAGTTTAGTGCATGTAAATAAAATTAAAGCTGTATTTTTGCAAGCCATTATGCTAATAAACCATTAAGACCGTCGTACAAGTTGAAAATATGGTGAATGAGATGGTAAAATAACTTAGCCCAGTCCTGTCTCTGTCGCCAATATCCTAACGTAAAATAGACCAGACTTCAACAGGGTGCCATGAATGACACGTGACAGAGCCACGATACGGCGTGTTCTTAGAGAAATTTGACTTTATATTACTGTTGATAAGCATATCATGCATATCGGCCACAAGAGCTTTTCGACATGTTGCCTAATTTTTCTTATTATAGGTTTATTACTTACCCTTTTTAAAATATGTTAAATGTCCATTATCGCAATCGCAAAGCGATGAAAGCTAACTAACTTATTTCAAGATATATTTGTTTATTGAAAAACACTGAAGTAAGTTTTATCATTTATTTGGCCTTTGTGCTAGTATTAAGAAGATAAATATTTTAAAAAGAGTTGCAGGCCATCGGCTGTCACAAGATATTATCGCCAGTAATATTTAATTAAACAAGTATGAATTTAGTATCACCGAGCTTTAATTATTAGAAAAGGATGCGGGAGTTTTTTCTGCTAATAAATAATAAATTCCGACATATCATTATATTTCGACAAAACGAAAGCTAAATCTTACAATCGATTACATGACAATCACATAACCGAGCACGGAACCAAAATTGTAATTTTTAAAAAAATTTTAATTGAAGTTAATCGTATGTCCCATTCTGGATAAATAAGGTGACAGCTGAGGTCAAATATTCTCTTAAACTTTGATAATTACATAGACATATACATGAGGTAATACAAAAATAAGAAAAATCCCTATACTTAGTTTTATTAGTTTCATTGTAGGTAACTATACTAAAAAAAAATTTTGAAAAGCGCAGAAAGCCTATTCTAATATGCCTCATCTGCCTAGGTTAAATTAAAGGATACATAGCTTTTCAAATACTCTACTTTTTTATAATATTTCGAAATTTTCGAATAATTAATTTGGTTCCTATACAGGGTATCCGGAAATGATGAGCAAACAATTAAGGGGATGATTCTAGACCGAAAATAAATGCTATCTTTTCCTATAACATTTTTTCGAAAATTGATTATTAACCGAGTTGTATCCTCTTCAATGCATAAATTAATTCTTCTTAAAAAAATTCCGACGAACTCCATGGAATATTCCTTCCTTCGCTATGCTATGTTTAAGGTTGACAATAAATTAAAATAATTTTGTATTCATCCCGTGCAAGCAATGTTATTTAAGCGTTTTTCTCGAAAACGGTTAGATTTATTGAAACAAAAGTAGTAGGGGAAAGTAGTCGAATATCGACCACTTAAGGGAAAAGGCTGATATCTCGCTAATGTAATCAGATATATATCTGGATTTTATGGTAAATTATTTTAAAAACATTTATTTAGTCAACACTTTCTACAGTTATACTCAATAATTATAAATTTTTGTGAAACATCAAAATCAAAAATGTGATGGATTTAGCGGGTAATATCGATCAGTCGGGTAAAATCGATCAAGCAATGGGCAAATATCGACCAAAAACTTTATTGAAAATTAGGCAGTTAACTTAAAAGAAAAACGCAAACAAAATAATTATAAATCATAGCAGTTTTCACACACATAATTTTTTGCCTCTTCAACATCAGTACAATCAGCGTGAGCCCAAGAACCACACAAACGACACCTCCACCACAGATCTTTTTTCCACCAAAACCATGACAAACACTACATTTATCTTCATTTTCTGTATTTTTCTTTTTGTCAGACCCTATGTTTTTCTTGACTTTTTCAATATCTTTCAGCTTTGTCTTTTTTTCTTTCTTCTTTTTTTTCAGCTCGTCTTTATTAGGAGTTGCAGTCATAATTTTGGAGTGTTAAGTTCTTTTTGATATACTATTTCTGGTTCTTAATTTCGGTAGGGGCAGAAGATACTCTGCTTTGGTTTAAGGGTCTTGTGAGTTTCATCACTCGACTCATCCTCTATAACGTCCTCTAAAATAATATGAGAATTATCTGAAGATGATGAGGTTTGACGTTTACGTTTGTTTCGGGCAATTTTAGGTGACGATTGACGTGGATGGCCCAGCTACGGGCGATGAAGTTTTTAGGCCACGTTGAAGTGCACGCTGCATGTTTTCTTCAGACCATGAAGAACGCTTACTTTTCCTCTTATATCTTTCACGAGGCATCTAAAAGAAGTAACACTCACAGTAGTACAATATCGACCACCATAGGGTAATATCGATCATAGTGGTCGATATTAGCCGACAGTAACAAAGAAGAAACTCGCATGCAGTAAAAAAAACTAGGCTAAAATTCAACAATAATTTTATCATAAATTAATTTACAGACGGGTCATTTATGTTTTGTGATAAAAATAATATATATAATTGTCATAAAAACGGTCAATTACCTTAAGTTAAACACTATGTAATTTATAAGGTGAGGCACAAAATTAAACAAACTATCTGTATCATACCAAAAACAATAATAAACAGCAATCTGTTGTTTTCAATGAAGTTCGCTTATGACACACGTACCGTGGCTCCCTCTTACGATTGCACAATTCATACAGGGTTCTCCAAAAGTGCTTGGTCGATATTCGACTGTGGTCTCTCTGGACTCTCCCCTATAGTACCTACTTTTTTTTTATGTCAAAAGGTTAGGAGAATTAAAATATTTAGTCAAAATGCGCATACATTAAAGGACAAAAAAGTTGGGACCATTCAAATTAAAGTATAGGCTCCTACGTAGCGCCCTCTACAAAATGCGCTAAACGGTGGGAAAATTTTATTCCTCATCCCGAAAAAGCCCCATCTACGATATTTTGTCAAAATATTATGAGCGTGGCAAAACGTATTGCAAAAAAAACTGCAAATAAAATTTAACTTTAGGACCCTGTAACTCTGTTAATAATAAATTTTCGAAAAAATGTTATAGAGAGAGATAGCATTTATTTTCGGTCCAAAATTATCCCCCACATTTTTTGTTCATCATTTCCGGACACCCCGTATAGTCAAATTTCTCTAAGACGCCGCATCGCGGCTAAGTCCCCTGTCATTTATGGCACCTTATTGTATTTTACGTTAAGATGTTGGCGACAGAGACAGGACTGGGCTAACTTCTTTTACAATGGCATTCATCATATATATGAAATTTGTACGGGGGTCTAAATGGTTTATTAACATAATGGCTTGCAAACATACAGATACAATTGAAACATCAAACTCAACGTGCGATAGATTAAAGGTTATGGCGCTAGTCATTGTACAACATAGAAATACATTTGATATGCAATAAACTTAACAATGGAAAACATTATTAAGGTGGGAGTATCAACATGCTTGCCAACCTATAACCTATTTCGCGTAGATTTATTTATGTTTTCTAGCTTTTATACAAAATTTAAAGAAAATCAGTATCGACTTGATATTCTATAGGTAATAATTGACATATTTAATAAATATCAAGGAGTTTCATAACTTATTTTAGGAGAATTTTATAGCGAAAAATATCAGGTAAAATTTTTTTTAACATTATTATGTCATTGTCACTCATTGTTCTTTCACTATACAATTCTCCCAAAATTAGCAATGAAATAAATTGATATTTTTGTAATATATCAGATACTACCTAAATAATGTACCGACGATATTGATTTTCTTTAAATGTTAGTTATTAAAATAATAAACTCATAAAATCAACGCGAAATAGGTTATAGGTTGGCAATAGATTGAATGACGTTAAGAATTCAACCTTAACAACCCTGACAACATACACGAGTTTCGCCGCCCAAATATTCTAGAAGAGCCAATCAAGCGGCAAGCGATGCGCCTGCGCATGTTTCACATTCAATGCTACGTTACCATATTATAATTTACGTTCGCGGCGTAGTACAAAGCCGCCAAAATGCCATCTGTTTTTAAATACAAACAGCTGGATTAGTTCTCAGTGAGCGCAAGGTTTGGCAACCTACTGTACAGTAATGAAAATGGATAAACTAACAATAATAAATTTATAATAGCAAATAATAATAAATAATTAATTAATTTTAAAAAATAAATTGTTATTGAAAATAGGAAAATTAATTAAACTAAACTGGTTTATTCCACTTACCAGTCAACTTATATAATAAACATCAAGAAAACGTAGTCTCTGAAACCTGACGCGTGAGCTTGCTGTGGCCCACTACTGAACTGAGAACGTTTAGGAAGAAAACAACATCAGCTGTAAATGTCGCATGTGGGTGTCAACTGTACAAACGCTTTGTTTTTAGAAAAAGTTGACTCCGGTACACCTACTTAAAAAGGTACAAAAACAATGTTCTGTTTTTCACTATCAGACCAGTTCTCTAATGGAAACGCCATTGAAAAAGTGGGTATAATGTAGGTTTAACAATTTCGGAGGGTGGAAAGGAGGATTGGTACTGGAGGGGTCATTACCGTAAAGGGGAGGCGGCCGCCCAGCCCTATAAATACGCGCCCTAATTACTGCACATATTAAATTATCAAATATCAAAAAGTTTTAATTTGGAAATAAACACATTTGACCTACTTCATTACAGTAGACTCCCGATTATCCGAAACTCGATTATGCGAACTCCATTTTATTCGAAACGACCCATGAACCGGATTATCCGAAATAATTCTTGGTATGCCTCCGCATTTTCCGAAATTTCTAAGAAATGTTTTGTTGTTGCGACCAAAAATCGATAGACTTTAAAATTAAAACAAGTACCAATTACCTCTTTCTTGAATTTATGAATATGAATACATACTAATGTACATACATACATAAGTATTAGAATTTATTAGGTATATAGGTATGTATGTACATCTATAAAAGTACATAGATATTCCTATAGTTAATGATTTTCCTCAATCTCCGCATTATCCGAAATCGGTCCGGTCCACATTATTTCGGATAATCGGGAGTCTACTGTATTAGATTATACCGTACTGGCAAGTCTGAAAAAATAATTCAAAAGTGGGGTTATTTCTGAAAATATCGAAAAAAAGTTAAAAGAAAAAGTTTTTTGAATGCAGTTTCTAGCCAACATGCAAAATTTCAGCTGCATAAGATCATTTTGATTTTTTACCCATCGCTAAAATTTATTTTCCACAATGAACTGATGACACTGAGTTATTTTTTGTATTAATATTAAGGTGTATTACTTTCAGACACAAACTACGTTTTCAAAAATGGTTATTTTATGAAGTTACGTTATACACGGTCAAAAACAAATAAACTTTGCATCACATGCGACCAAAATTTAATAGCTCAATTTTGATTTTGTAGAAAAAACACGCATTTAATATGGCGCTACTTTAAAGAAAATGTATCTGCAATAAAGTATTGTCAAAACTAAGAAGTTTTATGTAGGTTGCGTTGAGTCTTATTTTGCAAAAGTGGTGCAATTTACAAAATATGGGTACAAAATCAAAATTATCTTATGCAGCTAAGATTTTGCAAGTGGGCCAGAAACTGCATTTAAAAAAACTTTTTTCAATATTTTCAGAAATAACCCCACTTTCGAATTATTTTTTGGAAAAAAATTAAATTTGACAGATAATGCGAATCACGTGACTACTATTTTTTTGCTTAATTTTCATCTCGATCGAAGCAGAACTTGATGCTAAAGTCAAATTTCGAATAAAGTTATTAATAAAAAAAAATCCCATATGATGCAGACTTTACTGGTCACACTGTAGAGACGTTTGCAAATGCTAGATTTTTATTGACAGTCAAATTATTTTCTGGTATACTGAACTAATAGTAAAAAATTTATGAAATATGACATAGAATTTAAAAATACACTTAAAATAGGGTGTACCATTTAAAAAAAAAACTTTATAGCACCCAACTTTTTGAACGCCCCTGTATAATTTAAAGTAGTTTTAGAATAACACTGTTTTTCTTTCGTCAGAACCATCTTCATACGCGTTTCGTCATACCATAGCTCATCAGTAAGGCTAGAATCCGACGAAAGAAAGGAAAAGGTCGATTCAACTTGAACTTTACCAATAAGCATAAAAGTGTTAATTATCCCATAGCTCTGTATCTTTATTATTTCCTACTGCTAATAAATAAAGAAAATCCTAATTTACTTGTCCGTTATGTTTATTATTGGTAGGGTAATAAGGTAAAATAGGGCACTGTGGCTCTTTGAACAATGTAAAATAAAGTATTGGCCCATAAACTAAATAAATATAGTTTAAAAAAACTAAAAAACACGCTTTAATAATTAATCAAACTAAAAAGCGGAAAATAAATATAGTGTAAAATAATTCTTGAAATTCTTAATATAGATAGAAAATAATAATGAACGAACCTTAGTATTATTGTGAAAAAAGCGTGGGGTGCTCGATATACGAAAAATATAGCACAAAGCGCCCTACGCTTTTTTTTTCACTTTAATACTAATGTTTATCGTTCATCATTATTTTCTGCCTATATTAAGAATTCCAAGAATTATTTTAAACTATATTTATTTTCTACTTTTTAGTTTGATTAATTATTAAAGCGTGTTTTTTAGTTTTTTAAAACTATATTTATTTTTCATTTTTTAGTTTGAGTGTTATTGTTAAAAAAAAAAATTTTTTTGAGTAGATTAAGCTAGATTAGTAGATTATTGTATTGTCAGCGGTTCTTAATAAGTCTACAGAATTTAAATTAAATTTGACCGTTTAAAGTGGGTCAAAATCGTGTTCAAAGAAGTCGGTTACAAACAAACATACATACAAACACGAACAAACCCGAACAAACTCGAACAAACTCGAACAAACTCAAACAAACCCGAACAAACCCGATCGTCTGTGCCGAATTATAAGAAAAAAACGATATTTGCAAATTTTTAAAAAATTTTAATTTTCAGACATTTTCCATACCTACATATTTCAGGAAAATTTCGTAATATTCATAAATCGCCATTTTTCTCAGAAAATATAAACTTTAGAAAAAGTCTTTATAGCAAAAAAGTTGTATCTCGAAGAAATCTACATCTCTGCTTTATTATTTTTTCGTATCTTTTACGGTTTTCGACATATCGGCCAAAATATAATTTCTATATTTTGCCTCATATATCGAAACTGATGATAATACTTAAATGAAAATTTTTAAAATAAAAAAGACGCGTCTTCGAACGCTTCATAAATATAGTTATATAACATTTTTCCCTCAAACTTAAAATAACGGAGTTGTTCGCAAGAAATAAAACAACGACAAAAATTTTCAAAATTTAAAAAAAATATTTGTCAAAATTTTATTTTGACGGGTAGAATTTTTTTTATAATTTTTCTCTATTCTCAGCGACAACATCTATACGACCCCATGTTTGTTTCATTACTATCGGTTATTGTAATAATTCTGACATATTGACAGGTGTCAAATTTTGACAAGAGATTTTTTTGCGTATTTTTTTCAACTTTCCACCGTCAATATACATGCGACCTTATAGTTTTCTCATTAATATAATTTTTTTAAAACGATTTGACATATTGACAGCTGTCAAATTTTAACAGGAGAATTTTTTGCTTATTTTTCCCGAAGTCTCCGCATCGAATACTATACTACCTCATAATTTGATTCGTCAAAATCGCTTCTTCGTTTTATACCTGAGAGCTCTGAAAATTTGACAGGAGAATTTTTTGCGTGTAGATTATTGTATTGTCAGTGGTTCTTGATAAGTCTACAAAATTTAAATTAAATCTGACCGTTTAAAGTAGGTCAAAATCGGGTTCAAAGAAGTCGGTTACAAACAAACAAACATACATACAAATACAAACATACATTTCATACAGGTGAAGCTAATAAAAGAGTGTTAAAATAGGGCACTGCGGCTCTTTGAACAATGTGATATAAATTATTGGCCCGTAAACTAAAAAAGGTTGAAGAACCCTGCACTAAACCTCGTTTTCAGAATGACATGACGTGATTTAAAATAACACTCAATTTTTAACAACTATCAATTTGTCTTGCTCTCGCAGTCGAACCCAAACTCATCTTGAACTTTTATATCGTATTTACATTCCTCGGTGTATAAATTGCGAAAATGTCATATAGTAAAAAATATCATATAATTACGCATTCAAATGCCATTTTAAAGTTACATTAACAATATTTAATTAATTTCAACAGTATAATTAAAGATCAAATATTAATTAACAGAAATAAATTGCTTACTTAAGTTAATTATCCATGGTGTCAAAGTACAAGTCAGCCATATAAGACATAGATTGCACAAAATTGCCCGGACGCCGAACGTCAAAGGTTATCACAGATGCACCGCGAAACGATGACAGCCAATTATTTCAAATTAAAAATTTTTAAGTTTCCATTTGAAATAAAACACGTCGGGGGAACGCTTTGGTATGGGAAGCTCGTATTACAAACATTACAAAACTTTGTCTTGTGCATATTAACGTGGATTACCGGTAACTAGCCTAAACTTTCACAGCCGGGTCATTTAAATATAAATATAGATACACCCAAATAATATAATATTATAGTTAAATTGATACAATAAGACTAGAGAAAACGATGTTATATATAAATTATTTTTCTTGAAATTTAAAAACGCAGGCAAGCATCCTGCTTCCCGCTCTCTATAAGCTCTACATATGTCACACACTCTACAAATCTATTTTTGAAATGAGAATACTGGTAGTTTTGGAAATTTAGTTTTCATCCAGATACAATTAATTTTGCTTGAAAAAGGATATTATGCTTAATTTAAAAACATGTGTAATTTAACAGGCAAGCAACAATATTATTAGCTAGTTTTTCCGTTAAAAATAATAATTAGGTATCTTTCATTCAAAATTACAGTAATCTGAACCATCAACTTTGATGTGAATATTTTTAAAAAGAATCATTTTTTTACTTTGCACTCACATTTTAGTTAATGTTCTCATATTAAAACTATTAGAGTCGCTATGATGATATACAGAGTGTCCGAAAAAAGGAGAGGAAAGAAGAAACAAATCCGAACAAACCCGAACAAACCCGAACCTCCATGCAAGTGAGTTATGACTATTTGTTTTAGTCTTGCTGATATTTTACAATAATAGATTTATACGACATATTATGTGTGTAAAGAGACTTTTTTAATGAAACTAAATCTTATCGCGCTCACTAAAATAGCTATTTACCTAACAAGTGCGGAAAATTAATTTTTCCGCACGTGTCAGGTACAATAGTTTTCCTACAGACGTGTGGAAAAATCAATTTTCCGCACTGATATCCGTGCGGAAAATTGGTTTTTCCACACTAGTGTGGAAAAATTTTTCGGCACGATTATGTCAAAATCAATAATATATCAATTATAACTTGTAGATTACTTTTTTTTCTCAGAATTAGTTACTGTTACATATGTACGTGATTGTTATAGTTAATTAAAAATTATTAAATTTCTTTGAAATATGTGTTACTTATTTCCACACGTCTGTAGAAAAACTATTGTACCTGACACGTGCGGAAAATATTTTCCCTGCACTCGGCTGCTTCACCGAACTCCGCTACGCGTCGTTCGGTGAACGGCAGACCCGTACGGAAAAATTCATTTTCCGCACTTGTTAGGTAAAAAGCTATTTTCTACAGACGTGCGGAAATCAGTAACACATATATAATTCTGAGAAAAAAAGTAATAACTACATTAAGTTATAGGAAACTGTTAAAAAAACTTATTCTTTGACTGAAGGTTGGAGACAATGATGTTTCTTGATCGATGAAAGAGTTTTGGACTTCCATTGTCTTTATTTGTTTTAAATCACAACGTTTCAACTGGTAAGTATCTCCAGTCGTCTTCAGGTGAATACTAAATAAGTAAAGTAACTACAAGACTATTTATACTAAACTGCGTCTACCAGATCCCCTGCGAGTGCGGCCAATCTTATATAGGTGAGACATTAAGACCACTCGAGACAAGGATTAAAGAACACAAAAATAATACGTTAAAAGGAGAGACCAAAAAATCAGGTGCAGCTGACCATGCCTGGAAACATGGCCACCATATCATGTGGTCAGAAGCTGAAATCTTACATAAGGAACCACACTGGAGGAAAAGAAAGTTTAAGGAAGCTGCTGCTATTTACCAGAATCCAGGCTGCTTTAGTAAACCATCATTAGACTTAAGAAATATCTGGAAACCTTTGTTAAATAGATGTAATCTTAGGATAAGATCGCGTGCCAACTGAACGCATGACTGCACCCACCTCAGTTGTGCTTCGGTGCACCTAGCTAGTATAAATAGTCTTGTAGTTACTTTACTTATTTAGTATTCACCTGAAGACGACTGGAGATACTTACCAGTTGAAACGTTGTGATTTAAAACAAATAAAGACAATGGAAGTCCAAAACTCTTTCATCGATCAACTTATTCTTTGTTAAAATTAACATGGTAGGTAACCGATAAGTGATATTGACATATTATTGATTTTGACATAATCGTGCCGAAAAATTTTTCCGCACTAGTGTGGAAAAATCAACAATTTTCCGCACTGATATCCGTGCGAAAAATTGGGTTTTCCACACGTCTGTAGAAAAAAGGATTTTGCATACCTAATATATGCGTTTAGTGAGTATCTTACGCACAGTAGTAAAATAGTGTATTGATTTACTAGGAAGAACAGCATAAGATTCCTAACTTTGGCTACGCCGCGGCGTTAAATTTGCTTTTCTGCTGTGTGAAAGATATAGTTTTTTTTTCCAAATTTGTTCCAATTTCACGCAAGACGGTCTTTTTTACATTTATTAATTGCGATTCATTATCAATATCCAGATAATTAAATTATTTTAACAAAGGTAATTCGCTATTCGTTACTATGTTTACCGCCGATGGCGTTTGTTAAATTGTTTGTGTTTACTTTAGTGTAATTTAAATTTTTTTTTAAATGTCAAGTAACTGGTCGAAATGGATTTAATTGATCAGTTATTACCGTTAACACCATCTGAAATTCGAAGAAATCGTCCATTTTTCTCAAAGACCTGATTTTAGAATTGGATGTTGGTGGGAGTCTATATTGTTCGTTGGCTGTGATGTGGATGTTTATATTCTAATTTAAATGTTTTAATGACTTTTTAATTGTTTATAAGGTCTGATGATGCGGATAAAGCGAAACATGTCACCTTAACCTAACTTAGGTACCTACTTAAATAAAGGTTTACGTGAGACCGTGACGTTGCGTCTTTTTTACAATCCAACACCATCTGAGAAAAGAGCGAGATGTGGAATTGAATCTATTACCGGATTAGTCAAGAACTGTATATGAACTGACATACAGCAAGTTCATCGAATATAGACAGAAGAAAAATGTAGGATCTTTTTCGGGAAATGTGCGGATTTATCGACTTTTCGATCGTTCAAAAAAAATTAATTCTTCAACGTTATGGTCTATCATGGTGAAAGCTACCTTGAACATAAAAATAACATTGATTTGGTAAAATATATGAAGTTACAAGCCTTTTTGAAACGGTAGTCAGATTTTTCCATGCAAGAAAATCCCGAGTATTTCAAAGAGAAGAAATCGAGAAATTTTTATCAGAGGCCAAAGAACTATGTTTGAGCACAAAGGTAGAAAAATACTGAAAATGATCTATTATGGATTAAAGAACTATTTTTCAATTTATATATTAGATTGTACTTATTGTGGCAGTCTCTGGGACTGGACTGGTAGATGTGATGAGCTTTTGCAAATAAAAACGGATGATATAAATGATATGAGCGCCAAATTACTAATTATGCTAGCAAATACTAAAACAAAAAGATCAAGATCTTTTGTAGTAACGGAATTAGCATTTGAATGATCGGCGTTTCTTCTATACGTATGCGAACGGTAAAGCACATCAATTATTCATTGGAATTCACAAGTTCGGTAAAATGCCAGAAGCAATTGCAATTTCTGGAACTAGCCCATGCGAGAAAGTACACTGGGCACTGCTTTCGCAGAACTTCGGCCACGTTGCCGGTGCATTCTGGTGGGGATATAAGAATGTTGAAGCAACATAGGGGATGGAAAGTTTCCGCGGTCGCGGAGGGCTATATCGAGATCTCGCTGCTATTAGCCAATATAGTATATTAAAGTACACGTTTTATAAAGCATCATTGTATAGCACGCGTCCATGTTAAAAAACGAGCCGGTTGCGGCGAGTTTTATAACGGGACAAGTGCTTAAAACTGCTTTATATAACAAGTACGTTATTCTATTTTTTCTAATTTGTAGTTTTTTTCAATAAAAAATACATATTTAAAAAGAAAATAAATCCTTCAAATTTTGTTAATTTTTATATCTAAATTTTATATTGGTAGTACTATTTTTTATCATAGTAGCCTCTGGACAACAAAAATTATTTTGCGAACTGTAATTTTTTGATTTATTGACCCATTTTTACCACGATATTCTAAAGTTATTTTAGCGATATGAGTTTTGAAATTAGACGGAATAGGTTATGTGATCCTTGTACATTCGGCACATATACAGAGCGTTCGGAAATTCGGGCGATTTTGCTACTATTTTTCGAATTTCAAAAGACGTTATTTTACGTCACGGCATTGCAATTTAGTATAGGGAAAATGGAAAATTCAAATAGTTGAAGTTAAAATCGACATTGGAAGGTAAGTAGATTGCATTTTGAATAGGATTTGGCAGAAAATGATAGCTTGAAGCAACTACAAAAGATTGATTTATAGATTTATGCAACCAACATACATGACTGTTATCCACACAGAATAAAAAAGTAGGTTATCAAGCTATTTTTCCTATGCGAAAAATGGGTTTTCTCGTAAATCACAAAGGCCGCGCAAGTCAATGAAATAAAACATGTCATGTAGGGCCAACCTTTAAATAATAAAATTCGGAGTTCGAAATAGATCGAGTTCGAAATAGATCTATTTCGAGACAAAATTAGAAAAATATATTTTCAGACATTTTCTGAGTATCAAATAGTGTGGATAATAATATTGTTATTTTACGAAAACGAAGTGAAGTGGGAAGTTTACTTGTAATAAATAATTGTTCACAATCCACCATAAATATTTCTGATAAGTAAAAATTTCCTGTTGTAGTTTGTAGTTGTAATAAAACCATTTTAGTGAATTTTTTTTTCATTAAATTAAAATAGCAAATTATTACTTGGAATGTCGCACAGCAACGAACTTTTTCGGCCTAGGCAAAAAAATACACCTTTAAACACTTGTTAAGTGCCATTAAAAAGCCGCTTTTAAAGTCGTTTAGAGAAAAATTATATTTTTTTACATGTGTAAATGTATGGATCATTTTACTCATGAGAACGTGGAACGAAGGGCGACTAAAAACAAACAAGACACCTTTCTTCAGGGGTTAAAGAACATTCTGAGACGTCGAAGTAGAACGGAGGGACCTATTAAGCAGAGAGCTAGCAAATTTTTGTATTTTAACGCATGCAAAAGACTCGACTCATATTCCTGTATTTAAAAAAGCTTTCCTGAGCATAATATATTCTGTCACACTTCAAATTCAACGCATATACAGGGTGTTATTTAAGTACGGGGCCAAACTCCAAGGGGTGCTTCTTTAAGTGATTTTAAGAAGAAAAGTTCATATAAACATGGGTACGAAAATGCATAGTTTTACGATACAGGGTGTCAAACTTTTAAGAAAAAAATGGATGTTCGTAAATATCTCAATACTCTTTTATTCGATTTTGTTGAAATTTGGCAATTCTGTTTGTAATAACAAGAGAATAATGTAGCCTCAATTATATTAAAATTATTAAGTCCAGTGGCGTCACGGAAGACAGTCTAACTAATATTTTTGACAAAAAAAAATGCGCGCCACTGACTTTTTTAAAAATTATGTATTTTTCTAGAATTAAGCAACTACAAATACAACACTTTTATCTCTTGAGTTTTTTTCATATCTGGCTTTGTTTTTGAGAAAAAAAATAAAAACCACTTGATTGCTTGCCCCCGGGAAAATAAGCTAATTTGATTTTTACATAAATGTCATAACTTAAAAGAGTGACAAGTAATTATTTGAAGTGTTTTTAACAGTTTTAAGATTATAAAATTATTAATTATTGTAAAATGGTCCAATTTACCAACTCAGAAATGGCCGATATGCATTTTGTTTATGGAATGGCCCAAGGCAATTCCACAGAGGCTGTGCGCATTTATTAAGAAAGATATCCACATCGTATTGTACCAAATAGAAAAACATTTGTGAGAATACATTAAAGGCTCTGCGAATCAGACAGCTTTCAAAGGTCGACTACTGTAATTGGGAGAACTGCCACAATAAAAACAGTGGAGATGGAGGAAGCAGTTCTACATGAAGTTGAACGTAGCCCTGATACAAGTACACGCAAAATTGCAGAACAATTAAACATTTCCCACTTTACTGTATGGCAGATTTTAAGGGAAAATCAACTGTATCCTTATCACATACAACGTGTTCAAGCGTTATTACCTGCCGATTATCTCCAACGAGTTGTTTATTGTACTTGACTTTTGCAACAACGTGTAGCATCTCCGAGATTTCTATCGTGTATTTTGTTTACCGATGAAGCGTGTTTTTCCCGAAATTCCATTATGAACTTTCATAATAATCATGTCTGGGCAGAAGAAAATCCCCATGCGGTTACAGAAACTAATTATCAACACCAGTTTTCCGTGAATGTTTGGGTTGGTATTGTAGGTGATTTTCTCATTGGACCTCATTTTTTACCCCCGAGATTAAATGGTCAAGAGTATCGTAATTTTTTGGAATTTATTTTACCTGGACTTTTACAATATGTCCCACTGGTAGTAAGAAGAGCAATGTGGTTTATGCACGATGGGGCTCCACCCCACTTTAGCATAGTAGCAAGACAATTTCTTAATGCAACTTATGGAGAAAACTGGATAGGTCGCGCAGGTCCACAGGCATGGCCACCCAGATCACCGGATTTAAATCCTTTAGATTTTTTCCTTTGGGGGCATTTAAAGTCTCTCATTTACAAAACTCCAGTCAACACTGAAGAAGAACTAACCCAAAGGATACGGTATTCATGTGATCAGATAAGAAATACGCCGCGAATATTTCGACGAGTTCGGAAATCAATGTTAAGACGAGCCAATGCTTGCATTGAAGTTAAAGGAGGACATTTTCAGCAACTATTATAGGTTTCGTCTTATTTTCTGTTAAATACATAAGTAAACATCGCAGTAATAAATACCGTTAGGCAGTTGTTTATGTTTATTTCTTTTATTGAACCCAGTTTTATTCTGTGCAAAAAAATTTCAAAAGAGGACTCGTGTAATTTTAATTGCTTAATAGTTTGGTAAGTAGTTTAAATTTTTTACGCTTATTTTCCCGGGGGCAAGCAATCAAGTGGTTTTTATTTTTTTTCTCGAAAACAAAGCCAGATATGAAAAAAACTCAAGAGATAAAAGAGTTGTATTTGTAGTTGCTTAATTCTAGAAAAATACATAATTTTTAAAAAAGTCAGTGGCGCGCATTTTTTTTGTCAAAAATATTAGTTAGACTGTCTTCTGTGACGCCACTGGACCTAATAATTTTAATATAATTGAGGCTACATTATTCTCTTGTTATTACAAACAGAATTGCTAAATTTCAACAAAATCGAATAAAAGAGTATTGAGATATTTACGAACATCCAATTTTTTCTTAAAAGTTTGACACCCTGTATCGTAAAACTATGCATTTTCGTACCCATGTTTATATGAACTTTTCTTCTTAAAATCACTTAAAGAAGTACCCCTTGGAGTTTGGCCCCGTACTTAAATAACACCCTGTATACTGTATACGTTAGGTACTTGCCGCAGGACAGACTACAAAAGATTTAGGAGGTTTATACACAATAATAAAGTCATCTCGCTTACGTGACGACTGGATTTTAAAAATTACAAGCCACTTTGAGTTTTTCCCCGTTAAAATTTCTACTTAAATGCAAATTTAAATGTAGATATTATTTTTTTTTTTAAATATCCAGAATTAAAAAAAGTGAAATATGAATATTTTCTGACACTTTTCACAGAGAACTATAATCTTAAATTTGGACGTCCTCAGGTCGATGTATGTTCTAAATGTGATCGACTTAATACTAGAGTTAGGGATCCAAATCTTAGTAACGAGCCAAACTAATCGGTACCAAATTGATAAACTTTAAAAATTTGTTCCAGTTTGAAAAAACTATTCGGTCCCTTAGAAAATTTTTTTGAATAAATATTAATTATTACAAATATTAATAATCTAGTTTTACATTAAAATACAAAGCAAATGTTTTACAGTTTCACTTATATAAAATTGTTAGCTAATATATAGGTTTTGAAATATTTTTACATTGATTTTCAAAACCTTTTCCAAGAAAAAATGGGTTCTGTATAAGTACTACAGGTATTGTAAAAAGTTGCCACTAATTTATTTGAAATATTTTTCTATTATATTTTTTGAATCATGTATAGGTATATAGCATCATAATATAAAACATATTTTGTGTATAAATAATAGGTACTCTAACGTTAGTTTTAATATTTATATTGATCCCCGATACTCACATTTTCAATAATTACTATAACTCACTTTCATAAATTATTAAAAAAAAAGTTACTTACATTATTGCCAACAGCTGAATGATGCAAGATATAAATTGGTCACCGAAAAAAAAATTTCTTTAAACCTAATAAACAAACATACGGATCAACTGATCTTGCCCATCACATTGTTTTCACTGATTTCAGCTTGTTACTACAAAAAAAATATTGCAATGATAATATTATACTATCATAAGAGTTGTACCTATTTTATAATAAAGATATTATATACTTTTTCTTCAATTTTTGTTGCTCTTGACCCAGATGGTCTTCTACATTTTTATTGACGTTTCGCTTTTATGATCTAGCGAATCTATGAACATCAGTAAAGCCTGGTTTCACAATCATTATTTAATCCTTCTTAACAGCTTAAGACATGCATATTTTTATTAAAAGGTAATTAGTTGATTAGGCGAAGAGATTTTTTAAAATTTACTAATATTGCCATCCAATAATTAAATAATTTAAAAACACAACAAACTAATTATAAATTTCAAAAATTAAATCAAAAATGCATTAAAGGTTTAAGTTCGGTTAAGGTGTAGACCAATAAGCCAACGACGACGGCTACACAATTTTTATATATATATATATATCGATAACCTACTCCAATCTTTTAAAATTCTGTTTCATTAAACTCCAAATTTTTAACATTATTTCATATAGTTTCAGAAACTTATCACATCATTAGCATACCTCTTTTCTAACTATTTACCTCATAAAAAGTTTTTGTTGGACCACCGGTTTAGCCCTATAGCAAATTATAGAAAAATATTGCTGATAAATCTAATTGTGTAAATTTGATATAACAGTGTAAAGCATGTATGTTGTAGATAACACAAAAAAACACAGAAACAAAACAGAAAACTTGGAGCAAATTATAGAAAATTATTGTTGATAAATCTAATTGTGTAAATTTGAGATGACAGTGTAAAGCATGTATGTTGGAGATAACGTAATGAGGATAAGTCTATAAAATTGCCAATTGAATCGGTCATTTGAGAAAGCCCATAAGTCACAATTTTGACATATTCAAAAAATGGCGGAATCCTATTGCCAACACTTCGGCGCACATTCCAACGAGAAATCCCATAAGTCGTACCACTCCTTGTATTTAATTTTCAAGAGTCAAAATCTGCTTTACTTAAGAAATCCTATAAGTTTAAGAATTTTTTTTTTAATTCCTCAACATTTTACTTTTTTGACTTATGGTCTTTCTCAAATGACCGATTCAATTTGTTTCCAGGGTAGTGATAATATCCATTTTTTTCTTAGTTTTTAAAGCGCCTGTAATTTTCTAGTCTAATAGAAGATGATACCGATGACCGCGAAAATAATTAAAATAAAATATTATGGCATATCGGACAAGTGTATAACTATTTTTTATATTGGAATACACAGGAATCCAAGTTTAATGGATACCCAAGGGCGGGTAGACCTCGACGGGCAGCCATAAGCCAAGCAATTCCAAGAACGACGGAAAAATGTACTAAAATCATCCTTGCAAAATCAAGGCGGCCATCAATACACCGTAGCGTCATCCCAGTGGAATTAATTCCAATATAAAAGGTAGTTACACTGGTAATAATCGAAAGGTAGACAACTAAATGAACCACGAAGTGCATTACAATCTAGTATAGGGAACGCTATTCGCGTTTTCATCGAAAGCATCTGCCATTTTGTAGACCAGAAAACAGATCAACGCTGATGAAGTTGCCTTTTATATTGGAGTTAATTCCACTGGGATGGCGCTACGGTGTATTGATGGCCGCCTTGATTTTGCAAGGAGGCATTTAGTAAATTTTTCCGTCGTTCTTGGAATTGCTTGGGTTACGGCTGCCCGTCGAGCCCTAACAAGGACGAAACGGCCGTCGTGGTCTACCCGCCCCAGGCTACCCATTAAACTTGGATTTCTGTGTATTCCAATATAAAAAATAGTTACACACTTGTCCGATATGCCACAATGTAAATATGGGCAGCTAAAAATGAAAAGGACCTTTGTCAAATCATTTTATTGGCCCTTAGTGTCTTGGTGTGTTTTGATTTTGTGTATCTGGTATCGTGTTCATGTAAAATTAATTTTAGTTCATTTATTTTTTGTGCTGTAAGCAAACGATTTTATAGCAGTAACTTTGACATATATCCGTTAGACCACTTTATAAAAATAATAAGTCGCTTGGGTAATAAAAGTCCTTATTGTAAATAGCTTTTATAAACAGTTTCTGAATAACTTCTAATTTGGTTAAATGATATTTATGAGCCCAATCCCATGTGCTTATACCATCTTGTACGATCGAATAAAACAAAGAAAAATAAACTGTTTTTAGGTGATTTTCAGATTATAGGTATGGTTTTTAATTTTTTGAATTTATTCAATATTGATCTACATTTTTTGTTAATATCTAAATACCGGGTGTCCACGGAAGGTGGCTCGCCCCTCTAACTTTTTTGTTTTTCAAGATCATGAAATAAAATTCGGGAGATTTGTATACGACATAAAACTGCATTTTTTGACAGGTGACTCAACATTATGGAACTTCCGGTTTAACCGGAAGTGACAGAAACTTTCGATTTTTAAATGGGACCCCTGGTATATTTTTACTTTTTTTTTACTCCATATGACATTCTAAATACAACGATGTGTCACTTGTCATTTTTTGGCACCAAAAAAAAATTTTTTTTCCAAATTTATTGTTTTTTTAGAGGGCTATGAATACCTTAAAATCACCTATTTCAGTTCTTTAATCTTGGGAAAAATACAATTCTACTATTTTTGGTCCAATGCTATGTGCTATGTAAAATTTAATCTTTCCTACTTTATTTGGTTGGTTTACACACTGTTTTAATCACTCTATGGTTTTACCATTATCAAATATTTCATGTTTCTTCTACACTTCAGTTTAAATCCATAAAGCTCCATTAAGGTTCTAAATTTCAGTTTCTCTTTTGCTAACACCATCAGCATAGATTTAAAACTTTCTGTCTCCTGAGGATGAACGTTTATACGTTCGAAACATGTAGAGACCCTTAAAACTTCTTTTCATTAAATTTGTGGAGGAAGACTTTGTGTTTTTCTTTCCCTTTTCATACTTTCAACTCCACTTTAAGTATGGACTATTTCTTTAAATTATTCTTTAAAGTTGTATAACTAATTTTTTTTTTTAATGGCAACATGGTGGCTCGTCGGGTTAAGAAAAAAGAGGATTTTATTACGATTATTTTGATACCATACACTATTAGGTTTTAGAAAAGCTGCCATTAAAAACTTTAAAAAGTTAACTTGGAACTTTCCTAAAATAAAGCATATTTTGAGAATAAATTTAGATTTAAATGCATTAAGTGTGACTTGCAAAACTGATAAAACAAAATCATGCCTTGAAGAAAATTGAAATAGCAACAGCTTCTGCCAAAGTAAATTAGTTTGTTGTTTTAAAAACGTGGATAATAATAGTTTTCCAAGGAGTGAAAAAGTCAATAAATTTGGAAAAAAAATATTTTCTTGGTGACAAAAAATGACAAGTGACACATCGTTGTATTTAGAATGTCATATGGAGTCAAAAAAAGTAAAAATATACCAGGTGTCCCATTTAAAAATCGAAAGTTTATGTCACTTACGGTTAAACCGGAAGTTCCATAATGTTGAGTCACCTGTAAAAAATGCAGTTTTATGTCGTATACAAATCCCCCGAATTTTATTTCATTATCTTGAAAAACAAAAAAGTTAGAGGGGCGAGCCACCATCCGTGGACACCCGGTATGTTCGTCCCATTTTAAAAATTTGTCAATTTGCACTCCAAGATATCTCGATTTCTTGTTGTTTAACTGTTATTTCTTTAAAGTGTGGAACTGTTTGTTTGGTACAACTGAAAGCGATATAATTTGTTTTGTTGAAATTTATCGTAAGATAGGTACATGCTGTCGAAGCAATTTTTTAGTAATACCAAATCATTTTCTGCACGTTCATTAACTTCTTTCCAAGTAGTTCCAGTATATAAGACCACGGTGTAATCCGCAAAAGAGGAAATAGAACCAGTACTCCTCAAACCAAATAACTCATTTATATATACTGTAAACAGAACTGGCCCCAAAACCGTCCCCTGTGGAACACCGTACTCTACTTTTCTTGGATCGCTTAACAAATCTGTTAATTGGACATACTGCAGTCGGTCTTTTAAATAACTTTGCATTAAATTCAGAGCTATGCCTCTAAATCCTAAGCTGTTTAATAGCTTTAATAAAATCTTATGATCGACTGTATCGAAGGCTTTTGCCAGATCTAGAAAAATTCCTATCATAGCCTTGTTTTCATCCAGATGTTTGTATATGTTATTTGCTAGGTCAATATCCTCTGTGTAATATCCTTTTTGGAATCCAAATTGTTTAATTTAAATTTTTCTAGGTTATTATCACATTGTTTTATTATTTTCTCCGCAATTTTAGCTACACTAGATATTAACGATACATCTGATTGTCTGACTTATTTTGATTAGGTCTAAATAGTTTTTATTTGTCTGACACAAATATTGTTTGTATTAAGTAAAGAGGCTTATTTGAATTTGCTATGATATTTATTTAAATTTATTTGCTAGCCACTCCTTTAGAAACTTTAATAGTCTTTTGCTTTGCTTTATGGTAATAATTAGTAATTTCACTACAGGTTATTTTTTATTCCGCGAAATTAAAACAATGGGAAGGGTTTCAGGCTCAGTCGCGATTAGCCCCACGGGGATGAATGTGGGATTGGGCAACCCGAAACATTTTGCCACCGGATATGTCAGTCACCTGGCCATATTTGAACGTACGTGCAAAAGTAATTGCGACGTACGTGCGATTAAAATTTTTAAAATTTGACAGTTGACGTTTCGTTTTTGTAACGTAACCTTTCTTTTTTTAGACCGCCTCGTGAAGATGTTTTATTTTTTTGTGATTTTGAGAAGTTAATTTGTTAGTTTCTATTTAGTTTATTAAATTTTTACATACTTTTGATATGATATTAAAAGTTTTGCCCTTGCAAGTTTACTTTCGGGTTTTCCCAGACCAAGTATTTAGTGACATTCCTACTTTCTAAATTAAGTAAAAATGTGTTTTGTTAAGAGTCGCTTGAGGACACCTTGAAGGTATCCTGGGCCTATGCTTTTGTATATACCAAAGAAGGTACCATAGCGTCGGAAGACAACTCTGCATTATAGTTTGATAAATGTTCCTAAAAGTGTTCTATGGATGCTACACAAAATTGATGCTTTTTTGGGCATACGGTATGCCCAAAAAAGCATCAAGCATACGAAACTTTTTCTATTATATGTATAGATCCTGATGTATAGATCTAATGCATTAATCTCTTTGTCAATGGTTATATAATATTCAATTGTATTATATCAAGTTTGACTACTAAAGGAACTACCAAAACCAAATCATAGCTATTAAATTATTACCTGATTGGTAACACGATAACTACCATGTTTTTACAGTTTGCTTTCGACGACTCGTCACATCTTACTTAATTGCTTTAAAATTTTGGTTATACAACTTTTTCTTAATTTCAACAAAATTCCTCGGTCTATGGAAAAGCATAGGCAAGGAAGCCGTTGAGCGACACGGGCACATTGTCACGTTAAACTTGTACTTACTAAGGGTGATATAAGAATCACTGGTGGATACCTTAGATGCTTCCTTGGCTTATATTCATGTACAGGCCCAGAAAGACGCTCTTAGTCGACTCTGAATACCACCTTTAATCCCGTAGGAAACTTTTTTTTATCTTTAGATAGTACAATGTTCCGTAACTAGTTCGTACCAGAAGTTCATATAGTTATAAGAAATTTGTCTTGTTTTAGACTCATTGGAAGATATGTCTTTTGCGTTCAGATCTAAAATTAAAATAAATTATAAACAAAATATGGTCGTTGTTTTTTCTAGAAAAGTCTTATTGTTTTTTGTAGTAAATTAATTTTTTTAATGTTGTTTGCTTTGCTCTTTTTAATCGTGTAGAATAAATATAATTTTTCTCAGAAAATTAAAAAGCAAAGTAAACAAACATTAAGAAATTACACGATTATGTCAAAAAATCCGTGCGGAAAATTGTTTTTTCCACACTAGTGCGGAAAAAATTTTCGGCACGATTATGTCAAAATCAATAATATATCAATTTTATTATAACTTGTAGTTATTACTTTTTTTCTCAGAATTAGTTACTGTTACATATGTATGTGATTGTTATAGTTAATTAAAAATTATTAAATTTCTTTGAAATATGTGTTACTTATGTCCACACGTCTGTAGAAAAACTATTGTACCTGACACGTGCGGAAAATGTTTTCCCTGCACTCGGCTGCTTAACCGAACTCCGCTACGCGTCGTTCGATGACGGGCAGACTCGTGCGGAAAAATTCATTTTCCGCACTTGTTAGGTAAATAGCTATTCTCTTCGTTGGTGTTTTGTGATTAGCCCGCCATGCCATCCTGACCAGTCTGATTTCCCCGTCAAGTAATTTACCTTTGCTGGTGGTGGAAAGAACTACAGGGTTGGTTATTATAGTAAAATGGAAGTTCAAAATTGGCTTTTAAACAACAATCTTGACCATCTGTTGCCTTCATTTGACGGTAAGATAAGTTTTCTTATATTTAAATTAAAATAATAAATCAAAACCGACATAAGAGAAAGAGGTGAATTTAGGCAAAACGTTTTAGTTAGTAAATAAACAATAATTAACATAAGTACTATTTTTCTTATGTTTTCATTATTACTGACCTTGGTAGAACGAACAAAATTGCCCCATATATTTACATTTACTGCTGCCCAATTTTTTAAAACAATTATTCACTATAGCGTTAAATAAATAGCCATTGGGACAAACATTTATTTATTTTTGACAAATCTTTGTTTATTTATGGTAAATAAATATTGTAGTCAAATAAGATATCATTTAATGTAAACATTTAGTTATTGTAGATAATGAAAAAGGTATTACTGTCCGAACTCTATAGTTCCCAAGTTGGATTTTCCGTTATTGGTTGTTGTATTTGATTTATATTTCTGTCATACCTATGTATTTTTTTTTATAATAAACAGAGAATCTTTATCATGTTTTTTTATTTGCTCCTTCCTAGACGTGATCAAATTGTGATACTCACACCATGATTTACTTTTAAATCAAGTGATGGCCCTAAGCACATCAGGATTTCATAGCAATTATACACAGTTTTTCTGAAAGCGGTTTATGTATCTTATGGGTCATAATAATAGAAATTAGTACTTACAATTTACAAAATTATTTGGAAAAACACATATTTTATTATTTTAAATAAATATTTACTAAATATAAATATATAGAATTATACGAAACAACTTATTGTTTGATTTAAATATTGCTGACAACTAAATATTTATTTGAAAACAAAAATATGTTGACGATAGAAATAAGTAATTATTTGCTTACTTATAAACTTGTTTACTCTAATAAAAATATTTATTTTAATAAAATACAACGTACTGTCAAGCTTAATAAATGATTTATTTAAATCATTTATTATTTGCTTAAATATAATAAATTTTACTATCAGTTATCAAATAATTTAGACATATTTTTAAATAAATATTTGTTTAGATAATAGGAAATAAATATTTGAATGAAAATTAAACTCCTTGATGATGATACTTTCTAGCATCGAAACATGTCCACCCCCTAGTCAATTAACCATTAATATATTTGCCGAGACGACTTTGACTTTAATTTTCCCCATATCTCAAAAGCTCCACTCTGAGATAATGGCCTACTTCTGTAAAATTAAAAAATAAATACGTTTCAGCAAACTCCATTTTTATATTTTCAGAGTTTTAATATTTCGTTACTTTGTTTTATTCAAAAATCGTCCAAAGAGCCATTTTTGGAGCAGCATTATATCTTTTTTCTGGCGGTTGAGTTGGAAACTTACCCCGTTCAGTTCTTTCCCCGTTTTGTCCAAAAAGATCGTTTTAAAAAATTAACCCTAACGAGAAATAAATCATTTTGGAAAAAATTATTTAAGGTTGCTTAAATTGACTAATTGAAGGAAATTTAGGTTTTTTACGTATTATACCAATACAGTATAATAAGTTTAGTAGTTTTGTCCAAAAAGTTCGTTTTAAAAAATTCACCCTAACGAGAAATAAATCATTTTGAAAAAAAATATTTAAAGATGCTTAAATTACTAATTGGAGGTAATTTAGGTTTTTACGTATTATACCAATACAATACAATAAGTTTAGTAGTTTTGTCGAAAAAGTTCGTTTTAAAACAAAACCGAACACACCAAAACATGTACTTACTTGTTAATTTTAAAAGAGTAATTTTCAGTAATATAACAAAATTATAGACAATTGTACCTATAAAACGTCCCTCAAAATAGGTTACACCCCTTTTTTCAACCCTGTGTAAATTTTGTATTGGCGTTGATTCTACTAGAGGGCGTTACTGTAAATTAATTACCCCTAAGTTTTTACAAAGCGTGTTTAAATATATTATGTAGTTCCGTTATATTATTATGGACTTTAGGTTCCTTGAGAGTGCGCAACTCGCTTGTCTATGTTTAGGTTATGGTTTCTCACACCCCGGTGAAACTGTAAAGGGGCGATCTCGCATCACAAGGTCATCTTTATCTCAAGCCGCGGCCAGCTGGCCACCAGAGTCAGAGTCAAATTGGCGCTGTCGTGGCATGATGACTCTCCAGTTGGTTGATGGACCAGGTTCTTTCGCATATTTCTGACATAATATAGAAGAGAAGGACAGTTATATTCTGACCTGATATAACACTTCCTAAACTGACCCAGGTGCTAATTGGATTAAGCCAGCCGCCATGTCAAAACTGTCAATTTTTCTTGTCCACGTTTTTTTTTAAATTTGTTTGAAGAATTATTATTCTTATATAATATTTTTTGGATTTAAGTATGTTTGCTTTGGTAAACTTTTATCCCCAATTTTTCTGGCATACCATGCAGGTGCTTATAATTCTTGTTTTTATGTAGGTTTGGTTGTCAAATTGAGTTGCATTGCATATTTTTGATATAGGGTTTAAAAACATGAAAATTATACCATAGACCTAATTTACCTCAATGATGGTACGTAAGACATTGTTTATTTTAGGGGTATTAAACATCCAGCAATATTACAGGATAGGCCGTGATAAGGGCGATAGTATGCGCTAACTCTGTGAGTATTTTTAATATAACAAGTTCTATAACTTTGTAATCAGCATGGCATATGTTAGTCGCGATACGGCAGAAAAAATATTTTTGTATTTATCCTGGTTGCACAAACTCGTACTTAGTCCTTGTCACACATAAGGACTATAAAAACAAAAGTTTTTATCGTTTTCCTTCGAAAAATCCCCAACTTGGAAAGAGCATTGCAACATCAATGATAATACTGAGTGCAGAAATTTACCAATTTGTGAGGATCAGTTTGATACCTCACAGTTCAGTTTAGAAATTCACTTTGTAAAATTCTAAATTTTTATGCCTTGCCAAAAAATTTCAATAATAATATCCTGCCACCTACACGTTTATTAGAATTACCATCATTTTCTTTTACCCATTTTCGAAAATAAAAAATGATATTCAATTCTTGGCCACTAGCAGCCATATTTTACAAGAAAATGATATAAATAATGAACGTAAGACTTGTTCTAGAAATTTGTTGAGGTATTTTCAGGGGTGTCACCTTCAGTTAGTATCTACAACTTTAGAAGAAGAACCAAGCGATGAACCTTATTTGCTCAATACTTTATCTGATATTACTTTTGACATAACTGAACAAAATATTTAATTAAATATACCTTTGAATAATATTGATGAAAAGCTTTCTAGTAATGTATGTTCTGGTTTCAAACAAACTAATAAGTATTCATTTCTTGTTGGAAAAAAATTCTAGTTGGAGTGGGATATTGTCACAATCAGGGTTATCTAAAGAAGATTTAACACCTCAAAAACTAAAATAAACTGGTCAACAAAAATATCGTAACATTCAATTTTTAGACCTATTTTCAAATTGCTAGAACTTTTTAAAAATTGACATTTTTAAATGTAGTTCCCCAATTTGGAAAGCACGATTTTCCTACTTTAACCTGTATTTCATTTATTTTTGGTAGAATCAATATTATTATGATACACAGGGCGATCAATAGAGTGCTGCAAAAAAACACAAAATTGTAGTGTGTGCCATTTCAGTGGTGATTTTTTCTGGTCGTTACAATATGGGTTTTTACCAAGGTATGATCAATATCTCTAAACGCTTTTGCCAGTTTTTGGATTGAGGACCTCTGGCTTTAGATAGGCCAATAAACGTCAAATTTTGGTAATCATTGCTTTAAAAAGCTATAACTGGAAGACGGATTGATGGATTGCAATTAATTGATAAATTTCCAAGGCTAAGTTAATGTCAATTAAACAATGAAGTTACCTATAGCAGCAATACGTTTCTATAGCAACGATGAAATAATGTCATTGTCATAGAATATTTTTAAGTCAGATAAAATGTTTGTCTTTTTTAAAGCTAATTTTACTTTTTACAAATGCCAAGACTAAGCCAAAATGAACTGAGAAATATAGTGCGGTAAGTTTTTGGCTACCGAAATTTAAAAAATAGAGGTAAATAACTAATAATTTTACAGGTTGTGCCATCAAGGCCGTACTATACAGGATACTGCGGAAATTGTGAACACCACAATATCTATTGTTAAACGGACACTAGCTAGAGCACGGACCTATGGTAGTCCAAATTACCGCCAAGAAGGTCGCTGCGGACGAGCCAGAAAAACAACAGCCAGGCAAGATCGTCTAATAATGCAAAACGTTACTCGCTGTAGAACCCTAAATGCTACAAAAAATTGCCGAAGCTTCCAAGCAGCAACTGGCATGATGGTATCCACGCAAACGATAAGGAGACGGCTCCATGAGCGTGGACTGAAGGCGCGCAATCGTGCTGCTTGCCCAGCTTTGCTGGCTACTCACAGAGCTGCAAGGAGGCGGTGGGGTGCAGATCATGCTAACTGGGGGATAGCAGAATGGAGTAGATGCATGTTTACGGATGAAAGTAGGTTTAATTTGTATGAAAGTGATGGAAGAATTTTAATCTGGAGAGCAAGAAATGAACGATATCTGGAAGAAAATATAGATGCAAGAGTACCATTTAAAGGTGGAGGAGTTCTTGTTTGAGGTGGTGTGATGTTGAACGGGAAAACGGATTTGGTTATTTTGATAGGAGAATCGATGAATGGTGAAAGGTATCGGGAACTGTGCATTCAGGATATTGTTATTCTTTTTGCACAAAACTTTGGTGACGATTTGGTCTTAGTAGATGACAACGCTCGACCACATAGAGCCAGAATCGTCCAAGAAGTCTTAAAGGATAACAACATCCAAAGGATGAATTGGCCTGCAAGATCACCAGATATAAATGTGATAGAACATGTATGGAGTTGGATGAAACTACGATTAAATGACGGAGAGCATAATTTTAACAACTTGAACGAATTGGCAAATGCAATAAGAGAGGAATGGAACGCTATTTCCCAGTACTTCCTTGCAAACTTGGTGCGTAGCATGCCAAGAAGAGTAATGGAAGTTCTAAGGGTTCACGGCGGACCTACTCACTATTAATTTTATTTGTTATTATTTTTTTTTGTTAAAATTTAATCAATTTTATTTGCTACCATTAATGTTGTTAATATTGTTTATAAGTGAAACATTTTGCTGGCCAAACGGCGCGCAAATAAACATTTATTTTTTTTTATTGACTTTGTTGATTACCCCGTATATTAAAAAAATTCTCTCACCTTTCGTAAAATACGTAGGTCATAAAACATCTCCATGAAATGGGCTTTTTGAATGTGAAAAACTCGTTGAAATCCATAAATCCCTTTTCTAGTTATAGCGTTTTAAAGCAATGATTACTAAAATTTGACGTTTATTGGCCTATCTAAAGCCAGAGGTCCTCAATCCAAAAACTGGCAAAAACGTCTAGAGATATTGATCCTACCTTGGTAAAAACCCATATTGTAACGACCAAAAAAAATCACCACTGAAATGGCACACACTAAAATTTTGTGTTTTTTTGCAGCACTCTATTGATCGTCCTGTGTATTATAATAATATTGATTCTACCAAAAATAAAAGAAATACAGGTTAAAGTAGAAAAATCGCGCCTTCCAAATTTGGAAACTACATTAAAAAATGGCAATTTTTAAAAAAGTTCCAGCAATTTGAAAATAGGTCTAAAAATTGAATGGTACGATCGTTTTGTTGACCAGTTTATATCAGATTCATAGAATAGTCACATCTAAGTTGTCAAAATTAAAAACTTGCTTGTAAAAGGAATGTCATAAATTAAAAAAGCTTAAAAACATGTATGATACTGGCTTACTTGAATTTGATGAAAACATCAATGATATTACCAAGGATTTTATTAACTCTCAATTACGTAATTTGCAAATAAAGCTAGTGGTAAAAGATGGACTAGTGAAGACAAACCCTTTGCCCTATCAATATATAAAAGAATTCCTAGATTATATAGGTATTTACACTCTGTCTCTCAACTTCCTACTCCAAGAACATTAAAGTTAACTTTAGCTATAGTTCCTTTTAAAAGTTGAAGCTTTATGCTTGTTATTTGATGAAATTTATCTCTCGCCAGGACTTCAGTATGAATCAAACAAGCAATCAATTTGTTGGTTTCGGGATTTGAGAAAGTTTGGTCGATCTCATAATTTAGCAAATCATGCTTTAGTTTTTATGATCCGTGGGGTTAGAAAGAGTTATAAGCAGGTGATCGCATATTTTTTCAACAAATTCGGTGACAGGGAATAATAATTTAAAAACGCTTTTAGTCAGAGCTCTTGGGCAATTACAATATATTGGCTTTAATGTTGTTGCAACAGTATGCGATCAGATGTCGGCTAATCAGAAGGCTTTGTCTGATCTTTGCCTGGAGAATAAAGATGCCCTCCATACCTTACCATTTTATTGTCAACGGAAAACTGATTTGTGTTATTTATGATGTTCCTTATTTACTAAAAACACTCGAAATGCGTTAATGTCAGGGAATATTCGATTCGAGGGTCTTAAAGAAGCAAAATTTCAATATATTAAGGAAACTTTCAAGATAGATCAACAGCGAACGTTTAAAATGTTACCAAAACTTAATGAAATTTATTTTATTGAGAAACTTATTTGAAAATGAAAGTTAAGGTAGCCGCGTCATTACTTAGTCACACCGTAGCTTCAGCTCTTGAAACTTGTGTAAGTATAAACAAGTTGCCAGCTAAAGCAATTTTTACTGCAGAATTTGTATCAAACATAGACAACCTTTTCGATTCACTAAATGGTAGCCAGAGGATTTCTCCAGATGGTAAAAGGTATAGGTTAACTCAATTAAATTATTGGAGAATGTTTGATGTTAATGACAATTCAGATAAAACTATTAGATTTTTCTTTATAAAAGGTTGGCAAGAGAACTATCTGGAATAATTTAAGACAACAAAGGATTGCAATATCTTAATTTAAAATATTTTAATCAGGATCCGTTAGAAAATCTATTCGGACAGGTTAGGTAACATGGTATCACAAGTAATCATCCTACCTGCCATCAGTTTGTTGCAGCACTAAAAAGTATAGTTTTTAATAACTTCTCTGTTCCTGGTTCAAATGGAAATTGTGAAAATGATAATTGCAATCCTCTTACAAATTTAACATGATAAATCTGAAGATGACTCAATGGATGCAGACTATAATGATTTTGACTTTTTAGATAATGAAAACCAAGCTTCAGCTTATGTGGTCGGTTATATTTTGTAACGTTCCGTTTTC
The DNA here is from genome assembly GCA_963969555.1 of Polydrusus pterygomalis. Taxonomy (NCBI): domain Eukaryota; kingdom Metazoa; phylum Arthropoda; class Insecta; order Coleoptera; family Curculionidae; genus Polydrusus; species Polydrusus pterygomalis. Next base: position 113,859,093 of record OZ018378.1, read on the forward strand.
TTTCGGAATAATTAAATTCAATAAATAAGGGACGGGTTGAGATTTTATTAGTATTTCCTTACATACTACCACTATGTTGATTCTAAGCTACCGCCATCGATTTGAATGAATTTTATATTGTGTTGCTCACTGGAATATTCTTACATTTAATGCGCTGTGATATAGTATTATTTCTAACTTCAGCAAGATACCCGCCAATTTGTCAAGAACCACTCTTATTTTGGTAAAGCAAGGTTGGTTATCTAGTTAGCAGGTTTTCGCACGTGTTGGTTCCGCGGTAAATAGTGTTACCAGAAATATCACTAGACCGGCGCATTAGCAGGTACCATCGCTATCGATGCTCCATGGTCGATCAGTGGTGTCACCCATTTTGTTAGGTTTCCTATGTTCTTCTATATAAATTGTCGATTGTACAGCTCCGTTGGTCTTAAGAGGGTAAATTGTATAATTGTATTATGTTGGGCACTGTCTGGTTAAAGACCTTATGCCCAGTTCCTTGAATTAGCCTATGTGGCCTAGTAATAATTTGCATCTTGGGCCTTAAACATCGAACCGCCCCTGACTTTTTCTGATAAAGAGAGGCTGTGCAACCTAGGGAATTTTAAGTTTGACTATTCTGGAAGGGGGTCAGAAGTGGGGAGGTAACTTGGCGCGAGAAAGAGGAAAGTCGCCATATTATAAAAATTCTCGTTAACTAGCCGGTGAAGGCAAGGTGTGTTCTGGTTTTGTGATTGCGGATTTTGGAATATCCGATATCATCCTTACGGGATTTGTCCAGAATACCAGTTATTTAGTTTCACTATAGGGAAGTTGTTGTGCCCCGTATAAAGAAATTGTTCCTGCGAAGGGATTAAAAGTCTTCACGTAAGTTAATCATCATTTCCTCAAAATGGCGACCTTGTGGTAATTTCCATTTTATTTCCTTCTAGTGGCCCTAGCTTACCTTATTACCATCCACACGAGAAAAGAAGCAGCATCTGATAAATTCCAACCAGCAGCTTACTTATCTTAAACAAGAAAACCCTCGAAAAGAGGTAAGGTTTCTTTTCTTTTTAATTAGACGTTTAACTTCTGGATGCCACCCTCCAGCTTATTGTCGTTTGCCAGTTCTTATAAACTTATATTTATTGTAGGGTTTTTCTTCTTACTTCTTCAATAGAAGCATCTTTGTATCTACCCCAAATATACAACGTGATGCACCCTGGAGTACCCCATCCTTATCCAGGCCTGCGGAGTCGTGATTCGTCGGCTTAATCCAGTCACTACACCAGCATAAATGCCGCCAAATCGGAATAAATAGCAGATAAGCATTAATGTTTGTGGCGTCTTAACCGTTACGTAATGACCAACCAAGTTTATGAAATACAATCTAATCTACTTTATTTAAACCATTTTTAGTAATTAATTAATTAATTAGGCCCTCGTAGGGTATACAAATAATCAGCGTCTCACAGAGTTTAGTTATGTAATAGGGGCCCTATCTGTAAAATATGGATCCATATTAGGTTTGGTTACGACACCCCTTCTTGTGGTAAATTTTAATAAATGATTTTCTACAGTGAAAAATAACCATTAATTAGCGTTCTAATATTCAATAATGTCAATACTGCTAACTTAATATTACTATTGAATTATTATTAAAACTTAATTGTTTTAAGTATTAGTTTTCTTTTATTATCATTGGGGTATAGCATCTTCTGGGTTTGATGTGGTCATCATCCGGGCTGGTAGTGATGCCAGAGGATAACCAACAGGGTAAATTCTAAAACATTGATTAGTTTGGTAAAATCTAACATTTAAAATAAACTCAGTGGCGCCATTTAAAATTACAATAGCTTGGGCTTGGGTTTACCCTAATTTTACCTAAACGGATTGATTACCGCGCCCCAATGAGAATTAGTCACGGATTTTAATATTATTTCTTTTTTTAAACTGAGCTAGCCAGAGGGCAGTCTATGCCACACGCCTTATTTATTTTCTAATTTCTAAATACGACCCTGAGAGCGTGGCATAATTGGCACCCAACGTTAAATAGATTGTTTTAGGGGTAGTTTTTTTTTTTCTCCTTATCAAGCCCCTTAGTTTTTTTGTGCTTTTCTTGCTTTATTGCAATAAATAGGTTGGCCGTCTATATTTTATTTAAATTTCAGTTCATTATAATGTATATTAATCAATATTAGTTTTGACAAAAAAATAAACCTTGTTGATAAGGAATTCTGGTAGGCAGGTATTTAATGGTTAGTCTTTTATTCACAATTTTGAACAATGCTTTACTTAACCGGCAGTTAAGTTGCATTAGTGTGATACTGTTTTTGATTAAATATTTTTTTTTTTAAATCGTTAATTATAATATCTTTGAATGATATTTGGCGGTTATTTTGCTTGAGTTGCAGGTGTTATTTTTTTTTTACTTGAAGTAGGTGATTTATTTATTAATTACTGAGTTAATTTTTTTTAAAGGCTATTTTATCTATAGTTAACCTGTTTTGATATAATTCTGGTATTTAAGAATAAAATATAAATTATCGTGTTTTGAAACTGCATTAATTGATAACTGAAAGTTAACTTATCTAGCCCTTATCCCGGACGTGGAAAACGGCAACTGTTGTAGATAATTTTCTGCGATTTTTTTTTTTTTTAAATATATGCATGAAGTTATTGGGCGCTTGAGGAAAGCAATTAATAACTTAATTTATAATTATTAAGACACGTTTTCTTTGTTCAATTTCTTAGGACTTGATGCTAATTGTTAATTGATTTATTTAACCATGCGTTGGTCTGGAAAATAATAGTGATTTCTTATTGTGTCTTTATTTAGGCGTGGGAAATAGGGAAAAGAAACATTAATTTTTTTTTATATATATACATATATACGGTTGATGCGGTGCATTATAAAGAAAGAAGGGCTGCAGTGCTAATTAATAATCAATATAAAATAATTTATTTTAATTTTATTTGGGTATATTTGATACATATTTACTTATTAATATTGTACTTTTTTTTATGGGTTGATGGTAACTGATAACACATATATTTATTGCAGAATAATATTGCGGTAAAGGAAAAGTTTAGTGAAGGCTTAATAGTTGATTCTATTTACGTATAAATGTTTAAAAAAGTTAAATATTGATTTTTTTTTTTTTTTTTTTTTTGGAAATAGATTGTTGCAAAGAAAAATTGGTCGGTTTCTTTTTTATTTAGTTAGGTCATTTTTTTTGTTTTTTTTTTCTTCTCTAAGGAGGGGAGGGGACTTTATTATTTATTTACATTAGGTCACTAAAATTAAGTTGAACATTTACTAGATTAGTAAATATAAATTAATTGTTGTTTTTTTTTTAATTAAACAAAGATGGATATTAATAGGTTAAGAAGTGATGAGTTGACACATGAACTTATAATACGCGGTTGTATAATTCCAGCAAAGGTTGATAATAAACGTTCAGAACTTAGAAATTCGATCCGCCAAGAAAGCTTAGGGCTTTTAACTCGGCCTTCGGTGTATTTTGAGCCAGTTAAGGAATTAGAAGTATGTCATACCAAACTTACTGAATTGTTATCGGAAATTGAATCATTTAGTAGTTCAAATGCAAGCAACGAATTTCGTAGGATCAATTCCCGCCTCCTACATGTTGAGGGTCGCCTCGAGCGAGTTAACCCTAATTCTGTCGAAACGCGAGTTAAAAGAAATGAAATGTTGTTTTTATTAAGAGAAAGCTACAAGGCCTTAAACGATGCTTTTAAAACGTCTCAAAGTGAATCTTCTCCGAATGCGGAGGAATCTCTTTTGGATCTGCCAAATCCTACACTCCCTGAGCCTAGTTTAATTCTTACTATCGGAGAACAACCTATAGCAAATGAGGTAAATTTAAATGTTGGCTCAGAAAGCGAGGATATTTCAGAGCAGCCACGTAATTTTTCTGAACCACAACCTTTTGTGCGTCAATCAGATATATCGGCACAATCCACGGTTAACCATCGTGTTCCCGATCTTGCGCGAAGACTTAGTCAAATTTCCTTTCAGAATTTTAGTGCAGGTACTAGTGATCAAGTGAATCGCGGTGTGACAAGTGAAAGTGCTTGGAGTGGTCGTGCAACTTATAATGATAGTCGTAGACTATCATTTCGAAATCCTGAAGTGACAAGTGTCGAGTTTTCAGATAGATTGAGTGAGTCTGTACCGATTGTAAATAATACCGGTGGTGTTTATGGTTTATCTCAGAATAATACAAACTTCAATCGCTGTGAGAACTCAGGAAGTTATTTTCCTATTGCCAAATGGAATGTGTTCTTTGATGGAAGCTCAAGTGTAACGACGTTCATTGAAGATGTGGAAGAGTTAGCCGAAGCGAGAGGTGTTTCGAAACAACAGATGTTCCAGTCAGCGTCAGAGTTCTTTAAAGGCGATGCCCTTCTTTGGTTTAGGCCCAGAAAATATGACTTTGTAGACTGGGAGGACTTGAAACGAAAACTTAGAAGTGCCTTTTTGCCTCCGGATTATGAACTTAACTTATTGGATGAGATAAGAAGAAGGACTCAAGGTCCTGATGAAAAGTTGATCATGTATATATCTAGAATGCAAAATCTTTTTAATAAGCTGACAAACAAACCCACTGACATGGAACAGGTCAACGTTATCAGAAGAAATCTCCTTCCATATCTTCATACGGCATTGGCTTTGCATGAGTTGTCCACTATTGAGGATCTTCTTCGCTTGGGTCTTGTAGTTGAGGACTCACACTGGCGAGCTCAACAATATTGCCCACCACCAACAAATCCTCGATTGTTGCAGGAACCTGGTCTGGCTTACAAGCGTTTGCAGTCGCAGAAGCCAGGATTCGTTCGAGCATTGCAGGTAGAACAACCAGATCCATCCAATGGCATGAATCATTATTTTGGACGTCAGGCCACTACTCCAAGAAGACTATCGCAACCACTGATCTGTTGGAATTGTTCACAGGAAGGACATAGGCGTTCAAGTTGTCCGCAACCAGTAAAAGTTCAGTGTTATAGTTGTAAAACTCCTGGATATACCAAAAGAAATTGCCCAGTATGTTCGGGAAACGCACAGGGGAGTCACTAAAGAGCCGCTTAGTGACTCAGCTGGATAAGGGGTCGGCTCAAATAGGAAATAAAACTGATCATGTATATAGAATTCTTTTAGATTATATAATAGGGCATGCTGAAGGCGACCAGCGACCTTATTTAGAGGTGACAGTACTCGATTATCCTATCTTGGGTTTATTGGATTCTGGTAGTACGGCTACTGTAATGGGCCCAGATGGTTTAAAAATTTTGCTTAATTTAGGATTAAAACTGGATTCGTCTCTCCAAGGGCACTGTACTGTGGCCAATGGAGATACTTGTTTAAGTAATGGTGTTGTTAGAACACCCGTATGCCTCATGGGGCGAATTAAAGTCATAGATATATTATTTGTTCCTTTGTTAACCGATACGTTGATTCTGGGTACTGATTTTTGGATGGAAATGGATATAGTACCTGATTTGAAAAGGAACGTATGGCATTTTGGAGTGGACAAAGAAATAAAAATGTGTGGAATTATAAGGGAGGGACAACTGGATGGGAAGCATAGAGCTGAGTTGAATGAACTTATTAAGGAAAAATTTCAGAAGATGGGTAATGGGCTTGGTTACACCACAGTGACTCAGCATGAAATTGTTCTTCAGGAGAATACAACACCTATTAAACAACGTTACTATCCTGTGTCACCATTTAAACAGAAACTTATTGATGAGGAGCTTCAAAAAATGCTAGATCTGGATGTAGTTGAACCTTCAAAAAGTGCCTGGTCATCTCTAGTTCTACTAGTACCTAAAAAAGATGGTAAATACCGGTTCTGTGTGGATTACAGGGCGCTTAACAGGGCGACCAAGAAAGACGCATACCCCTTGCCGTACGTGTCAGCTATTTTAGACAGACTAAGAGGAGCTAAATACTTAAGCTCAATGGACATAAGGTCTGCCTATTGGCAAGTCCCCGTCAAGGAGTCTTGTAGAGAATATACGGCATTCACAGTTCCATCCAGAGGGCTCTACCAATTTAAGCGGATGCCATTTGGTTTATCAAATGCCCCTGCCACATTTCAAAGGCTTATTGATCGAATACTTGGCGTTGACCTAGAGCCCTATGTTTTGGTCTATCTTGACGATATTATTATAATAAGTCCAGACTTTGAAACTCACTTAGACATCCTTAGAAAAGTTTTTGATAGATTGATCAATGCAGGATTGTCTTTATCAGAAGAGAAATGTAAGTTTTGTTTGCCTTCATTGCGTTATTTGGGATACGTAGTGGACTCGAGAGGTCTTCATGTAGATGTTGAGAAGGTGGATGCTATTTTAAAGGTACCGGCACCGAGGGACGTATCAGAAATACGCCGTTTCGTTGGAATGGCAGGTTGGTACCGGAGGTTTGTTCCAAATTTTTCTAGCATTATCTCGCCCTTAACTGAATTAACTCAAAAGTCCCATAAATTCCATTGGACAGATAAGTGTGAACAAGCATTTAGAATGATCAAGACACATTTAGTTAGCGCTCCAATTCTAACATGTCCAGATTTTTCTAGGCCTTTTGTATTACAGTGCGACGCATCGGCCTATGGATTGGGCGCTGTATTGACGCAAAATTTCGAAAATGAAGAGAAAGTTATATGTTTTCTGTCTAGGTCATTAACAAAACAGGAGCGGAATTATTCTACGACCGAGAGAGAATGTTTAAGTGTAATTTGGGCAGTAGAAAAACTCCGACACTATCTGGAAGGAACACATTTTACTGTTATTACTGATCATGCATCGCTAGTATGGCTTAATCGTATAAAAGAACCTAGTGGACGACTTGCTCGATGGTTGATGAGGCTCCAACCCTTCGACTATACTATAGTTCACAGAAAAGGTAAGGATCATATCGTGCCTGATTTTCTAAGTCGTTCTGTTCCCGTCGCAGTTAATAGTATTAATGTTCATCCAGTTACCACGTTTTCTACTTCTACAGATAAATGGTATTTAAGGTTATTGGAAGAGGTGGAAAAGAAACCTGATAAGTACCCTCAGTGGAGGATAGAAAGTGAAGTTCTTTATAAATACGTTAAGTGTGCCTTGCCAGAACTACGTAAGGATTCGGATTATTGGAAAATAGTGGTCCCGAAAGACCGACGAAAAGAGATAATTAAGTTACATCACGATGAAGAGCGCGCAGGGCATGTTGGTTCCTATAAGACGTATTGGAAAATTGCTAGTCGCTATACCTGGCCCTTGATGCGTGCAGATGTAGCTAAGTATGTTAGAAGGTGTAACGTGTGCGCCCAGCATAAAGGAGAACAAAAAGCTCCTGCGGGATACATGGGATCAAGACCGACTATTGAGAAACCATGGCAAATGATAAGTCTTGATTACATGGGACCATTTCCCCGAAGCAGAAACGGATATACCCACCTTTTGGTAATAAGTGACTATTTTAGCAAGTTTATTCTTCTTCAACCGTTCCGTTCGGCTAAGGCTAAAACTCTTTGTCAGTTTGTAGAGGACGATGTATTCAATATGTTCGGGGTCCCGAAATACCTAATTTGTGACAATGGAAAACAAATGCGAAGCATAGATTTTCAGAACTTGTGTAAAAAGTATAACACTAAAATAAGCTTTACTTCAAATTATAACGCAAAGGCGGATCCTGTAGAGCGTTATAATAAAATAGTAAAGACAATGATGGCATCATACTTGAAGGGTCCGGATCATAGAGATTGGGATAAAAACCTTGCTTCCATTGGTTGCGCCATAAGAACCTCAAGAAGCGAAGTAACAGGTTTTACGCCCTACTTCGTACTCTTTGGACGAGAGTATGTTGGTGATGGCAAAGATTACCAATTTGCAGTTGCTGAAGAGATTATCTCGTCACAGGAATCGGAAATGACGAAACGCCTCCTGGGGTATCAAAAGATGTTTAAGAAAATTAAAGATAGGTTAGAGAGTGCCCAGGAGAGAAACCGAAAGGTGTACAATCTTCGAAGACGGCCAGTTCAATTTAACATTGGCGACCTTGTCTGGCGTAAAAATAAAATTCTCTCAGACGCGACGAAACATATTACTGCCAAACTTAGTCCAAAATATATTGGTCCCTTTAGAATAATAAAAAAGGTAGGACCCGTTACCTATGAACTTCAGGATGATGCCGGAAGGTCGACAGGCATGTGGCATGCGCAGGATCTTAAACCTGTAAATGCCAGTGATGACGACGAAACAAGACGTTAAGAAAATCATTATTCGGTTATTTTCTTTGGGAAAATCACCTCTGCCCAAGGAGGGGAGGAGTGTAACGTTCCGTTTTCTTTCGGAATAATTAAATTCAATAAATAAGGGACGGGTTGAGATTTTATTAGTATTTCCTTACATACTACCACTATGTTGATTCTAAGCTACCGCCATCGATTTGAATGAATTTTATATTGTGTTGCTCACTGGAATATTCTTACATTTAATGCGCTGTGATATAGTATTATTTCTAACTTCAGCAAGATACCCGCCAATTTGTCAAGAACCACTCTTATTTTGGTAAAGCAAGGTTGGTTATCTAGTTAGCAGGTTTTCGCACGTGTTGGTTCCGCGGTAAATAGTGTTACCAGAAATATCACTAGACCGGCGCATTAGCAGGTACCATCGCTATCGATGCTCCATGGTCGATCAGTGGTGTCACCCATTTTGTTAGGTTTCCTATGTTCTTCTATATAAATTGTCGATTGTACAGCTCCGTTGGTCTTAAGAGGGTAAATTGTATAATTGTATTATGTTGGGCACTGTCTGGTTAAAGACCTTATGCCCAGTTCCTTGAATTAGCCTATGTGGCCTAGTAATAATTTGCATCTTGGGCCTTAAACATCGAACCGCCCCTGACTTTTTCTGATAAAGAGAGGCTGTGCAACCTAGGGAATTTTAAGTTTGACTATTCTGGAAGGGGGTCAGAAGTGGGGAGGTAACTTGGCGCGAGAAAGAGGAAAGTCGCCATATTATAAAAATTCTCGTTAACTAGCCGGTGAAGGCAAGGTGTGTTCTGGTTTTGTGATTGCGGATTTTGGAATATCCGATATCATCCTTACGGGATTTGTCCAGAATACCAGTTATTTAGTTTCACTATAGGGAAGTTGTTGTGCCCTGTATAAAGAAATTGTTCCTGCGAAGGGATTAAAAGTCTTCACGTAAGTTAATCATCATTTCCTCAAAATGGCGACCTTGTGGTAATTTCCATTTTATTTCCTTCTAGTGGCCCTAGCTTACCTTATTACCATCCACACGAGAAAAGAAGCAGCATCTGATAAATTCCAACCAGCAGCTTACTTATCTTAAACAAGAAAACCCTCGAAAAGAGGTAAGGTTTCTTTTCTTTTTAATTAGACATTTAACTTCTGGATGCCACCCTCCAGCTTATTGTCGTTTGCCAGTTCTTATAAACTTATATTTATTGTAGGGTTTTTCTTCTTACTTCTTCAATAGAAGCATCTTTGTATCTACCCCAAATATACAACGTGATGCACCCTGGAGTACCCCATCCTTATCCAGGCCTGCGGAGTCGTGATTCGTCGGCTTAATCCAGTCACTACACCAGCATAAATGCCGCCAAATCGGAATAAATAGCAGATAAGCATTAATGTTTGTGGCGTCTTAACCGTTACGTAATGACCAACCAAGTTTATGAAATACAATCTAATCTACTTTATTTAAACCATTTTTAGTAATTAATTAATTAATTAGGCCCTCGTAGGGTATACAAATAATCAGCGTCTCACAGAGTTTAGTTATGTAATAGGGGCCCTATCTGTAAAATATGGATCCATATTAGGTTTGGTTACGACACCCCTTCTTGTGGTAAATTTTAATAAATGATTTTCTACAGTGAAAAATAACCATTAATTAGCGTTCTAATATTCAATAATGTCAATACTGCTAACTTAATATTACTATTGAATTATTATTAAAACTTAATTGTTTTAAGTATTAGTTTTCTTTTATTATCATTGGGGTATAGCATCTTCTGGGTTTGATGTGGTCATCATCCGGGCTGGTAGTGATGCCAGAGGATAACCAACAGGGTAAATTCTAAAACATTGATTAGTTTGGTAAAATCTAACATTTAAAATAAACTCAGTGGCGCCATTTAAAATTACAATAGCTTGGGCTTGGGTTTACCCTAATTTTACCTAAACGGATTGATTACCGCGCCCCAATGAGAATTAGTCACGGATTTTAATATTATTTCTTTTTTTAAACTGAGCTAGCCAGAGGGCAGTCTATGCCACACGCCTTATTTATTTTCTAATTTCTAAATACGACCCTGAGAGCGTGGCAATTTTAAGATCTGTTTCGATTCCGGACTGTCAAACATGTCAATCTAATATTTTTTCTCAACCAACAACTGATCTATATATTTTTACTAGTTTTAAAGAATATTCAGAGACTAGAAAGTTATGCTATGCTAGTGACAAAGTGGTAGAACTTGTCAATAAAATTTACTATCTACTTTATATTTATTTGTATAAGCATTGACATGAATCCAACATTGAGAGTCGGTTTAAAAATACCTATTCAAATATTCTTAACGCAGACTTTTGCCCTAATCATAATTGTGAAACAAAAATCATTGATAAAATCATACGTTTAGATATATATAAATATATTTATTATTATTTATTTATTTATTTATTATTTATTTATTTATTACAACAACAGTGTACATTCAAGAAATATAATATACATAATGAGTTGCATACACTATGGACCATGTAAGTCTGTGTGGGCATACAACACAAAATAGCTTAACATTCACAAATTAAATTTCAAAGTAGACAATGCGTAACTATGCACAATCTGAGTTACTTGGTGATACTAATACTAAATATGATAATTTTATAAAAATCCTACAATACCTTTGATTATTTGGGTATTATTTATAATCCATTTATTTAGATCTTTTTTTATGTTTTGAAATTTTTTGATTTTAAATTGCACTGGTAATATATTTAAGATCTTCGGAGCCACATAGGATATTGATCTTTGCGTGGCGTTAAAATGTGTATTGGGTAGAATTAAATTGTGATTAACATTAGCTCTAGTCATGATGTTATGCGTTATGTAGTTGTGAAATTTATTTCTAGTGAGAGAAAATCTAAGCAAATTCTTAATATATAACTGAGTAATTGAAAAGACGCCAGACTGTTCAAATAAAAGATCAGAAGAAAAACGTCTTGACTTAAATAAAATAATTTTTAAAATATATTTTTGTGCAACAACGATATTGTTTAATACACTTTTATTAGCAGATCTCCAACAGATAATTCCATAATTAAGACATGATTCTGCTAGTGACCTATAAACATTAATTAGAACATTTTTGACTAAGATATTACGTAATTCGTAAAATTTATATATCAGTTTCCTTCCTTCCTCAAATATTTTATGGTTTCTACTGACCTAATTTTACCAGAACAAACACAATCCCTTGACAAATCACAATTAGCAGAATGGATCGTAATCTCATTTTTAATTGGTAGACCAACTGAATTCATTGCAAAGCACATAAAGTTAGTTTTCTTTATATTCAATGTTAAACAGTTACGATCCATCCAGGCTTTAATAAGACTGGCAGTCCTTTCGGCCTTTTCAAATGCTTCATGCCAAGACACCCCATTAACCAGAAGAACAGTATCATCGGCAAAGCATACAGTTTTAATATTGGGCATCGCACTCGCCAGACTATTAATATAAATTGAGAACAAAATCGGGCCTAGCACTGTACCTTGCGGGACACCACATTCAACTCTCTTGTAGGAACTAGCAATTGAATTTAGACAAACCTTTTGAAATCTATTAGAAAGGTATGATTTGAATAGTTTAAGAACGTTCCCTCTTATCCCCATCATCTCCAATTTGTGTAGCAGAATGTGGTGGTCTACGGTATCGAAGGCCTTAGAGAGATCCAAGAAAATTGCAAGTGGTTTGTAATTATTGTTAAAGCTCCCCATGATAAAATCAGTGACCTCATGTAAGGTCGTATCAGTACCCATTCCGTCCCTGAACCCATACTGCGAATCAGACATTAATTTATTAGTGTTTAAGAAATTACACAATCTCTTTTTTAAACATTTCTCAATGATTTTACAGATTGGACTAGTGATAGCTATTGGACGATAATTATTAATATCTGTTTTATCACCCCCTTTATGCAGAGGTAAAATTAAAGCTTTCTTAAAAACATCGGGAAAAACTCCAACTTCAAATATTCTATTCACAATATGGTTCAGAGGACCAACTAAGTATTTATAATTTGGTAAAGGAGGTTGGAAAATAAGAATGTTTATTTAAAAGTTCAATACACCAACTCGATGTGTATAACTCTATTTTGTATTAGAATACACATACTTAATACTCTGGGAAACCAAAGAAAATTTATAGGGTAAGAAATGTTAACTCCTGAGTTTTTATTGATTTAATTTGTGATTCAATATAAATTTTATTAAATCACAAATTAAATTAATAAAAAGACGCACAAAAGATTTTATTTTATGAATTAATTAAAAACACATTTATTAACAATAAACAAAGTTATATTAATTTGGAAATAAAATAATAAGAATACTATACATATAAAAGAAAGTGCAACAAAACAATAAAATATAAAAAACAAAACAAACTTATTCGACTCTACTATTGCTACAAAACAATGACATCAAATAAAATAATAGTTGTTATAAATAACATATAAAAACCATAAATGTTGATAATAAAATAACGTCCTTTTAGGTAACAAGTTTCACTTTATAAAATTCCTCTAAATAAGGTTTTAATAAGTCATTTCTAGGTAAATCTTACGTCGAGTTTAAAGCAAATACCTCTATTCTATAATAGGTCTTTGGTTTGAAGTCACATATTATAGGGTATTAAGTCTCTAAATTAGTCAGTAAAAAAGGCACATAATATCAAGAAATGACACAAGCACTGGGCTGCAAGAAAACAGATACATAGCAACGAAGTACAAGTAAATAATAAAATATATAAACAACAAAACAAACATATTCTATATACTACTGTTCCAATACTAAATAAGATCAAATAAAACATTTATAAATCAAAAAAAAATAATAATAACAAAAAACATAAAATATTGTACTTATGTCTATCAGGAAATAAATTTCACTGTACACTATACATGCAGTCCTTAAAAATCAGGTAACAAATCTCACTATGCATAAAGTCTCTACCATTACCTAAGTCTAACTTTGGATATTTGGAAAGCCTTAGGTTGGTTTGAAAGTCACATTTGGGTATGAAGTCTCTAAATAAGGTGGTCTTAGGGAAAAGGTCCCATTAGATAGAAAAACTAGCTGCGATGAAACAGGTACTAACATATCCATAAACTATCATGAGGTGGTTCCTAGAGCATTCTCTGAAACAAAAAAAAAACAGAAGCAGTATCGGCTCGAAGCTAAATTTGTTAGATTTTTTATCCATGGTAGGAATATGTTGTATCTCAGGAACAATATATCTATTGAAACAATGGAATCATTTTACATTGTTCTTTTTAAATTGTTTCACCTTTTCGCTGTGACCTGAACTACTGTCTTCGGTAGGTTATCTTTGATACTGACGAGGAAGTTATTAACTGTATAAATTCACTTAAAAATTCCTCATCTACTGATGATTTTCATATAACCAATTTAATTGTAAAATCAAATTATAAATACTTAGTTGGTCCTCTGAACCATATTGTGAATAGAATATTTGAAGTTGGAGTTTTTCCCGATGTTTTTAAGAAAGCTTTAATTTTACCTCTGCATAAAGGGGGTGATAAAACAGATATTAATAATTATCGTCCAATAGCTATCACTAGTCCAATCTGTAAAATCATTGAGAAATGTTTAAAAAAGAGATTGTGTAATTTCTTAAACATTTCTCAATGATTTTACAGATTGGACTAGTGATAGCTATTGGACGATAATTATTAATATCTGTTTTATCACCCCCTTTATGCAGAGGTAAAATTAAAGCTTTCTTAAAAACATCGGGAAAAACTCCAACTTCCAATATTCTATTCACAATATGGTTCAGAGGACCAACTAAGTATTTATAATTTGATTTTACAATTAAATTGGTTATATGAAAATCATCAGTAGATGAGGAATTTTTAAGTGAATTTATACAGTTAATAACTTCCTCGTCAGTATCAAAGATAACCTACCGAAGACAGTGTTTAGTTCAGGTCACAGCGAAAAGGTGAAACAATTTAAAAAGAACAATGTAAAATGATTCCATTGTTTCAATAGATATATTGTTCCTGAGATACAACATATTCCTACCATGGATAAAAAATCTAACAAATTTAGCTTCGAGCCGATACTGCTTCTGTTTTTTTTTTGTTTCAGAGAATGCTCTAGGAACCACCTCATGATAGTTTATGGATATGTTAGTACCTGTTTCATCGCAGCTAGTTTTTCTATCTAATGGGACCTTTTCCCTAAGACCACCTTATTTAGAGACTTCATACCCAAATGTGACTTTCAAACCAACCTAAGGCTTTCCAAATATCCAAAGTTAGACTTAGGTAATGGTAGAGACTTTATGCATAGTGAGATTTGTTACCTGATTTTTAAGGACTGCATGTATAGTGTACAGTGAAATTTATTTCCTGATAGACATAAGTACAATATTTTATGTTTTTTGTTATTATTATTTTTTTTTGATTTATAAATGTTTTATTTGATCTTATTTAGTATTGGAACAGTAGTATATAGAATATGTTTGTTTTGTTGTTTATATATTTTATTATTTACTTGTACTTCGTTGCTATGTATCTGTTTTCTTGCAGCCCAGTGCTTGTGTCATTTCTTGATATTATGTGCCTTTTTTACTGACTAATTTAGAGACTTAATACCCTATAATATGTGACTTCAAACCAAAGACCTATTATAGAATAGAGGTATTTGCTTTAAACTCGACGTAAGATTTACCTAGAAATGACTTATTAAAACCTTATTTAGAGGAATTTTATAAAGTGAAACTTGTTACCTAAAAGGACGTTATTTTATTATCAACATTTATGGTTTTTATATGTTATTTATAACAACTATTATTTTATTTGATGTCATTGTTTTGTAGCAGTAGTAGAGTCGAATAAGTTTGTTTTGTTTTTTATATTTTATTGTTTTGTTGCACTTTCTTTTATATGTATAGTATTCTTATTATTTTATTTCCAAATTAATATAACTTTGTTAATTGTTAATAAATGTGTTTTTAATTAATTCATAAAATAAAATCTTTTGTGCGTCTTTTTATTAATTTAATTTGTGATTTAATAAAATTTATATTGAATCACAAATTAAATCAATAAAAACTCAGGAGTTAACATTTCTTACCCTATAAATTTTCTTTGGTTTCCCAGAGTATTAAGTATGTGTATTCTAATACAAAATAGAGTTACACACATCGAGTTGGTGTATTGAACTTTTAAATAAACATTCTTATTTTCCAACCTCCTTTACCTAAAAAAGGTATACCTGGTAAAAGTTGATTTAAGCAGCCGTTTTTGAGATATCTGGATTTAAAAAATTCACTGCGTGTATGGTTATTGTAATAATTTGAAGCGAAAGTGTTAATTTAAAATGACTGCCACTAAAAACAAAAAAATACAATTACATAAATGTGTTGTTAATTTTATTCTTTAGTAAAGCAAATCAATAAGATTATCGAAGGGATTTATAGAACCCAGTGCGATATCTTGCGTCCCAGTACGGTACCTTAGAAAAGGTCAGTCGTAAAGGGGTTATTCTGTAAAAACAGAAAGTTTTGCAAGAGCGCTCTCAAAACCGGTACAAGTGCCGGACCACAGATATCAATTTAACAGACAAAACCTTTTTTAAATTGAAATCAATAAGAGATTTATAACAAAAAATTAATTTAATTAAAAAAAATACTTTTAAGAAATGTTTAAAATAACGTTTTAAAAAATTGAATTGAAATCTTTGCAGCATGTCATCGCCATTTCTTAAAGCATCCATTCCAGTTTAATTACGATTCCTAAATTTATCTTCTGTGTCTACTGGCCTAGAACACACAAGGGTTTTCAAAGTTTCCCCAAAAAAGCTTAATGCATACTTTCTTTTAAATACGCTGTTTTATAATTTTTCGGCAATTATTATTAATTAAGTTTTGTTTAACTACCTTGTAGAACATTTTCTTCAAAACTCTCCAGCCTGGTTCATAAATATATCCATAACCTTGCAGTTTAAACTATTTTTGTAAATTTGCAGAACTATTATTTTTTTAAAAAGACTTAGACTTCAAATTTACCTTTACAACAATCTTACAAATTTAGGTTTTTCTTCTTAAACTATAGGTATCGAAATATATTTATATTTTTGAATTGTGAATTGTGTTAGATTTGATTCTAATAGATGGCAGTATAACGTATTCATTATTGTTTGGCTTTTATCAAGTAGGTACTTTTAAGACAAGTTCCCCACGATTGCAAATTTAATAGCGTAAGAATGACAGCCTGCATACCTACCTATTTTTTGAAAAGTGATGGGTTTATTTAACGTTATTTTTGCAAATGACAGCCTATTCGACCAATCACGTCACCCTTACGTTGTCATATTTTAAGCCGATAAGGACTCCATCTAAATGCGTGGTTTCGTTTCCTGTGGAGATGCATCAGATTATGGCTCTTCTGTCTACCTGACCCCAGGGTGTCCATTATGTTTGGATCATGGGATCCCTGTGAACTACTACACAATAAAAAATGTAGTTTCCCCAATGATCTGGTACCTATATATATGAAACAATAACAAATAAACTTATTGACAAAATCGTATTCCATTCTGGAGTAAATCAACATACAAATTTAGCCCCTCCACTTTGTTTACTTAAAACTTACGATTTTAAAAGTATTAACATGATGTGGGAAATTTAAATCTTTATCTAAAATGTTATAAAAAGTCTGCGGTATTGTCACAACGGTGTTTTTTTTTATTACGACTTCGTTTTGGCAGAAGTCTCTGGGATCGACTTAAGAGAGAACGTGAATTTAAAAATACAAATTATAAAAATACAATCTATTAATCAAAAATCTTAAAATAAGGATTGGTTTGGTTTTGAGCATTTACAATAAACGTTTTAGGCGGCCATCACACCAGCAATACGCGACGACGACGATACCGCGACGATATTCAAATGCTAGCGACTTGTCCGCGACCAGTTGCTACGAAGACTTTACACCAAGGCTACGTTACCGCTACGCAATTTTACTAGTTTGCAAAAATAACCAACTTTAGTGGACAAGATGACAAGTTGTCTTCGTCAAGTGAAGACGATGCAGTCGTAATGAAGGCGCAGATTATATATATATTTCTTTATTTACCTGTGCTTTTGGTATCTGCCGCAATTTCACTCCACGCTTTTTCTGTTACATCTCTTCTGGAATAATCAGATAAATTATAATTATATAAACAGGGATATTTTTCGATTATTTCAACAAATGTAATGTTATTTTGTTCCTCACTCATGATAATTGTATCTTCGCGGTCGCAAGGAGACTGAGCCACTCGGTCGCGGGCGACCGGTATCTTTCAGGTAGCGTCGTGATCGCGTCGCCGTTGCCTTGGTGAGCAGGTCTCCATTTGAAACTATGTGCCGCGACTGCAAAGCTACGTCGCGTAGCGGTATCGTCGTCGTCGCGTATTGCTGGTGTGATGGCCGCCTTACTGCTTACTTATTTTGCTCTTGATGACTATTCTCCCGACCAGCGAGCACATGTCGTGTGTCATTTACTTATGACCGGATTTCAAGAACGACTGCCTATATCTTTTGCAATTCAATGGTCATCAATGCTACATCTTAGGTCAGCACAATTTTGCTCACTCAGTTAGTTAAACAAATTATGTTGACTAAATTATAATTCAAGTTCACTGAACAACAAAGTGTATATTCATCGCTTTTGTTTTAACGCGAGTTTTTCGGTTTAAAGAAATATGAATTTACAATGAACTAAATAAAACCTAAAATTTATCAAATAAGTAAATTACCAAATTTCGCATCGTGACAGTATGGCAACGCAGCAGTAAGAGATCCGCCGTCAAAAATGTGACCACTACGACATTAGTCTGAGGCCATGATGACGTTGTTTTATTCATTTCCGTTTAGGGATGTCTAGAAAATGTGTTAGAAAATATATCGCGAAAAAACTTCCAAGCCTGCGATGCACCAAAAAAAATTTTTTAAAAGAATTAGAATTTTAAAACAAATCACAAATCTAATTATTTTAAGCTCAAACCTTAACTGAAACAAAAGGTATAATCAAGATCGAGGGACAACGGTAAAATAATAATTATTTTACTAATAAAATTAATGCCTAATACATCGATGCATCGACAAATCAAATGGCCTCGTTGCATCGCTTAAAAACAAAGTATCGCATTAAAAATATAGATGTTTTATATCAAACATCCCTATTTCTGTTTGGTGTTTCTTTGGTAAGCGGTAGCGGTCTGAAATTTCCAATTTTTTTCAGTTTATCGGTTTTACGTAATAATTGCTGTATTTTTAGTGTTTTGTGATATTTTTTGAAGACTTATTAAGATGAGTCGCAAGAGTCTAGTATGCAAGAATTTGGAAAATAATAATTCTGCAGTTACTTTTTATAGGTGAGTAAATGTTCTTTCTCATTGAATATCATGTGTGAAGAACTAATTAAAGAGTGGAAGAGATTCTTTAAGGAACTACTTATTATAAAACAAGAGGAACCACACAAGGAGGAAACTTATATTACAGTGGATATGCCAGTTAATGAACCCTCCCTAGAAGAGACGCAGAAAGCACTTAACAAATTAAAGAACTCCAAGGCCCCTGGATCGGACACGATACCCGCAGAGTTTCTGAAATACGAGGGAGAAGCACTTCATCGACAAATCCATAAACTAATAACCCTTATATGGCAAGAGGAAAAAATCCCAACAAGATAAAAGGAAAGCATTATCGTGCCAAAAAGGGTATAAATCAAAATGCTCCAACTATAGAGGAATCATCCTAATAAACACAGCATATAAAGTACTCTCAAACATCCTATTGCATAGACTAACCCCATATGCAGAAAATACCCTGGGCGAGTACCAAGCCGGGTTAAGAACCTCCAGGTCAACAATAGACCAACTCTTCACACTAAGGCAGCTCCTCGAAAACAAAAAAGGATGTGAATACAATAGAACAGTGCATAACCTCTTTATAGACTTCCGACAGGCATATGATCGAATGGCTAAGGTCTGCATGGAGGGAGGAGTATCTAAAGTGCGAATAAACAACAACATATCCAGCAGTTTCGAAATACACAGTGGACTAAAGCTAGGCGACGCCCTATCATCACTACTTTTGAATTTAGTCCTAGAGAAAGCCATAAGAGCAGCCGAATAAAAACGGAACTGCGAAAGGCCCAAAACTACTTCTAGCATAATATGTAGATGACATTGACCACATCGGAAATACAATCCTAACCGTAAAAGACATTTTCAACAAAAGAGAAGTAGGAAAAAAAACGAAATACATGTGAATAAACAGAATGGGACGAAGAGACAGAATAATACAAAACGTTACAGTTAACACTTATAACTTTGAAAGGGTAGAACCCCACTAAGCAAGAAACATACTAAACAGTATATTTTGTAACGTTTTTAAAAAGAAACCTAGAAAACGTTTTCTATTAAACGTTCTAGTGTCATACTTGTTACTACTTTTTCTAACGTTATTCAAGAATACTGTTTTTGAAACGTAATTTTATTTTTGTACCAATAACGTTATGAAAATCACGTTGCGGTGCCGGCAATTTCATGTATCTGGGTTGTTACGTTAATAGATTTACGTTTCGAAAACATTATTCGGTGTACGGTTTTGATACGTTCTATGATAAACGCTGCAGATTTAAAACTAAGCCGTTCAATCAAATAACGTTTAACTCGTCCCCTAAATGTAACGACTCTGAACAACAGACATGTTGGAGAACTGATCTCCAACAGAGTGTTTATATTTATAAGTTTTTGCAAAATGAATTGTTTGCATTTACTTCCTTGTAAGTAAAAATTATTTCCGCCACCCATGGTTTGAAATGTATTTAAACGCTGTTTTGACCTACCTTTTGCACGTTTTAATATGAAAAGAACTACATCCGGTTTCTTTTTGACACCTATGTGTGTTAGACAAGCAAATCCATACGTCGCACTCACTCTTTTTACCGCCGCCGCGCGCCGGTCTGTCTTTTTGACTTCATCAGCCCTCTCCAAAAAACCCACTTGTAAAACGACTGTTTGCAAGGCACCATGTCTTTTTCTCCTCCGCATCTTTTTTAATTGATTTCACGCCTAAAAAATGGCATACGCAATCGACAAGTGTAGTTTGTTTAATGTGCTCGCGATTTAAGTAAAAATCTTAAACGCTTACTCAAGCGCGATAATTCGTGTTTATTGTTTACAGCGGTGCATCAAATGTAATTCCGTTTCTGACGTGGTTGTCGCCATTGTTGTATGATGCCATTTGTTCAGTATTTGCTCTTCAATTTATTCTTAGCATTCTCGCTTAAAAAATGAATTACCTACTCAATTAAGTCGTATCTCTTCGAAAAGTGAAATTTGTAGTGCCAAATGAAGCCAAATCAAAGGTAGAAAGAAAGCAATTTTGTACCCAAAAAAAATGGTAGTGCAAACCCCAGAAAAGGTATGCTTTAAATCTAAGTTTTTATGTAAAACAATGCAGAAGTAAAAATATGGTTATTGTGTATTTCTGCATAAGAACATAATTATTGTTCTCGCATGCCCCGAAGCTAGGGCCGTCTATGCTGTTTCATTTCAATCCTGAATAATTAAAATCAAATCAAGGATTGTCATTCAATTAATAGTCAGAGACTGTCAATGCTATCTGTTTTTTTGAAGTAACAATCTGTGCTAAAAATGTCCCCTATTTTGTGACAAGTTGCTAAAATTAATGAATTAAAAGTGAATAATTCCGCAATATGAAAGTGCAGTTACATGTACCAAATGTTAGGTTATTTGGAGTTAATTGTTGATATTTAGATATAACCATTGATTTCATTATTCCTTAATTTCTTGGTGCTTTAATTTAAGTGATATCTTCATACGCTGGGCCCCCATTGCTGTTATTGTACTCTTGCAAAGGGACACAGTTTAGGAGGCGAACATTGTATAAAGCATGAAGTAAATTTAAAATATATGTTTACCTGAATTTATGTATTGTTACATGAACCCGTTAAATTATTCAACTGTTGACATTCGCTGTTGTAGTAATATTACATTTGTTTTGTTACCTTTGTCTCAAGGGTTTTTGAAGTAAATAAAATCCCCGTTATCATTTATATTATCAAAACTATTTTGTTTTATTTTACTAGCTCCTATGAATTAAAGTTCAAGTCAAATTTGTTTCGATTTACAAATTAAGTAAGTAATCGCTCTTCTAATATGGTTTGAAAAGGCCTAAAGTGTTTTTCTCGACAAAGACAGATTACATTTAATAAATGACTTGCATGCTACTCCAAAAAACGTAAATGCGAGTGCGTATCTGGTTCGTTTTCTAAAAGTACGTTGGCCGAATCCGTTACGTTTCCTTTTTACCATATGGCAAGTCTCTGTCAATTATAATATGTCATTATTGTCATTCACCCTTCGTCCGTCGTGTCAAATATACCGCATTTGCTTTTTGTTCTCGGAGTTTTTGAAAAGAAATTTTCGTTTTTCGGTTCCAGCAGTAAAAATAACTAGATCATGAATCACAAAGTAAGAAGTACTAAATTTACTTATTCGATCATTGTTGTATAAAACGTATTTCCTATTTTTCATTTCTTGCTTATCAGTGATTTAATAAAATGAACACTGGCCTAATTAACCCAGTTAACTACATTTTGTTCGTCACGTCGAAAACGTTGCATATTATCTATCTATATTTAAAAAATTATAATTGTTTTAACTGTGTGCTGTGTGCACAAAACACTGAAGTCACATTCATTTTTGCAATTGCTAGTTATGCTTCCTAAATGGCGTGTTGACCATAAAGATATAGATTATTTTCTACTAAGTATAAAAAGCATGGGCGTTAACAATTATTCAGGGACCACCGTATATTTATCCGATACCCTCTCAACCTGAAGCAGATGCTTGTATCATAATTGTTGATAAAATTTTAACTTATTGAATAAGTAAGTCAGCTCTTAATCCATTAAATTTGTTTAATAAATGTTTGACCTGAATAATAAAAATCTATTTAATTGAATTTGTCAAAAATAAACATTGATATTTGGGCCTGGTGACCAAAAAGATGATCGTATTGTTTAAGTTTTTACATACTGCAATTCTTTATTTAAAGTAACCCCCACTCATGAAACATTACCACATTTAATAGAAGCCTGCTACTGCTTGGACACACATTATTATGAGATATTTTTTTTAGGTGCAAGCCGACAAAACAACCCAATAAGAATTCCTATAGTTTTATATCTATATATGTATAATAAATAACTGTATAGGAGTGAATTAGTTTTTTCTTTGACTTAATGATATGTGAACAAACTCACAATACCCGTTACATTTTGTACACTTTGACAAGCTATTTCTGGTACATCTTGGAGAAAAATCGCTGGCATATTCCTGAAACCAGTTTAATGTTTGCACCGAAGTTAGCATTTTTGAATAAAGATTAAAATAGTTATTTATGGTTACTGTTAAAGTGGTTTCTTGAAATTGTGCTATTAAAGGATAGCCAGTTAAAGTGTGGAAAATGCCACAAACAGCAACTTTTCATGGATTTATACCTAGAATTCAAAAATGCTATAAAATTCACGGTGGCATATTGAAAAAAAGTAATGTAGTTTTCGAACCACATAAAATAACATAAATGTTACAGCACTATATTTACTAAACAAAACCATCTATTTAATGCTCCGTAACATCCTCTTTTTTACGTTGACTACATAACGAAAATAGTACGTTCGTAATAATGCAAACTAAACTAATGCAAAATACGTAAGAGAGCTGTTTAAGTTGACCAAAACGTTATCTTTTTAACGTAACAACGATTTTGTTGTGTTGAAGGACATAATAATATAACGGGTATAGGATGTAGCAGGCGCTGTTATTGACACAAAATAAAAAACGTAACAATGAAACGAGAGAACATAAATGTTCCATACTTAAGATGTTTTTTTGCTTAGTGGGACGTTTCAAATACCTTGGAGCCACAATCACGGCTGACAATGACGTTACCGAGGAAATCAAAGGTAGAATCCAATCTGCAAACCGCTGTTTATACGCACTCGGTAATCTCATAAAGTCGAGAAGTCTAACAAGGATATCAAAAATCAAAATATATAAAACTTGTAAGGCCAATATATGGATGCGAAACGTGGACCATGACCAAAGCAAACGAGAAAAACTCAAATGTTTCGAAAGGAAAATTCTCAGAAATTTTTTTGTCCCCACCATGATCTAACCACGGACCAATAACGTATCGGAACGAATGCCGAAGTCCAAGAGCTCTACAATGACAGCGATATTGTACAAGAGATTACATCACAACAACTAAGATGGGCAGGCCACGTGAAAAAGCTTCATGAGGACAGGCTGGTAAGACTAGCATGGGAAGAGGTCCCAACAGGGAAAAGACCACTCGGACGTCCCAGAATGCGTTGGAGAGATAATATTAAATCAGACCTGCAAAAAATCAATGTTATCTTTAACCCCCGACTGATGGAAGACCGTGCCATTTGGAGGAAAGTCAGCCAAGACCCACCCAGGGTTGTAGCGCTAGAAGATGATGATGATGATGATGAGTAAATAAAAAGTTGGGTTATTTGTGGGTTAAGTTTAAATTATAGTGGCAAGGTTACATTGAAAGGTAAATCCACAGTAATCTCTACTCCCTGCCACCCCAACAAACATTTAAAGCCTTGTCGACCTCTAATTTGGAGAAAATTACCTATTTAAGTAAAAAATAATCTTTTTTTTACCTCTAAATCGGCTTTTTGGACGAAACGGCCAAAGAGACTAACCGTTTGGTCAAAACAAAGTGATTCGAACCTATTAATATGTGCCCAAAGTAGGAAAATATAAGAGGCCCAAGAGATGGTCCAAAAGAGTAGATATTTACCTTGTAAATCAACTTGATAGTTAGGTCTAAGGAAAGTCAGTAATAAAGGCCCAATCAGGTTATTTTTTACCTTAGATTGGGCCTTAAAGCCCAAAAATCTTTTCGGCCCATGCATGAAGAATAAATTACTTCTTTTTGTCTTTAATATATCTTCATGGTCAGGTTATAATGTGAACATTCTCTGAGGTTATGTATACCCTATATTAGTCTTACATATTGTACTTAAAGCCCAGAAGTTTTTAAAGTATAAAATAGGTTACAGTTATGACTAAAAGTAATTTCGTTATAGCTAAACAGTCCTCTTATTTTGGCCTCAAAGTGATTTTAACCGGATATAAAGCCGTATCTTCCAAAAATTAGGTCTTTAAAGAGATATTGGCTTAGAAATATTTAATGATGATTGTAACGTTTATTGCACTGTGGTAATCTTTCCACTGGGGGGGACATAAGAATAATCCCAGGAGGAGCTTGACCCTCTTCTTTTTAAAACCGCCATTATTTTAAAATAATCAGTTTCCATTTTTTCGGCGAAATAAAAGGGGTCACGTAGGAGCTATACAAAACGCCGGACCAACGAAAGAAACTTATGTTATACGTTTATATTCGAACTCAGCCAAAAAGTAAGGTTAGTTAGTTAGATTATAATGGTAGTGGATATTAAGTAATCCATTGCAAGACATTTCAGCGACCCCGATAAAAACATTTTATGGAGTAATAGGCTGTACATAGGCCCTGCAGTAGTATTTGTTAAAACCCCAAATTAGGCTTCATATACAGTTATCAATTTATGCCATATAAATAAATATTTCTCCTAATTTACACCTATCAAGACAGAAGGTCCAAAATAAGAAATTTTCTCCTAGCATAACCTAATAACTTATAGGTCCATTTTTTTTAAGGCCCAAACCACAGGAAATCATGACCTTTAGGAAAAATATTTTACTGACGCCATATTTTTTTAACATGGTGTATTATTTTAAATTAATTTTGTTAAATTACTTGTAACACTTGAACAACAACAAATATATTGCAAAAACCGAGCACATAAATGAGCTAACTTATTCGTCCAAGCACAAAATATTGGCATATTTTAAATTTCTTGTGTTTTAAATTTTAATTTACCTTGTTTTTTTTAATTAAATGTCTTTTTTTCTGGGGCGCGGTTAGTTTTTCAAGGTAAAATTGAAATCTATAGGAACATTTTTTACGCGCACCTAATTTTGCACCTCACATCGATGAAATAATGATTTTATAAGTACCTATCTATATACGTACTACCACTCCATTTTAAAAATCAATAGCGGCTGACATGACATGTTCTGATTTAAGAAAACTCATGCCTCCTACCGCCTGCGCTTTAATAAAAATAAAAACAACATACTATTTTCTTCTTTTTTTAAAATTGTGGTTATGGTTTTCTATAAACTTCATAGCCCATAACAGGCCCAACATAGGCCGACAAAGGATAAATACAGGTAAAAAACACCTCTTTACTACCACGAAGAAGACTACTTGGCCTTGTCTATGAAGCCCAATTCTCCTAATGACAGGTGTTTCTTACCACTTTATTACCTTGGTTTTATTCCCCACTAGGTGATAAAGTGGTATAAATTACTAACTTCTGACTATGTAAAGTGGCCTGTCGGGCTTTATAGTAAAAAACTTAGGTAAAAGTCACCTTTTTTAGACTATACAGACAAAACTCTTTTCAATTTATAATTGTTTGTTGGGACACCCAGATCTTCAGCGCTCCTGTCGTAAAAACAATGTAGTCAACATATTTTACATATTTTAATAGCGTTTATTAATTCCATGTGCTTTTTATAGGTACCAGATCATTGAGTTATACACTTGTTCGCTATCCACAGAGCCATTATATGATAAAAATATATTAAATCTACAATTCCTTTTGTAACAATTATTGATTTTAAAACTTCCGAAACGTAACATTCCTAATATTAGAGCAATCCATATTTTTATTTTTTAGGGCTCCAAAATAATTATAAATTATTATAGAAGATGATATATTGTCCGCGAAAATAATTAAAAGAGAATATTGTGGCATATCGGACAAGTGTGTAACTATTTTTTATATTGGAATTCACAGGGATCTAAGTTTAATGGCTTCCCTGGGACAGGTTGGTTCGTTCTTGTTAGGACTTTACGGGCAGCCATAACCCAAGAAATTCCAAGAACGACGGAAAAATATACCAAAAGCCTCTTGGCAAAATCAAAGCGGAAAGCGGCCATCAATACACCGTAGCGCCATTCCAGCGGAATTAACTCCAATGTAAAAGGCAGTCACTGTCACACTGGTAATAATCGAAAGGTAGACAACTAAATAAACCACGAAATGCATCGCAATCCAGTACTGCCCTGTTAAGGTAAAGGGCAGTAAGTAACATTTTTGTCAAAAATGAGATATTATTATTCATGTTGCATGCCTAAGCAGTAACTGCCCTAGGTCCACACATGGTTTGAAGCCGATTAAGAATCAACATATGCCAGAATCACCTATGACAAAAGGCAGTAACTAACAATATGACTCTTCATGTTATGGTAACAGGCAGTAACTTAACAACTTATTGCTGTTTGCCTACACAATTAATTAATATATAAATTTAAATGTGAAGGTAAACAGCAGTATTTACCTGTTTTCTTAGTTACTGCCTTTTGCTGGAATATTACTTCAAAAAATAGCAACTTGATATTATACTGGTGTTAAACCAAACAGCAGTAGGTAGCTGATGAATTTTCATCAAAATTTAAAGTTACGGAATTTTCCGTTTTGTGAAAAAATAAGACATATTTAGTAACGTTCTTTAATACTTTTTTACTGAAAATCCAATAAAAATAAATTGTGTAGAAGAAAATAAACTAAATTGACAATAACTCAAAATCATTGTTTTGCACTTACTGCCCTCTACCTTAACAGGGCAGAGTATAGGGAACGCTATTTGCGTTTTCACCGAAAACATCTGCCATTTTGCAGACCAGAAAACAGATCAACGCTGGCATCCACTAAACTGCGCGCAATCCGTTCAAGTTTTGAGCCATAAACCTGTTTAGAAGATGATAGTATCCGCAAAAATAATTAAAAGAGAATATTGTGGCATATCGGACAAGTGTGTAACTATTTTTTATATTGGAATACACAGGGATCCAAGTTTAATGGATACCCTGGGGCGGGTATACCACGACGGCCGTTTCGTCCTTGTTAGGACTCTCGGGTTATGGCTGCCCGTAGAGTACGGGAATAAGCCATAATATAATCCAAACATAGAAAACGGAACTACGCATTTAAAACCGCTTTGTATAAGCTTAGAGGTAATGCCCTCTAGTAGAATCAACTCCTATACAAAAGGCAGTTCCACTGATAATACAAAATCAAAAGATAAACAACTAAATAGAAAAAACGAAGTGCAACATACTCCAGTATAGGGAACATTATACACGTTTCGCCAATACCGTCTGCAACAGATCGCAAATAGGAAGCGGATCTCATCGAGGTATTTACTAAGGTGTGCCCATAGACAATTTACCTTTAGATACCTACAGCTTATCTCCTGCGCAAACAAAAGTTACGTTTTATGGGTGAAAAAATACGTCCGAGCGCATGACTCGTCGGTCAGCTGTCTTCATTCGGGGAACCTTCGTGCATGCGCACAAACCTCGTGTTATCGGCCGTCCTACTTTATCGACGCGCTCAAGAATACTCTCCAGAACCGGCTCGGCCGCCATTTTTGTTGTTGTTTTAAAGTTTCTCTTCTCTGCAGATTCCTTGTAGTTTTCTAAAGTTTTCAGCTAGTGGATCGGCTATCGTGGATTGTGGGACTGGTGTTTAATATTTATGGATTTCTGGTTTTTGTGTAGTTTAGTTTGTGAATTGTGTTTGTGCTTTTAGTGACTCGGATTGTAATATAAACAATGACTAGTACTAGTTGCAGCCGTTGTATAATTGTATTATGCCCAAATAGGGGTAAAATAAACCCTCTATGGTGGCATATGAGCAAGAATTTAAATTTTAAAGCCCGGACCTGTCTATTTTCCCATTCGTCAAACGATAATGTTGCAGTGCGCATGTCTAATAGTTCCCAGTTTTGTTTACATGCGCGAGGCCATAAAACTGCCACATTCGTGATTATTGTTTGTTTATCTAAAGGTAAATTGTCTATGGGTGTGCCCCATCCGTAACAAGCTATGTAAAAACATTAGAAGAGTTCTGTTGCCGTCCGTGAAATAATGAAAATTAAAAATGTAATGGGAATCCGCACAAGTATGTAACTGTATTTTGTAGTAGAATAAAGAGGGATTCAAGCATAATGGATTCCCTGGGGGCGGGGAATGACGACTATTTCGTCCTTATTATAAGAGTCTACAGGAAACTATAACCAAATGCATCTTCACAGAAACGCATTTTACACCACTTTGTGAAAGCCAAGAGGTAATGACTATGCGGTAACGCCATCTAGTCGAATCAACTCCAATAAAAAAGGAACTTTCACTGGTAATACAAAAACGAAAGATAGACAACTAAATTTAAACAACATGTGCAAAACATTTTAATACATACGTTTTAAATCCGTTTTCTGCAATGCAACTCGCGTCGTATTATCTTTAGATTTTGTACCGTGCGAGCAAAAATTATTTGCATCAAAGAGGGCCTTGCATCTAAGCACGTAATGCTTAGCCGTAGAGCTTAATGCCTGTTGGGTGTCAGTAACTACCTGAATTAACAATCAATCAGTTATTCCGTCATCTTTGACAGTCGTTACAAGTAATTGGATTCATCGCTAATTTTTCCAATTTCTTGAACAATTCACACAATGGGCTTTACGGAACAGCACAAAACATTCATGGTAGAAGCGTATTTTCGAAACGGGGTTAGAGTAAATGGTGAGTGGCAATACAATCCCGGTTTGTGCATGGACGTTGCTTTTATTGCTGGGGATTTTTATCATTGCCTGAAAAGAACCGTGGCTGTGTTTAGGGAAACAGGTTCTATATAACACAAAAAAGGAGCAGGAGGACCATCTGTAAGAACACAAGAACTTTTTGCAAATTTAGCACAATCACAAGAAAGGATTATCCAAGAATGTGGTAACATTTCTCCAGAGATGCTGGTCAACACTTTCGAAAATATGAAGAGACGTGTGAATTTATGCTTTGAGCATGGCGGTGGCCAATTTCAGCAATTTATGTAATTATTAGAACTGACATTTTTTTCGGATGAAGCCTGGTTCCACCTCTCCGGTTATGTGAATTCTCAGAATACATGTAATTATTTTTCTTTTTCTTTCTGTATATTCTTACTTTGTTAATTTTGTAAACAACAAAAATAAATTTGTATCTGTCTACTCATTAGTTTGGCATATGATGTCATAATATGAATTTGACAAAATTTTAACCTAGATTTGGTTAGATATATCGTCCCCATATCATTGTGATCTAAACCAAGCTTTACGTTTTTGAATCCAAGCCCTCTTTGATGCAAATCATTTTTGCTCGCACAGTATTATCATCAGTGGAACTGCCTTTTATATTGAAGTTGTTTCTACTAGAGGGCGTTACCGCGTATTTATTACCTCTAAGCTTTTACAAAGCGGTTTTAAATGCGTGTCCGCTTTCTGTGCTTTGGGTTGTGGCTTCCCAGAGAATCCTATTAAGGACGAAATGGCCCTTTACCCGCCCCCAAAGTATTCATTATGCGTATTTTAATACAAAATAGAGTTCCAGACATCCAGTTTACCACTACATTTTTAGTTACCATAATTTTTACAGACGTTAACGTTATCTTCTATTTTCTATAATACTAACGGATATGATAAAGTATGTAATTCGGAAGAAAGCAGCTGGTAATATACATGCCACCCAATAGAACATTTTATATATTATTTTTAAACAGAACCTGTTTTGGTGGTTTCTTGCATTATTTCTTTCTCTTTCAATAAAAATTTCATTTACTCCTACCTCTGTTCATCGAAATAATACCAAAAATATAGATTCATCATCTTTATTAGAAAATATATCTATTTCATAACTGATAACGCTCAAAGAATCGTTTAATGGATTTTGCGTTCATAAACACCATACGTAGATAAATATAAATTATATGTCAAGAAAGAGCGTAAAAAATATTTTTCCATTAAAAAAAATGTTTCCACTACTAACCTATAAAACGGCCATTGACCGATTGTTCACCTTAGGAATCGTTTTTCTTTACCTTATCTACCTATATTAATAATTATTATTAACCGTGGTTAATAATTAAAACCATTTATTTAAAAACAGGTAACTTGATTTTTAAATTCGGTACCTACTAATAACATGGAAGGTGATTTCTTGTAGCTAGGCAACCAGACAATTATTATTAACTAGCACAGCTAACTTGATCGAAAAATTTGGAGAAGCAATCTTTAAATATATAAAAGTATGTTCAATGGCCGCTGACCGTTATGTTACGACTAATGCTTATCTTTCTAACATTCGTGAACTAGGCGAGATGGTAAATTTGAGTCAATAATGAATGTCGTATAATTTTACCAGTCAAAAAAGTTTTAGTGACTTTTTTATCAACATTATTTCAAAAATGTCACGGTATCGTGAAAAAGAACAAGCATTAACTTTAAAATTATTTGATTATTTTCAAAGAGAAGATAATGCCGAAAAGACTATTTTTTACCTTTTCACGCAGTTTATGAGGTAAGCAGATATAATAAAGCAGGAATTGTAAAAACATAAATAATAAACATGAAAAATATATGGCAATGTTTTTATAAATACCTATATCTATTCTAGAGAGTTTCTGATACTTTGGAAGTTTCGTGCTCAACAATTCAACGAATTAAGGCAAAGGGAATAGAGAAGAAGAAGAAGAAGATTAGAGAGCATATTTATGGGATGTATAGAGCAGGTGAACAAGTTACCATTCGCTAAATAAGTATAACTTAACCTGAAAATCATTGATGGTGTTAAAGTATCCATTGGTTCATTAGCTGACCGTTTAAAAAAAATTAAAATTTAAATGGCTTAAATGTACTCTATCAAACCGGCGGTTTTTAATAGACAACCCTATATAGCCCAAAAACGAGTAGAATTTTAAAGAGAATTTAAATTCAAATATATTAAGGTTAACAACATTACAATATTTCACCGACGTCACAAAGTAAAAAAAAACAATCTTAAAGCTGTTTTTAAAAAAACACACTAAAATACAATACAATATAGTAGGTACATTACAACATATTAAAATTCATTCTTATAAAAAAGTATTAATATACATTTAAAATTCACATTACACTGTACCAGCAGAGAAGCACAGGCATTTTGTTCAAACTATGTCAAAATCCAAAAACTCTTGAGCAGTATAGAAAGCGTTCTGCAATAATAATTTTCTAATTGCGTTCTTAAAAGTTATTTCATGCAATTTTTTTATATACATGGGAGGGCAGTTGTAATATTTAGGGCCGTAATAGTTGGAAGACATTCTAGTTCGTTCTAGACGATAATAGTCTATTCTTATTTGGTTTCCCCTGTCTAATTGGGTAGTTGTGACAGAACCGGTTCAGATTAAACTGTTGCTTTTTTATATGGCAATAAATTAGACACTTATACAGGTAACGGCAAGGAATAGTCATGATGCTTAGCTGTTTAAAAGCCTCTCTGACGTCTGTCTGTAGTCGAGTCCGGCAACGATCCTTACAGCTTTCCTTTGTCATTTAAATATACGTGCCGAATGTGTAGAGTGACCCCAAACCAAGCGTAGCAAGCTAACGACAGAAGCACACCGTGAAAAGTCTGTAGAAGACAGGAGTGTAGTAGTATCCTCTTTAGATTTTTCAGTAAGAATATGTTTTTTGCAAGACGTTCTGCTACATGTTCAACATGTCTATCAAACTTTAAAAGAGGGTCCAAGTACACTCCCAGAAATCTGACCTTTCCAGCATTCTCATCCTCGATGTCTCTGAGTCCGAACTTAACTTATTATCATTAAGAACCAACCTATTGGTCCTGAACCACACCCCAATCTCTCTCATATAGGCATCCATTCGTTCATCCAGCCTCTCCATACTTATATCAGCATCTACTTCAGAGGTATCCTCCGAGAACAGTATCAATTTTAAGTTGGGTACGACGTGATTTATGTCATTAATATAAATGAGGAAAAGCAGCGGACCCAATACCGAGCCCTGAGGTACCCCGTACGATAGCCCCACCTCACCGGACGACTTCCCCCGGAAGGTGGTCAGTTGCCTGTGGCCCACCAAATAGTTCTCCAGCAGTCGGATGCTGTCCCCAGCCATCCCATGGGCACCCAGTTTATCCAATAAAATGTCATGAGAAACACAATCAAAGGCCTTCGAGAGGGCGCTGAACGCGGCGCTTGCGTACTGTTCCCTCTCAAAGGCATCCGCAATATACTGTATCATCTCCAGGATAGCCAAGGGTTTTGACTTGCCAGTTCTTAAGTCATACTGGCTCGCAAAGAATAAACCTCTAGTCTCAAAATAATCATACAACTGATTTTTTTAGCAAACATTCAAAGACTTTTCACAGGATGGGAACACTTATTATTAATCAAGTTTTATTTAACTACCTTGTAGAACATTTTCTTTAAAACTATCCCGCCCAGTGTATATGTCCGTACCTTTGCAAGTTTAAACTTATTTTAAAATTAATAAAGATTGTTTTAAATAATCAGACATTTAGTTTAAAAGAAAAATAGTAGGATTGAAAAATAAAAATCCCAAAATATACGTGGGAGAATTTATTAAAATACAAATAGACTTACTTTTAGCAATGTTTATTAAACTAAATTTGTGAAAATTTATAATTAAACAAAATGAACAACTCGTTTTTAAAATAAATTAAAGTAAAAATATTTTCCCTTATTAAATGGTCAGTAAACTTAAAACTGAAAGATTGTGTCAATTTCAGCCCACCCATTATTTTAGAATAGGAAAATATTTGTTGATATGACAGCTTCTCAAAATGATGAAAAAGTTTTAATTTTAACTTAATAAAACTAAATTAACGACCAGCCGATTTTAAACGCTGGGTTGTAGTGACGCATGATTCACTTTGCATTCCATTTAGAAAAATTTAGGAGGTGGTTCTGCGAAGTAAGGGGATGAAAAGATATAGGTAATTTTTGTGTAAAAAAAATCCCCTTTAAAATTAAGTATTATCGACGTTTAAATTTATGAAAAAAAAAATTATGAGGGTGGTTAGTTTTGAAACGACCTGTAGAGAGGCCTCCCGTTCAATGAGTATGTGTGAAACAAACGTCAGAAATCTTCCTTCCTGAAATAATGGAAAATAATTATTTATAATTAAAAAAGTACCTAAATAATCAAATAACAAATATTTTTCGTCTCTAAAATTAATAAATGCGGGCAAAAACGTATTTGAATTATTTCTACCCTCATCCCCCGTAATCAGACGCTGCTTTTGTCGTGTATTTTATCAATAACTCAATGCAACCCGAACAGAACACAATATCTAATGGACGTCCACTTTAAAGCCATTAGAGACTCAGGAGATCCATGGACCACTTACGGAACTTATACGAATATCAATTTATATAATCCCAATGGACGAACATACAGCGATGGCGAAAAACTTACATTATCATTGTCGCTTTTTATTTTCGATAACATGTGGCTATCAGCAGCAGCTATTGATTCTGACGTTTCGTCTTTCGGGTATCATTATCATTCATCAGGTATGGATTTTTAAATAAGGGCGTATATCTTTCATTGCAGTTACATAAATCTCGTGTCTAGTAAAATAATAATGCACTGCTATTTTAATCAAGTATTACCGTTTCCACCCCCAAAAATTTTTTTTTTAACTTTATCATCGTTAACGATGCACCCAGGAGAGTTTTAGATCAGAAGATCAAAAACTAGAACATATCAAAGAATCAGCGATTTTCACTAAAACCGATTTACATAAGGTTTGTGCAATTGTGCATGATCCGTTGTCAATTATTCATATTCAACATGCTGCTTGTGTTTTAAATTTTCGTTATATCATCTTCTTTTAAAACAGACTCTATCTCATTCATGTCACCATCGATTTCTTCATGCGTCTTGTTTTTGAATTTAGCCGTATTTCTATTTCCATTGTTTGATGGATTTTAGATGATTTTGCAATCTGTAAATATCTTGTAGAAGTCAATCCTAAAAACAATCAATAAATCGGTGCAACAACAATAAGGACCACATTTTTTAAATTTGCTTTTTGGGGTTTTTAGGTTAAAACAAACTGAAACTAGCGGCGGGACATCGAAACGAACAAACCCGTAATAGGATGACATAAATGATGAAAGAGTTTTGGACTTCCATTGTATTTATTTGTTTTAAATCACAACGTTTCAACTGGTAAGTATCTTCAGTCGTTTTCAGGTGAATACTAAATAAGTAAAGTAACTACAAGACTATTTATACTAGCTAGGTGCACTAAAGCATAACTGAGGTAGGTATAGTCATGCGTTTAGTTGGCACGCGATCTTATCCTAAGATTACATCTATCTAACAAAGGTTTCCAGATATTTCTTATGTCTAATGATGGTTTACTAAAGCAGCCTGGGTTCTGGTGAATAGCAGCAGCTTCCTTGAACTTTCTTTTTCTCCAGTGTGGTTCCTTATGTAGGATTTCAGCTTCTGACCACATGATATGGTGACCATGTTTCCAGGCATGGTCAGCTGCACCTGACTTTTCGGTCTCACCTTTTAAAGTATTGTTTTTGTGTTCTTTAATCCTTGTTTCTAATGGTCTTAATGTATCACCTATATAAGATTGGCCGCATTCGCAGGGGATCTGGTAGACGCAGTTTTTCCTATCTTTTTGACTTGTGGGCTTTGTATTCGTCAGGTGTGGCTTCTTAGGGTGTCCCTCGAGTTGAATACGGTGTTGATGTTATATCGTTGTCCTAGTCTTCTTATTTTCTCAGATACTCCTTTGATATACGGAATATTGAGTGTTGGTTGTGCCTCTCTGTTTGCTTCTTGCGCGTTGGGTCGATTCTTACGATTTTCCAATATTGTGTCAACTAATCTTGTGGGGTAGCCATTTTTGTTGAGGTCGGTCTTGATGTGGTGAGTTTCTTTTTTAAGTGCTTCTTCCGAGTTACAGATTGTAATTGCTCTATCCACGAGGGTTTTAACTATGCCATGTTTCGTACTGTTTGAGTGATTTGATGTAAAATTGAGATACTGACCTGTATGCGTAGGTTTTCTGTATACTGCAAACTTCAGTATCACATAAGTTGACAACTTATGTCATGGATAACCTTCTGGATGTGGTCTTACCTGTTCTTTCTTTCGCTCCTATTTTTATAAAGAAATACGTGGATGACATCATCATTGCACTACCACAAGAGGGTGTGTCTGAGATAGTAGAGACACTCAACGATTACGACCCCCACATTCTTTTACAACTGTTTCTGGACAACTCATATCCAAGAAACCTCGTAAAAAAGATCTTTTTCAATACTTCAATGGCCACAAACCCGGTGGTGATTGATGACATAACAAATAATATTCAAAATGTCAAAAGAAAAGATGCACACATCATTGAGGCTGTACAACCCACTAGTTTTGCTACTTTACCATACATAAGGGAGGTCACCCTCAGTCTAGCCAGAATTTTCAAAGACGAAGTTTAAAAGACAAGGTCCCCCTAAAACAACACTCAGATGTAGTGTACAGTATCCCTTGTGCAGAGTGTGAAAAAAATTTTTGGCCAAACTACCAGGCCACTTCCTAATAGAATTACTTCTCACAAGAGTGACTGTAGACTGTACCCTGAGAGATGTGCCCTTGCTGAACACTTTCACAAATTTAAACATAATATAATCTATGACTCTATAAAAATTTTAACATCACAAAATAACTATACTAAAAGGCTCTTCCTAGAGATGGCATTCATTGCACAAGAACCAAATGCGATAAACAAGAGGACTTACATCCAGCACCGTAGTGAATTTATGCATATCTTTTAGAGCTAGACAAAAATTGCCCTCCCAGTTCCTCATTACAAAACAATTCCTTTTAACTATTATTATGATGACAAAGTAGTTTGGTATCGCTGCATCCTAACTTTTAAAGACCATGTCACAAACAACAATATAAAGCAGCGACAGCAACTAGACAGTAGACAGAGCCTCGACAGTTGACATCCGAGCGTAACTTAATTAAAATCATTTAACACATTCGCTGCCAAGCCAAATTTGTAAAAATGGCCTCCCAGGCCAAGGTTGAATCCTATAAGATACGGCAATTCTAAGACTATTGGGTATAGCAGTTTTTTTTTGCTGTGTTTTTTGCGTGTTTTTTTTAAATAAAACCTAAACAGACACCGGTGTCTGACGTGGCGTGGTGAAACCATTTTCCCATAACGCGCCACAGAAGACACTATGAGAAGACATTTTTCTTACATGGTTACGCCACAGCGGACACCTTAGCGGACACGACGTAGATAGCGGACACATCAAATCCGCCCATCGTATAGAGCTATAGCCCTACTGTAAGGAGTGTAAGGAGACCTCAGTTGGAAGTAAGATTACGTTGTGTCTACTGTTAGTTCTCCGTTGCAAATTTAGGCCGAGTTACGTGATTTATTTTATTACATTCTATTTTTGTGCAAAACTGAATAACAGAACCGGAAGAATTATGTATTTTGTGACCAATGAAGAACCAGGGAGTATTTTCTTTATATCTGTTTATTATAA
The DNA here is from genome assembly GCA_963969555.1 of Polydrusus pterygomalis. Lineage (NCBI taxonomy): Eukaryota > Metazoa > Arthropoda > Insecta > Coleoptera > Curculionidae > Polydrusus > Polydrusus pterygomalis. The sequence goes on from OZ018378.1 coordinate 113,896,018, forward strand.
TACAACACCTGATATAATGTGTTAACATTTCGATTACCTTTCTTAGAAAAAAATAAATAAATACAAAACGCGCTTTAACTTTTCATTGAAATATTGGGTGTCTGCCCTGGCGTGTATGGAAATTAATTAAAAAAATTAAGTCTGCTCGCCATAGCGGACACAATAGCAGACACGTGTTATAAAATCCATTTACAGTGTCCAATCAAAAAACCAAGATAAGGGGACTATGCCGCAGCGCCAATACAGACACCTCATATGAAAACTTTTATAGAAAAGTGTGTCCCCTGGGCAGTGTCGTTGAATAACTGTAGCGGACACGGGTGTCTGACGTGGCTTGGTAAAATCATAGCTGATCAGACACCGGTGTCCGCCATGGCAGCGAATGTGTTAAGAAAGTTTTACAAAATGTCGACCGTTAAAAATTTTTATATAATTTTAATGTAGCCTGTTTAGTCCTTATTTAAATTTTCACTGGTTTGATCTCCAATGTCCAGTTCATCAATTAAGATCTTCATGAATAATCTCACTTAAGTGTAAGTAATCAAAAAAACTTATCGTTAGCACAATACATGTTGCATAGATTTTTTCTTAATTGTAGCATCCCTGAGGATGGAAATAAACATTTCCGGAAGCTTGGACCAACTTTAAAGAGTACTCTTTCATTTGCTTTGTGGCGTACATTTTTTTGTCAATAATATTCGTTAATGTGCCCCCCTGGACGCCACTGGACTTTATAAATTTGATCTTGTTAGGGCTAACTAAGCCCTTTATCATTATGGATAAAGGTACGCAACAAAATATACGGCTTTTTTTTTGGGCCACACCATATATTTTAGCAAATATGTGGTGCTGCCACAGTAGAGACCACTTTACTACGATATATAGCAATATTTATTTGCTTATTTGAGAGAAGGAATGCTGATCCAGCAAAAACATTTTCTATTAGAAGAAAAACGCTATACAGGACATAAAAATTATTTTTATTGCAGTAAAGTGTTATACTCATACAGAAAAGTAACTTCTTTTTAATTGGAACGACGCGGAAGGCGGAAGAACGTATCTTTGTTATTACGGCAAAGTCCCATTATAACCGATACCTAATAGGTAACTTTGCAAACGCAGGATTTTGTTTGTTTGGGTTACACGTGATCATTTTTTATAATGTGACTTTATGACGCCAGCAAATAGATTATAGCCAAATGGATTAGGTAATTTTTCTTTTTTGGCCATTATTTAAGTATATTTTTTTATAAGCGGTATAAAGATTTTTATACCTAACGACAGCAACAATCATCACTCAATGCATATTTGTATTTTATTAAATTAACTTATAAACCAATTTTTAAACCGGCGGGGCCGTCAGTTTTATTTTCTGAGATACAGAAATTCCTATAAAAATTTTAGCCCAAGTTTTTAATTTCTTAGGGATTCATTTTCGAAATATCCCTTCTTATACCGCTTTTAAACAAATATACTTAAATAAGGGACAAAAGAAAAATTGCCTGAGATAGTAAAATCCATTTGTAATAAGAGAAAAGCTTTCTATTTCTTATGAAAATTTACATACTCTTTATACTACTGGTTAGTACTAAATATGTGACAGCAACGCGCTTATCTACTCTAAGACAATGAAAATTGCTAGACGGTTGTGTAGTGATAATATCACGATAATTTAGCCAATAGGAGATAGGGGTGCCCTAGTAGGGTTTATAGCTTTTATCGCTCTAAATACTTACAGTAATTATCAAGTTCTATTGGGGGTGTAATCTGGTTTTACATTCTGAATTAGTCCAACTGGCAGTTATAATAAAACTTGACATTAATCATAATAATATTTGCTTGCTACAGTTAATAAAGCATGCAACTACCACTAAAATCAGTACTGTGTTCTCAAAAATTTAAATGGCTTCTAATGTGGTAAAGTTGCCACAGTGGATCTTTGCCCGTGCGTCATCAATCAACGATCAGGACTCGACGTGGTTAATAACTCTGCATCCTTGTTTATTACAGTAACAAGTTTGAATAAAAGCATAAAAGAACGTCTCCAAAATTCCGCAATAATATAACGTGCTAGACAAGGATAAAACTATAAACGTCAGTTAATTACTTTCTTTATTTGTTTAGTTGACAACCGTTGTATTTTAGAACGTCATTGTCAACCTTATTTTGATCTGACAATCTAATTCGTATTTTATAAATCTGTGTGCCTTAGAACGGTTCCTGTTTCTAAAAATAGTTCTTTTTAGAGGTAATTATACCCACCATCTGTTTTGGCGGTAAGTATTTATGGATTTTTATAATAACTAATTTATTTATTTTAAATATTCTAACCGTGAAAGTTCTTTGAAACGTTTACGGCAGTGGCTAAATTCCCTTAAATGAAAGGATGTTAAAAATTTGACTTTTGCGATTTTAATAGTCAATAAAACACCAAACTTTTGTAGATTTTAAGCTTTAAAAATAGTATTAAATGTATAAACATTTGTTTGTCAATTTCTTTTAGATAATAGAGAATGCCGGGCAAAACTTAAAATAAATAATAATTTTTCGTGATATTATGTAGGTACGTCAAACGGTAGGCAGGCACGTCCATTTTATGAACTTAACTTAGTTTTGACTTTTTTCGTCTCGTAATTTTGATTTGATTCATACGATTTTGATGACGTAAAAGTGATGACGCACGGGAAAAGAACCACTGTGTCGACTTTATTGTTCTAGTCGTTTAACATTGCATAATTATGATTATCTATAGTCGGATCTGATCTTATCGTGCGGGTCATATGATTCAAGAAAGACATACTCTCAGTTTTTGTTTTCTTTACTTGCGTTTAATTTTACCCTCTAAATAAAATACGTAAGATAAATGAGACAGACTTATTCCATTTTGACATGAAAGAAAAGGATATGTATTTACTTTCCAGCGATTCTAAAAAAGCTTATAATAGCACCAGCTACGTTTTATTTTAAATATGCCAGTTTTGTGACTTTGACAGTTTGTGACAAAATGAAACAATTTTCTGGGTTTTTGCATCCCCAATCAAAAAAAATGGTACTTAATCTGATAAACTATTTCGAAAATGAAAGAAAAAGTGGAAATTCGCCAACCAATATTCAGGAAACAGTAGCCAAAGCACTGGGAATTAGTTTAAGGACTGTGCAGAAAATTGTGCATGAAACAAAACATAACATAATACCCAAGAATACTAAAAAGTGTAAACGAAGAAAGCACTGTGCAGAAAATTGTGCATGAAACAAAACATAACATAATACCCAAGAATACTAAAAAGTGTAAACGAAGAAAGCCAAAGACTGAGGATTTAAGCGAAAATATTAAAATGGGAGTTCGAAATGTGATTTACGATTTATACAAATCAAAAACCAATGTAACTCTTCCAGTTTTACAAAAAACATTAAAAATTCGGGGTGTTTTGGAAATTGGACTTGAAGCGTTATCAAAATTAATAAAAAATTTAGGTTTTCGCTATAAAAAATACTGTAACCGAAGATTTTTATGTGAGCAGCCACAGATAGTGAGTCAGCGTGTTCAGTTTAAAAAAAAATATACGGACAATTACAAATCAAAATTTAGAAAAGTGGTATTTTTAGACGAAACGTGGATATTTTCGAATGGAAGTGGTTCAAAAACTTGGCAAGATGAGTCTGTAAAAAGTGTTAAAAGAAAAAAGGGGTGCGGTACGGGAAAGCGTTTTATTATTTTGCATGCCGGTTCTGCAACAGGATATGTTGCAGGTGCGAGTTTAATTTTTTCTTTAACATCAAAAAGTGCTGACTATCATGATAATATGAATTGCGAAATGTTTGAAAAATTATTAAAAGTTCAATTGATACCAGATTTGGATGCTCCGTCTTTAATTGTATTAGATAATGCATCATATCATTCAAGAATTTGAAATAAACAGCCTACTTCATCTTGGAGGAAAAGTAATATTTATGAGTGGCTGGAAAAACACAACCAAAATCCTTTACCAAATATGCTCATATGCTGGTTTCCTAGCCTCGGCTGCGCCTCGTCTATGAAACACCAGCCGCGGCATTAAATCTTGTGCTTTTCTGCCTAGTGAAACAAATAACTATTATTTTACAATAAAATAATAGTTATTTATGTACCAAGGCAGTAAAGTGATTCTTTATCAAACGAGTCTGAAATTATGAGATAAGCGAGCAAAGCGAGCGAGGCGAATAACAGGCGAGTCGATAAAGACACTTTACTGACGTGGTGCATACAACATTTTATCGCCAACCGTTTAGAATTTATAATATAAAAAATTGAGGTATAACTTATCGAATTTTATTATAAAGGGAGAGGCGTGACAGTGACAGACAATTTTTAAATAATAAATGTCAAAATTGTCAAAGTCACTAATTTGCGGCAGATAAAGGTATTTATCTGCCGCAGTTGCGGCAGGTAAAGTATTTAATTTTACAATAAAATAAAGTGTTCGTTTACTTCCAGAAATCACTCTGATAATGTACGACTTTACTGACGGTTGACGATAAACAATATTACTATTAAAAATTTACTGTTGCAGCCAAAATAATCCCAGCAAATAATTTCTTGCTGGAGCTTTTCTCAGTGTCAAAATCCTCAAAATTTCGTGTTTACAAATTTTATATAATAGTGTTACGTCCTCTTGCTGGATAGTACACTGAGAAAATGATCTAATACAGCAGGTTTGCTAAGACATAGTTTGTATTGATAGCTTATTTTGTATTAACCCATATTAAATAAATTGCTAGTGTGTCATACCCGCTTTAGTGTTATATCAATTCCATATTTACTAAAACAGTCTTTCTATTGGTAGTAATCAGTTCCATTAGCAGTACAGTCTTGTTGAATAATGAACTTCTTTTAATACAGCAATTGTTGTTGTTAAGAAATAAATTATATCTTTTCAATGCGATACATCTTGCTCCCAGTAAAGCTCTTTCTCTACAATTAAGAAAGCAGAACAGCGTCCCTAAAAACGAATTGTGTCCATTAGAACCTATAATCCATAAGTCGTTGGTGGGGATCGTAGAAATCGGCAATTTCCGCCCGCCGTGGTTCATCCGAGTCTTCTATCTGTCATGTCTGAATTTGAATTTTATTGATCGTACCAATACCTGTTTCGAAAAATTTATTTTTATATTGTTTTTAAGTTTTTTTTAACTTTGCATGGCAGATAAAGCAATAGAAGATTCTTATTTCGCCCAGTAATCTATGGACGAATTTTACCATCTCAGTAAACCATGTTGCATAATCATATGCAATGATAAACGACAAGAACAATATCACACTAGAAGCTATTTAAATTTTTAAGAACCACAGTACCGATCATTAGTGGTAAGTATAATATGCTTTATTAACCGTAGCAAGAAAATATTATTATGATTAATGTCAAGTTTAATTATAACTGCCAGGCGGAACTAATACAGTATATAAAACCAGATTACACTCCCAATAGAACTTGATAATTACTGTGCGTATTCAGAGTAATAATGTCTATAAACCATTCTATGGTAGCAATAACTCCTATTTCCTATTGGCTAAATTACCGTGATATTATCACTTCACATCGGTCTAGCAATTTTAGTTGTCTTATAGTAGGAAAGCGCGTTGCTGTCTTATACAGGGTGTCCCGAAATTAGCGTGCAATATTTCTAGGGCGTAAACTATATCCAAAAATATGATAAAAATATCCTATAAACATACCCCGAGAAATGCTTCTTTAGGGGGCTAGAGCCCCTCAAAGAGGGTCGGGAAGGAAGCATTTTTTTATAATAGAATGGAAACCCTTAAAGATAATGACATGAAAATTGGTACGTGCCTTCCAACCGATAAACTGTATATAACAGTTAGTTTAGAGTGAAAATATTTCTTCCAGTGGCGTCGCACGGAGTGGGGCTGAAGGTAAATATTATCCTATATTTTTTATTTCTAAGACTTTTTAATTTTAAGTACAATATTTTAAAAACCTCGAGTTTTTTCTTTAAAAAAGTACCCCTTGTTTTATTTCGATAGGAGGCACCGTTTTTAAGTAAAATTAATTTTAAAATAAAACGTATTTTTCAAAAGAAAGGTTAGTCCATATGAGTTCAGGTAAATCCGAAAGTTACGTGCAATATTCCTAGGGCGTAAAGTACATCCAAAAATATTACAAAAATGTTCTATAAACATACCCTCAGAAATGCTCCTTTAGGGGACTAGAGCTTCTCAAAAGGGGGCAACAGAGAACTCACAGATATTCATTTTGTGTATGGATTTTGTAATGGTAGTTCTACTGCCGCTGCAATAGAGTACAGGAGGCGATTTCCGCATAGAAGAATACCTAGCCGCAGAAGATTTGCTACGGTCCATCGAAATTTAATAGAAAATGGATCATTTCAAAGACTTCATGCTATTACGAAAAAAAAATTTGCCCCCCTTTGAGAGGCTCTAGTCCCCTAAAGGAGCATTTCTGAGGGTATGTTTATAGAACATTTTTGTAATATTTTTGGATGTACTTTACGCCCTATGAATATTGCACGCTAACTTTCGGATTTACCTGAACTCATATGGACTAAACTTTCTTTTGAAAAATACGTTTTATTTTAAAATGAATTTTACTTAAAAACGGTGCCTCCTATCGAAATAAAACAAGGGGTACTTTTTTAAAGAAAAACCTCGAGGTTCTTAAAATATTGTACTTAAATTTAAAAAATCCTAAAAATAAAAAATTTAGGATAATATTTACCCTCAGCCCCACTCCGTGCGACGCCACTGGAAGAAATATTTTCACTCTAAACTAACTGTTATGTACAGTTTATCGGTTGAAAGGCACGTACCAATTTTCATGTCATTATCTTTAAGGGTTTCCATACTATTATAAAAAAAGACTTCCTTCCCGACCCTCTTTGAGGGGCTCTAGCCCCCTAAAGGAGCATTTCTCGGGATGTGTTTACAGGACATTTTTGTCATATTTTTGGATATAGTTTACGCCCTAGAAATATATTTATATATTTACATCACGCTATCAATTGGACAACCTTTCACAGAAGCGTAATTTGGCATCCACTAGAACCAATGGATATATATAGGTTTTGACTGCGTATACTAACCAATTTAGCAGTTGTTAACAGCAAACTGACTTCAAATTACAACTTTTTTTTTTGTTGATTTTTTACATTACTATCAATAGAAAGACCTTTTACAATCAGTGAATTTGACGGTCGAAATATATGTATTTTTTACTCTCGTATTATTTGTACGGCCGTATATTACACAGCAACGCTAACAAGACGGCCGACAGTGTTGTCAGTTTTACTACAAGCAATCAATTGAAAGGTTAAGACGAAAGACTCAAAAAGTAAGTAAATTCGCAAGGAAATAACAATGAAAGAAAGGTTGAAGTTTGTCAAGTCATGTTTATAAACACTTTGGAAGTATCTTTGAAGAAAATACGCGTTATTGTTGAAAAAAGACGCAACTCAGAAAGTGAAATATGTCTGTCTGGAAATGAGACTTAAATCTAAAATTTCAAAGTCCGTCTAATAGGTATATTGGCAACCGGTTTGTTCGTTGTTACCCAGAGCATTTTTTTTAAATTTTATTTTTATAAAACAATATTAGTTGAAAAAATTGAATAAAAAAAAATGCTCTGGGTAACAACGAACAAAAATAAAATTAAAAAAAATGCTCTGGGTAACAACGAACAAACCGGTTGCCAATATACCTTTTAGACGGAATTTGAAATCATCCAATCAGAATAGAGACGGGTGCCGAATTCTATAGCGGAATGTCTATATGTGACCCGGTACAATAATGGTTAAAAATAAAATGGCTTAGCTTTAGTTATAAAAATTAGGAAGGAGGCATTTTTTACAAGAAAAGTTTCAGCTGCACCGTGGAATTTAAAATTTTTAAATATAAAAAGACGTTCCGCAAAAGAAAATACTTTTATTCTGCAACCCTTAAACCAAAACCTCCTTTCAATTTCTGAGGAGAAATTAAAGGATTTGAAGTCACTGTTACCACTTATAAGCAAATTAAGCCAAACGTATTATGAACAATTCCTAAATGTTTTAAATTCTGCTCCAAATATTGATGACAAGCTGTCCGTGGAAGAAGGAGACGAAGAAAATTAATAGTTAAAACAAAATGTGTTTTCATGTTAAAAATTAAAAAAAAAAATTAAACAGTTTACATTCATCTCATTTTGTTTCATTTAAAGGGCCAAAGTTAAAACCTAGTCAATTTTGAGAGGGCCAATGTCGTATTTTTTTTTGTAAATTTTGGTGTAAAATTTTTTTTTTCCTTAATAACATAAACGATATTAAGTATCACGTTTAAAGAAGAACTTGTTAAATGCTGTCAAACAAATAGTTTTTGAGATCAACTCCATACAAAAAATTTAAAAACTTTTTATTTTAAAACGATCAATTTTGACATTGGCCCTTCTTGCACCAAGCCACAGAAATCATCACAATCTTAAAAAGCGCAATAATTATAATATTAACCCCCATCAAGAGGTCGTCAAATAATCGGCTATCTAAAAGGACACAAGTTATATACACATTCCGATGTTGCCTATACATGGGCCGTTAATTAAGCGATGATATAAAAGACAAATATACGTTAAAATATACGGCGCTTGCAGCGACCCCTTCTCGCGGGAAATGACGCGTAACTAAAACTATACGAAACTTTCATACGACCGACTAAATGACGGCCGACCAAAAATTTGGCATTCGTCAAATGACGTCATCAGCATCAATTTTACATGGTTTGCTATTTGACGGCCATATATGGCCGTCGAGTGCACCTGGCCGTCAAATTGAATGTAAAATGACAATGTATGGTCGTCGAATTGATAGCGGGATATATATATATATATATATATATATATTTCGGGACACCCTGTATAGTATTAATCAGTTGTATAAAGAGTATGTAAATTATTATAAGGAATAAAAGGCTTTTTCTTAGTGTGCGCATGCTATTATCGGTAAAGAAAAAATATGGCTGCACGAGACCTATTATTGGATTTCTATTATATTAGGAGCCAGTGTTTTACATTGTAAACTTATTAAAACCACTGCCTAAATTCCAAAAAGTTAAAACAAATTGGTTAATTGTTAATTTTGTTCGTCTTATAATATTAAAATAATTTGTTACCTATTCAATTATTCTACGAACATAGGCAATTTTGACAAAATTGCATGCGCGTGTGCAAATATTTAAAACTTGTTTTATTATAATGTTGAAAAACTTCGAAACTTTCACTCACGCCGAAATGCATAAATGTGTATCTCAAATTGCATGCAATTTTGATGCTAGGTTAAAAATACAGAGAGAAAATGCATAGGTGCGGATCGACCTTAAGATGGCTTGAATCTATTCTTTGACATTAGATGTCAGTCATCACAACCTTTTATATAATAATATAACACATATTTTTCGAACACATTGTATGATAGTTTAAAAATGGAATAGGCACTTAAATTTTTATAAAACGTATCATAGTTATATTAAATTATTACTCTCAACCTTTAATTCGCAACACGGAAGACAAACAAATTTACCATTTGAGATATTTCCATAAATACCCATTTGTATATATTACATTGTTTTCTAACTAGAGTTTAAACTATTTACAAACTTATTTTTAATATTAATTTAATGTTTTTGTACCAACTTGGCAAAAATACACAATAATATATACCTTGAAAAGTAGTAGTGCTTATAAGCAATTTAGTAGACCTGTGGTATCTATTCAAATCTATTCGTTAAAGTACATAATATATTAATTTTCAAGTAGTGATACATTAAGTGAAAATAAAGTGATGGCATTTAAAAGAATTTATTTGTTACCAATAATTCAAGGGTTGCTGTATCTTCTGACTTTTACCTTCACGTAAGTACACTATTATATAGTAATATTTGGTTCAGTTTAGTTAGGACTGATTTGTCCATTAAGCAAATTATAAACTGCAAAGCAATTTTTTGTCATCGAAAATAAATTACTAAACCTTAATTTGTGTCTATATTAATTATTTGTGTCAAGATATAATTAATAGTAGTGGCAGTAGTGCTTAGGTCTAAAATAGAGAAGAAAGAAATAAGGGTACAGGGTAAAAAAGATGAATGTTACAAAACACAGTTATCGAGAAAATCGAATTTTAGTGTTTAGATTTTTTTTTTTTGGCCAATATAGCATTTATAGCTGCATATCTGTAGGTTGATGTCATAGACGTGCAATATTTTTTTTTATAGGTAAAACCTACATAATTAATGCAAAAACGATGAATGTCACATAACTTTTGTGCAAAAGTCGGCAATAAGCGGAACTTCTTGGAAAAGGAAAATAAAAAATAGTTGGATGATAAAAGAGGCCAACCAACAGTGGATCACACACTGGGGTTGGGAGAAAGAGTTGAGGTGGCTGAGCCCTTCTCCCCCTCCCGATAATATGGACATTCATCCTTTTTTCTCTGAACGCTAGGACATTCATCTCTTTTCCCCTGTACTGCGATATTTAATCTTGATGTAGTGTCTATGTCTCATCGTTTTTGCTCGGTTTACATAGTAAATTAAATTCTACTGTTATTAAGCTACACATTCCAGCCTTAACCTTAAATTCGATTTTTTTGGACATTCATCTTTTTTACCCTGTACCCTTCAAATAGTAACACCTAATCATAATAGTTATTTATGTATCAAGGGTACTAAGTAGATGATTATGCCCTTTGGGCAAAAGTCTTACAAAGCCGAGGGCCTCTGACCCGAGGGTTCGTAAGTCGCCCGAGGGTATATGTATATCTATTAGTACCCGTTGTGCATACAAAATTTTATGTCATACTAGTTCGTTCGAATAATAAATATTTTTCTTTTTATTTAATTTGATTTACCAATTTTTTACATTACCTTGACATTATTAAAATGTTTAATGTGTCAAAGTCAAAAATTAAAAATGGAACAAGATGCACACTTAATGCAACACTTAAAAGGAAGTAACCCCTTTACCACAATGAAAATTGCCGAACGTTTTGCTGGTCAAACGAAAAGAAAAAATAAAAATTGGTATTTAGAAAATAAATTCTACTTTAAATACCCCATCCAGAAAAGTAAATGACGATCGAAAATATTCCCAAAATTTTTTTTATTTTTAGTAATTTTGTAATATCTTAAACAATTCTTTATTGGTCAAAAGCAAAATGACTTTCCCGGGTGTAGAATGTTGTACCAAACAAATTGTGAATTTAAGCGTGTAAAGTGGGTTTACGCTCCCAAACTTTTTGAGAAAAAAGTAAGGCCGATATTGAAAAATGGCTTTAAGAAAAATTGTTTGGTACAACATTCTACACCCGGGAAAGTCATTTTGCTTTTGATCAATAAAGAATTGTTTAAGATATTACAAAATTACTAAAAATAAAAAAAATTTCTAAAAAAAATTTTGGGAATATTTTCGATCGTCATTTACTTTTCTGGATGGGGTATTTAAAGTAGAATTTATTTTCTAAATATCAATTTTTATTTTTTCTTTTCGTTTGACCAGCAAAACGTTCGCCAATTTTCATTGTGGTAAAGGGGGTTACTGCTCTTAATGCCAGCGCGGGATATAAGGTGTACTTTATGCCCGCACGGGCATAAAGTAATCCATTATGTAGATGGTATCTAAGGTATAAAGACACAATAATGTACTAGTATGACATAAAATATTAAAAGAATAATACATGTTTTAGATACTTGTTAAAACATTCTTCTATTAGAACTCAATACTTGAATTCACAAAAAGAATAAGTAGTCCAAATCGGAAAATTTTATATTTAAATGTAGACCACCCTATATCCGTACAGCAGAAATGGCTACGCACTTTACAAAACATTATTCTCCACTAGCTATAAAATTAATAATTGCTACAAGTTAAGGAAAAATTATTATGGTTTATTTGTTTTAAGGTACCTACTCACCATGTACATCGAACTAAATGTATAAAAATTTGACTATTGGTAATAATAATATATAAGTGATAATCTTAAAAAAATATTTTCCGTAATAGGTTAATGCTTTCCTTTTCGCTAAAAAGAATTATCACTTATAATCTCCCTAGCAGCAGAATTATTACCGATAATTTTTTTTAAGGTCACGAATGGTTTTGTTGATAGAAAATTATCTCGCGTCGAAGACGAGGAAAATTTTCTATCAACAAAAACATGGGTGAAACCGAGAAAAAATGACCGGGAATTAATTCTGCTGCGTGGGAGATTCGGTAAGAAAATTTCATAAATTGGAGTTTCTTTTAATGTTCCTGAAATTTTAGTAATAAATCTTAGTTACTAACAAGTAAAATCAACTTCTATTGTAAAAATGCAGTGCGTCATCCCAAGTAGCATTTTTAGAGACATTACGGTAAATGTGTCTAAACTATTGTTTCTGTTTCCGACACAAATTGGAAATTGTTGGCAACATGTATGGAAATATTTTCGAAACGTATACATTTTAAATGGCGCCTTAGCACGTGTTTCCAAGTGGTTGGTACGGGCTGTGACTTTCGCTGTTTCGACGCAAAATCGAAACTTTTATCGAAAATGTTTCGAAAATTTTTCAGAAATGTTTGGAACATGTTTCCATAAATGTGTCGATTGAGAGTTCATTTTACAAAGAGGGCGCTGAGTGTTGGAATTGTAAAATGTCAAAATGGAAACATTATTGAAACAAATAATTAGATATATAATATCTATCTCTCTGCAGGTTGTAAAATAAAAGGAAGTAAACAATATGATGACAGCATAATTTCGCATAATGAATTTGTCACCAGAGTATTTTCTATAAGTGATACATTTTTTTCGTATGGTTTATTGCAGAGCAGATCCAAAAATCGTTGACGAAATAAATTTTATCGTGCAATTTAGTAATTTAGCTTTATATTCTTAAGACGCTCCCGGTATATTGACATTTACACACAAAATAAATACTTTTTCAAAAAATAAAATCTTAAATATTTTTAAAATTTTACTTAATTCTTCTCTTAATTGATTAAGCTAGCAAAATGGAACTAATGTAACCACTTGTTTACATTTCAAATGACGCAGGAAGTTAATTAAAGTCCATTTTAATAATATAAAAATGAATTTGTCAAAATGGCCGCCAGAAAGCGAGAATTATTCTGGTCTAAAATGGAGTCGACACACAATTTCTAGTATTTGGTTTCTATAATGTTTCGATAATCATGTAGCTATAATTCATAGAAAATGTGTCGAAACATGAAGAATGTTTCGATATTGTACCGAAACCATGCGAAACAAACGTCGCTAAAGTAAAAAATGCATAGTCCCGTCAAGAGGAAGGTTAAGCTTAGAAGCATAAAACTTCTGTATACCGTCACGGTATACACTACCACTTAACACTTTCTGTGACATATAACCTACAAAATTGGTTTGTACTTTGTTGAGCGTTTAATAAAACTTACTTATAACTTATTCCTAAGTAATAATCTAAAACATGTACTCAATTGTCGAGACAAAGGAAAATAGTAGGTTGGTAACAAAACAAAAATGTACAATTTATAGAGACGCCACTAAAAACCAAGGTCTCTAAAGGGTAGGTTGCCTGGTAACTCTATGACCGAAGCGACGTGAGCGGGGTGTCTACGTCATCGAGACGACAAAGTTGATTTGTTTACATGGTGTACATAGCGGTTTTCACTGAATTATTGCTTTTGTAGTGTTATTTTGTTATTTAGGTGGTTAAATTTTAAACAATTGTGAAGTGTGGACATATTTTTGCGAACTCACAATATTATTTTGTGAGAAAACTATCACAAATTGTAAATTTTCAGCGATTTTCATTGTGTGAATTTCAAGGTTAGTTTATTAAACTTGATTATTCTCTATGTTCTAATTTTAAAACAAATTATTGTTTGAATATTTATTTATATATGAGTGGTGGCAATATTTGTAGCATAGCTAGATGTAACAGTAATTCAAAGAAGAAGCCAGATCCAGGCGAAAAAAGATCATGTTTTTTACATTCCCAAAAAACCCCATCGTTTCAAAAGAATGGGAACGAAAATGTTGCTGAAAGGATAATTGGACGCCCAAAAATAAGAGGATATGCAGCAAGCATTTTCTGTTTACTGACTACAAAGATGAACTGCAAGCTCGCTTAATGAATTTCCAACCAATGGTTTTAAACAAAGATGGTAAGTGAAAAAGAGTAAATAAATAGGCAGTTCTCTATTAATAAAGTGACAACCAAGCCCAAAGTAAATAAACTTATATTATTCAGGGGTGAAAGATTCCAAAGTAAGGGTTGAGTTAATGTATTTATAACAATAATAATATTAATATTTGTGAGGGCTCTTGAAGTAATGAAGTATCATCTAATGATAATCATAATTATTATTATTATTATTATTAAGACAGAAGTTTGTAGGTTTAGTGAACCCTTATTTTATTTATTTTTTATAGCTGTCCCGACATTATTTTTACCTTTGATAGAAAATAAAGATACCTACTGTGTTATCGAAAAGAGCTTGTCGGATAAATCGAAAAGAAAACAATGCAACTGTGGTACTGTGGAAGGTTTATTACAGTTAGAAACAGAAAAGCTAAAAGCCATTGATAACATTTCCATGGATATTTCGGAGGTTACATCAACAAGCAAAAAAACAGATTATGATATTATTTGGGAAAGAAAATTTTCATTATTGAGACAAGAAAATGAGAAACTCAAAAAAAAATTGCAGATCATGAAAATAAAGAAACGATTTTAAAACAAAGTGGCTCCAACTTAGATGAACAAGATGTTTTGTCTCCAAACCAAGTGGACATTGCCTTAAAAATTAAATCTAAAGCTCGCTGGACACAGGATGAACTCTTAAAAGCTTACGTTCAAATATTTTGGTAAACGGTCATATACCTATATTTAAGACAAACTTTGCATTATCCGCTGCCTGGAATATCCACTTTACAACAGTGGGCTGCAAATTAATATCAATTTAAGAAATGGAATTATAGATGATATTTTGCACATTATGGGAATAGCAAAAACATTAAAAAAAAGTGTTAATAGACATTAACCCTAATCCGAGCCCTAATCGTTATTGAACTTCTTAGGTAATGAATGGTAAACCTATTTTATTTTGTGACATCATTTAATTTTATTCCCCATTGTAAAGTATAATTTGAAATAAAGAAATTATTATTGTTATTATTTCTCACAATTCCCAATATTTTTTAATAATAGATAAAACATGGTTTTCCAAAATATAATATTTAACATTATATGCAAAATTTTAAATGCTTTTAGCACTTACCTACCTATTAGTAATACAATACTGTCTATTTTCTGATAGGCCTAATTAATAATCAGAATATTGATAATAGAGTAAAAGTGCCTGTTCTTCCACCCAAGCCATAATTAGGAAAATATATAAGAAATATTCCTTTCTTAAGGGCTAAAATCATTTAAAGTTTGTCAAAAAATGATATTTAAACAAAAGCAATTGAATTTACATATCAAAACCACAGGAATTCTGTGTGAAAACTATTTAATTGCCATTCTTTATATGCTGACCATGAAAATATTTTAAATGTGTCGTCTGGATGACGTATTCCCGCGCATGAAATGCGAACATCTGATTGGCCCAAAGTTACCAGGCAACCTATAGTATAGAGACCTTGACTAAAAACAACAGTTGGCCTCGGCCGATTTCGTTCTGGCTCGGAACATGTCGTCTAATTTTTAAATTGCGCGCCCGATTTCGCCAGTTCACAATTTTATTATTATTGTGCTGTCGATCAGTGTCGAATTACTCGAATTATTGTGCAACGATCTGCTAAGTAGCGCAATTTTTTGTGATTATTACTGATTATACTAGTGTATCAAGAAAATATTTGTGGTTTAAAGAGTATGGTTTTTCATTTACATAGTATTTTTCGGTCAGATTGAACATGGAGAAACTGGGAACAGAATTTGCCCATTCTGCGAATTGGAGTTTTCTACACTTTACTTACCTATACAAAAAATAAACATCCGAAATATCCATAAAAAGTCGACCCCGATTCAGAACAATAGAACATGTCTCATAATTTGTCCCCTTTGTAAAGAAAATCAATTTATGTGTAGAACCTACAATACTTCAAACACATTTAGAGGTAGGTCATAAATTATTACAATAGAAGTATTAACTGCGAGCTGTTAATTTTTCTAGGCAACAAACGTGCGAACAGTGGATGAAAGAGTATAAAATTGAATCAAACTATTCAATACATAGAACAAATAGAACATCTGATAGTGTGGAAAAATAGTAACCGAAGTAATGTGACTGGTATGACTATATAACGTAATATTATGCAGAAAAATCTGTATGAATACAATTTTTAGGATATAAAAGCAACTATACTAACAGAACTGAAAAAGCTGGAGGTATTATAAAAATTAATAGGGTATGTCCTTCTCGCTTGACAGTAAAAAATTTTGAAACAGGTATGTAAATAAATTATACTTATTACTTCTCTCCTTACAAATTAAACGTTTTTAAATTACAATGAATTATAAAAATTAATAGTTAATACAAATATTAAGTTAATAACAGTTAAACAAAATAAAAAAAAACACTTCTTTATGCTGACTGCACGGCAAGAACAAATGTTTTTAATTTTAGGTCATGTCAGTGTAACCTTCTGGAAAACTTATGTTGGTCATGATGAGAAAATCAGAAGCCAACACCTATCCAATGAAGAGAAAGAAGTTATAGTTCTTAACATGGTTCAGAGAAAAGACATAGCCTATTTAGTAAAAAAGCACAATATTAAAAGAGGAAGGATGAAAATACTATCATAGCTGTTAGCTTAAAAGTTAGTGAATGGAATGCTAATGGAAAAAATTACTGTTGTTTTTTAAACCACAAGGTGGGTAAATGCATGACTGTTAAACACTATTGTAATAATATAGCCATATTTTACTTTTCTTAACAATTCAAACTATTTTTGAGGCTGGGAAAACCTTTTATACATATGACGTGTATCAAATTTAAAGTGAGTAGGTATGTTAAATAAATTAAAATGTCTTTAAAATTATCTTAAACCTATACAGACAGACATAAAAAATGCATAGAAATGTTCTTGCAGTGTTTTTATTTAAAGTTTGTTATTCTAAAGTGAAAAAAAAAATTTTGCTTATAGTAGATTTGCCATTCATTTCATGGTAATATGGAAGTATAAAGGACTTTTGGCTGAAATAATAAGTATATTTTTATTAGGTGAAAATCATCCACTCCTAAGTGTAAGATTTGTGAATGACAACCTGGAACGTAAACTAAAGGACGTCAGCACAATAATGCATGGATGGGACACACTGTACAAACCAAAAAGGAATGGATTTGACAATCGTGCTCGTGAAGGATATATTAATTTTCAAGTAGTGATACATTAAGTGAAAATAAAGTGATGGCATTTAAAAGAATTTATTTGTTACCAATAATTCAAGGGTTGCTGTATCTTCTGACTTTTACCTTCACGTAAGTACACTATTATATAGTAATATTTGGTTCAGTTTAGTTAGGACTGATTTGTCCATTAAGCAAATTATAAACTGCAAAGCAATTTTTTGTCATCGAAAATAAATTACTAAACCTTAATTTGTGTCTATATTAATTATTTGTGTCAAGATATAATTAATAGTAGTGGCAGTAGTGCTTAGGTCTAAAATAGAGAAGAAAGAAATAAGGGTACAGGGTAAAAAAGATGAATGTTACAAAACACAGTTATCGAGAAAATCGAATTTTAGTGTTTAGATTTTTTTTTTTTGGCCAATATAGCATTTATAGCTGCATATCTGTAGGTTGATGTCATAGACGTGCAATATTTTTTTTTATAGGTAAAACCTACATAATTAATGCAAAAACGATGAATGTCACATAACTTTTGTGCAAAAGTCGGCAATAAGCGGAACTTCTTGGAAAAGGAAAATAAAAAATAGTTGGATGATAAAAGAGGCCAACCAACAGTGGATCACACACTGGGGTTGGGAGAAAGAGTTGAGGTGGCTGAGCCCTTCTCCCCCTCCCGATAATATGGACATTCATCCTTTTTTCTCTGAACGCTAGGACATTCATCTCTTTTCCCCTGTACTGCGATATTTAATCTTGATGTAGTGTCTATGTCTCATCGTTTTTGCTCGGTTTACATAGTAAATTAAATTCTACTGTTATTAAGCTACACATTCCAGCCTTAACCTTAAATTCGATTTTTTTGGACATTCATCTTTTTTACCCTGTACCCTTCAAATAGTAACACCTAATCATAATAGTTATTTATGTATCAAGGGTACTAAGTAGATGATTATGCCCTTTGGGCAAAAGTCTTACAAAGCCGAGGGCCTCTGACCCGAGGGTTCGTAAGTCGCCCGAGGGTATATGTATATCTATTAGTACCCGTTGTGCATACAAAATTTTATGTCATACTAGTTCGTTCGAATAATAAATATTTTTCTTTTTATTTAATTTGATTTACCAATTTTTTACATTACCTTGACATTATTAAAATGTTTAATGTGTCAAAGTCAAAAATTAAAAATGGAACAAGATGCACACTTAATGCAACACTTAAAAGGAAGTAACCCCTTTACCACAATGAAAATTGCCGAACGTTTTGCTGGTCAAACGAAAAGAAAAAATAAAAATTGGTATTTAGAAAATAAATTCTACTTTAAATACCCCATCCAGAAAAGTAAATGACGATCGAAAATATTCCCAAAATTTTTTTTATTTTTAGTAATTTTGTAATATCTTAAACAATTCTTTATTGGTCAAAAGCAAAATGACTTTCCCGGGTGTAGAATGTTGTACCAAACAAATTGTGAATTTAAGCGTGTAAAGTGGGTTTACGCTCCCAAACTTTTTGAGAAAAAAGTAAGGCCGATATTGAAAAATGGCTTTAAGAAAAATTGTTTGGTACAACATTCTACACCCGGGAAAGTCATTTTGCTTTTGATCAATAAAGAATTGTTTAAGATATTACAAAATTACTAAAAATAAAAAAAATTTCTAAAAAAAATTTTGGGAATATTTTCGATCGTCATTTACTTTTCTGGATGGGGTATTTAAAGTAGAATTTATTTTCTAAATATCAATTTTTATTTTTTCTTTTCGTTTGACCAGCAAAACGTTCGCCAATTTTCATTGTGGTAAAGGGGGTTACTGCTCTTAATGCCAGCGCGGGATATAAGGTGTACTTTATGCCCGCACGGGCATAAAGTAATCCATTATGTAGATGGTATCTAAGGTATAAAGACACAATAATGTACTAGTATGACATAAAATATTAAAAGAATAATACATGTTTTAGATACTTGTTAAAACATTCTTCTATTAGAACTCAATACTTGAATTCACAAAAAGAATAAGTAGTCCAAATCGGAAAATTTTATATTTAAATGTAGACCACCCTATATCCGTACAGCAGAAATGGCTACGCACTTTACAAAACATTATTCTCCACTAGCTATAAAATTAATAATTGCTACAAGTTAAGGAAAAATTATTATGGTTTATTTGTTTTAAGGTACCTACTCACCATGTACATCGAACTAAATGTATAAAAATTTGACTATTGGTAATAATAATATATAAGTGATAATCTTAAAAAAATATTTTCCGTAATAGGTTAATGCTTTCCTTTTCGCTAAAAAGAATTATCACTTATAATCTCCCTAGCAGCAGAATTATTACCGATAATTTTTTTTAAGGTCACGAATGGTTTTGTTGATAGAAAATTATCTCGCGTCGAAGACGAGGAAAATTTTCTATCAACAAAAACATGGGTGAAACCGAGAAAAAATGACCGGGAATTAATTCTGCTGCGTGGGAGATTCGGTAAGAAAATTTCATAAATTGGAGTTTCTTTTAATGTTCCTGAAATTTTAGTAATAAATCTTAGTTACTAACAAGTAAAATCAACTTCTATTGTAAAAATGCAGTGCGTCATCCCAAGTAGCATTTTTAGAGACATTACGGTAAATGTGTCTAAACTATTGTTTCTGTTTCCGACACAAATTGGAAATTGTTGGCAACATGTATGGAAATATTTTCGAAACGTATACATTTTAAATGGCGCCTTAGCACGTGTTTCCAAGTGGTTGGTACGGGCTGTGACTTTCGCTGTTTCGACGCAAAATCGAAACTTTTATCGAAAATGTTTCGAAAATTTTTCAGAAATGTTTGGAACATGTTTCCATAAATGTGTCGATTGAGAGTTCATTTTACAAAGAGGGCGCTGAGTGTTGGAATTGTAAAATGTCAAAATGGAAACATTATTGAAACAAATAATTAGATATATAATATCTATCTCTCTGCAGGTTGTAAAATAAAAGGAAGTAAACAATATGATGACAGCATAATTTCGCATAATGAATTTGTCACCAGAGTATTTTCTATAAGTGATACATTTTTTTCGTATGGTTTATTGCAGAGCAGATCCAAAAATCGTTGACGAAATAAATTTTATCGTGCAATTTAGTAATTTAGCTTTATATTCTTAAGACGCTCCCGGTATATTGACATTTACACACAAAATAAATACTTTTTCAAAAAATAAAATCTTAAATATTTTTAAAATTTTACTTAATTCTTCTCTTAATTGATTAAGCTAGCAAAATGGAACTAATGTAACCACTTGTTTACATTTCAAATGACGCAGGAAGTTAATTAAAGTCCATTTTAATAATATAAAAATGAATTTGTCAAAATGGCCGCCAGAAAGCGAGAATTATTCTGGTCTAAAATGGAGTCGACACACAATTTCTAGTATTTGGTTTCTATAATGTTTCGATAATCATGTAGCTATAATTCATAGAAAATGTGTCGAAACATGAAGAATGTTTCGATATTGTACCGAAACCATGCGAAACAAACGTCGCTAAAGTAAAAAATGCATAGTCCCGTCAAGAGGAAGGTTAAGCTTAGAAGCATAAAACTTCTGTATACCGTCACGGTATACACTACCACTTAACACTTTCTGTGACATATAACCTACAAAATTGGTTTGTACTTTGTTGAGCGTTTAATAAAACTTACTTATAACTTATTCCTAAGTAATAATCTAAAACATGTACTCAATTGTCGAGACAAAGGAAAATAGTAGGTTGGTAACAAAACAAAAATGTACAATTTATAGAGACGCCACTAAAAACCAAGGTCTCTAAAGGGTAGGTTGCCTGGTAACTCTATGACCGAAGCGACGTGAGCGGGGTGTCTACGTCATCGAGACGACAAAGTTGATTTGTTTACATGGTGTACATAGCGGTTTTCACTGAATTATTGCTTTTGTAGTGTTATTTTGTTATTTAGGTGGTTAAATTTTAAACAATTGTGAAGTGTGGACATATTTTTGCGAACTCACAATATTATTTTGTGAGAAAACTATCACAAATTGTAAATTTTCAGCGATTTTCATTGTGTGAATTTCAAGGTTAGTTTATTAAACTTGATTATTCTCTATGTTCTAATTTTAAAACAAATTATTGTTTGAATATTTATTTATATATGAGTGGTGGCAATATTTGTAGCATAGCTAGATGTAACAGTAATTCAAAGAAGAAGCCAGATCCAGGCGAAAAAAGATCATGTTTTTTACATTCCCAAAAAACCCCATCGTTTCAAAAGAATGGGAACGAAAATGTTGCTGAAAGGATAATTGGACGCCCAAAAATAAGAGGATATGCAGCAAGCATTTTCTGTTTACTGACTACAAAGATGAACTGCAAGCTCGCTTAATGAATTTCCAACCAATGGTTTTAAACAAAGATGGTAAGTGAAAAAGAGTAAATAAATAGGCAGTTCTCTATTAATAAAGTGACAACCAAGCCCAAAGTAAATAAACTTATATTATTCAGGGGTGAAAGATTCCAAAGTAAGGGTTGAGTTAATGTATTTATAACAATAATAATATTAATATTTGTGAGGGCTCTTGAAGTAATGAAGTATCATCTAATGATAATCATAATTATTATTATTATTATTATTATTAAGACAGAAGTTTGTAGGTTTAGTGAACCCTTATTTTATTTATTTTTTATAGCTGTCCCGACATTATTTTTACCTTTGATAGAAAATAAAGATACCTACTGTGTTATCGAAAAGAGCTTGTCGGATAAATCGAAAAGAAAACAATGCAACTGTGGTACTGTGGAAGGTTTATTACAGTTAGAAACAGAAAAGCTAAAAGCCATTGATAACATTTCCATGGATATTTCGGAGGTTACATCAACAAGCAAAAAAACAGATTATGATATTATTTGGGAAAGAAAATTTTCATTATTGAGACAAGAAAATGAGAAACTCAAAAAAAAATTGCAGATCATGAAAATAAAGAAACGATTTTAAAACAAAGTGGCTCCAACTTAGATGAACAAGATGTTTTGTCTCCAAACCAAGTGGACATTGCCTTAAAAATTAAATCTAAAGCTCGCTGGACACAGGATGAACTCTTAAAAGCTTACGTTCAAATATTTTGGTAAACGGTCATATACCTATATTTAAGACAAACTTTGCATTATCCGCTGCCTGGAATATCCACTTTACAACAGTGGGCTGCAAATTAATATCAATTTAAGAAATGGAATTATAGATGATATTTTGCACATTATGGGAATAGCAAAAACATTAAAAAAAAGTGTTAATAGACATTAACCCTAATCCGAGCCCTAATCGTTATTGAACTTCTTAGGTAATGAATGGTAAACCTATTTTATTTTGTGACATCATTTAATTTTATTCCCCATTGTAAAGTATAATTTGAAATAAAGAAATTATTATTGTTATTATTTCTCACAATTCCCAATATTTTTTAATAATAGATAAAACATGGTTTTCCAAAATATAATATTTAACATTATATGCAAAATTTTAAATGCTTTTAGCACTTACCTACCTATTAGTAATACAATACTGTCTATTTTCTGATAGGCCTAATTAATAATCAGAATATTGATAATAGAGTAAAAGTGCCTGTTCTTCCACCCAAGCCATAATTAGGAAAATATATAAGAAATATTCCTTTCTTAAGGGCTAAAATCATTTAAAGTTTGTCAAAAAATGATATTTAAACAAAAGCAATTGAATTTACATATCAAAACCACAGGAATTCTGTGTGAAAACTATTTAATTGCCATTCTTTATATGCTGACCATGAAAATATTTTAAATGTGTCGTCTGGATGACGTATTCCCGCGCATGAAATGCGAACATCTGATTGGCCCAAAGTTACCAGGCAACCTATAGTATAGAGACCTTGACTAAAAACAACAGTTGGCCTCGGCCGATTTCGTTCTGGCTCGGAACATGTCGTCTAATTTTTAAATTGCGCGCCCGATTTCGCCAGTTCACAATTTTATTATTATTGTGCTGTCGATCAGTGTCGAATTACTCGAATTATTGTGCAACGATCTGCTAAGTAGCGCAATTTTTTGTGATTATTACTGATTATACTAGTGTATCAAGAAAATATTTGTGGTTTAAAGAGTATGGTTTTTCATTTACATAGTATTTTTCGGTCAGATTGAACATGGAGAAACTGGGAACAGAATTTGCCCATTCTGCGAATTGGAGTTTTCTACACTTTACTTACCTATACAAAAAATAAACATCCGAAATATCCATAAAAAGTCGACCCCGATTCAGAACAATAGAACATGTCTCATAATTTGTCCCCTTTGTAAAGAAAATCAATTTATGTGTAGAACCTACAATACTTCAAACACATTTAGAGGTAGGTCATAAATTATTACAATAGAAGTATTAACTGCGAGCTGTTAATTTTTCTAGGCAACAAACGTGCGAACAGTGGATGAAAGAGTATAAAATTGAATCAAACTATTCAATACATAGAACAAATAGAACATCTGATAGTGTGGAAAAATAGTAACCGAAGTAATGTGACTGGTATGACTATATAACGTAATATTATGCAGAAAAATCTGTATGAATACAATTTTTAGGATATAAAAGCAACTATACTAACAGAACTGAAAAAGCTGGAGGTATTATAAAAATTAATAGGGTATGTCCTTCTCGCTTGACAGTAAAAAATTTTGAAACAGGTATGTAAATAAATTATACTTATTACTTCTCTCCTTACAAATTAAACGTTTTTAAATTACAATGAATTATAAAAATTAATAGTTAATACAAATATTAAGTTAATAACAGTTAAACAAAATAAAAAAAAACACTTCTTTATGCTGACTGCACGGCAAGAACAAATGTTTTTAATTTTAGGTCATGTCAGTGTAACCTTCTGGAAAACTTATGTTGGTCATGATGAGAAAATCAGAAGCCAACACCTATCCAATGAAGAGAAAGAAGTTATAGTTCTTAACATGGTTCAGAGAAAAGACATAGCCTATTTAGTGAAAAAGCACAATATTAAAAGAGGAAGGATGAAAATACTATCATAGCTGTTAGCTTAAAAGTTAGTGAATGGAATGCTAATGGAAAAAATTACTGTTGTTTTTTAAACCACAAGGTGGGTAAATGCATGACTGTTAAACACTATTGTAATAATATAGCCATATTTTACTTTTCTTAACAATTCAAACTATTTTTGAGGCTGGGAAAACCTTTTATACATATGACGTGTATCAAATTTAAAGTGAGTAGGTATGTTAAATAAATTAAAATGTCTTTAAAATTATCTTAAACCTATACAGACAGACATAAAAAATGCATAGAAATGTTCTTGCAGTGTTTTTATTTAAAGTTTGTTATTCTAAAGTGAAAAAAAAAAATTTTGCTTATAGTAGATTTGCCATTCATTTCATGGTAATATGGAAGTATAAAGGACTTTTGGCTGAAATAATAAGTATATTTTTATTAGGTGAAAATCATCCACTCCTAAGTGTAAGATTTGTGAATGACAACCTGGAACGTAAACTAAAGGACGTCAGCACAATAATGCATGGATGGGACACACTGTACAAACCAAAAAGGAATGGATTTGACAATCGTGCTCGTGAAGGATATATTAATTTTCAAGTAGTGATACATTAAGTGAAAATAAAGTGATGGCATTTAAAAGAATTTATTTGTTACCAATAATTCAAGGGTTGCTGTATCTTCTGACTTTTACCTTCACGTAAGTACACTATTATATAGTAATATTTGGTTCAGTTTAGTTAGGACTGATTTGTCCATTAAGCAAATTATAAACTGCAAAGCAATTTTTTGTCATCGAAAATAAATTACTAAACCTTAATTTGTGTCTATATTAATTATTTGTGTCAAGATATAATTAATAGTAGTGGCAGTAGTGCTTAGGTCTAAAATAGAGAAGAAAGAAATAAGGGTACAGGGTAAAAAAGATGAATGTTACAAAACACAGTTATCGAGAAAATCGAATTTTAGTGTTTAGATTTTTTTTTTTTGGCCAATATAGCATTTATAGCTGCATATCTGTAGGTTGATGTCATAGACGTGCAATATTTTTTTTTATAGGTAAAACCTACATAATTAATGCAAAAACGATGAATGTCACATAACTTTTGTGCAAAAGTCGGCAATAAGCGGAACTTCTTGGAAAAGGAAAATAAAAAATAGTTGGATGATAAAAGAGGCCAACCAACAGTGGATCACACACTGGGGTTGGGAGAAAGAGTTGAGGTGGCTGAGCCCTTCTCCCCCTCCCGATAATATGGACATTCATCCTTTTTTCTCTGAACGCTAGGACATTCATCTCTTTTCCCCTGTACTGCGATATTTAATCTTGATGTAGTGTCTATGTCTCATCGTTTTTGCTCGGTTTACATAGTAAATTAAATTCTACTGTTATTAAGCTACACATTCCAGCCTTAACCTTAAATTCGATTTTTTTGGACATTCATCTTTTTTACCCTGTACCCTTCAAATAGTAACACCTAATCATAATAGTTATTTATGTATCAAGGGTACTAAGTAGATGATTATGCCCTTTGGGCAAAAGTCTTACAAAGCCGAGGGCCTCTGACCCGAGGGTTCGTAAGTCGCCCGAGGGTATATGTATATCTATTAGTACCCGTTGTGCATACAAAATTTTATGTCATACTAGTTCGTTCGAATAATAAATATTTTTCTTTTTATTTAATTTGATTTACCAATTTTTTACATTACCTTGACATTATTAAAATGTTTAATGTGTCAAAGTCAAAAATTAAAAATGGAACAAGATGCACACTTAATGCAACACTTAAAAGGAAGTAACCCCTTTACCACAATGAAAATTGCCGAACGTTTTGCTGGTCAAACGAAAAGAAAAAATAAAAATTGGTATTTAGAAAATAAATTCTACTTTAAATACCCCATCCAGAAAAGTAAATGACGATCGAAAATATTCCCAAAATTTTTTTTATTTTTAGTAATTTTGTAATATCTTAAACAATTCTTTATTGGTCAAAAGCAAAATGACTTTCCCGGGTGTAGAATGTTGTACCAAACAAATTGTGAATTTAAGCGTGTAAAGTGGGTTTACGCTCCCAAACTTTTTGAGAAAAAAGTAAGGCCGATATTGAAAAATGGCTTTAAGAAAAATTGTTTGGTACAACATTCTACACCCGGGAAAGTCATTTTGCTTTTGATCAATAAAGAATTGTTTAAGATATTACAAAATTACTAAAAATAAAAAAAATTTCTAAAAAAAATTTTGGGAATATTTTCGATCGTCATTTACTTTTCTGGATGGGGTATTTAAAGTAGAATTTATTTTCTAAATATCAATTTTTATTTTTTCTTTTCGTTTGACCAGCAAAACGTTCGCCAATTTTCATTGTGGTAAAGGGGGTTACTGCTCTTAATGCCAGCGCGGGATATAAGGTGTACTTTATGCCCGCACGGGCATAAAGTAATCCATTATGTAGATGGTATCTAAGGTATAAAGACACAATAATGTACTAGTATGACATAAAATATTAAAAGAATAATACATGTTTTAGATACTTGTTAAAACATTCTTCTATTAGAACTCAATACTTGAATTCACAAAAAGAATAAGTAGTCCAAATCGGAAAATTTTATATTTAAATGTAGACCACCCTATATCCGTACAGCAGAAATGGCTACGCACTTTACAAAACATTATTCTCCACTAGCTATAAAATTAATAATTGCTACAAGTTAAGGAAAAATTATTATGGTTTATTTGTTTTAAGGTACCTACTCACCATGTACATCGAACTAAATGTATAAAAATTTGACTATTGGTAATAATAATATATAAGTGATAATCTTAAAAAAATATTTTCCGTAATAGGTTAATGCTTTCCTTTTCGCTAAAAAGAATTATCACTTATAATCTCCCTAGCAGCAGAATTATTACCGATAATTTTTTTTAAGGTCACGAATGGTTTTGTTGATAGAAAATTATCTCGCGTCGAAGACGAGGAAAATTTTCTATCAACAAAAACATGGGTGAAACCGAGAAAAAATGACCGGGAATTAATTCTGCTGCGTGGGAGATTCGGTAAGAAAATTTCATAAATTGGAGTTTCTTTTAATGTTCCTGAAATTTTAGTAATAAATCTTAGTTACTAACAAGTAAAATCAACTTCTATTGTAAAAATGCAGTGCGTCATCCCAAGTAGCATTTTTAGAGACATTACGGTAAATGTGTCTAAACTATTGTTTCTGTTTCCGACACAAATTGGAAATTGTTGGCAACATGTATGGAAATATTTTCGAAACGTATACATTTTAAATGGCGCCTTAGCACGTGTTTCCAAGTGGTTGGTACGGGCTGTGACTTTCGCTGTTTCGACGCAAAATCGAAACTTTTATCGAAAATGTTTCGAAAATTTTTCAGAAATGTTTGGAACA
The DNA here is from genome assembly GCA_963969555.1 of Polydrusus pterygomalis. Taxonomy (NCBI): domain Eukaryota; kingdom Metazoa; phylum Arthropoda; class Insecta; order Coleoptera; family Curculionidae; genus Polydrusus; species Polydrusus pterygomalis. The sequence continues at coordinate 113,923,839 of OZ018378.1, forward strand.
TGTTTCCATAAATGTGTCGATTGAGAGTTCATTTTACAAAGAGGGCGCTGAGTGTTGGAATTGTAAAATGTCAAAATGGAAACATTATTGAAACAAATAATTAGATATATAATATCTATCTCTCTGCAGGTTGTAAAATAAAAGGAAGTAAACAATATGATGACAGCATAATTTCGCATAATGAATTTGTCACCAGAGTATTTTCTATAAGTGATACATTTTTTTCGTATGGTTTATTGCAGAGCAGATCCAAAATCGTTGACGAAATAAATTTTATCGTGCAATTTAGTAATTTAGCTTTATATTCTTAAGACGCTCCCGGTATATTGACATTTACACACAAAATAAATACTTTTTCAAAAAATAAAATCTTAAATATTTTTAAAATTTTACTTAATTCTTCTCTTAATTGATTAAGCTAGCAAAATGGAACTAATGTAACCACTTGTTTACATTTCAAATGACGCAGGAAGTTAATTAAAGTCCATTTTAATAATATAAAAATGAATTTGTCAAAATGGCCGCCAGAAAGCGAGAATTATTCTGGTCTAAAATGGAGTCGACACACAATTTCTAGTATTTGGTTTCTATAATGTTTCGATAATCATGTAGCTATAATTCATAGAAAATGTGTCGAAACATGAAGAATGTTTCGATATTGTACCGAAACCATGCGAAACAAACGTCGCTAAAGTAAAAAATGCATAGTCCCGTCAAGAGGAAGGTTAAGCTTAGAAGCATAAAACTTCTGTATACCGTCACGGTATACACTACCACTTAACACTTTCTGTGACATATAACCTACAAAATTGGTTTGTACTTTGTTGAGCGTTTAATAAAACTTACTTATAACTTATTCCTAAGTAATAATCTAAAACATGTACTCAATTGTCGAGACAAAGGAAAATAGTAGGTTGGTAACAAAACAAAAATGTACAATTTATAGAGACGCCACTAAAAACCAAGGTCTCTAAAGGGTAGGTTGCCTGGTAACTCTATGACCGAAGCGACGTGAGCGGGGTGTCTACGTCATCGAGACGACAAAGTTGATTTGTTTACATGGTGTACATAGCGGTTTTCACTGAATTATTGCTTTTGTAGTGTTATTTTGTTATTTAGGTGGTTAAATTTTAAACAATTGTGAAGTGTGGACATATTTTTGCGAACTCACAATATTATTTTGTGAGAAAACTATCACAAATTGTAAATTTTCAGCGATTTTCATTGTGTGAATTTCAAGGTTAGTTTATTAAACTTGATTATTCTCTATGTTCTAATTTTAAAACAAATTATTGTTTGAATATTTATTTATATATGAGTGGTGGCAATATTTGTAGCATAGCTAGATGTAACAGTAATTCAAAGAAGAAGCCAGATCCAGGCGAAAAAAGATCATGTTTTTTACATTCCCAAAAAACCCCATCGTTTCAAAAGAATGGGAACGAAAATGTTGCTGAAAGGATAATTGGACGCCCAAAAATAAGAGGATATGCAGCAAGCATTTTCTGTTTACTGACTACAAAGATGAACTGCAAGCTCGCTTAATGAATTTCCAACCAATGGTTTTAAACAAAGATGGTAAGTGAAAAAGAGTAAATAAATAGGCAGTTCTCTATTAATAAAGTGACAACCAAGCCCAAAGTAAATAAACTTATATTATTCAGGGGTGAAAGATTCCAAAGTAAGGGTTGAGTTAATGTATTTATAACAATAATAATATTAATATTTGTGAGGGCTCTTGAAGTAATGAAGTATCATCTAATGATAATCATAATTATTATTATTATTATTATTAAGACAGAAGTTTGTAGGTTTAGTGAACCCTTATTTTATTTATTTTTTATAGCTGTCCCGACATTATTTTTACCTTTGATAGAAAATAAAGATACCTACTGTGTTATCGAAAAGAGCTTGTCGGATAAATCGAAAAGAAAACAATGCAACTGTGGTACTGTGGAAGGTTTATTACAGTTAGAAACAGAAAAGCTAAAAGCCATTGATAACATTTCCATGGATATTTCGGAGGTTACATCAACAAGCAAAAAAACAGATTATGATATTATTTGGGAAAGAAAATTTTCATTATTGAGACAAGAAAATGAGAAACTCAAAAAAAAATTGCAGATCATGAAAATAAAGAAACGATTTTAAAACAAAGTGGCTCCAACTTAGATGAACAAGATGTTTTGTCTCCAAACCAAGTGGACATTGCCTTAAAAATTAAATCTAAAGCTCGCTGGACACAGGATGAACTCTTAAAAGCTTACGTTCAAATATTTTGGTAAACGGTCATATACCTATATTTAAGACAAACTTTGCATTATCCGCTGCCTGGAATATCCACTTTACAACAGTGGGCTGCAAATTAATATCAATTTAAGAAATGGAATTATAGATGATATTTTGCACATTATGGGAATAGCAAAAACATTAAAAAAAAGTGTTAATAGACATTAACCCTAATCCGAGCCCTAATCGTTATTGAACTTCTTAGGTAATGAATGGTAAACCTATTTTATTTTGTGACATCATTTAATTTTATTCCCCATTGTAAAGTATAATTTGAAATAAAGAAATTATTATTGTTATTATTTCTCACAATTCCCAATATTTTTTAATAATAGATAAAACATGGTTTTCCAAAATATAATATTTAACATTATATGCAAAATTTTAAATGCTTTTAGCACTTACCTACCTATTAGTAATACAATACTGTCTATTTTCTGATAGGCCTAATTAATAATCAGAATATTGATAATAGAGTAAAAGTGCCTGTTCTTCCACCCAAGCCATAATTAGGAAAATATATAAGAAATATTCCTTTCTTAAGGGCTAAAATCATTTAAAGTTTGTCAAAAAATGATATTTAAACAAAAGCAATTGAATTTACATATCAAAACCACAGGAATTCTGTGTGAAAACTATTTAATTGCCATTCTTTATATGCTGACCATGAAAATATTTTAAATGTGTCGTCTGGATGACGTATTCCCGCGCATGAAATGCGAACATCTGATTGGCCCAAAGTTACCAGGCAACCTATAGTATAGAGACCTTGACTAAAAACAACAGTTGGCCTCGGCCGATTTCGTTCTGGCTCGGAACATGTCGTCTAATTTTTAAATTGCGCGCCCGATTTCGCCAGTTCACAATTTTATTATTATTGTGCTGTCGATCAGTGTCGAATTACTCGAATTATTGTGCAACGATCTGCTAAGTAGCGCAATTTTTTGTGATTATTACTGATTATACTAGTGTATCAAGAAAATATTTGTGGTTTAAAGAGTATGGTTTTTCATTTACATAGTATTTTTCGGTCAGATTGAACATGGAGAAACTGGGAACAGAATTTGCCCATTCTGCGAATTGGAGTTTTCTACACTTTACTTACCTATACAAAAAATAAACATCCGAAATATCCATAAAAAGTCGACCCCGATTCAGAACAATAGAACATGTCTCATAATTTGTCCCCTTTGTAAAGAAAATCAATTTATGTGTAGAACCTACAATACTTCAAACACATTTAGAGGTAGGTCATAAATTATTACAATAGAAGTATTAACTGCGAGCTGTTAATTTTTCTAGGCAACAAACGTGCGAACAGTGGATGAAAGAGTATAAAATTGAATCAAACTATTCAATACATAGAACAAATAGAACATCTGATAGTGTGGAAAAATAGTAACCGAAGTAATGTGACTGGTATGACTATATAACGTAATATTATGCAGAAAAATCTGTATGAATACAATTTTTAGGATATAAAAGCAACTATACTAACAGAACTGAAAAAGCTGGAGGTATTATAAAAATTAATAGGGTATGTCCTTCTCGCTTGACAGTAAAAAATTTTGAAACAGGTATGTAAATAAATTATACTTATTACTTCTCTCCTTACAAATTAAACGTTTTTAAATTACAATGAATTATAAAAATTAATAGTTAATACAAATATTAAGTTAATAACAGTTAAACAAAATAAAAAAAAACACTTCTTTATGCTGACTGCACGGCAAGAACAAATGTTTTTAATTTTAGGTCATGTCAGTGTAACCTTCTGGAAAACTTATGTTGGTCATGATGAGAAAATCAGAAGCCAACACCTATCCAATGAAGAGAAAGAAGTTATAGTTCTTAACATGGTTCAGAGAAAAGACATAGCCTATTTAGTGAAAAAGCACAATATTAAAAGAGGAAGGATGAAAATACTATCATAGCTGTTAGCTTAAAAGTTAGTGAATGGAATGCTAATGGAAAAAATTACTGTTGTTTTTTAAACCACAAGGTGGGTAAATGCATGACTGTTAAACACTATTGTAATAATATAGCCATATTTTACTTTTCTTAACAATTCAAACTATTTTTGAGGCTGGGAAAACCTTTTATACATATGACGTGTATCAAATTTAAAGTGAGTAGGTATGTTAAATAAATTAAAATGTCTTTAAAATTATCTTAAACCTATACAGACAGACATAAAAAATGCATAGAAATGTTCTTGCAGTGTTTTTATTTAAAGTTTGTTATTCTAAAGTGAAAAAAAAAAATTTTGCTTATAGTAGATTTGCCATTCATTTCATGGTAATATGGAAGTATAAAGGACTTTTGGCTGAAATAATAAGTATATTTTTATTAGGTGAAAATCATCCACTCCTAAGTGTAAGATTTGTGAATGACAACCTGGAACGTAAACTAAAGGACGTCAGCACAATAATGCATGGATGGGACACACTGTACAAACCAAAAAGGAATGGATTTGACAATCGTGCTCGTGAAGGATATATTAATTTTCAAGTAGTGATACATTAAGTGAAAATAAAGTGATGGCATTTAAAAGAATTTATTTGTTACCAATAATTCAAGGGTTGCTGTATCTTCTGACTTTTACCTTCACGTAAGTACACTATTATATAGTAATATTTGGTTCAGTTTAGTTAGGACTGATTTGTCCATTAAGCAAATTATAAACTGCAAAGCAATTTTTTGTCATCGAAAATAAATTACTAAACCTTAATTTGTGTCTATATTAATTATTTGTGTCAAGATATAATTAATAGTAGTGGCAGTAGTGCTTAGGTCTAAAATAGAGAAGAAAGAAATAAGGGTACAGGGTAAAAAAGATGAATGTTACAAAACACAGTTATCGAGAAAATCGAATTTTAGTGTTTAGATTTTTTTTTTTTGGCCAATATAGCATTTATAGCTGCATATCTGTAGGTTGATGTCATAGACGTGCAATATTTTTTTTTATAGGTAAAACCTACATAATTAATGCAAAAACGATGAATGTCACATAACTTTTGTGCAAAAGTCGGCAATAAGCGGAACTTCTTGGAAAAGGAAAATAAAAAATAGTTGGATGATAAAAGAGGCCAACCAACAGTGGATCACACACTGGGGTTGGGAGAAAGAGTTGAGGTGGCTGAGCCCTTCTCCCCCTCCCGATAATATGGACATTCATCCTTTTTTCTCTGAACGCTAGGACATTCATCTCTTTTCCCCTGTACTGCGATATTTAATCTTGATGTAGTGTCTATGTCTCATCGTTTTTGCTCGGTTTACATAGTAAATTAAATTCTACTGTTATTAAGCTACACATTCCAGCCTTAACCTTAAATTCGATTTTTTTGGACATTCATCTTTTTTACCCTGTACCCTTCAAATAGTAACACCTAATCATAATAGTTATTTATGTATCAAGGGTACTAAGTAGATGATTATGCCCTTTGGGCAAAAGTCTTACAAAGCCGAGGGCCTCTGACCCGAGGGTTCGTAAGTCGCCCGAGGGTATATGTATATCTATTAGTACCCGTTGTGCATACAAAATTTTATGTCATACTAGTTCGTTCGAATAATAAATATTTTTCTTTTTATTTAATTTGATTTACCAATTTTTTACATTACCTTGACATTATTAAAATGTTTAATGTGTCAAAGTCAAAAATTAAAAATGGAACAAGATGCACACTTAATGCAACACTTAAAAGGAAGTAACCCCTTTACCACAATGAAAATTGCCGAACGTTTTGCTGGTCAAACGAAAAGAAAAAATAAAAATTGGTATTTAGAAAATAAATTCTACTTTAAATACCCCATCCAGAAAAGTAAATGACGATCGAAAATATTCCCAAAATTTTTTTTATTTTTAGTAATTTTGTAATATCTTAAACAATTCTTTATTGGTCAAAAGCAAAATGACTTTCCCGGGTGTAGAATGTTGTACCAAACAAATTGTGAATTTAAGCGTGTAAAGTGGGTTTACGCTCCCAAACTTTTTGAGAAAAAAGTAAGGCCGATATTGAAAAATGGCTTTAAGAAAAATTGTTTGGTACAACATTCTACACCCGGGAAAGTCATTTTGCTTTTGATCAATAAAGAATTGTTTAAGATATTACAAAATTACTAAAAATAAAAAAAATTTCTAAAAAAAATTTTGGGAATATTTTCGATCGTCATTTACTTTTCTGGATGGGGTATTTAAAGTAGAATTTATTTTCTAAATATCAATTTTTATTTTTTCTTTTCGTTTGACCAGCAAAACGTTCGCCAATTTTCATTGTGGTAAAGGGGGTTACTGCTCTTAATGCCAGCGCGGGATATAAGGTGTACTTTATGCCCGCACGGGCATAAAGTAATCCATTATGTAGATGGTATCTAAGGTATAAAGACACAATAATGTACTAGTATGACATAAAATATTAAAAGAATAATACATGTTTTAGATACTTGTTAAAACATTCTTCTATTAGAACTCAATACTTGAATTCACAAAAAGAATAAGTAGTCCAAATCGGAAAATTTTATATTTAAATGTAGACCACCCTATATCCGTACAGCAGAAATGGCTACGCACTTTACAAAACATTATTCTCCACTAGCTATAAAATTAATAATTGCTACAAGTTAAGGAAAAATTATTATGGTTTATTTGTTTTAAGGTACCTACTCACCATGTACATCGAACTAAATGTATAAAAATTTGACTATTGGTAATAATAATATATAAGTGATAATCTTAAAAAAATATTTTCCGTAATAGGTTAATGCTTTCCTTTTCGCTAAAAAGAATTATCACTTATAATCTCCCTAGCAGCAGAATTATTACCGATAATTTTTTTTAAGGTCACGAATGGTTTTGTTGATAGAAAATTATCTCGCGTCGAAGACGAGGAAAATTTTCTATCAACAAAAACATGGGTGAAACCGAGAAAAAATGACCGGGAATTAATTCTGCTGCGTGGGAGATTCGGTAAGAAAATTTCATAAATTGGAGTTTCTTTTAATGTTCCTGAAATTTTAGTAATAAATCTTAGTTACTAACAAGTAAAATCAACTTCTATTGTAAAAATGCAGTGCGTCATCCCAAGTAGCATTTTTAGAGACATTACGGTAAATGTGTCTAAACTATTGTTTCTGTTTCCGACACAAATTGGAAATTGTTGGCAACATGTATGGAAATATTTTCGAAACGTATACATTTTAAATGGCGCCTTAGCACGTGTTTCCAAGTGGTTGGTACGGGCTGTGACTTTCGCTGTTTCGACGCAAAATCGAAACTTTTATCGAAAATGTTTCGAAAATTTTTCAGAAATGTTTGGAACATGTTTCCATAAATGTGTCGATTGAGAGTTCATTTTACAAAGAGGGCGCTGAGTGTTGGAATTGTAAAATGTCAAAATGGAAACATTATTGAAACAAATAATTAGATATATAATATCTATCTCTCTGCAGGTTGTAAAATAAAAGGAAGTAAACAATATGATGACAGCATAATTTCGCATAATGAATTTGTCACCAGAGTATTTTCTATAAGTGATACATTTTTTTCGTATGGTTTATTGCAGAGCAGATCCAAAATCGTTGACGAAATAAATTTTATCGTGCAATTTAGTAATTTAGCTTTATATTCTTAAGACGCTCCCGGTATATTGACATTTACACACAAAATAAATACTTTTTCAAAAAATAAAATCTTAAATATTTTTAAAATTTTACTTAATTCTTCTCTTAATTGATTAAGCTAGCAAAATGGAACTAATGTAACCACTTGTTTACATTTCAAATGACGCAGGAAGTTAATTAAAGTCCATTTTAATAATATAAAAATGAATTTGTCAAAATGGCCGCCAGAAAGCGAGAATTATTCTGGTCTAAAATGGAGTCGACACACAATTTCTAGTATTTGGTTTCTATAATGTTTCGATAATCATGTAGCTATAATTCATAGAAAATGTGTCGAAACATGAAGAATGTTTCGATATTGTACCGAAACCATGCGAAACAAACGTCGCTAAAGTAAAAAATGCATAGTCCCGTCAAGAGGAAGGTTAAGCTTAGAAGCATAAAACTTCTGTATACCGTCACGGTATACACTACCACTTAACACTTTCTGTGACATATAACCTACAAAATTGGTTTGTACTTTGTTGAGCGTTTAATAAAACTTACTTATAACTTATTCCTAAGTAATAATCTAAAACATGTACTCAATTGTCGAGACAAAGGAAAATAGTAGGTTGGTAACAAAACAAAAATGTACAATTTATAGAGACGCCACTAAAAACCAAGGTCTCTAAAGGGTAGGTTGCCTGGTAACTCTATGACCGAAGCGACGTGAGCGGGGTGTCTACGTCATCGAGACGACAAAGTTGATTTGTTTACATGGTGTACATAGCGGTTTTCACTGAATTATTGCTTTTGTAGTGTTATTTTGTTATTTAGGTGGTTAAATTTTAAACAATTGTGAAGTGTGGACATATTTTTGCGAACTCACAATATTATTTTGTGAGAAAACTATCACAAATTGTAAATTTTCAGCGATTTTCATTGTGTGAATTTCAAGGTTAGTTTATTAAACTTGATTATTCTCTATGTTCTAATTTTAAAACAAATTATTGTTTGAATATTTATTTATATATGAGTGGTGGCAATATTTGTAGCATAGCTAGATGTAACAGTAATTCAAAGAAGAAGCCAGATCCAGGCGAAAAAAGATCATGTTTTTTACATTCCCAAAAAACCCCATCGTTTCAAAAGAATGGGAACGAAAATGTTGCTGAAAGGATAATTGGACGCCCAAAAATAAGAGGATATGCAGCAAGCATTTTCTGTTTACTGACTACAAAGATGAACTGCAAGCTCGCTTAATGAATTTCCAACCAATGGTTTTAAACAAAGATGGTAAGTGAAAAAGAGTAAATAAATAGGCAGTTCTCTATTAATAAAGTGACAACCAAGCCCAAAGTAAATAAACTTATATTATTCAGGGGTGAAAGATTCCAAAGTAAGGGTTGAGTTAATGTATTTATAACAATAATAATATTAATATTTGTGAGGGCTCTTGAAGTAATGAAGTATCATCTAATGATAATCATAATTATTATTATTATTATTATTAAGACAGAAGTTTGTAGGTTTAGTGAACCCTTATTTTATTTATTTTTTATAGCTGTCCCGACATTATTTTTACCTTTGATAGAAAATAAAGATACCTACTGTGTTATCGAAAAGAGCTTGTCGGATAAATCGAAAAGAAAACAATGCAACTGTGGTACTGTGGAAGGTTTATTACAGTTAGAAACAGAAAAGCTAAAAGCCATTGATAACATTTCCATGGATATTTCGGAGGTTACATCAACAAGCAAAAAAACAGATTATGATATTATTTGGGAAAGAAAATTTTCATTATTGAGACAAGAAAATGAGAAACTCAAAAAAAAATTGCAGATCATGAAAATAAAGAAACGATTTTAAAACAAAGTGGCTCCAACTTAGATGAACAAGATGTTTTGTCTCCAAACCAAGTGGACATTGCCTTAAAAATTAAATCTAAAGCTCGCTGGACACAGGATGAACTCTTAAAAGCTTACGTTCAAATATTTTGGTAAACGGTCATATACCTATATTTAAGACAAACTTTGCATTATCCGCTGCCTGGAATATCCACTTTACAACAGTGGGCTGCAAATTAATATCAATTTAAGAAATGGAATTATAGATGATATTTTGCACATTATGGGAATAGCAAAAACATTAAAAAAAAGTGTTAATAGACATTAACCCTAATCCGAGCCCTAATCGTTATTGAACTTCTTAGGTAATGAATGGTAAACCTATTTTATTTTGTGACATCATTTAATTTTATTCCCCATTGTAAAGTATAATTTGAAATAAAGAAATTATTATTGTTATTATTTCTCACAATTCCCAATATTTTTTAATAATAGATAAAACATGGTTTTCCAAAATATAATATTTAACATTATATGCAAAATTTTAAATGCTTTTAGCACTTACCTACCTATTAGTAATACAATACTGTCTATTTTCTGATAGGCCTAATTAATAATCAGAATATTGATAATAGAGTAAAAGTGCCTGTTCTTCCACCCAAGCCATAATTAGGAAAATATATAAGAAATATTCCTTTCTTAAGGGCTAAAATCATTTAAAGTTTGTCAAAAAATGATATTTAAACAAAAGCAATTGAATTTACATATCAAAACCACAGGAATTCTGTGTGAAAACTATTTAATTGCCATTCTTTATATGCTGACCATGAAAATATTTTAAATGTGTCGTCTGGATGACGTATTCCCGCGCATGAAATGCGAACATCTGATTGGCCCAAAGTTACCAGGCAACCTATAGTATAGAGACCTTGACTAAAAACAACAGTTGGCCTCGGCCGATTTCGTTCTGGCTCGGAACATGTCGTCTAATTTTTAAATTGCGCGCCCGATTTCGCCAGTTCACAATTTTATTATTATTGTGCTGTCGATCAGTGTCGAATTACTCGAATTATTGTGCAACGATCTGCTAAGTAGCGCAATTTTTTGTGATTATTACTGATTATACTAGTGTATCAAGAAAATATTTGTGGTTTAAAGAGTATGGTTTTTCATTTACATAGTATTTTTCGGTCAGATTGAACATGGAGAAACTGGGAACAGAATTTGCCCATTCTGCGAATTGGAGTTTTCTACACTTTACTTACCTATACAAAAAATAAACATCCGAAATATCCATAAAAAGTCGACCCCGATTCAGAACAATAGAACATGTCTCATAATTTGTCCCCTTTGTAAAGAAAATCAATTTATGTGTAGAACCTACAATACTTCAAACACATTTAGAGGTAGGTCATAAATTATTACAATAGAAGTATTAACTGCGAGCTGTTAATTTTTCTAGGCAACAAACGTGCGAACAGTGGATGAAAGAGTATAAAATTGAATCAAACTATTCAATACATAGAACAAATAGAACATCTGATAGTGTGGAAAAATAGTAACCGAAGTAATGTGACTGGTATGACTATATAACGTAATATTATGCAGAAAAATCTGTATGAATACAATTTTTAGGATATAAAAGCAACTATACTAACAGAACTGAAAAAGCTGGAGGTATTATAAAAATTAATAGGGTATGTCCTTCTCGCTTGACAGTAAAAAATTTTGAAACAGGTATGTAAATAAATTATACTTATTACTTCTCTCCTTACAAATTAAACGTTTTTAAATTACAATGAATTATAAAAATTAATAGTTAATACAAATATTAAGTTAATAACAGTTAAACAAAATAAAAAAAAACACTTCTTTATGCTGACTGCACGGCAAGAACAAATGTTTTTAATTTTAGGTCATGTCAGTGTAACCTTCTGGAAAACTTATGTTGGTCATGATGAGAAAATCAGAAGCCAACACCTATCCAATGAAGAGAAAGAAGTTATAGTTCTTAACATGGTTCAGAGAAAAGACATAGCCTATTTAGTGAAAAAGCACAATATTAAAAGAGGAAGGATGAAAATACTATCATAGCTGTTAGCTTAAAAGTTAGTGAATGGAATGCTAATGGAAAAAATTACTGTTGTTTTTTAAACCACAAGGTGGGTAAATGCATGACTGTTAAACACTATTGTAATAATATAGCCATATTTTACTTTTCTTAACAATTCAAACTATTTTTGAGGCTGGGAAAACCTTTTATACATATGACGTGTATCAAATTTAAAGTGAGTAGGTATGTTAAATAAATTAAAATGTCTTTAAAATTATCTTAAACCTATACAGACAGACATAAAAAATGCATAGAAATGTTCTTGCAGTGTTTTTATTTAAAGTTTGTTATTCTAAAGTGAAAAAAAAAATTTTGCTTATAGTAGATTTGCCATTCATTTCATGGTAATATGGAAGTATAAAGGACTTTTGGCTGAAATAATAAGTATATTTTTATTAGGTGAAAATCATCCACTCCTAAGTGTAAGATTTGTGAATGACAACCTGGAACGTAAACTAAAGGACGTCAGCACAATAATGCATGGATGGGACACACTGTACAAACCAAAAAGGAATGGATTTGACAATCGTGCTCGTGAAGGATGACAAAAATATGGGTTTTCCTGTGGCATTTTTTTAAACTAATAGATTAGACCAGCTTGTACAAGAAATAGTTTTAGGTGCTCTTCAAGAGAAGATTGGTGGGGTAGGTAATACAACCAAAGTATTTTATGACGGATGATGATCCTAAATACTACAATGCCTGGACGAAAATAATAATTTATGAATTATATTGTATTTTACTTTTAAAGTGGGTGGTATTTAAACTTTTTACATCTTGTATTCTGAAATATATTTTAAATGTGTAATATATTATATTTTTAACTGTCAGAAATAGTAGGTATAATATTACAAAGTTCTTGTTAATTTTAGTTTATTTTATATTGTTGAAAAAACACTTGCAAGTTTCTTGCAAGAGTAATCGAAACTGCGGATTTTTCATATTAAATTTTTTTTCAAAATCCTGTGTTTTTTTTCAAGTCAATTATCTAAGTATAGTCCGCAAAGCTGTACAGAACAAAATATCCCACTTTGGGAAATAAATATCGCTTTGAATAAAAAGTGAAACACCTATAAGTAGTTAGCATAATTAATTCTAAATAAGTATATCTGAAAATTATTTCTAAACATTTTAAATCTCAAATTTTAATTTCTTTTAACTATCAACATCTTCTGAAAAATATCGTCTACCCTTAACACACCTGTGTGTTAGGCCGGTAGCCTACGCGGCCACTCAACACAGAGAAGAGGTAGGTTCTCTGAACATAAACCCTTTATTTTTCTGTGCTCTGAACACTGGCGTTTACCTAATGCGCATGTCCGGGGCTTATAATATCCCGACGAAGACCGAAAGCGGCCGAGGCCAACTGTTGTTTTTAGTGGCGTCTCTGTTGTTATCATAGAAAAAAGAAACCAAGGTTTCTTTTTTCTATGGTTGTTATAATCGAGGTTATAATAATTGTCCGGGTGCGGTAGTATAAAGGTTTCTGGCAGTTTCGAAAATTATTTTCTGCGCAAGTTTCGTAATTAAATGGATATCACTGTTTGGTAAACATTTCAAAGCAGAAGAATACCAATTTGTTTTGAATCACTTAATTCGAAAATGTGTCGCTACAATTTGGGAGCACATGTGTCTAAACACAATTTCATAATATTATATAAAAATGTTTCGAAAAATTTTCTTTTGTGCGTTTCCTAAATGTATCGACACTGTAGTTTGGAAAGTATTTTGAAACTAACAGTTCTTAATCGTTTCTAGTAACTAAATTCGAAAATGTGTCGCAAAAGTTTCGAAACACATGTGTCTCCACACAATCTAAATAATTTTAATCGAAAATGTTTCGAAACGTTTCTCAGCACAGAATTTGTGTCCAATTTGTGTCTATAATTGCTACTTGGGATATTAAACTAAACTTATCGGAAATATGTTTTTTAAAGTTATATTTGAATTTAAAACTATAAAGACATTGGATTTCAGATTACCAATTCTTCTATTTAATGTTTCTCACATTTTAGTAATAAAAATGAGTTACTAACTGTTCAATTTCTTTAGCAATCGAACTTGCCGATTCATTACCAAAACGAATATTTTTTTACACAATATTATTGTAACAATAAATATCACTGGAACGACTAAAAAACTGATTGTTACGTGCTGGTTTGTCTCACCTGTCACTTCGAAATGATTTGACATTTAAATTAAAATTAAGTCGTAGTAGTATACCTAAAAAAAAGTATCACTTATTAATTTCCTTAGGTTAATAAGTAGGCTATAGACTATCGCGATAGTCTCCCGTTGCTATAAGCAACGTAAACAAAAAGGAGCCTTCTAATTGGTTGAAAATAATTTATGAAATTTTCACTTATAGTATCACAAGAGCTTAAAAATTTCCAGGAATAAGTTAAGCTCACGTGGGATTCGGTAAGGAAATTTCACACCACTTCACACCATAATTTGGAAAAAAAATTATTAATCAAACTTGACATTTTAAACTAATTTCACTGCTTGTCAAGTTGGCCAGGGTATTTTGACATAATATGTTGAATTGTCATTTTTGTTTAACCGGTTCTGTCACAAAGCTTAATAATAATTACTAGGTATATAGTTTAAAACGTCTGTACGTTGAGTGTTGCGTTTAATAAGTGTATAGCGAAATGTCGCGATTTGGTAAAGAAAATCAACAAGTAATTACACAAGAAGTTCAAAATATAACACCAGATAACACCCGAAAATCAAAATCAAGTGTATGGAAACAGTTTGTTGAATTTTGTGACGAAAAGTTGTATAATATTCATGAGTGTATAAGTGTAGTACAGGTGGCTACTATACTGGAGGACTACGCATTTAATATGAAAAAGCAAAATTTTGAAGATTATAAGGAAAGTGTGGTCAAAGTGATGTGAAATGTTACATAATTCAGATATTTTGCATTATTCACAGGTATATGTACATTATTTAATGGTTGTATAGATCATATGTTTACCTTTTCAACTGTCAAAAAATTTCCACTTAAATATCGTGGCGCCTCGAAAAATTTTCCGGAAATTCTTTTAGTTGCCATGGTAACTAGTCATAATGAAGGTATCTTATTGGTTGAAAAGTACAGGTGTGAAATTTTCGCTAATATTTTATTTTAAGGGTACTTTATCACCTATACAGACACAATATACAAGGTGCATAGGCGTAGTTAGATGGTCAACACTGGGGGTGCTAAAGTACAGTGGCGGCTCGTGACATGTTAACGTGGGGGTGCATAAAAAACCCGCCGCAAGCGAAAAATTCTTTAAGACCACGGCCAAATTTGGTCAATAATTTTTAGTAAATATTTTAATGTGATGTTAATAGCAGGTTTAGGTCTTTCAATGTTCTTGACAATCACTTTCTCCTCCAACGGTAACTTGCTAAAAGATTTTTTCAAAAATTCCACGCTGTATTTTATCTCCGACGACGCACTCCGGCACTCATTGTTTTTTCGTGTTTATTTAACTTTAAACTTTAACTGAATTCAATAAAACCATATTAAACCTTAATAAACAAAAAAAAAATAGTCAAAATACCGGCTAAAAATTTCCGCGAATTTAAACGACTACGACTGGTTAAATTTAAATTATTAAATTAATGCAGAATTGCAGAACATGACATACACAAGCTATTATGCCGCTCTCGTATTTTACGAGATTTTTATGATCATAGACCCGCTCTGACAAGTAAACTGAAATTTTGAACAGAATCCGCAACTACCTAAATATACTTGAATTTGTACCAGAATTGGAATGCTTGAAATATTAATATGAAAAATTCATTACATATAATGCATATCGACGGTAACAATTCAATCTGTCGTAACTCAAAATCTCCTACTTTTCAGGAAACGATAAAAACTGTTTTACACAAATACAAAAATATGTCGTATATCACAACTTAGTAAGGTAACATGGGTTCAATAATGCCTAACTTAACGTTCATAGCAGACCATGTTTTTAATAATGAAAATTAACTTAATATGTATACCTAATTAACTAAAAACCAAAAATAAATCGCTTACCTAGTTATATTTTTATCAATACAATTATATAAAATACATGCATTAGTTGGTATTACTTACCAAAACTATAATAATATCATATCTGCTGTTGTTGTGCATTGACAATCGTGTCTGTACTTAACGACTTACGACAAATTGCAACCCCGTTAGATTTACGACATATTGTTTTTGTCTCTTATTGGCCCATTCTGCTAAACGAAAGCCAATAAGAATTTGAATAGCCACGTGTTATGATTACATTAACAGATTAAGCGGGAAATCTCATTTTGCATGAATTCAGAGTTACGACATATTAAAATATTACCGTCGATATTATAAAAATAGGTTAGTTCTAAAATTAGCCTATATATTGTAAATTTTTTTGGGGGTGCTAATTTAGATTTCGGAGGTGCTCAGCACCCACAAGTACCCCCCTAACTACGCCTATGACAGGGTGCCAGAAAAATATGGTCAATCGGTTAACCACATATTCCTTGAGCGAAAACAATATTACTTTTGTAATGCCATTTTTTATTTTTGACCCTCATGTTCGATATACAGGGCGTTTAAAATTAGAAACTGATTTTTTTGAATAATTCGAGTATTTAGTAATAATATGTAAATCTCAATTTTGGTACATTGCTTTACCATAAAGAGTTATATCTTTTGAGAAAAACAGAACAAAAAACGATTGTCAAATAATCAAAATACCCATGTTCAATATGTGCGCCAGTGATTTTCAAACTATAATTTTTCAGGAAATTATTTTTTTTTAATTATTTTTTGACTCATATAGAATTTGAATAAAGTAATGCGTTTTGGAGATAATTTGAAAATTATGGGTAATTAACTCGGCTTACGGTAATCTCATAATTTTCAAATAATGCTGAATCGATTCAGTGGTTGTTGCATTATCATGGATACAAGATATAATTAAGTAAAACTTTGCAATGGGTGACAATACCGAAAGCAAAGGACTAGTCAAAAATAATGTAAATACAGTGGCGTACAGATAAAAACCTGTAGTAGGTACTAAACTAATGAAATTATTTTATTGGTCTACTAAGAAATTACTATTGCTAATATTTTTCATATAACAGTAATTTTATCAGGAATTTTGACTGATCATTTTTACTATTAGGTACTTTAAAAAATAAAATAATAATAATAATAATAATAATAATAATAATAATAATAATAATAATAATAATAATAATAATAATAATAATAATAATAATAATAATAATAATAATAATAATAATAATAATAATAATAATAATAATAATAATAATAATAATAATAATAATAATAATAATAATAATAATAATAAGCAACAGGGCTCATATCGCATTATACACAATCGATCATTAAAGAGATCCCGGGAAAACATCACCTACTCAGCATACAGAAAACTGTTCTTCTGAAAACTGCCCACATTGTACGTAAAGTGTTACAATAATGTCATCGCCGATGGAGAGCTTACCCTAGGTGCACGGTGTGCACCCGGTGAACTTCACACTCACCTTGCCATAAGAAAGATCTTATGTGAAAAGTAGAAAATAATAATAATAATAAATCGTCTTTATTAGCAAACATACAAAAAGGCGAAGTTTAGCTACAGTAGCTACTCCAGGCACTTAACCTAACTCCAGGCACTTAACCTAAATATTTATACTCATATTCATATTATAAAAGTCATACTATTTTTTCTCAAAGATTATATGGTTAACGGATTGGCCTTCTTTTTCCGGACATCCTGTATACAGGGTGTTTATTAAATACCTACTTGTACAAACTTTTAAAGGTGAATCGTTGACAAATTTTAAGATAAAAAGTTCCTATGAAAATGGGTCCGCAACGGTTTGGGTCTTAAGATACAGGGCGTCGAAAAAAGTTGTTTTATTTTTAGAAGATAATATAGTGTCCGCGAAAATAATTAAAAAGTGAATATTGTTGCATATCGGACAAGTGTGTAACTGTTTTTTATAATGAAATACACAGGAATCCAAGCACAATGAATACCTGTGTATTCCAATTAAAAAAAAAAACAGTTACACACTTGTCCGATATGCCACAATATTCACTTTTGATTATATTTTTGTTTAATACAATGACAATTTAATAACATTCAAGATACTGGGAGTACTGATGAAGAAAAACTATATTTATTAAACTAATATTTACTTAGTTTTTTGTTTACTGTTAGAGGGCGCCACAGACATATTCTCTATTTAATTTTACATGCAAAAGATGCTCTTCGTTGTAAGCAGCCTTTGCATGTAAAAGCAACCTGCATTGGAAATTTCTAAGTTAAATCATTAAGAGTCTTTGAAAAATATGCGGAAAATGTATCTTTTATTGATTATATTGTGATATAACAAACTTAGATCATTCAAAAGATTAAAATTAAACTACTTCTACAAATAAGCTAATAATATTTACATTAATTATTGAATATGACCACCGCCTATCTATTGCAACGCATGCATCAATTCTCCTTAACATTGATTGAAGAAACTCTTTCGAATATTCCTGGCTCATGTTTAATATAGCACATAATTCAAATATCTAGTTTCTTAGATCTTGTTCATTTTCTTATATCTTGCCGATGCAGTGTGGAGTTGCAGCATGCTATTTGGGAATTTTAATTTTTATCTAATGTTTACTAAGTTGGTGATAGTAATTTGTAAAGCGATACTGTAAAATAGCACTTGACGTTAAATGAGTATTTTTTTCGCTTATTTTTCAAAAATTCTTAATGATCCTTCCATTCCAATTCAGGTTTAACTTTAAACCCGTTTTTTTCCAAAGCCGCTGCTTTTAGCGACAAATACGAATAGTACCTTTTGTATGGAATAGAGAATAGGCCTGTCGAGTCAAAAATTACGTACAATGCAACACAAAAAGGTATGGCCATTTAAATCCAGATATAACATTGTATTTGGCGCCCTCTAACATTAAACAAAAAACTAAGTAAATATTTTAGTTTCTCATCTTTAGTACTCCAAGTATCCCGAATTTCGTCAAATTGCCAAGTTATTAAACAAAAATATAATCAAAAAAACCAAATAAAACAATCTTTTTGGTATTTCAAGAACTAAGCCGTTGCGAACCCATGTTTATATGAACTTTTTATCTTAAAATTAATTAAACATTTATCATTTAAAGTTTGTAGAAGTACTTAATAAACACCCTGTATATTAAAATCGATATTTTGGCTATATTTATGTTCTAAATTTATTAAAAATATTTGAACGTATCAATTTTTGTGCTTCGTTCATCTTTGGCTATAAAATTATTGTTAAATCCACCATGTAACTATTTTCATTATTGTTAGTAACTAGGGTAACGAGAGCTCCAAGAATTAATATAGTACGGGTTTTTAGGAAGTTAGTTTTGTTCAGGGCGTGGAGTAGTGTTATTTAGTGCAATTGTTGGTAAAAAGTCCGTTATAACTATTAAAACGTACAACAGTCAATAAAGAAGATCTTTTATTATAAATCGAACCGATGTGATTCACATAACTGGTAGTTTAGTGAAGAGCATCATTAATATTTGGCGACCGTGACAGGACTGTTGACGTTTTTTTGAGTGACAACTGGGACTTTGCCGACACGTTCGAACTGATTTTAGTGCTTTGCCATATTTTACACACCGGGCTGCCATAGTTGAGGACTTAAGGCAAACGGGGGTTTGTGTTGGCAATTCGACGCTCATTTATTAGGAAAAAATGAAAGCCAAAAGGAGACATCGTACTGTTCTCCGTTCATCCTTTACGAGAACAGCTAATGAATTGCAGAAATTGCTAGATGCAAGTGACAAGAATTGTTCTACCATTAAAGCGGTTTGGGACATTCTTCAGGAAAGTTATGAGGCCCTTAAATTAGTGGATAGCGAAATATACGACTTTTTAATGGAAGAAGATGCTACCGAAGAAAGTTTATTACAAGAAATGGACAGCAGCGAAGAATATAAAAAAAAGTATTTATTCTTTTACCACGAGTATGGAGAACTGCTACAGAGAGGCCCAAGGTCAGATACCGGCGTTTCACAATCTCAGCCAGGTAACACGTCGACTGGCATGGCATTAGGTAAGAGGAAGTTTAAATTACCTACTATTCAATTTAAAGTTTTTGATGGGAACATAAAAGATTGGCTGCCGTTTTGGGCACAATTTAGCAAGGTACATGAAGACCCAGAAATAGACCTTGAAGATAAAGTAGAGTATTTAATTCAGGCGACAGTTCAGGGAAGTAGGGCTAGACGGCTTGTCGAAAGCTTTCCAGCAGTTGGTGCTAATTATAATAGTATGGTGGACAGTCTAAAATCTCGTTTTGGACGAGAAGACTTGCAGATAGAAGTTTATATTCGCGAATTACTTAAATTAATTTTGCATAACGCTTATTCCACTAATAAATTAGAATTGTCTATCCTCTATGATAAATTAGAGACACATTTAAGAGCGTTAGAGACTCTCGGTATTACATCTGATAAATGTGCCGCTATGATTTTTCCTTTAATAGAATCATGTTTACCGGAAGAGTTATTGCGTGTTTGGCAGCGTTCATCTCATTTTATCTTGCAGGCTTCGTCGACGTCGCAAACCAGCATTGTTACTGGAGACCCATCAATGGAGGCGAGGTTAAAGGGCTTAATGAATTTTTTGCAGAATGAGGTGCAAAATGAGCAGCGTATCCAATTGGCAACTGAAGGGTTTGGTTTACGTAGTCAACCTTACGCCAGAGAAGCTGAACGAGGTGGCGGTACACACAGACGTAAAATATTGGAGTATCAGGAGCCAAAGGTGCCTACTGCTGCTGGTCTTGTAAATTTTAATGCGGGTGCTGCAAAATGTTGGTTCTGTGGTAATTCTCATGAAACTGCTAACTGTATGAAAGCACAAAAAATGCCATTAGATAAGAAAAAATCTATTTTGAGTGAAAAGAGAGCTTGTTTTAATTGTTTTAAGGTGGGACATCCAGCGAGAAATTGTCGTACTCGTTTGAAATGTGTTATTTGTGGTAAATCACACTTTGCTTTGATGTGTTCAGGGTTGTCAGTCAGCGGACAGGAGAAAGAGCAATCTACATCAAAGGAAAAGGAAAATCACCAGGGTTCAAATGGATTAATCAGCTGCACAAATAGTAATAGTACTCATGTTTTTTTACAAACTTTGAAAATTAAATTAAATGGTGTTTCAGGATCTCGAATAGTTAGGGCCTTAATTGATACTGGTTCCCAGAGGTCATACATCCTGCAACATACAGCGCGTCTTTTAGGATATGAACCAAAAGATAAAGTTAAAGTGGTACATTGCTTGTTTGGAGGTAGTCTATCTGCGCAAGAACATGAAATTTATGATATAGAACTTAGCAACGGTAATGTTAGCATTACAATGGAAGCCTTGACGCAGCCTGTTATTTGTACTGAAATTCCACAAGTTTTTCAAGGACCTTGGATGCAGCAGCTAGACAGTCTAGGAGTAAAGCTATCAGATGAGAATGCTAATTCCAATAATAGTAAAATTGATATTTTGATCGGTTCAGACTTAGCGGGGCAGTTATATACTGGGCGTAGACAAAGTAGACATTTGCTACCCTGTGGATTAGTAGCTATCGAGACTCTATTAGGGTGGACATTGATGGGAAAAATACCTTTGAAAAATTCTTACAACACTACCATAACGGATATTTTGCTTTTTATAAAAGACGCCTCGCTACCTCAGCTATGGGAGTTAGACATTTTAGGAATTAGGGACCCCACAGAAACTAAAACGCAAGAAGAGCTTGCGTTGGCTGCCAAGGATTTTTTTGCAAATACGATAAAGGTGAATGAGGAAGGGCGCTATGAAGTAAGGTTGCCGTGGTTACAGGGTCATCCAATACTATCAAATGCTTACCATATGGCGAAAAATAGGTTGCAAAATACATTGAACAAGCTTAAAAGGGATAATCTTATAACAGAATATAGCCAGGTTTTCAGTGAGTGGCTTGACGAAGGCATTATCGAAGAGGTAATTGAAGATGTACCACTTGAGCTAGATGTACATTATTTACCGCACCGGCCCGTTATTAAAGAAGGCAGCACTACAAAAATTCGACCAGTTTTCGATGCATCAGCAAAAGAAAAAGGAAAGCCTTCTTTAAATCAATGCCTTGAGAAGGGATCTAATAATATTGAGCTTATCCCGAATATATTATTGAGATTTAGGTTACACAAAATTGGGGTCATTTCAGATATTAGAAAGGCCTTTTTACAAATAAGTTTGTGTAAAGCTGATAGAGATTTTTTGCGTTTTATTTGGATTGATAAAGATGGCAAGGAAAAAATCTTTCGTCATAAGAGAGTCGTATTTGGTGTTAGCAGCAGTTCATTCTTGCTAGGAGCTACTATCGAGCACCACATTACCGAGGCTCTTAAAAATAATGGCAGAAATCAGCCGCATTCGGAAAATGTCATGTTAAAACTCTTAAACAGTTTTTTTTATGTCGACAACTGTGTAACAAGCGTTCGAAATAAAGAGGACCTAAAAACTTTTATCGAACAATCAACAACAGTCATGAACGAGGCAAAGTTTGAAATAAGAGGGTGGGAGTTTTCTGGTCAAGTACATAAAGAAACTTCAGTTCTCCCCCCGACCGCTGTTCTGGGACTGCTATAGGACACACAAAGTGATTTGTTGATGGTGAATACAGTTTGGATAAAAGATAAAGATGAATTGGCTAATAAGCCTATTAGTAAAAGGATCATGTTGTCGTTTGCGCAAAGAATATTCGATCCTATAGGTTTTATTTCACCCGCTACATTACTTCCAAAATTGTTACTTCAAAAGACTTGGGAAAAGAAATTAAGTTGGGATGCTGCTGTAGATCCTGATATCGAACATGCATTTCGTCAATGGGTAGAAGAATTGCATTTTTTGTCGAATATTAAAATACCGAGGTGGATCTATGATGATAATTGCGATATCGAGCATGGAAGTTTGCACACATTTTGTGATGCTAGCCAAAATTCCTACGCTGCTGTCATATTTTTCCGAGGAGTTTACCATGGTCAAGTTACTGTAAGACTTCTAGCAGCCAAGTCGAGAATAGCTCCATTAAAAAAGCTGTCGATACCACGATTAGAACTTCTGGCGGCTCTTATTGGTACTAGATTGTACGTCTCGTTGAAGGAAGATTTAAATCTCGATCCGAGAATAAAACTTTACTTTTGGACCGACTCTTCCACCGTTATATTTTGGTTAAACAGAATAGAAGATTGGAGTACATTCATTGGCAATCGTGTGTCAGAAATTAGAAAATACACTTTGTGTAAAATGTGGCACCATGTTCCAGGAGCTATGAATCCGGCGGATCTCCCTTCGAGAGGATGTTCTCCGAAACAGTTATGGAAATCCAAATGGTGGCAGGGACCGAGTTGGCTTTACGAAGACCCCAACTTATGGCCACAAGAAAACGTTATTTGTTATGAAGAAGAGGTCAACAGCGAAAAGAAAAAGAAGTTAATTACAACGCTTAATGTTTCAAATGTAGACATGTCTATAGATGACTGGCATTTGTTATATTTTTCAAAATATACCAAAACTATACGCATGCTTGCCTGGATTTTTAGATTTTTAAATAACATTAAAAAGTCTATAAAGAAATATCAAGGTAAATTAACTGTTAGAGAACTAGACGCCGCTGAGACTCATCTGTTAAAGTTTACACAACATAAATGTTTTGCTGATAAAAAGGATCCTCGATTATGTAGTTTATATCATTTTAAAGATGAGCTGGGAGTACTTCGTTTGAAATCCCGCCTAAGTTCGAGAGAGGATGTGGAACATTTTTGCTTTCCTGTCATTTTGCCTGCAAAGAATGTTTTGGTAAATAAACTTATTTTCGAACAGCATGTTAAATCCTGTCACATTGGTACTCAAGGACTTATGAGCATTCTTCGAGAAAAGTACTGGGTATTGGGTGGACGAAGAGCTATTAAGTCTGCCATATCAAGTTGTGTTATTTGTAAAAAAACTAAAAGTAAACCATTCGTAACAAATTTGCTGCCGCTTCCCAAAGATCGTGTGCGCGAATCCGCTGCGTTTGAAATAACGGGTATAGACTTTGCTGGGCCGTTGTTTCTAAAGACTGGGGCGAAAGCATGGGTTTGCCTGTTCACGTGTGCTGTCTACCGCGCCGTTCATCTGGAATTGTGCACATCATTGTCAGTTTCAAATTTTATGCAAGCCTTAAGACGATTTATTGCGCGTCGCGGTCGACCTAAAACTATATATACTGATAATGGTACTAACTTTGTGGGCACCGCAAATGCCTTTAGGAAAATTAATTGGCAGATGGTAGAACAGATTAGTAGTGTCGATAGAATTACGTGGCGTTTCAATCCTCCGACAGCTGCATGGTGGGGCGGTTTCTGGGAAAGAATGATAGGAATTCTTAAGCCAATGTTGCGTAAAATACTAGGTCGTGCTTCTGTAACCTATGAAGATATGGTCACTATTCTGTGTGACTGTGAAGCCACCATAAATTTAAGGCCGCTCACCTATATTTCTAGTGAGCCAGATGAATTGATACCGCTTACGCCAATGATATTTTTAAGGGAACAAGTTGAAGCTGGTATTCCTGATGGTGACTTAGTTGATCGTCATTTACTCTGCAAGAAAAGTTTACATATTCAAAAGTTAAAAGATGACCTACGTCAAAGATTTAGAAACGAATATTTGGGACAGTTGAAATACTGGCGTTCTAAAAAACCTGGTAGACCGATCGTGCTAGGAGAGTTGGTGCTTATAGGCAATGATAATGACAAGCGTCTCCATTGGCCTTTGGGACGAGTTATTGAATTACTTCCCAGAAAAGATGGTGAAATTCGTCTTGTACGTGTGCATACTTCTAAAGGATCTCTACTAAGACCTGTTCAACGTTTATACCCCTTAGAATGTACCGATAAGAACTTCAATGGACCTGATCTTCAAGATGATAGGGAGAATGGTGGTGTTGAAGTATCCCGTGTATTTGCAGAAGAAGAAATGTATAGAGACTGTCCTACTCCTGATCCCAATCCAACTGAAAGTGCGCGAGAAAGTCCGGGAGTGTTAAGCAGAACATTCGTACCGACAGTAAAACTAACGCGTAGTGGCCGTGAAACTAAAGTTCCGAAAAGGTTTTTGTAACGGTTCCGTTCTGTCTAGTATAGTTACTTCTTATTGTATAGGAAGTTAGATTGTAAGATTTTATTGTCTTTGTTGTATGTTTTTAAAATTACTTTGAGGTTAAATGTCTTTAACTTATTTTAATGAGGCATTCTTTTGTGTAAAAATCGTGCCTCAGGTGGGAGAATGTTAAATCCACCATGTAACTATTTTCATTATTGTTAGTAACCAGGGTAACGAGAGCTCCAAGAATTAATATAGTACGGGTTTTTAGGAAGTTAGTTTTGTTCAGGGCGTGGAGTAGTGTTATTTAGTGCAATTGTTGGTAAAAAGTCCGTTATAACTATTAAAACGTACAACAGTCAATAAAGAAGATCTTTTATTATAAATCGAACCGATGTGATTCACAAAACGGGTAGTTTAGTGAAGAGCATCATTAATAATTATTTTTGTAATTTTTAAGTTTCTAGAACTACTATAATATGAACTATTGAATTATTCTAAGCACCTATACAATTTCTAAGGGGTTTAGAGATACAACTTTTCTTACCCCCTAAGATGGACTAGTAATACTAGTTGCCATAGAGATTACGAGAGAAATATTATAAGAAAATTATTTTTTTAAGCTTCCCAAAAATACATTTCTACTCAACAAATACCTTGTGTGTTGCCTGCTAGAAGAAAGGGTTGGATGTAATATAATAGTAAGTTTTTAACGCATTGGTATTTCTATTGTCAAACACATTTGCCAACTTATTATTTAATAGTCACACTTGATTCTAAAACCAGCTCTTGTACTTCGACAAAAATCGATACATGAAGTGTGATAACCGATATCTATAGTTTTTAATCTTAATAATCAACTTGAATAAGTTACATATTATTTAGAAATTAATATAAGTATAATGACCTAAGTATAATATTAGTCAGTTAATCAAAAAATTTTAGTTGTGTCTGTGTCTGTTGAAGTAAACCTAAACAACAACTATTCAATTTTCTAAAAGGTATTTTGGTACTTTTAATTTTAAAATTGGTGTTTATTGTCAGTATTTCTCCTTTTTAAGTTTTTAATAACGAACGGTAACAAGATTGTTGTGGTAATAAACAGGGTAGGTAATCATTTAATGTGACAAAACACAATAGCGACGTTGTTCTTATACAGGGTGCCTTAGCGCCCGATCGTTGTATTTCGACTATGCATGTCCAGAAAAAAGAGAATTTTACGATATACCGATAATTTTGTCAAAATGGTCACTTTAAGGTTGACAATCAATTAAAATTTTTGAACACTTTACAATAGCAATTAGATAGTTAAATAAAAAAATATTATAAATTATAACCTTCGATTATAAATTCATGTTTTTCATACCAATCCGAATCCACAAAATAATTTTTTATTTGGGAGTTGACTGACTTTTTTGGGTATAATATGGTCTTTAAAAAGTGCGGAAAAATGCTAAAATAAATTCCTAAGGCTTAAATATGACGATCTAACCCAACTCAGTCCAAAAGTGCATGATTTCGGAGATACAAGTGTCAAAAGTTCAATTTGGTTTTCGTTTTTCATAAATAATTTTTTTAATAATAATTGGTGTATTTTTACAACATTCGGCTAATAGGAGGGGTTTGTGGGGTGGAAAATTAAAATCTGCCCTCATTTCTATTGCAAAATTTAAAGGGCGCCACCTGCGGTAACTTGCACACATCTAAAACGAAACAACTTTTTTGATTCACTCTGTATTGAACTTTTAAACAAATATTCTTATTCTCCAACATTTTTTACCTAAAACAAAAAAATACGTGGTGAGAGTTGATTTGATCAGCCGTTTTTGAGATATCTGAATTTAAAAAATTCACTTCGTGTAAGTATGACCAGGTCTAAATTATTGTAATAATTGAACACAATTTGAAGTTACTGGTCGTTAAAAAAAATGCGGAAGAGCACCGTCATGCATAAACCACATTCCTCTTCGAAGTTCCAACAGGGGATCCAAAAAGTTTGGTAATTTGTTTCGCAGATATTCTAAATAATTTTTGCTATTTAGTCAAGTTGGTAAAATGACAGGACCAATATTATGAAAGTGTCTATGCCGTGCTCACACATTGATCTTAAACTCATGCTGATAATGGATAACTTTAGTAGCAGAAGGATTTTCTTCAGCCTGTACATGTTCGTTGTGCAAATTAGTTATGCCACTCCGCGTGAAACAAGCTTCATCTGTGAATAAAATTCTTCTTCTAAAATTCCTATCTTGATTTCTGTCTTTTTGGCAGTGGCGGCTCGTGGGGTAGAGCCACAGTGCCATGGCACTACCTGCCCTCCTGTCCAGCGTCCTACCCTTTACAAATTACCAAAACCTATTAAAATTAATATTCTCCTTTTTAAAGCAATTAGCAAAATAATTTAAAAATGGAACACAGTCGGGTGCAAATTTCCATCTATTGAGGAAGCGATTATGCGTAAAACGGTAACGTAGCTTTCGCGCCAAAGCGACGAGGCACACGGAAGGCCCGAAGTTATGACGTAATTGCCATAACACACCAATAAAAAAACATTGGAAAATGTCCTTGAATGCGAGCAGGAAAACATCTGCGTGTAGCCAGGCCCTTTGACCCCGTTTGACCGTTTGACGTCAAATTCAAACAGTTGTTTGTCCGCGTCGTGTCGTGTAAGGTTGTTTGTAAACTAAATAATTTTCGTTCGGCCGCTGATTTAATAGAAATATTTATGAAAAAATACTTGGATGTGCGGTTGTGATAAATCTAATAGACTATTTTGTTTTATGTGTGTTTTATTTGATGGGGGAGCAAACTTGGTCCCAAAAAGGTACAGATGATTTGGTCCATATCTGGGAAAAAATGAAGACACATGAAAAATCGAAGGTATTCTTTTCGAAAAAATACATTTAAACAATATATTTAATTTCAGTATGCTTGGTAAAATTAACATTAAAACTCAATTAAATTCTGCATATCACAATGAAATAATGAAGAAAAACGAACAAATTTATAAAAACAGATACATATTAAACCAAATTATAAACTGCGTTCGGTTTGTGGTTCTTTCTGTCTATATAGTACACTCTACCTACAGTATTTTTTTAAAATTCAAGATATGATTGTAAATTCATAAATTAAATTAGGTCCCTTTTTGCTTATTTTTCCTACTTTAGTTCAAAAGCAAGAACTATTAACAAAAAAGGGCGTGGCACCCAAAATTTTTTTGCCTGTGGCGCTAAGGGTTTATCTGGCCCTACTTCACTAAAATGGCACGAGCCGCCACTGCTTTTTGGATGCGCCAACAGAAAGCTAGCTTGTGTGCAGTAGTTAGTAGTTGTTCTCTGGTCACCAATTAACAGTACTTTAGCATACCCCTAGCTGTAATCCCAATCATATGTTGCTAAGTTTAGGATTTTCTTCAATCCAATTTAGAATATCTTCCTCAACCTCTGAATAATTAGAAACAGGCGCAAACCTACCCGATTCATGAAGACGTCTTTGACCTGCCGCGAATATTTTATGGTTTGGTAAGTAACGATTCGGAACTCTTTTACTGCATAATCTGCAAGATTCTAAACCACTTTCTTGGCAATATCCAAAAAGCAATTGGTAACGTATCGGTAATTTCTTTGTTGGTATACTGTACGGCCACGACGAAAAGAAATGTGATGTGTTTGACCATTCAAGCATATTGTTGAATTGTGTTTTAGATTCGATTTGACAGTTATTTTAATTTTACGCCTTCGCTTCAAATTGTGTTTAATTATTACAATAATTTAGACTTGGCCATACACGAAGTGAATTTTTTAAATTCAAATATCTTCAAAACGGCTCCTTAAATCAACTCTTATTACCGATGCCTTTTTAAGGTAAAAGACGTCGGAGAATAAGAATGTTTATTTACTGGTTCAATACAGAGTGGCTAAAGAAACTTATTTTGTTTTAGATGTGTGCTAGGTACCGCAGGTGGCGCCCTCTAAATTTTAAAATAAAAATGGGAGCCGATTTTAATTTTTCACCTCAAGGAATCCCTCCTAACCGAATATTGTGACAATAGCCCAATTATTAAAAAAAAAAATTATAAAAAATTTAAACCAAATTGAACTTTTGACACTCTGTATATTCGAAATCATCTACGTCTGGACTAAGGTAAGTTGGGTTAAGTCGTCATATTTAAGCTTCAGAAATTTATGGTAGCATTTTTTCCGCGCCTTTTAGAGAGTATACTCAAAAAAGTAAAATAAAAAATTATTTTGTGGATTAGGATTGAAAAATAGGAATTTATTGTCAAAGGCAATCTTATTTTTTATTTAACTATCTAATTTATAATGTAAAATGTTTAAAATTTTTAATTAATTGTAACCTTAAAGTTGCAATTTTGGCAAAATTATAAGGTATATCGGAAAATTCTGTTTTTTTGACATAGTCGGAATACAACGATCGGGCGCAAGGGCGTGCGTCTTCACTAAAACAAAATGAACAATTTCCTTAAATTATGTACACATTTCTTCATTTTTGCGATGGTTTTTCTGGCATTTGATATAGGTAAAGTATGAATTGCCACGATCCAGTTCCTATGTACATTTTTTAAATTATTGGCAAAAGTTTTGCCTGCTACGCTAAATAAACGAGTTTCTGGATTCGCAACCGCATCTACCTAAAAATATATTTGAATTAGTTATAGACGGTGATTTAGGAGGAAATGTCAATATTTTAGAAATGTGTGCGGGGACCCAAATTAAACATAAAAGTTCATATAAACATGGATCTTATTTCCAGCCGTTACCGAAATACAGGGGTAAACGATATTTACATTTTTATTAAAATATTTATAACAAGTAGGCTAGGTTTCAAAAAGGATATTCCATTGCCTTTGCACTGTTGCTTAGCAATAATAACCCCAATAGATTTTAATAAGATTTGTCACTGTCAAATCCTGTTCAGCATTTGTATTTTCTGACAATTCAAACATTAGATTCATTTCATTATCCCTGCGACATTCTTTCATCGTGAATATGCTGATAATATTATGATATTAGTTTATGGCTTCTGCAACGGGAGCTCAAATCTTGCAGTCGTCGAGTACGAGCATCGATTTGCGAATAGGAGAGTACCAGAAGGACTTTTCAACAAGTTTATACTGGTGCTGGAGAATCTGGTGTGTTTCCAAGTGCGAGAATTGTATCTAAGTCGGGAGTCGGGACTTGATGTTAAATCAGAAGAAGCTCCTTAACGCCTTCGAAAAGGATCCAAGCATAAGTACAAGGCGAATTGCCGATACTTATCAAATTACACAATCGTCTGCATGGAGGGACCTTAACATTAACTTTTTATACCCATATCAATTACAGTTCAATCAGAGTTCAATGCACGATGATGATTTTGCATTAAGGATGCAATTCTGCAATTGACTTTACAAGTATACAGTTTACTTGCGATGTTATTAATAATCTTCACAATGAACACCAATGGTCCTATGAAAATCCTCACGCTACTGTAGAACATAAATTCAGCAATAATATGTGGTATGGTATGGCAAATAGTCAATTAATCGGTCCATTTATAATCGACGGTAATCTCACAGGAGAAGTATACTTAAATTTTCTACAGACTCACTTGTAAAACTTATTAGAAGATGTTCCACTTATATATTATATACTTGTACAAAAATTGTTAAACAAAAACTTTCCAAACCGGTGGTTGGTCGAGGTGGTCCGCATAATTGGCCAGTTAGATGGCCAGACCTTAACTCTCTGGATTATTGTTTTTGGGGTAGGTTTTAATCAAGTAAAGTAAACACTAGAGATGCATTACTTGATAAATGCAGCAGCAACTATAAGAAACATACCCGCAGACATTCATAGAGCGACACGAGCTATTCATGAGAGAGCTGATTTGGGTTTAATAGTAAACGGTGGCATTTTTGAAAACTATAAAACTAGCCTACTTGTTATAAATAATTTATTTTGAATATTGTTTACCCCTGTACTTCGGTAACGGCTGGAAATAGGACCCATGTTTATAGGAAATTTTATGTTTATTTTGAGTTCCTGAATACGTACCTAAAATATTGCCATTTTTTCTTGAATCACCCTGTATTTATGTATTTATTGTTGTATACAGACATTTTTTATGTGTCTCACCCGATTAGCGATTTTTCTACTGACTAAAATTTAAAAAAAAAAACAATTCCGTACTCCAAATTTGATGTCAAAATTTAAATAGGTTCACAAATCTGTCAGATAAGGTGCCTTATTGGATTTTTATGATTTTTTGTGTTATTCATTAATCTTTTGAGGTTGGAAATCCAAGTTTTTTTTTTCATAACAATATTTTTTTGTTGCGCAATGATTGTCATTTAAAAAAAAGGAAAATGGTGTCATATCTGACATTTGATATATTTGACAATACCGTAATTAGCTAGCTAGGTCATAAAATAATGTAACTCTAAAAAACTTTTTTTCAATCACAAAAGATCTATTTTTAAAGGGGTAAGATATACTAGACTATATTTATATAGTTTTGTTTAAGTTTAAATAAAAAATGGAATGAAGATAATAAAGTACGGTTGATATATAATAAAGTCTAATATGGCGACTTATCTGTCAAATTTGTAAACGTATATAATTTTTGACATCGAATTTGGCTCCTTCGTAAAAAAACATTAAAGAGTACGTAATTGTTTTTTCATTGTAGTCATAGTATATTGTTATTTTTTCTTTTGTTAGAATATTATTTATTTGTTATTTATATCACATGCAAATTATTAGAATTAATGAATATAAACCGAAAGATTAACTTGGTAAACAGGAAAATCGTAACACAACATAAGTACAAGTAACTGTAATAATAAACAAAATTTAAGGTAGTTCGCCTTGATTTAATGTAAAAACATATTACACTAGAAGAATCTCCCTGTGGGTTTATTTAAAGAAACCATAATTTTTAGACGTTCAAAATCAGTTTTTCACAAAATAGTATTCTCTTTTAACTAAAATAATTATTTTAAATTAATTATTTATCCCAGTATGCCGTTTATTGGTAAGCTAAGCTTAAGTGCAGAAATAGAATATATAATTGCGTTGGTATGTAGACAATCAAAATATCTGTCGTGAATTTAAATAATGTGTTATCACATTATAATACGTAAGAACTAATGAAAAGTAATCAATTAATAATTAGTATACAGCAAATTTTCTGCATTGTTGTTTGAAATATTTTTAAGCGGTTATTGACCAACTTTTTCCATTGAAATCAAGGTTTAAAAAGAACATTGCGGGCTAGTTTTACCTAAAGCACTAGTTATAATTTATTGTATTAAGGATGAAATCAATAAATTTAAAAATTTGATCCTACTAAATAATGTCAAGAAAGACTTCTACTTTAGATTAGGGGTTTGTCAATAAAAAAAGGGGCAGCATTTCCAACAACTTTTACAAAAATCAAATTACGCCCACATTACCGAAATGCAAAAAGTGGCTCGTACACCTTTTTTTCTTCCCTTTCCAAGAAGCTCATCACAATACATACCTTTACGTTTGAAAAAAAAGTTGGGGGCTGTTTCTACCCCCAAAAGAGGGTAAATTTTATAAAGGCACGAAAAAAGTTAGCCAAACTAAAAATAAGCACAGCCTTTGTTGTGTATACCGTATTTTTTTAAAAAATAAAGAGACTTTCTAGTACTGAATTTATTCCAGTTAAAAATTTCACTCTGCATATTTATTTACTGTGTTTAATTAGTTTTATTTTCACAAATAATATTCTATGTAAGCATTATCACAAAATAAGCCAATTTCAATTAAGCACTTCTAGTGTTATAACTTTTTCAATCTGTCTATCAGTCTATCCGTATCTCCGTCTATCTGTCTGTTGACTTAATAGCCTAAAAACTACTTGTACGCGGAATGACGAAATTTTATATGTGGATTATTGAACTGGTCAAATGGATAAATTTAAGATCATATTATTAATGTCAGATCCTTGGTTGCGAATTTTAATGATTTAGAAAACCTTAATTTTGGACGCTAAATATAACGTAACAGAAACGTGGCTACATGCTTCAATTCCCACTAATATCACAAATATCGATGGTTATCGATTTGAGCGTCGTGATCGACGGGGCAAAGAAGGTGGAGTGGGGGTTTATATTAAAAACGACATTAATTTATCGTTGTTGCCTTCCATTATAAATAATGAGTATCTCTGAATTAAAATTAAGTTGCAGGAAATGATAATTTCACTTAGTATAGTGTACAGTGCTCATTTCTCAGTTTGTTCCTCTTGCTGATCATATCGTTTATCTTGGTGATTTCAACATAAACTTACTAAATACCGACAACTTGGAGACTTCAAACAAAAAGTTCGTTTTGATTTTCTTGAGAGTCTTGGTCTTAAGCAGCTTATTGGCAGTTCCACAAGAACAACAGAACATCTTTTCTAATTGACGATATTCTGTCATCTAATACCAAAATTGTAGCTGAGCAGGTGGCGCTGCCGGTGGATTTCAGCGATAAAGATGTAATTTATTGTACTGTAAAAATAAAACTTTCCAAACTTTCGCCAGAAATGAACAACTTCAGTCGGACTGGAGGTCAATTCCGTGGTATAAAGTATTTTTTATTGACAATGCTGATGAATAGGTTAAATTTATCTGCGAAAATATTACTATACTTTTAGATCTACATGCTCCTTTTGCAACATATCGTGTAACATACATATAATTGGTTGGTTGGTTGGTTCACATACATTCTACGAATAATAAAAAAAGATCAGGATAGGGCACTAATAATTTAGACGTTTATTTAATACAAAATTGGTTATGTACAAGGAAGCAATTAATACTAATTAAAGATGTAAAAATAAACGTTCTTGTCTTCTGCCGAAATATGCACAAAAAATGTACGTATTTGTATGGCAGTTTTTTGCTCCACTTCAATGCAATTCTTGTGCTCCACTTTTCACTAAGTTCTAATATCAACTTTGATTTTGATTCACAAAACTGTCAATTGCTTCTCGAGAACACACTTTTAAAATCCATTTCGACATTTTTTCCTTGAAGCTTTTATTAAACTTCCACAAGATTTTATTGCACTTGGGACTATATTAAAAAATCTTGGTGTGAGGTACAGAAAGCTTCTCTGTCCACAGGCCTTATGACATTTTGGTACTGCAACTTTGTTAATAGGTTCATAAAGTATAATGTCTGGCATTCACAATTAAACATTTGTGTGGGTTTTTAAATGACCTTAAAGCCATTCTGTAACAGAAAAGCTATTGGATATCCATCACACCACTTAAACGATATAGTGAGTCAGTTGGGAAGAGCCTGTTCTTGCCAAAAATGATTTTCAGAAACCATTTTTGTATGATCTCTAAGTTTTTGAGGTGTGTGTTTAGGACTCCGCCCAGCCAATAATTCCATAAATCAAATGACTTTGAACTAATGCACAGTACAAAATGTTCAGTTGATTTGTAGACAAGAAATCTTTTAAATATTTGAATTTTGGCAAGATTCCCCTCAATTTCTGAACAATATACTTAATATGCAATTCCCAACAAAGGTTACAATCTATTATTATGCCTAAATATTTTATGGATTTTGTGGTGGGTATTAAAAAGTTATCAACTAGTATACCTTGGATGTTTTTTGTGGTTTGCTCCTGACTAGAAAACAACATATATTTAGTTTCATCGAAATTTACTGTAAGCAAGTTATAGTCAAACCACTTTTTTATTTTATCAAACTCCCGTTCAGCCTGTCTTATGACATTATCCCAAGTTTTACCTTTAAATAATACGACAGTATCGTCCGCGAAGGACAGTACCACTCCAGCACCCTCCATCCTCAGCAGTCCATTGATGTACAGGATGAAAAGAACCGGACCCAACACTACGCCATAGTTAACATGACCAGCATCGCTAATTATATCGTCGATTTTGGTGTATTGAATTCTATCACTCAGATAGCTTTTTATAATTTTAAATATTTTCCCCTTAGACCGTATTTTTGTATCTTATCCAATAACAACTGATGTGAAACGGTATCGAAAGCTTTGGCTAAGTCGACGGAAACACACAATGTAGGACTACTTTCATCAATATTTTTATATAGTTGCGATGTCAGCCCAGCAATTGCGTCCTCCGTCGACCTGCCCTCCATGAAATCAAATTGAGCTTCAGAAATTGGTTTGTATTTTTTTAAAAACTTTAGCATTCCATATTTTAAGATATTTTCAAACAGTTTCCCGAGATTTAATATTAGCGAAACTGGCCTATAGTTTGCAAAATGTTCCTTAGTTCCATTTTTGAATAACGGAGAGATCACACCAACTTTAAGAGGCATTGGAAAATAGTTTTTTTTAATACATTTATTGATCAAGAATCTTAATGGAAGAGAGACCGAATCTACAATTACTTTCAGAATTTCGGAACGATTGCCGTCAAAACCTGGAGATTTTTTCAATTTTAAACTTTAAATTATCTTTTTTATTTCTTGCTCGGTTGTATAACTTAAATACATGTTGTTTTCGAGATCAGGTTCTGACTCCGAGTCAACAAAGTTTATTGGCTTTTGAATTTTATTAGCAAGCGTTTCACCTAAAGAGCAATAATGTTGATTAAATTTATTTGCAATTTCTTTTTTATCTATTATTTCAACGTTCTTATGCTTGATTTTTTTGATTTCTTGATGTTTTTTTATTTTTGTTACAAACTCTGTTGACCGAGTCCCATAGTTGTTTACTATTTTGTTTATTTCTTGTTAACTCTTGAAAATAACTTTTTTTTTTAATCAGCAATAGACTTAGCAAGAATCCTTTTACATCTATTGTAATTTTGTTTTATTGTTAAATTATTTAGAAAAGCTTTAAGATTTTGGTACAATTCTTTTTTGTTATTGATTGTTTTAACAAGATTCTTGCTAATCCATCCTTTTCTAGAAATCAACATTTTATTAATTTTCACTTGTTTGGTATTTTTTTGAGTAATATTAACGATATTACCTATCAAAATATTTGTCATGTCATCCAAATCCTGACAAGCATGAAATGAGTCACAGTTCACTCTTTCAAAGTCCTGTTTTAATTGGTTGTAATTAATATATTCTTTATAGCATTTCTTTAAATTATTAGAGTTCGTATTTTGTTGATTATATATTTCTAGTATTACAGGACAATGATCTCTGATTTTGAAATTAAGCAGATAAGCCTTTACATTTTCACTACAATTAGATTTTACGAAATAACGATCTAGACAGGATTTTTGCAGGTTTCTCTCCCTGTCTTCTGAAGACATTTTACAATGTATAGATTTCGTCAGTTAAGTTGCATTTAAAATGAAAACGAATAAAAACGATTAACAAATCAGATATTTAAAAATTCATTCAAGCTATAAATAGACTTATCGACTAAATACCTTCTTAGGCACCTTTTAAAACCTAATAAATTAGTAGAATTCTTCAAATGTACAGGAAGCATATTAAATTACTTATGTCCTAGAACGTTTGGAGAGTCTCTGGCAATGTTTAGATTACAATAATTTATATAAAAGTCTGACTTATGTCTTATATTAAAATTAGGTAACATAATTTTTTTTTAACTTAGCGCTATTTAAAAATACATAAACACACATTTCAAAAATCATTACAGATATGACCGTTAGTATATTATATGTTCTAAAAAGGGTTCTACAGGAATGTAGAAGAAACATTTATAATATTTCTTAAGATTTTCTTCTGACATAAAAGAACATCAGAAACCATAAGTAACCTACCCAAGAAACAGACGCCATAAGAAATTCTGCTACCCACTTGAGCACGATAAAGTGTCAAAAGTTGTTGTGTAGTAAGTAGGTACCGGATGTAACATTTTGAACTGGTATGTTATTGAATTTAGTTTGGCACAATAAATAGCCCGACAATGTGGTTTCCACGAACGAAACCTATCCATGTTTAAACCCAAAAATTTACCCTTTCGGTAAATAAGATCGGACTTCCACCAATCTTCAAAACTGGGAGCGTTTGCGCAGGTCCTTGACGGGACTGGAAGAGCAATGCTTGAGTTTTGTCGGCAAAAGGTCGATGCCACTAAACCATGCATTTATGCAAAGCCACCAAACTACTCTCACATCTTGCCTGTAACACATCCAAGGATTCCTCGGATACAACCATGGAAGTATCGTCCGCTTAAATGGTTAAGTCAATATCTGGATCGACGTGACTATGTCGTTAACGTATAAAATAAAAAGTATTCGACCCAATATGGAGCCCTGTGGTATACCAGTATCCACACCACAGGTATCTGAATCAAACTCATTACAATTGCCACCTGTTTTATGCTTGATACTGATATACTGCCTACGATTTTTTAAAATTACTCGATCCATGACAAAGTAGAGCCCCTGATGCCGTACTTGTAAAGTTTATCACATAATTTTGAATGGTTGACGCAGTCAAATGCCTTACTCAGATCAAGAAAAATTCCAACAGGACACTCGCCGACATCAATCATTTCCACAACTTTCTCATAAAGCAAGTTATTTGCAGAACTTGTAGATCTTCCGCACAAAAAGCCATGTTGCTTATCTGAAATAATACCGTTTCTTGACAAAAACGGCAAAAGGCTCTCCAAAAAAGCGTACTCGAAAATCTTCGAAAAAGAGGAGGACATACACACTGGCCTATAATACTCTATTAATAATTGAGGATCCCCTGGATTTTTAAAAATTGGGACAACTTTGCCCGTCTTTAGATCACTGATCACTGGGAAACCTACCAGATAAAAAAAAAACTTAAGTTTATTAAATGAACAAGTGGCTCGACTATCGCCAAACCAATTTTCTTCAACAGATAAACCGGAACATCGTCATTGCCTGCAATCCACTTGTTTATTAGTTTAGAGTTAAAAATGTGAAGAATATCCGTATTATTCAAGGGCTTAAGAAAAAGTGAAAACTTATTTTCGACAATTTTACATTTAGAACTTTTTGTAGGACTACGTACGTACGTAGTTTATTACGTAGATTCGTAAAGTACATTATCTTATTAAAAATTCCAAAGTTATATGAAAATATTTTTAAATATGTCCCCCATCTCCCAATTCTCTCACTAACATTTTAAGAAAATATTTTAAACTGTTTTCGAGATATCTCCTTGTAATACTTTAAAAAAGTCACCCTGTAAATAATATATAGATTCTCCCAATCAGTTTTCCAAACCTTACAGTTTTTTATGACTAATTGATTTTTTGTTCATATTGTAGCCTTGAAGAAGATAATAAACATTATCGAAAGCTTGGCGTAGCATAAAAAAGCATTTTTATTTAACAAGCCCTCATCAGGACCGATACCCCAAGAATTACTTTTTTGTTGTTTAACTAGTCGGCCAGGACTACCCTTCTTGCTTGATTTATAAACATATAGGTATATATTTTTAAATTATTACCATTATCTAAAATGTTCACAGACTGTTAATCAGGTATATACTTCCAATAGACGGGCGCATGCCAAGTCTATCAGAAGGTCACTTATGGTTTAGGAAAGATCTTGCGATATTGCAAGTGTGAAGTATAGTGGATTTTTGAGCTTGCGCGTGTATGGGTTCTTTGAGATCCAGTTGATCAAGATGTTTTATGAATGAGTTCGGTGTGATCCCTGTTGCTGAGATAATAAACCGGAGAATATGTATTTGTTGTTGTTTCCATATTCTTTCCATTTCTATTGCTAGTTCTTGGTACTTCTGTTTCTTTTCGGAATATTTTTTAGCAACGTTATGGTCAGCCGGTACTGCGATGTCTATTAGGCACCTACCTAATCTAAATCTTTTTTGTTTTATCCTGAAAAGTTATATCTGGTCTGTTGTGCATAACTGTTTTATCCGTGTGAATCGTTAGGTCCCAGTATAGTCTGTAGTTTTCATTTTCTGTAATTGACGAGGGAGTGTAGGTATAGGAAGGTTGGTTGTCGTTATGCAATTTATACTTTAGTGATATTGCTTGATGAATTATTTTTGCGACGGTGTTATGTCTATTGGTGTATTCAATGCCTGCTAAGATTTTACATCCAGATATTACATGGTCTATCGTTTCAGGGAAGAGATGACATTTTCTGCAGTTGTCGTCCTTCACAGAGCCATCTTTTATGATGTATTTTCTGTAGTTTTGCGTGGCCGTAACCTGGTCTTGTATTGCCAGTATGAATCCCTCTGTCTTAGGGTGGAGCTGACCCTTCTTTAGGAAGTTATATGTTAGGGTTTTATCGATGTTATCCTGATTTACGCTGTTATAAAATCTGCCATGGAGCGGCTTACTTGACCATTTTTGTAGCTTTTCCTTTATTGTATAGTACCTTTCAGTTTGTTCTTCTGCTGCTAAATTTAGGGGTGTATAGTTTTTATCGGTTTTAACTATAGATTTGTGTAGTGGATGTTCTTTGTTATGAAAATATCTCCTTAATGCGTTAATCTGTTTGGCATGTAGTTCATGAACATCGACCATTCCTCTACCTCCGTGATCTCGTCTGTCTCAATTAGGCCTGGGCAAAAATTTGATATATCGATATATCGATAAACGATATTTAAAAAATAAAATATCGATATTCGATTGGAATTTCAATATTCCGTCCTTATAACACATTTAAGGACAAATATTTAATTCAATCTTTTTCTTCATGTTTTCATAATTAGAGTATCCCCTTGAAATGAAGGTACGGAGTTTTACAGGGCACATAAGACAATATTGATATACAGTGTCACCAGTAAAGTCCGCACCATATGGGATTTTTTTTTATTAATATCTAGCTTTATTTACAAAATCAAAATTGGGCCATTAAAATTTGGTCGCATGTGATGCAAAGTTTATTTGTTTTTGACCCTGTATAAGGTAACTTCATAAAATAATTATTTTTGAAAACGTAGTTTGTGTCTAAACGTAATACACCTTAATATTAAGACAAAAAAGAATACAGTGTCTTCAGTACAGTGTTTTTTAAGTGGAAAATAAATTTTAGTTTAATAACGTAAAGTTTCTATTTTCAACGATTTAATTTAAAACCCCTATATTATAATTTATTATTAAGCTATGCCATAATAACGTTTTTGTAGAAAAACACACATTTCATATGGCGCTACTTTAAAGAAAATGTATCTGAAATAGCATTGTCAAAACTAAGAAATTTTATGTAGGTTGCGTTGAGTCTTATTTTGTAAAAGTGGTACAATTTACAAAATATAGGTAAAAATTGAAAATTATCTTATGCAGCTGAAATTTTGCATGTGGGCTTTTCCAATAACTTTTTTCGATTTTTTCAGAAATAACCCCACATTTGAATTATTTTTTGGAAAAAATTAAAATTTGACAGATAATGCGTGATTCGCATTGACTAGTATTTTTTTGCTTATTTTCATCTCGATAGAAGAAGAACTTGATGCCAAAGTCAAATTTTGAATAAAGCTATTAATAAAAAAAAATCCCATATGATGCGGACTTTACTGGTGACACTGTATTTATAATATAATATTTTTTATGTTTTATCGATATATCAAATAACGATATTTAAAAAATAAAATATCGATATATCAATATATCGATAATATATCGATGTATCGATATTTGATATTGGAATTTCAATATCGCCCAGCCCTATTCTCAATGTTATCCTTTCCTTGCAGGAGTTTGGATACATTTTTCTGGGTTTTGTTACAGTGGCGTAACTAACGCCCCCGCAGACCCCGCATTGCGGGGGGGCGCCCTCAAGTTCCTTGATGAAAAAATAAAACAAATGAAAAGCGACGTTATATATAAAAAAAATCAAGAAATAATAAAATAATTGTTTCATTATCACAATATTAAAGTTAAAAACTAACAATAATGAATGAGAAACAATGAAATATGACTAATATGAGTCCCCTATATAAAATAGGGGTAACGTAAATCATAATTAACAATTTTACCCCAATAACAGTATCAAGGTTCGTACAAATATCCGCGCCGGAAACCCCGCGTGGGCGCTGCTACAATCACACACAACATTTGTTGAAAACCCGCCAGGAGACGGATCGGGCCACCTTAAGCACCTTACTAATCTAATCTAGAGAATTAGAGCACCTTACTAATCTAGAGAACTCGCTGCGCACCAAAATTCATATTTTGGCGCGCAGCAATAAGCTGAAATTCGTAGTAGTACATTATTTTTACAACAAAAATTGTTCTCTACAATGTTCTATATCTTTCTCGAGATCTTTCTACAGTGACCGGCAGAAAGTGCGCAGCATATGGGAA
Organism: Polydrusus pterygomalis; assembly: GCA_963969555.1. Classification (NCBI taxonomy): domain Eukaryota; kingdom Metazoa; phylum Arthropoda; class Insecta; order Coleoptera; family Curculionidae; genus Polydrusus; species Polydrusus pterygomalis. The sequence goes on from OZ018378.1 coordinate 113,965,138, forward strand.
AGTTTTTTACCATTAAGTTTAGAAAATTAATTTTATTTTAGATAGGTTCTGCATGTTCTGAAACCAAAATAACACCCATTAAATCCCGTAAAAGTCTTATGGTTGGTATACGAGGTAGGATCAAAAATTTGAAATTCCACTAAGAGTAAAGTACCACCATCTTTCATTTTAGAATATTTTTTTACTAAGAATTATTGTTTTAATTTCAAAGTTATACCCAAATTCCAAATTTCGCTTATTTTGGACAAAAAAATTGATTTAATCGTGTTTTCTCAATAACCCTGTATAAAAAATAAATGGCAACCGAACAGTACGAAAATAAGATTTTCTGCAGACTTTGTTAGAGATAACTGTCGATCATAAGTCCGATTAGTTTGTTTTCGTAATATTATAGCTTTTTAAAATTAAAACATAAAAATATTAAATATTTTTGCTGCACACCGTAGTATTTTATTTTCTGAGGGAACAAGTTAATTTCATCTAACTGATATTTTTTTATTTACATTGACTTAAAACATCTCCTAAATAGTTTTTTTATACATTGAAGTATGCATAGAAAGTTTCCTTATTTTGCGTGACGAATAAAATCCGTTCAAAATATATTTTTAATTTAAATTTTTTTCTTTATAAATCAAAAGAAAACTTTCTATGCATACTTCAATGTATAAAAAACTATTTAGGAGATGCTTTAAGTCAATGTAAATTAAAAAATATCAGTTGAATGAAAAATAAAATACGGTGTGCAGCAAAAATATTTAATATTTTTATGTTTTTATTTTAAAAAGGCATAATATTGCGAAAACAAACTACTCGGACTTATGATCGACGGTAATCTCTAACAAAGTCTGCAGAAAATCTTATTTTCGTACTGTTCGGTTGCCATTTATTTTTTATACTGAGTTATTGAGAAAACACGATTAAATCCATTTTTATTGTCCAAAATAAGCCAAATTTGGGTATAACTTTGAAATTAAAACAATAATTCTTAGTAAAAAAATAATATTCTAAAATGAAAGATGGTGGTACTTTACTCTTAGCGGAATTTCAAATTTTTGATCCTACCTCGTAGACCATAAGACTTCTACCGGACTTAATGGGTGTTATTTTGGTTTGAGAACATGCAGAACCTATCTATAATAAAATTTATTTTCTAAACTTAAAGGTAAAAAACTTTCCCATATGCTGCGCACTTTCTGCCGGTCACTGCATATTAAACAACGCTTACAAATGACAATATTTTTTACTATGGTATGACAGGTGCAAAATAGCAGGGCGCTTTCAAAATTTTGCGGGGGGGCGCACATGTCCTTAGTTACGCCACTGTTTTGTTAATTGCGATCTTGTTAGGATTTGTATATTTTCCAAGTCTGTGCTGGACCATTTTATTATACCAAATGAGAAGGTAAGGATATGTGTTGCAAAGGTGTTAATAGCTTTAAACAAGTTTCTTGAGTTAAGATGGGTTTTAAGGAGTAAGCCATTATTATTATTATTATTATTATTAATATTTTTATTATTATTATTAATATTATTATTATTGTAATTATTACATTTTGTTACGGCTTTACGTAATATACTTATTTATATATTTTTTTTTAATAAAAAAACACTGAGTTAGCCCATGGTTTAAAAATTAAATGCCGATATAATTTCATTTAATTGGTCTCCTCGCTCCTTGTACTTTGGAAAAAAGTGCAAATTTAATAATGACGATTTATTTAGTGCAGCCGTAGTTTTATCGAGCTTCTCTTAGTTAGCTCGTCGTATAACCGGCCTTTCAACTTATAATGCCGTTTGAGCGTGTTTATGTGATACCAATTGTTCAAGGTTTATTGTATCCAATTACATTTACAATAACGTAAGTGTAGGTTAGTTTCTTTAAAGTTAGCGTTAATGTAGTATTAGCAATTGTATTTTTGATAGGTATTTCGTTTTATATGCCCCTCTCCTTTTGGGGTAGAAACCGCCCCTAACTTTTTTTTTTCAAATGTAAAGGTATGTTTTGTGATAGCTTGCTGGAAAGGGAATACTGTTTAGTTTCTAGCAGGAAGCTCTAAATTAGTTAAAAACTCTTATAAAGAAAGACGACAGTTATTGACTTTTTATGACAACTATTTATTCTATCAATATATCCACCAACCTTTAAAAAATATATACGGGCAAACTAAAAATGCTGATTTTCCTCAACAAATACGAGGGAATACGACCAACTATTTACTTTTTCATTTCGGTAATTTAGAAAACCAAAAAAGAACAGGCGATTTTAGCAACAATTGATACTACAATTTGGGTTTTTCCAGTGCAGTGGTCTGTGAACTAGGCCCGGCACGTACCAAAACTCTCGTCATTTTTGGGCAGCCGAATTTGGCTCGTCGACTTTAAAAAATGACTTTGGCTTTCAGACATTTGTTAAGTATGGTTATATGCCTTATTTTTCAAATTTTTGTTCATGTAAGCTTTGCATTTTACTTGCCACAAACATGTATAACTTTGGTAAATGTTAATAAATTCCGTTATAAACTCTTTTGATAAGTAACGTGATTCGGCAGACATTATTTGTTATGATTATTTCTTTAATTTAACCTCAAACCAAGTTGGATGACTTTTTATGATGATGACAAATTAACCTAGCTAATCTATTAGCCCCCCATACACCAGCGGATAACTTAACGAATTAAATATTAGTCCCCAGTACAAGGACCTTTAATTTTAATGACACATATACTAAATATCACGAATAGTCTCGTTTTAAAACAGATGACAGCGGTTATTTGTCATCAATCAGCTGATATTGGGACATAATAATATCCCTAGATTTGTAGCGGACCGTAATGAGCCCAAACACCGAGTTATGAATTGCGTTTTTGTTACATTTAATTACATTTTAAAAATTTTAATTTAATTACTTTTGTGTAAGTACCTACAATTATTATTCATTGGACCAAAAATTTAGATACAGGTTAAAAAATTTTAATTCTTTTTCATTAGGGATCATAATTATTAATGTGTGCCTTGTTCGTTAAGTTGATTTCATCGATAAGTAATAAGTTTTATTTCATCTGAACGCCGTTTTTGTCGAAAAGTTAGTTTGTAAAATTTTTGTTCTTAAAATGTTTGTTCGTTAAGGTTAGGTTTCTAATGTATAATTTTCGCATTTTACATTATCTAGGTATCCTTTTCTGTTTCAAGAAATATAAGTAGAAATTAAGTATTTCCCTGACTTAGGTAGGTAGGAGAGAGTAGGACAAAACCGGGTAGGTTGATAAAACCGGGTATCGCCTAGTTCTACCATATGCCAAAACAGCTTTCCATATTATTAACCTTTAAAAAGCAGCGATTTGATTTTGAAGGAATTATTTTTATTATTGTTATTAGTAAATATTATTATTGTTTGGCAATAGTAAGGTAATAGTAAGTAACATTATGTTACTATAGTAGTTAAAATAGCTAACCATATTAGTATGTAATAGGATAGCGAACAAATATATAATTCTATTTTCTGTGTCTACCTACCTTAGATAAGTGAAATTATTATTTGATATTACTATTATTATTGTTTCTATGACAATAAAATAAAGTTTTTAACATAAAGATAGCCTACATACAAGTTTAGAAATGTAACTGTATCAATAAATTGCATTTTAACAAACAAATTCCATAAAAACCAATTTTGGGTCTACGTACCTTACATAAGTCAAAAACTGTTAAAGTAGGGTTTCCACTGACATAAAAATTTAATCCCTGGCTAAACTAAAGCTTTTAATTTTATGTTAGCCTACATACAAGTTTAGGAATGTAACTGTATTATAACCAACAAATTCTATAAAAACCGTATTTGGGTCTTCGTACCTTACGTTAAGTCAAAAACTGTTAAATTAGGGTTTCCATTGACAGAAAAATTAAATCCCTAGCTATATTGAAGCTTTTATCTTTATGTTAGCCCACATACAAGTTTAGAAATGTAACCGTACCATAGCCAACAAATTCTATAAAAACCATATTTGGGTCTACGTACCTTACGTAAGTCATATATGGGGATTTTCTTGACAGTGAATGTAATAACTTGAATTCAATTAGTTTATGTTGAACTGTAGGTATTTTACCTATAGGTATAATCTGAACAAATAAAACAAAAAAAAAATCTGTTCTAAATATGAGTGACAGAATCCTATTTTAAGTTGTGTTTCAGTTAGTTTAGTATTTTTAAGGTTTGGATATTTATAATATTATAAACTTTTTAAATCTATTTTGACACTTTATCTTTAAACCATATAGAAATTTATGCTTATTACCTATTACCTACCTTAAATTATAATATTTATAAAACATAACTTTGAAAAGAAATTATTACCTACCTATTACTTATTATTTGACAATATTAAAGCGGTAGAACCGATGAGGCTATTGCATAAATTGTTTTAGAAGGTATCACATGTATAATTTTCAAGTCCGGTCCTGTAATTCATGCCAACTTATAAAAATTTAATAGACCAAAATTGACAGAGTGTCACGTGACTTTGCCCCCATCTTGCGAGAGTATTCAAGATTTTTACTATACAAATGTCAAACTGCGTGAGTGCCTTCTTTGGGACGAGTCCGACAAACTTTCTTGTGCGAAAACTTTCGGCGCTGCTGCGTTTTCGAATGCCCGATTCCCAGAAGTGTCGATATGACGTCATTATGACTCCCCGTACATACAAGCTTAATTTTTTAAAAATTGTTTAATAAAATTAATTTAAAAATTGTGGTCAACTTGTCCAACAAAAATCATGCTGCGTATGGAGGGTGCACCACGCCGAAAATGTCAATATGACGTCATTATGTCTCTCCGTACATACAACTTTGCATTTAATATTTTTCACAATCACATATTTTTTTACAATCAGTACTTTATCTTAAATCGAAAAATTTTAAATGAAGAAGTGAATCTGTCGTAGTATTTTGTGCTGTTTAAACCAGAGAACACACAGCCAACGAGAAGCGACAGCTCGGCGTTTTGCGGGTCCTGTTTTGGTACGCGCATGTCGCAAAGATGTTGTGTATCGCTAAAAAAACATGTGCTCGTCTAAATTGTGTTTAGTCCGCGAGCTGACGTTGCGCCTAGCTAATTGTGATATTATTTTGTTTTCGTTCTGTGTTGTAAAAGGTCTGGATATTATTGTGCCTACCCGTATTGTTCAGTCAAAAGCGGCCAAGGATTATAAGTTTATTTAGTTTTCCAAAGGAGTACGAACGGTAATTATTATGATAATCAATTAATTATAATATGGATAATAGATTTAAAATTTTTAATCTTAAAGTTTTTTGGGATGTAGGTACGTACATATTTTTAACAGACTTGATAAATAAAGATGGAGCTTATTACTTTCCTTATGTTTTTATGTTTAATCGCGAATAATTGTTGATATGATAAAATAAAATAATACGATATAAGTTGTAAAGGTATGGTTAAAATAGTTTTTGGGTAGATTTATTTCAAAAGGGGTAGAAATAATGAATATTATGTTGCTTTAAATACAATATTTTGTTATAGTGCAAAATTGTGGATAGGCGCCTGCAGTAGGCCAGATTTATTGCCAAAGATTATAAATGCACACAAAAAGTTTTCTAACCTTTTGCCAACATGTGAAGAAATGCCTGAAGAAATTATTCCTTCATTAGGAGAGCCTCCCAAAAAAATTATTATATTGTCAGGTTTGTATGCTTTATACAGTGACCGGCAGAAAGTTCGCACCAAGGGGTTTTTTTTTATTTAAAAACTTACCAAATTTTTTTGGCGGTTGAAAAGTTCTGCATGTCCTTAAGCAAAAAAGAGCATAGACAAAACTAGTAAATATTGCGCCGTATACGAGGAAGAGGTGAAAACGTTAAATTCACTCAAGAATAAATTGCCCTTATTTTTCACTGTGGAATTTTTTTTTATTAGGAAATGTTGTTTGCACTTAAAACTTATCCAAATATACCAAATTTTAGCTCGGTAGCACAAATATAAATATTTTTCATGGCTACTAGATTTAAATGACAACGAATTTTATTGTAAGGGTTTAAACACCAGAAAAGTTGAATTATTTTTGACGTTATTTTATTAAACGTCCAGTTCTCGCGTATTTAAACAAATTTAAGTAAGTTATGTGTCTAATTGCCCAAGAGGTGTTAAAAAATTGAATTTATAGGTTGCATAGCTTCTATCGATTCGTTATACGAGGCGGCGTAAAAAAAAGTAAAAACACTTTTTTTGTGGTACCGAGCTGAAATTTGGTATTTATGGATAACTTTTAAGTGCAAACAACATTTCCTTATAACAAAATTTTCTACAGTAAAAAATAAGGGCACTTTATTCTTGAGTGAATTTAACGTTTTCACCTCTCCCTCGTATACAGCGCAATATTTACTAGTTTTGCCTATGCTCTTTTTTGTTTAGGGACATGCAGAACTTAAAAAGTTATACGAAAGCTACGAATTTTATTAAATATATAAGTTCTTTTAAATAGGCAAATGTAAAACAATATGTAAATATTATTCCTCTAGTAATTTCAGAATTAACATGTATTTCTGAATAAAATTTAACAGCTTTTTACTTATTCAGGGTGAATTAACTTTTTTTTAATCCCCGAAGGACCATATTTTTTTTTATCCATGGGTAAGTAACTATGACACTAAAGCAATTGTCAAAAACGTCACTGTAGTTTTTAAAGCGCAAAAAATTATGTAACAAATTACTGACGTTTTAATAAAATGATATTTATCTCACGCCACCCCATATCTACGTATATTGTTATTCCAAAGTCAGTGTGATGACATTCCATACGGCGGTAAACAGTCTCAAAGAGACCGACGTTTACCGCCGTATGGAATGATTGGAATGTCATCACACTGACATTGGATAAATTATACCTAGTCACGATATATTTTGACGTACCTTATAGTGTTCTATAATTTATGGTATAACATGTTTATAATATATAAGTACATATTTTTGCCCGTCACAAATCGAAGGAAACTCAAACAAATCTGTAAAAGCGTTAGAAATTTAAAAGTTTTTTAATATAATAATTTTTTTCATTTTCTACTTTAATAATATTCTTAATTACCAATTAACATTAAGTTTTTATGTTTGAAAAATAAATCAAGTTATAACATTTGCACCTGTACTAAAAAGTAATGTCGTTTAGTGTAGAAAATAAGCAAGTTTTCTCGGAGTATTAAGTTGTGGATCGACCGTTATCGTTGTGTGAAGGTCACTGAAAAACGACCAGTCGATATCAAAGGTACCGACAGGTATTGTCGCTTCTGCTTGCTGTTAATATTCTGTGGTTTAAACCGTTACTTTATATTAGGAGGTTGTGTTGCTATACTAAAATGGGTTATTTAACTGAATTACAAAAAAATCGAAATTTAAAGGATGATTGGCTTTGGCGACAGATCGAGTACTTATGCAGTATCTAGTTTATTTTACGAAACACATCTCAATCTACCACCAATCTTTCAAGGCATCATCAGCAAAATTGAAAGACGTTATCGTGATGTAGGCCACGTCAGGGACATACAAAGAATTTAGGCAGCCTGGAGTAATGGATGAAGACTGGACGCTATTAAACATTTTAAGAAAATCCTATTACTCCAGTTGAGCAACCTGCAAGAGAAAATAACGTAAGCCATTCAAGTTAGTGAAATCATGTCAAATGCGTCCTTATAAAATGTTAATAGCACAAGAGTTACTGGAAAATGATTCGGACCGCCATCATGAGTTTTGTAAAGTGATGAAAAATGTATTTGATCAGCATTCAGTAGATTTGGACTGAATCGTTTTTACAGATGAATGTGCTTTTGTACTAAATGGTGGAGTCAATAAAGAGAACTGTCGATATTGGACAGACAGAAAATCCTCACTAGATGCGAAAAATGCATACCCAGGTTCCGCAAAAGCTTAATGTTTGGGCAGGCATAACTGGCTACCGCGTCATTGAGCCAATATTCCTTGAAGGTAACTTAAACGCATTTGCAAGGATACTTATTCCAGCTTTGACTGCTTTATTTCCTCATCATGCAGAAGCAGATCTTCACGAACAAACCCTTCTCAAAATCGGATACAGTTTGAGTTTGCTATACAGGATGATTATCAGAAAAATAAGTTCAATTGTTTTTACTTTAATTTCAGTATTAATGTAGGTACGTGCCTGATTGGTTATGATTTTTCATTATCTTTTTGTTTGTTATGGACAAGATCTGATAAAATTTATTACCTACCAAAAATAGATAGCAATACTCACCTAGGTGCATCTGAAATAAGTATCCTAGATCTTAATTTACCAATTTTTAAGTGTAATAGAAAAAGATTATAAGTTTATACGTTTATTTCAATAAATACATGAACAAAAACAATAAAATTGTTCAGGCTAACCATATTGTGAACATAGCTTAATACTTAAGATAAAAAGTCAAATTTCTCTTAGAGCAAGCCGCATCGTGGCACCCTGTTGAAGTCTGGTCTGTTTTACGTAAAGATGTTGGTGACAGAGACAGGACTGGGCTAAGTCCTTTTACCATTGTACTTGCAATATTTTAAACTTCTACGGAGGTTTCAATGGTTAATAGCATACACTGAAAGAAAACTCTATTAGCCGTAGCTATAAATCCATTAACAGTAGCAAAAAATCTGCATTAATTAGGCGCCGAATTGACCTGCTACAGTTGTATTTAACATTATACAAAAAGTAGTAAAAAAAAATTATATGAGTTATAACTTATTACAGGGTGTAAGCTGTTAAAAGTTATTATTTTTGAAGCATTAACACCTTTATTCACATAAGAAATTTAAATTTACTCCATCAACATATTTATATCTTATAATCTCCCAGTTGTGTTTTCACCGCGTCATTGTTGTAATATACCGTGCGAGCAAAAATTTTTTGCATCAAAGAGGGCCTTGCATCTAAGGACGTAATGCTTAGCCATAGAGCTTAATACCTATTAGATGTCAGTAACTACCTGAATTAACAATCAATCAGTTATTCCGCCATCTTTGACAGTCGTTACAAGTAATTTGATTCATCACTAATTTTTCCAATTTCTTGAACAATTCACACAATGCGCTTTACGAAACAGCACAAAACAATCATTATTATTATAATTATTATCGCAGGAATTACTCTCAATGGTTTACCCAAAATTTATTGGAAAGAAATGATTTATTAGACCTGAAATTTTTTTTCGGATGAAGCCTGGTTCCACCTCTCCGGTTATGTGAATTCTTATAATACACGCATGTGGAGTAGTGAAAATCCCCATTTTTTTGTAGAGTCCACATTGCACCCTCAAAAAATTGGTGTCTGGTTAGCTGTTTCCCGAAGAAGAATTATTGTTGGTCCTATTTTTTTCTATGACACAGTTACAACACAGCGGTATACAGACAATATTTTGAATCGATTTGTGGAGCAATTGCTTGACGACGAACTATGCTTTGGATATTTTCAACAGGACGGTGCAACCGCCCATACAGCCGCCGAAACTATTAACTACTACTTACGCAATTTTTTCGACTACAGATTGATCAGTTTTTGATCAGACATTGAATGTCCACATTGTCCACCTAGATCACCTTGTTTAACGGTTATGGATTACTTCGTTTTTCCTCATTTAAAGAACACTTTTTTAAAACACCAGTTGCAAATTTAGAACAATAAATTACAAGAAAGGATTATCCAAGAATGTGGTAACATTTCTCCAGATATGCTGGTCAACACTTTCTAAAATATAAAGAGACGTGTGAATTTATGCTTGGAGCATGTCGGATGGCGGTGGCCAATTTCAGCAATTTATGTAATTATTTTTATTTTTCTTTCTGTATATTCTTACTTTGTTAATTTTGTATGTATGTTATGTGTGTATTTGTGTAAAACAAAAATAAATTTGTATTCGTCTACTTATTTTATTATTCATTAGTTTGGCATATCATGTCATAATATGAATTTGACAAAATTTTATCATTATGATCTAAACCAAGCCCTACGTTTTTTTAATCCAAGCCACAGAATATATAGCTACGCAACAGAACGCTATTGAGAATAGGAAGACAGGCGACAAACGAAAACGGCCGCGAATGGTTACTCGAAAGGTTCGAGGTGGCGCTGCGAGTAACAGTAAAAGCATTTATCGTATTTCGCCGATTTCGCGCTGTTCTGAGAAAGAATTTATTTGGTGATGTTGCCGTTCAGATACACTCTTGCAATTCGATTTACACTTACTTGGATTTTCGCAAGTTTATTTATTATTTTATATCATAATGCGGTTTATTGAATGACAGACCTATCAAAATAAAAATAAAAATGTACTTACATATAATATAACAGAAAGGGTCACATAATATAATAATAATAATAATAATAATAATAATAATAATAATAAAGGTCGCAAATTTTTTTTTTACATTATGAGATGTCGATGTTTTGGGGGTCCCTAGATGACGGAGAATGATAAAATTTTGTATATGGATTAAGAATTAACACTGCTTCAAACCTGTTATAAGTAATTTGATTGTGCTATACCAGCGCGTTATATGGGTATTCTGTGATCAGAGTCTAGTAGATTCAGGGTAAACAACTAAAAATGTATATCGACTATCGAGCGACAAATAAAGTGCTTGGCAAAGGTGGGTATTTGGCTATTTTTTAAATTGGAATAACTTTTTTATTTTATTTTTGTTATTTTAATGGACTAAAAACCGATCAAACTTTTGTTTTTTACACTTTTCGTTTTAACTATCTTTAAAAAATAATCGACATCGATTATTAGCGACCCTGTTGAAATATAAAAGTAACGCTGACTAAGAGCTTATTCTGTTTATGGTTTATCTGAATGTCGAACCGATTTGTTTATGTTTCGACGATGGCGGTTCCATTTTCCATTTTCATGGCGTAATTCGAGACGTAATATTTGTCAAGGGTTCTTTCTGTTTGTTTTAAGAAAGAACAGTAAGTTAGAGTTCAATTATTGTCTATCACAATAATTCACAAGCCCGGTCTTTGTAACCATTCGTTTTTGTTCGTAATAAAGTATTTTACATTTTACCTGAGTTTCATAATTATTTCTCTTAGTACCACCACTTAATCTCAACAGACCCTGTATATAGTGTAAAAAGTTATGTTAACCAACATAAAATATTTTGTAGAAGTTCTTTTTTAATTACGAAAAACAGTGGTTTATTTGAAAGATTTTAATGACGAGTTTCCTAATTTATGAATTTAGTTATTTAAAATCACAGCATTTTATTTTGTCCCTGTAAAAATAAATAATTTTTTTATATTTTGGCTAGTGTCCGACCGAAACAAGATTTTCAGCCCAAACCGAAACCGAACCTTCAGCCTTGGTCTCAGTTTCGACTGAAACCGAAACTTTTATACATGTTAAAAATTTTATTGTATACTAAAATCTAATTTATTTTATATAGGACGAGATCGGTCTTGGGAATGGATTGAACTCTTCCCACCTAAAAAAAAAGGTCAACAGCGAAAAAACATTATTTATATAGACAACACTGCCTACGAACTCACCCTAATTTAGGCGAACGGTTCGCGACAATTCACGAACACTGAGTTTCGGCGCGGCCGAAGGTTCGGCCGATTTGTGGCCGAAACCGAAGCTGTCACCGAAACTAGATTTTTTGGCCGAAATTAGCCGAAACCGAACCTTCGGTTGGTCTCTAATTTTGGCATTGCTTCATAATGAGAGTTTAAAACCTTGCCGCTATAATAATGTCGGAGAGACTTCAAACGTTTTGCCGGAATGCCGCTTCCTATCGGCGTTTTTTCCGGCGGCTAAAGTGGTAGATCAGAGAGGTTTACCTTTTACCCTCTTTTAGACAAACCAAGGTTCGCCCCCGCTACAACAAAAACATACATTTTATGCGAAAGCCACCTCTATAAATTAAAATCAACCAAATCAATTAAGGCTCCTTGATCTTACAGACTGCGAAATTACCTACTACCAAAAATTATTAAGTTGTTATTATATACGGGGTGTCTGCTAATTAATGGTACATAGAAAAACCACAGACTCCTTATGTAAAAATATTAGGATTTATTCATACATACATATATCCGAAAGTTGATTTTAACTGAGGTAGGTTAAAGAAAACTTTATTTTCGTTTTTCTCCAATAACTTTAAGAAAAACTGACGTTTTTTCAAAAATTTTGCATTAAGGGTTTTTTTAGGTCGAGAAATTAATTTTTTTATGAAATTTTAATGTACAATGTAGGGGGCGCTCTCTGGGGTATTTTTCGCACATTTATTAGGTCATAACTTTTTTGTGTCTCAGTGTATTTAAGTTTTTAATGAAGATAATAAAAACATTATATTTTACTTGCCTGAGCTAGTACACTGAATAATTTAAATGCAAATATCTCTGAAACGGTAACTCTGTAAAGTATTATTTTCGTTAAAAACTTAAATACACTGAGGCACAAAAAGTTATGACCTAATAAATGCGCGAAAAATACCGCAAACAGCGCCACCTACTTTGTACATTAAAATTTCACACTCAAATAAACTTCTCGTTTTAAAAAAAACTTAATTGCAAAATTTTGTGAAAAAACGTTTTTCTCAAAGCTATTGGACACAATCAAAAATTAAGTTTTACCTTGTAACCCTGTATCTCAGTCAATATCAACTTTCGGATGTAGATAATTAAGTTTGATTAAATGATAATATTTTTACGTAATGAGTCTGTGGTTTTTCGGTATACCATTAATTAGCGGACACCCTGTATATCTATAATATAGATAAATACCCAGAAATAAAATATCACCAGCACTTTTTATGCGTTCGGATTCGCAATTCAAGTAAAGCGGTAACTAAGACTTAAAAACTAAGATTTAAAAAATCTTAATTTTAAACCTGCAATCTCTAAAATAAAATGTTATTTTTTAAGGGCAAAGAGACATTATACCTAGATAATATTTTTAAAATAGTCAGTTAAACTGTAAATAACTACCTTTCAATCTTTCAAAATACCCATAACATGTATTTATTTTAAACTTGGAGGAATATTCAATTTAAGGCTTTCCTAATGTCATTATTAAAATACCACAAATTTAAAGGAGATCCGTAATGAGAAATATTTTGGCTCTTGAAATTAGGTGGCCTTATACTGTTACATTAATGTCCGACATTTTTTCACTAACGTGGCAACTTTAAGGATTGTAATTATAAGAGATTGGATCTATTTACTGAACATGGAAATAATTCAGTCAGTTTTATAGGTACCTATATAAAATATTAAAATTCTCACAAATGCAACGTTCAATCGTTATCGGTGAAAAGTCTAAAATTTATATAATAGTTTGACACACACAAACTTTCAGTTTTATGCAGTTCCAGTAGGTTTTTTATTTTATATTTACTTTCAATGAACATTAATTTTCCAAAATAATGAACTTGCTTGTTCTAGAACGCAACTTTAAATTGTAGTTTAATTATTTTACTGATTATACAACTCAATGTACCAGGTGGTGAAATAAGCGAGGAAGTAGGCTTTATCTCGGAAACCATTATTCGCACAACTTTCGGAAATATTTTTTATAAGTAAAGTGGTCAAGAGAAATTGCTGGAAATTACTTTTAAGTTCCTCATTTCGCCGCAAGGGGGCACAATTAAAAATTGTTTTTTTAAATTCTAAATTTCTCCGAAAATTCCCATATTACGGTATAACTCTGATTACATCTTTGGAAAGCTTAGACAATTCTGCATCATTTTGGTTTAAGGCTCATTGGCGTATCGACCTTGATAAGAGTGGGAGAAGCTATTGAAAGTGTAAACATTTAAATCGCTGTAACTTCTAAACGACTTATCCGATTTTGCTAGATTTAAGCTTGTTTGGAAGGGGAAAACAAGTATCTTCAATTCAATATATTTTTTAACTTCGTTAATTTAAAAAATATAAAAATTGCAAAGTAAGCAAATAAGCGAAATCAATATTGCACGCACAGGAGCAAAGAATCTTAGAGCAATTTTGTTTTCTAGATAATTATTGGAGAATTAGCAAGAAGCCATTTCATTCATCCAGTTTTAAATCTTACTTGACGAATTATACTTTTAAGATTTTGTGGAATAATGTTAAATAACCTGGATCCCACATATAAAAAAAAACTTCTTTGTCCCAACGACGTGGACATTTTAGGCAATTTTTTATTATCAAGGTGAAACCTAGTTTGATAGCTTGGTGTATGTGGCAAGTCAAAATAATTAGTTCTAATTAAATATGGTAGGGAATTTTTGTAATAAATATTTCTAACGTCTAAAAAATTTGTAAATTCGAACAGCTGATCAGTGGGGAATCTCATAGTTAGACCATAAATAGTTTTAATATTTCTTTTTTGCGCAACTTCCAAAGGTTTAAGGATATTTTCGTAAGCTCCTCCCGATGCAGTTATTCCGTAGCTTAACAGAGACTGAACTAAAGCAAAATATACTGTTCGCATACAACTTATGTCAGATATTTTTTTGATATGTTTGAACAGATAAAATAAGAACCGAAGTTTCTTAGTAAGTTGCTATATATGATTGTTCCATTTTAAATGATTATCAAATAATATTCCTAAATAATTAACAGAGTCAGATTTTTCTAAGTTCCAAATCTTTTCTTTTCTAAATGGTAAGTCGACATTTATTTGCTCATTTTACGGAAGGCCTGAGATATTACTTGCAAAGGGTAAATACTTGGTTTTACTTAAATTGATGGTTAACAAATTATCATCCAACCACCGCACAATTTTTTGTAAATTACAATTCATTTTTTGTTCGACTCCTTTCCATGTGTTACTTTCAACAAACAAAACTGTGTTATCCGCAAAAGATATTACTTCACCAGTATAATTCTGAACTAACAAATTATTTCTATAAATGTTGAACAGTATTGGACCCAATACTGTCCCTTTTGCGGTACACCATACTTAATTTCCTGTAAACTACTAAATTCTTGTTTTACTTCACCTTTTGTCTACGATTTAAAAGATAGCTGCTTAGTAGGGAAAGTGCCGGATCGCGAATTCGAAAATCATATTATAAGCAAAAAGTAAATGTAGAAACTGCATAATTTTATCCTGTACACAATTTAGGCACTAACAAATCGATGTTTATGTAATTCAATTTGGTAGGAAATTCTGCAAAAAATTTGCTTGCTTTTACAAACTTAAAATTGTCAGTAAGTTTGACGTTAAAAGAATAAAAATTAGCATAATAATCCTAAAGTACACCTACCTATATACTTATATTTCAACAAAACTGACAAAAGTTATATGTAAGTATATACATTTAACGTAGAAATAAAAAAGTTGACTTTACTTACCTATCGTTGATGATCTAAATAATTCCATTGGAACATCCCCATCCTTTAACTGGCCCTGTACCTACTTACATTTTCGATATATTTTTAAAAACAAACATTTTGGAAGTACTATATTATAATATATTTGTTTTGTTTCACTTATAATTGGTAAACTTAGTGAACCAAGAAATTCGTTTTCATCACAACCAACCCCTCCAAAGACTTATTAAAAAATTAATCTTAATAGTTATTATTGAAGTAGGTACCCATTAATAATAGACAAACACATATGTCGCCTACACCGCATTGCCTGCGGTACACCTACTTTATATAATAAGAACATTTTTTGTGGTAAAAACCCCCCCTAGGTATTTAATACACTCTTTAAAATCAGCCCTTTAAATTTTATAATTCTACATTTTCTATAAGATGTACTTTGATTTATTAAAATACTTTTCCTCACATTTAAATACACAACGGTACGTTTGGCAACGTGGGACTTGCACGCACGACATCTCTTAGGAAATCTCATAGACAATTTACCTTTAGATACCTACAGCTTATCTCCTGCGCAAACAAAAGTTACGTTTTATGGGTGAAAAAATACGTCCGAGCGCATGACTCGTCGGTCAGCTGTCTTCATTCGGGGAACCTTCGTGCATGCGCACAAACCTCGTGTTATCGGCCGTCCTACTTTATCGACGCGCTCAAGAATACTCTCCAGAACCGGCTCGGCCGCCATTTTTGTTGTTGTTTTAAAGTTTTTCTTCTCTGCAGATTCCTTGTAGTTTTCTAAAGTTTTCAGCTATCGGATCGGCTATCGTGGATTGTGGGACTGGTGTTTAATATTTATGGATTTCTGGTTTTTGTGTAGTTTAGTTAGTGAATTGTGTTTGTGCTTTTAGTGACTCGGATTGTAATATAAACAATGACTAGTACTAGTTGCAGCCGTTGTATAATTGTATTATGCCCAAATAGGGGTAAAATAAACCCTCTATGGTGGCATATGAGCAAGAATTTAAATTTTAAAGCCCGGACCTGTCTATTTTCCCATTCGTCAAACGATAATGTTGCAGTGCGCATGTCTAATAGTTCCCAGTTTTGTTTACATGCGCGAGGCCATAAAACTGCCACATTCGTGATTATTGTTTGTTTATCTAAAGGTAAATTGTCTATGGGAAATCTTCCCATAGAAACCGCCTGAATCTTGTAGGGAAGCCCGCTGCCGGCAGCCGGCTTCTTTTTTCGGGGGCGATTTGTTGCCACGTCTCCATCGTTCTGTTGCGTAGCTATATATTCTATGTCCAAGCCCTCTTTGATGCAAATAATTTTTGCTCGCGCGGTACCATAGAACGTTTTCGCGTTAATTAAAATGTTTGCAATTAAAATGTTTTATTGATAAATGCTTTTACCGGGATGGTGTTGCCAAAATAGTTTTCGTTTTACTAAAGAAAATAGTACCTAAATATCAAAATTTTATTTCTTTAATAATTTTAAGAAAAACCAAGAAAATATTACGAAACAAGTATTGTGAGACTTGTCATTTTAAAACTAAAACTGTCACTTTAAGTTTTAAATTTACACTTCTTTAGTGAATATGGCTGTACAAGTTTATCTAATTGCATTATAATTTATATCTTATCTTATTTCGCAGTAACAAAAAAGATATATTAATATTTATATAAACTGTTAATTTTTTAATTGTGAGTATCAAATATTGTTACAACCAACCCCGTTAGTTGTTACATCTTTGGAGTCGGTTGATATTGATATAAATCATAGTTTTCACAAAGAACAAATGGACATGCATGTACAAATTTTTTACGAGCCCACCCTGGCAGTTATGGTTTTTTTTATCCATTTTCCTTTCGGTTTAAATTTGGATAAATTCAGTGAAAACTAAACAAAATGTATCATTATTAACAGACTCATCATCTAGTGCTCTTTTTTTTGTATAATATTTTTTTCAAACCATTTTGTTTTTTCGTTATTTTTTGGCACTTTGCTTGCATTCTTCAGCTTGTACAATTCATGTTTTGTTTAAAGTTTATTTTATGTATGTTTTACGATTGTTACAGTATAACAGTCAGCCCCGTGGATACTGAAACAACCTACCCCGATCGTTGTGTTTTAAATAAAATGCTTTACACCAATCAAGTTTTTTTCAGCTTGATTATAATAATATTTAATTTATTCAAAAAATTCGGTTGAGCAATACTTTCTGGATATTATGTAATCGTTTCAAGTTGGTTTTTTTTTCACAATAAAGTTGTACTCTACAATAATTAGTCTTTACATTAAATACAATAAGTACTCAGTAAAAGTCCATCAACGAAAAAATACAACTTAAGTTTTAATAAATGAACGTTATAAACGAGACAAATAATTTAATTTGTCACACCGTGTATTGTAGGGACGTGCAATTCGTAATTTACAATAATTATTAGTAAATTTGTTTGTCGAATTTAATTACCTTATTTTAAAATTCTAGCATTATAATCAAGTTTTGATTAATAAATAGAAATGAACTAAATAAGTTCTGCTAAATATGCCCATAAACTACTTATTTGTGGTGCCTATTGTTCAGTGTTTCATTTTTTATATTTCTCTTGCTGCTACGTAAGTACTTGTCTTTAGAGCAAATGTCTTAGTACAAGCCTAAGTACGTATAGTACCAAGCTATACTATACTTAAAATTGGTAAATAAAGGATATAAGTACCTACAGTGGCGCAACTACGGGGGGGGGCTAGGGGGGCTAAAGCCCCCCCTTTGAAGTTCCTTCAAAACTTATTTGCGCAATACAATGAAAATAGACTAAATGGTCTAGCCCATTTAAACATACATCAAGAAATACCAGTATCGGTTGATGAAGTGATAAAAGAACTTCAAAATCTGGGACCTCGTAGACTTCAGTTCAATTTGTAAAAGTTTCAATAAATACGTTATGTTTACACTTAGTTTAAAATAAAAGTTTGTAGTATTTGGCTAGTCTTTTTTTATTGTAGCGTGTTTTATTTAACAGCCGTGGAAAAAAATATTTTCTACGAAATAGTAAAGAAGATTTAAAATAATTATTTAAAGTAGGTATGTGTTTAACGATGTTTTAATATTCTACTTATCCTAGAAAGTGTAAAAAAAAATTTTTAAGCACGTTAAAAATTTTAAAAAATCGTGAGGCTAATTATTATTTCTACAATTTTTTATGCTATCAAAAAATTAAAGGTAGCCTTTTTAGATTTTCTTTAATAGACCAAAAAAGGGCGTGGCAGCCAAAAAAAATTTGCCTGCGGCGCTTTTTTTAAGAAAGAAATAAAGAAAGAATGATCCTCTCTGGTAGCCCCCCCTAGAACGAAATCCTGGTTGCGCCGCTGAGTACCTAGATACTAAAATAAAAAATAGATTAAAAAAGTATGTCTATTTCTTATTATGGAGCTAATCTTTATTTTTTATTTTCCATATCACCGAGTTTAAACAAAATATTGACCTGGTATTTTCACAGATATTCTTCTTTTTGCTTAAGTTAAAAAAAAAATCGATGCATTAAGTTAAAAAAAAAATGCATTCTTGGAAGCAACAACGTGTCTAAATTAAGACTTACATATTATGTGATTGTCCGCTTTCCAAAAGCTCCAACATGGGCTTTCATATATAAAAATATGTATTTTATTAATAGTTTGTTATTTATTGTACAAGACGATAAAATTGTACTTTATCCTTGAGGGTATTTTTTAGCGTCGAGACGTCAGTGGAGACGCAAATTACGCTCGAGAAGATAATGCGATTTTATCGTCGTGTGCAATACAACATTTTTTATTTAGCAATACTTCAAATTTAGGTGAAAAATAAAATGTCAAAGAAAATTGTAATTTTTGACACAAAAATCGCAACTGTGTTGCTCCGTTACTAGGGATATGAAATACTCTGTCAACAAATGTCAAACAAATTTTACTTTCTGGTTTTTGTGGAGTGTTTCAGTATTTTTGCGTTTTGTGTACGAAGTGAATCGAAATGTACGGAAAATAATTAACACAAGAAGAAGAAAGATAGATGTTTCTAATAATGTTAATTGTAAAATTACACTTGTTGTTAATCCTTCGAATTAATGTGTTTGAATTTGTAAATTTAATTAAATAAAAAAAGTTAAAACATTATATCTACCATTGCTGTTAAAGTGTTACTTTATTTACCCTTGCGGTTAAAGTGATACTTTATCTACTCAAAATAGTTGCTATAACAACATTTTAACATCAGCTATTATGTCGCCAACTTTAACAGTTTATTTCCCAGGGACCCCCAAATTTTACCGTATATGCTTCTCTACTATTATTGAGTTATTCAGATTATTTTTTTTTACAGATATACCTTATCTGTGGTAAACCAAGATGTTCCAGCACTATTTCCATATGTCAGTGATACAGGGGCGTGGTCGTTGGAAAGATGTATATTTTCCTTTATGATGGGATTTGGAGCGTTGTTAAGTAAGACTTTACTAGTCCAAGTATTCCTTTTGCAAAAAAGCTGTGGTGCCGATTACCTGACAATTTCATGGTTTCACGATTAATTCATTAAGTACGCTTTTAAATATATTCTACTCGCGCTAATTTGTTATACGGTTTACTCAAAAACCACTAAAGATATGAAATGTATTTAATAATTTATACAGGGTGACAATTTAAAAACTTGAAATGGCCATATCTTAGAAACGAAAAACTGAAGAAAAAAACGCAAAAAATAGTTTCTATAAAACGAAGGGGGAACAAAAACAAGCGTATTATCCCACCCTTATCTGCAACCCCTTGGACAGGGTGAGATACTACCCTAAAATCTTAAATAGAAAGGGGGGTCGAGTGATACATCAATTTGAAGCTCTTAAAAAATGCTTTCCAATGGTACCATAGAAAGCTACATTTCAGGAAATTCTTCTCTGTTTATTTAGAAAAACAATAAATGAAAACACAATTTTGAAATTTTTTATTATTATTTAATTAAATGTTCAATATGATTTCCGTTGTTTTAAAGACAGAAGCCTACTTTCAAATTCTTCAAGTACATTTGCAAATGTTTCTCTGGATATAGCACAGCATTCCTGAACTATTCTATGCTGAAGTTGCTCTAGTGACTCAGGTTGCGTTTTAAAAACCACAGATTTTCGGTGACCCCACAAAAAGAAGTCAAGAGGTGTTAGATCCGGGGATCTAGGTGGCCATTCAACAGGACCTCTTCTTCCAATCCACTGGTTGGGATAATTATCATCCAACCACTGCCTAACGGGAACTACATAATGCGGAGGTGCTCCATCCTGTTGGAAATGTAGTAAGCGTTCTTCTAAAGATAAATTTCCGAGTATGTCCCTCTGATTTTCTAATTCTTGCACTATTAGTGGTTCGATAGACCTCTGTAACATTTCAGCATACCTGTCGCCATTTAAATTTTCTTGTATAAATATTGGGCCGATAATACCATCTCCCATATACCAGCCGAAACATTAATTTTCTGGGGGTACTGGGTATTTCCCTTCTCTAAATACGTGGGGGTTTTCGTCATTCCAGTAACGACAGTTTTGGTTATTAACACGCCCATTTAAATAAAAGGTACACTCATCACTGAACCAAATATTTTTAACTAGTCGAGGTTCTGCCGTAATTCTATCTGTCATTATTTCACAAAACTGAATTCTTCTGTCCGGGTCGTCGTCACCAAGTGCAGTATGTGCAGTTTATAGGGATAAAACTTATGAAATTTAAGTACCTTTCTTATTGATTCACGAGATAATCCAGTTGCTACAGCTGCTTGATGAGTTGATAAAGTTGAATTAATTGCAAACTGCCCCAGAATTTCAATTTGCGCTGCTTCGTCGGCTAGTCTCGGTTGATTTCTCTTTTAATTCGCCACAGAACCAGTTTCTTCAAATTTGGCTACTAGTTGGCGAAAATACTCCGGGCTTACATTTTGACCTGGATACCTTTCGTTAAAACGTTGAGCTGTTCTTAAGAAACATTGATCCTGGAAACCATAAATGAAAATAATTTCTACACGTTCAGCTGTGCTGTACACCATTGTTAAAGATAAGAAGTGCTGCTTTTCGTTTAAACTGAACCGAAAGTCAACTGTTCTTAAAATAATTATACTAGTACAAGTTACTTTTAAAGTAAATTCTGTGATAATAAAATGCGACTATTTATAAACAATTTTTTTTTCGACAAAAAAAAACATAGCAAATAAACCAAAACAAAATACCTACGCTTAAAATGTTTAGAATTCTTAAGAGATATCTCTTAAGATGCCAGGATATTGGTAGCAATCATTTTGAACATTTAATTAAATAATAATAAAAAATTTCAAAATTGTGTTTTCATTTATTGTTTCCTTATTAAACAGAGAAGAATTTCCTGAAATGTAGCTTTCTATGTTACCATTGGAAAGCATTTTTCAAGAGCTTCAAAATGATGTATCATTCGACCCCCTTCCTATTTAAGATTTTAGGGGTGTATCTCACCCTGTCCAAGGGGTTGCAGATAAGGATGGGGTAATACGCTTGTTTTGGTTCCCCCTTCGTTTTATAGAAACTGTTTTTTGCGTTTTTTTCTTCAGTTTCTCGTTTCTAAGATATGGCCATTTCAAGTTTTTAAATTGTCACCCTGTATATTGCAAAATACTAAAGTAATCTTTGTACTTCCATTTGACTTTCGTACGAACAATCGCCAAGAATTCAGTGCATAGCGTGCCGGCCATGGAAGTGAAGGAAGTATCGTTTCCCCTGCTTTTCATGATCCGAAAAAGTTTTATTGGAATATGTTTTTTTTTCATCTAATTATCTGCCCTGTTTAATTACAGAATCAAATCATTGCTTGGTGGGTCGAATAGCGCCGTGCCGCGCTGTACGCTACTGCTAATTTATCTAAGAATATGCTTTAAATGACGGCACAAACTATTTTATAGATATCAATATAAGTAATTAATTCAATTAAATACCATTCTGCATTTAAAAACTCAATATATTTGTAATAAGATGTTTTAATCGATAATCTCAAGCAGCAATATTACGACGGGTCGACGCGACGTTGGCCTATGCGACCCGACGTCGCGTCGGCAGTCAACGTAGTTACAGCCTTGTTACGGCTCGTAGTTGCACCAATATAGTCAATAATTTTTGATTCGTTTCAACGTCGACAACCGACCACCATTATTCTGAAGAAGTAAAAATGACAGAGAATATCAATAAACCAAATCAAAGCCAAATATTTTCTGTTAACATTTATTAATTTTCCAAAAACTTGCGTATGTGTAAAATAAAATTTTCAAACACAATTTTTTGATCCAGAAATTAAAAAAGGTTTCGGTACTTGTCATTGAGTCTAATGATTAAAAATTAAGCAATTACTTGAAGTAATTACTTTATAGTAAAAGCAATTGCTTGACTAGCAAAGCTATAAGTAAAAGCGATTGCTAGATCTGGATATGAATAAAATATTGAAACAATATTGCTGTTTTTCTTACACCTCTGTAGCAAAAAATTCTTATTTAACACAAGTTTAGACGTGTCTTATCCACTTGTTCAGATTATAGATTTCATGTTTAGTTTGGTGCCTAATTTGCAAAAGAGTTGACGTAAATACAACTACGTTGGTCTATTTATTGAGTACAATAATAATCTGTTACGTTTTTGTGGAAAATAGGAAACTTATATTTGTGATATAGCAGATTTCAGTGAAAATGAGGAAAGTAATAGTAGTGATGAAGAAATTAAAGACAAGCAATTGATATTCGTTCACAAATTAAAGGAACATAAAATCCGGTATATCTCTGACCACAACCGTTTAGCTTCCACAACTGCTTCAGCACTTGTAGGAAATTTAATAAAAATATTGGCCTTCTCCAAAACTGCATCCGTTCTAGAAATGCATGTCTTACAGGCAGTAGTTTGGTGAACACCGAGTTCTTCACCTACAGAATTTTGAAAGCCCGGATCCGACAATTGCCGCAGAAATACTTTTATCTTATTTAAAGGCGACAGTGCACCCCCTCGCCTTTCACCAGTATCAGTCAAAAAATAATTTGCCAACCACTCAACATTTTCGCAGTCAAACCCAGATAACTTTCTGAAATCATCATATCTGCAATTTTTACGTACACTGTAGATTCTTCTTTTACGGACGTTCATATATTGAGCCATAATTGAAGACACAAATTAAGAGCAACGCACGTATATGCCGCGGAGAACTAAAGTTGACCGCTACCAAGCAAATGATGCAGGGGTCAACCTACCTTAAAAAGTTGAAAGCAATTGCTACACTAGAAAAACCAATTCCTTTATTTATTCTTCACATTTTAAGCAAACGATAGCGATTGCTTCTATTTTTCAAGAAAAAGCATTGACTAGAAGCAATTCCTGCACTTTTAAGCAATTGCTGGACGAAAAAGCAATTACTTTAGTTTTAATTCATTGGCTTTCAAGAAATTACTTCCATTTTATAAGAAAAAGCAATTGATACATTTGTATTCCTTAGGCTCATTGTTTATAGTACAAATACAGTTTACTTAACTATACAATACACAAGTACAGGGTGATTTATATTAAAATTTATGAGTAAAGCGGTCATGAGAAAATTCTGGAAATTACTTTCAAGTTCCTCATTTCGCCGCAAGGGGGCACAATTGAAAATTAGTTTTTTAAATTTTAAATTTCTCCGAAAATTCCCATATTAAGGTATAACTCTGATTATATCATTGGAAAGCTTAGACAATTCTGCATCATTTTGGTTTAAGGCTCGTTGGCGTACCGACATTGATAAGAGTGGGGGAAGCTATTGAATGTGTAAACATTAAAATCGCCGTAACTTCTAAACGACTTATCCGATTTTACTAAGTTTAAGCTTGTTTGAAAAGGAAAGGTAAGTATCTTCAATCGTCGTATCCAATGGTACACGATAGTTTCTAATAAAATTGCTAGAGGGCGCAATTTGTAATAATAACAGTTTTTTTTTATTTTATCCCGAAAATTCGAATCATACGGTATACCTATGACATCATAATCGGAAAGTAGATAGAATTTTCAAGAAAAGATGTGAAAACCGCAGTTCGATATCTTTGTTCGTTTCAGAGTTATTGCCAGAACAATAAGTTTTAATACAAATTGCGCCCTCTAGCAATTTTGACAATATAAGGTATAAGGATATGACAATTGAAGGTACTTCCAAACAAGCTTAAATTTAGTAAAATCGGATAAGTCGTTTAGTAGTTACAGCGATTTTAATGTTTACACATTCAATAGCTTCCCCCACTCTTATCAAGGTCGGTACGCCAACAAGCCTTAAACCAAAATGATGCAGAATTGTCTAAGCTTTCTAATGATATAATCAGAGTTATACCTTAATATGAGAATTTTGGGAGAAATTTAAAATTTAAAAAACTAATTTTCAATAGTGCCCCCTTGCGGCGAAATGAGGAACTTGAAAGTAATTTCCAGAATTTTCTCATTACCGCTTTACTCATAAAAAAATTTTTCCGAAAACTGTACGATTAATGGTTTCCGAGATAAAGCCGGCCTCCCTTATTAATGGGCCACCCTGTACACAAAAACTAAAAATCCGAAATGTTAAACACCCACAATCCACAATAAACGAGTTCTTTTTAGTTGCTTTTAAATAACAAAACCAACGACTAAATTAAGCGTTCTTTTAAAAATTTAACCCAGCCCAGTAAAGATGTTTTCCTCCTCCCTTGCTGCGATTAAGTATGTCCATCTACAGTGACCGGCAGAAAGTGCGCAGCATATGGGAAAGTTTTTTATCTTTAAGTTTAGAAAATTAATTTTATTTTAGATAGGTTCTGCATGTTCTTAAACCAAAATAGCACCCATTAAATCCGGTAAAAGTCTTATGGTATACGAGGTAGGATCAAAAATTTGAAATTCCGCTAAGAGTAAAGTACCTTCATCTTTCATTTTAGAATATTTTTTTACTAAGAATTATTGTTTTAATTTCAAAGTTATACCAAAATTCCAAATTTCGCTTATTTTGGACAAAAAAATGGATTTTGTCGTGTTTTCTGAATAACCCTGTATAAAAAATAAATGGCAACCGAACAGTACGAAAATAAGATTTTTTGCAGACTTTGTTAGAGATATCCGTCGATCATAAGTCCGATTAGTTTGTTTTCATAATATTATGGCTTTTTAAAATAAAAACATAAAAATATTAAATATTTTTGCTGCACACCGTATTTTATTTTCTGAGGGAACAAGTTAATTTCATCTAACTGATATTTTTTGATTTACAGTGACTTAAATCATCTTCTAAATAGTTTTTTATACATTGAAGTATGCATAGAAAGTTTCCTTTTGATTTATAAAGAAAAAAAATTAAATTAAAAATAAATTTTGAACGGATTTTATTCGTCACGCAAAATAAGGATCAATAATATATTTTGTACACATTTTAAATAATTTTTTAAATAATGTTTCTTTAAAAACTGATTTTTTATGCCCCAAGGGCAAGCTTACAGCCTAAAAATAATAACCCAAATTAATTTCCTTCTCATAATCTATACTATTTAAGATCAAAGCAGCCATGAAAACAAGTCAAATATTGAAATTAAATTAATGACATTTAGGTAGTTAGTTTTGCTATAAAAATGGAAGTTGAAAAGTTGTCTTTACAGGAGAAAATTGCAATAGTTTTAATTCATGGTGACAATTATCACAGTTAACGTGAGACAGCAATTATTTTTAACAATAGATACAATAAAAATGTTCACAATTCCACTATACTTAGAATTATCAATAAATTTAAACAAAGTGGATCGGTGGAAAATAAGTATAAAACTGTCCATAGAAAAACTGCAGCTACGGAAGAAAATGCTTTTCATGTTTTGTTATCAGTAAATGAAGTTCCTACGATGCCGTTGTCCGAAAAAGAAGAACAAGTTTGTATTTCAGAAAAGTCTATTAGAAAAATATTTAAGGATCACAAGTATTTACCATATAAATCCAAATTTCTGCATACCCTTCAAAATAGGGATCTAGATGCAAGGCTTGACTTTTGCTTTTGGTTTCAAGGCAAAAAAGAAGATGATCCACATTTTAGAAATAATATATTATTTCTGACGAAGCAACCTTCACAAGCAACGGCACTGTAAGTTCCCAAAATTGCAGGTGGTGGGCTGATCAAAACCCCCATTTTATAATTGAATGTAAAGATCAATATTATTTTAAGACCAACGTTTGGTGTGGTATATTAAATACTCAAATAGTGGGGCCATATTTCTTCAGAGAAAATTTAAATGGCGCAAGATATTTAAACTTCTTGCAGACTGAAATAAGTGATTTTCTCGATGATCTGCTCTTAAACTTAGGAGAAAATCTCTATTTCCAACAAGATGGTGCTTCTATTCATAGTACCTTACAAGTAAGGGAATGGTTAAATCAACAATTTTACAACAAATGGATTGGACGGTTTTCAGAAAATCCCTGGCCTGCAAGATCGCCGGATATTACTCCTCTAGACTTATTTTTCTGGGGTTACGTTCTATTCTTGAGTTAAAAAATGTATAACCTATTAGTTGGATTATCCTAAAAGTTTATTTGCTAAATGAAAATAACCTATATCTATTAATCCTTATTTTGCGTGACGAATAAAATCCGTTCAAAATATATTTTTAATTTAAATTTTTTTCTTTATAAATCAAAAGGAAACTTTCCATGCATACTTCAATGTATAAAAAACTATTTAGGAGATGATTTAAGTCAATGTTAATCAAAAAATATCAGTTAGATGAAATTAACTTGTTCCCTCAGAAAATAAAATACGGTGTGCAGCAAAAATATTTAATATTTTTATGTTTTTATTTTAAAAAGCCATAATATTATGAAAACAAACTAATCGGACTTATGATCGACGGATATCTCTAACAAAGTCTGCAGAAAAACTTATTTTCGTACTGTTCGGTTGCCATTTATTTTTTATACAGGGTTATTCAGAAAACACGACAAAATCCATTTTTTTGTCCAAAATAAGCGAAATTTGGAATTTGGGTATAACTTTGAAATTAAAACAATAATTCTTAGTAAAACATATTCTAAAATGAAAGATGGAGGTACTTTACTATTAGCGGAATTTCAAATTTTTGATCTTACCTCGTATACCATAAGACTTTTACCGGATTTAATGGGTGATATTTTGGTTTGAGAACATGCAGAACCTATCTAAAATAAAATTAATTTTCTAAACTTAAAGATAAAAACTTTCCCATATGCTGCGCACTTTCTGCCGGTCACTGTATATTTCTCATACGATTTGTTCGCGAAGCGTTCCTTTAACAACTTAGGTAAACACAGATTTTTACTTTGCTATGCTGTTTAAAGGAAGCAAAGGAAAAGTACCTAATGGCAAAGAATACACGAAATCCACAGTTAAATCGTAACCACAAAAATGATGCCGAGTCGGTCCTGGAGTGTAGGATGTCGATAAAGATAAAAAATACTCAATAACAAAAGGGTTTTGCGCATGCTTACCCCTTTGGGGCGCCAAGGGATGTGACCGGCGAGCCATGCGTAGGTACGAACGTATTTTTTACCCATAACTTTTATTTGCGCACGATATAAGCTATACTGATCTAAAGGTGCACTTAATAAGGTTAAAAGGCAAACCAGTAAAGCTTACGTATTTACATGATAAAAAGAAATGTTTTAATAGTATGTCAACGTCAAACTTATTTTTTCTGATTTTAATAATTTTAAATTCGCTAAAACTTATTATTTATATATTAAAGTATCAATGTCATTGAAAGTACCTAGGGGACCGACGGGCAAAACGGGATACTTAAGCCTTAAAATGTCATATAAAAGAAACTATAAGTTTTAAGGAACTCAAAATAAGGCAACAATCTTATTGTAGTATTGACTATTTATTCATAATATTTTAACTTAAAAAAAAGTAAACGTGAGCGATAAAACAAGAAAATAACATAACTATGTAACTTACCCCATTTTGCCCGTACGGGCAAAATAGGGTAGTGTAGGAAGGCAGGTTACACACGTATCGGGTAAGAATCGGCTGATATCGGGTAGCGATCGGGTACCAACCTTTCACATGTAGCAGGTTTTGTTGCCGGTTACCGGCCGATTTGGTGCAAATGAGGTCGAGGAACGAACATTAAATAATCAACTTTTGTCTGCAATGGATAGAAAGCGTATTATGGCAATTTGGCATTGTATCGACGAAGGTGTCGACGTCTACAAAAGCGAAGAAGATATTGGGTACACCCAATTGTTTTGAGTTTTGAAGACTAGTGTTGGAGCATTTTATACTTTGTTTTAAGACTGTCCCACAGAACAGGCTTAGCTTCCACCAAAGTAATTAATAATTCTGTGTCAATATCAGTATTACTTGCCATCTCGTCACTAATTGCGAACAAAAATAAACAAAATAACAAGCGACTGGACGACTGCCACACGATACGTGTGGGTGTACGCATTAGGTATAATGTCCCAGCAACCGGCCGACAGTCGGTCGCATATCGGCCGATTCTTACCCGATACGTGTGTGAGGGTACTTAAGGTGAAAAGACATTACTGATAATGCTCACAAACAAGTACTGCTTCGTCGTTTTCATCTTCTACCCCTGCACAAGAATAATGAGCCCAGTTGTGGCAACCTGAACTGCATTCTGTTATAGTCAGACCAAATAATCGCACCTCCATATCTTTAAGATAACTGACAAGTTCGTCTTCTTGTTGGGAAACTAAAAACGGGCTTTTTACTGCCCAAAACTTTTGAAACCGAGTTAGTTACTAGTTAGCCACGTTATCTCGATGTTTCTTAACATAACGCTCTAAGTTAGTCTGTGGAACAGAGAAGAAAATAGATGCGCGATGGTAATCCATATTACCACTTACTACAGCATTTACGGCATACTTTCTGTTGACCAACTTTGCCTATCAGTGTTTCTTCTGTACTTGAACACCATCTGAAAATTGAACCAATAACTAATACCTACATCTTTATTTAATATATTACGTATACCCCATTTTACCCGACAATCCCTATTTTGCCCGACCATAGGGTACCCCATTTTGCCCGATGAGCAAATTTTGTGGTTAGTGCTTGTTTTTTGAACTAAAAATTTGTGTTTTTTTAGATATAATAACAAAGAAAGATGTTAAAAACTATACACTTTTAGTTGAAAATAATATTATTTAATTATAAATTGATTTAATATTACTTACTCTGAATTTAATCTGTCGAAATATTATAACTTTGTATATTAAAAACGCATATATGCTCACCAAAACAGTTCAGTAGCAACTGAGGTCCTCAACGGTATGGCACAGAACGGACCCAAACATGATAACGATATTCCGAAGACGTAGTATAGATGGAGCGACTGGGTTAGAATAAAAGTAGGATATCCCGTTTTAGGCGCCTACCCCGTTTTGCCCATCGGTCCCCTATATTGCTGATGTTTGAACAAATCTAAATAAAGATAATTATGTCTTAATGACCATGCAAATTGAACATTTTTGCCGAAGAATTTTACATTAAACAATAATTTGTAAATACTTGGCAATTGCACTAATTAAAATATACCTAATCTGTCGTGTACAGCTTGTAATGCAAAGCCTAGTAGATGAAGTTAAGACTCAATCACTAATAATGTAGCCGACACAGTCAGCTTTATGTATTCTCCGCAACCCCAACGAAATAAAGCAAATTTTAAAATCAAAATATACAGGGTGGTCCATTAGTGCGATAAAGGCCAATATCTCGTCTATTTCAAACAATAGAATAAATCATTGTATACAAAAGTTGTGCGGAAACTCGACGTGCATATTTTAAAAATATTATTTATTATACAGGGTGGCCAAAAAAAAAGATACAATCCAAGGGACACCCTATACAGGGTCCTGCACCTCACTTCCCGTCTTCTATAGCTCACTTAGTAATTAAGTTAGAATTTTCATATTTTGCAGACATTATCTGTATCATGGGGCGCATTTCAGGAAAATATTTTTTTTTCATACAGGGTGTTCCAAAAAAGTGTGACGTCATAAGGGTGTATTTTTTTAAATTACATGCTATATATTTTCTTACATTTTTGGGTGCCTCCTATAGTTACCTACATACCCCTAAAATTTTATTAAAATTGATTCAGTAATATAGACGAAAAAAAATAAAAACTAAAAAATATCAGTTTTGCGCCACTGGTATTAAAAATAAATAAAAAATAAAAATAATGCCTCGTTAATAAATTTATACAAAGGTACCTATTAAATAAGGTATAACAATTTCGTTAACCGAGTTTGGTTAACACGAATTGTACAGGGTGTCCAAAGTTTAGTGTCAAACTTTGCAAATTTTAAAGCAATTTATTTTTCTTATTTCAAATGGGAACCCCTATATATTTTTATGTCATTCGATGCAGAATTAAAAATCAAACTTTTTTCCTAATTGCAACCCTATCGAAATTTCTAACGCATCAAGAGTTATTTGCAGAAAACTAATTTTATCAACTATTTCAACAGTCATTATTATGAATAAATATCGAAGGTGGCTTTAAAAAACAATTTATTGGTATTAAAGTTTATTAAAGTACCAGATACCATTTTGACTTTAGTAATCTAAAAGTTTTAAATACTGTTACATTGTTAGTAATTATATAAGCTGATATAATTACTTTATATTGTTTTTTGTGATGGACCACAACCAAGAAGAGCTCGTAGATATGCTTTTTATATTAGGAGCATGCGAAAAGAACTCTTTTTTGGCAAGTTATCCGGAACGACGACATCCAGACAAAAGGAGCCTGAAAAACATATTAGAGAGGTTCGTACAAACGGGAAATGTAAACTACCCAAAACCAGTGAGAAATAAACCGGTCCGAACTGAACAAAATCAATTGGCTGTGCTATTATCTGTTATAGAAAATCCTTCAGTTACTCAACAAGCAGTCGCTGATGCCGTAGATGTAATCGAAAGAACAGTTCAACGAATTTTCAAAGATAACCATATTCACGATTATCATTTCCAGTTAATAATTATTACTAACAATTTAACAATATTTGAAACATTTAGATTACTAAAGTCAAAATAGTCAATGGTGACTTTAATAAACTTTATTACCAATAAATTGTTTCTCAAAGCCACCTTCGATATTTATTCATAATAATGTTGGAATGGTTGATAAAATTAGTTTTCTGCAAATAACTCTTGATGCGTTAGAAATTTCGATAGGGTTGCAATTAGGAAAAAAGTTTGATTTTTAAGTCTGCATGAAATGACATAAAAATATACAGGGGTTCCCATTTGCAATAAGAAAAATAAATTGCTTTAAAATTTGCAAAGTTTGACAGTAAACTACGGACACCCTGCACAATTCGTGTTAACCAAGCTTGGTTACCAAAATTGTTATACCTTATTTAATAAGTTCCTTTGTATAAATTTATTAACGAGGCAATATTTTTATGTTTTATTTATTTTTAATACCAGTGGCGCAAAACTGATATTTTTTAGTTTTTATTTTTTTTTCGTCTTTAATACTGAATCAATTTTAATAAAATTTTAGGGGTATGTAGGTAACTATAGGAAGCACTCAAAAATGTAAGAAAATATATGGCATGTAATTTAAAAAAATACACCCTTATGACGTCACACTTTTTTGGAACACCCTGTATGAAAAAAAATATATTTTCCTGAAATGCGCCCCAAGATACAGATAAGGTCTGCAAAATATGAAAATTCTAACTTAATTACTAAGTGAGCTATAGAAGACGGGAGGTGAGGTGCAGGACTCTGTATATTTTGTGATTTTCCGATTCCCCAGTTAATTTTAGTTATATTTTATCTAACATACTCTAAACCTAAACCTAATAGGTTTTTAGATGTTTAGGGTTTTGTAGGAAAATCTTAATAGTTTTGACCCCTCGTATATTATAGAAAACAAGTGAATATAAATAATTTTCTATACATTAAATCATTTTTATATTGTGACAAATTCTTCTACTTATTGAAGTCTCGCGCAACCTCCTAATTGTATACAGTGTGACACAAAACGCAAAAGTACTTTTTTCTCAACTTTTTAAAATTAAACACCCTATATATTTTTACATTTTTGAATTGCTCATACAATTATAAATATATTTACTTTTTTTACATAAAGTAGGTAGCTACTAAAATATCACATTAGTATGAATTAAGGGTTTTTTCATTTGTATTGATTTTATGTTAATTCTGACTAAGGTAGTAACCTAAATAACCATTTCGTTTTTAGTGTACACGATAATCTATATCCGGGTTCGACAAATTCAAGAGATTTTGGAGTCTGATAAAGGAACAAGTATCGAACCCAGAATTAAAACTTTGAACAAAATAACCGTTTACTGTGCAGCTGTCTCAGTATTTGGACTGTTTATGTTGGGCTGTTTTCAAGTATGGCCCTTTATTTACGTTCACCTTTTTGGTGCTGGAATATGCTTCAGTTTTGGATGGCTTGTTTTAGCAATTCAGGTAAGAGAAATCGGAATTAAGCGGGCCTTTAAAGGAGGATTGCACTCTACAGAATGGATGGTACGCAGCCAAACTGGCCACAGGAAATCCCATGTAAATTTTGCTACCCTCAAATATTGGCTCCCATATTAATTTTACTTTAAATTAATACATACTTCAATGAAACCAGCAGTAGTACCGTGCGAGCAAAATTTATTGGCATCAAAGAGGGCTTGGATTAAAAGACGTAGGGCTTGGTTTAGTTCACAATGATATGGGGGCGATATATCTAACCAAATCTAGGTTAAAATTTTGTCAAATTCATATTATGACATGATATGCCAAACTAATGAGTAATAAAACGAGTAGACAAATACAAATTTGGTTGTCCTATTAATTTTTCAGCAAAATTGTATTCAACATTTTTGAAGGTCTTTGTTTGATAGACTCGCACGCCGAATTTTCTAATCAGCCAATTAAAAGGTATTTTAAAAAACTCTTCGTAAATTTATTAAAAAATAAATACAGCTCTAATACATACTTTAATTAAACCAGCAGTAATAGCTTCGTTCATACAGCGGGTAGAAACCGGCAATAAACTGACGACGCCTGCGCATGTATTTAAAAGCATTCGCGCACGATAAATCCCAAACCGCTGCCGAAAAATCCGGCGTTTGCAGAAGCCGAATTGTTGGTAGTGGATCGTTGGTTTTAATAAAGTGCCCCACGCACTATGAGACCTGACTCGAGGCACATTGCGAGGCGATGACTCGGAAGAAACGATATCACGTATCAAGAGACCCTACACCTTGAAACAGTATCAGTATCAGGCATACGCGAGTTTATGGAGGTTGTATGATAAAATGTTTCGAAGGAAAAAAATTGCAGTTGATGTCACCGTAGGTTTAGAAGTTTTTGATGATAAACAAAAAAAAAATAAAATAGTCAAAGAATTGGTTTCTTGAAAGAAAAAAGTTCTCTCACATGCCACTCTTAAAAGAATTGCAGCAGAATGAACCCAAAAAATACCAAAGGTAAGGTACATAAACATCATCAGCTTGTGAACCTGTAGACTTAGAATTCTTAACTTTTTTCAGTTCCCTTCTAAAAGCGCAGAGCACATTGTGTATTTTTTTAGAGACAATATCCCTATTGGCCACAGGATTTATTTCTTTACATTTTTCAACAAGTCTGTCCATCGCGGCATTTTTAAGGTTTATATTCATGTATGTTTTTGCTTTAACATTTTACAAACACGGGTAATTTCTATATTCTTCTATAAATTCTTCCCAAAGTATTTTTTTCCGTATTCATCTTCTTGAACAATTATTTAGATACTAAGGAAAAATATTTTATAAGACCGAAAACCGACTACGAATCTCACGAGACCTAGCGACTAGCACACACAAGTTGAGACCGGTCGTGTTTCGTCTCGCGGCAAGTAGTCAAGGTTGCCAGGTCTCACGATTTATCGTGAGATCTCACGATATTGCCTTTAATCTCAGGATCTCACGATATGATGAGTAATTCTCACGATTTATAGGTTTACTTTTAAAAAAACTAATAAGCCAATTTACATACTTCTTAAATTATATTTTTATAAAATGTCCATCAATTATTGTACTGATTACTGGATAATCCGTTTTCAGAAATTAAACCTAACGAGATCTGACGATCGGATCGCTCGCCTGTCTGCCTCAGCAAGTTAGATGCGGCCGGGGAATTTCGCGGCCGGGGAATCCCAGTATTTTAAACAATCGGTCGGCAGTTGGGACACTAATCAAATTTTAGCAAGATTTCCATTAAAAAACTCTGTTTTAAAAGAATTAGAGTTTCTAAACCCTGACAATGTCATGAATAAAAAGATTGCGTCTATATGTCACATTTTTGAACATTTTCCTAATTTAATTAAAGATATTCAGGAAATAGATAATGAATGGCGGGAACTTCGTAATTTTTGATTTTACTGATTTTAAAACACAAAATGATCCTGATATAGAAGCATTTTGGGGAAAAGTTTCCAAAATAAAGTTAGGCAGTGGTGATTATAAATTTTCCAAATTAACCACACTAGTTTTTAACCTGTTATGTCTTCCGCATTCCAGTGCAAATGTGGAAATAATTTTTTCTCAAGTAAATTTAAATAAAACTAAAATCAGAAATAAACTTATTAGCAAAACACTAGAGGGGTTGTTGTTAACAAAAAGTTTGGTTGGTACCTCTGGAGCCTGTTTCAAATTTCAGGTTACGCCAAGTCTTCTTAAAAAATTCAACAATAAAATGTATTTGTCTAGCATGCAGACCTGCAGAATCCGATACTGATTCAGACTAGACACAGAGTTTATTAGTTTATGTACATATTATGTACATACTTTATTATTTATTTGTTACAAAAGTTATATTTATATTTTTATTTTTTACTTAATAACTCATTGCAAATAAATGGACACTAAAGGAAGTTGTTATTTTTTTCTTATAACTAGGGTGATTTGCATTTTTCAACGAATTTTCAACATCTCAAGATTTCTCACGATTTTTTTTGTCATGTCTCACGACTTACTATCTGTATGACCTGGCAACCCTGCAAGTAGTCTCCCGCCCGTGGCGGACTCGTTGAGACGGTCTCGCACGATACAAAAACTAGTCGATACAACAACACAGACCGTGGGATTTGGTATCAGAGACGGTGGCCTCGCGGCATGCCTCGAGGCAGATCTCATGGTATGTGGGCCACTTTAGTGTCAGAATCTCATGTCATAACGTTTAGAAAATAGACAGAATTTTTTATAAAGGTCTAGTAAAATAAATGTGTTTGCTCTGGTGAAAGAAAATGTAGACCTATAACATTATTTAAATTCCGATCCTGTTGGTTGTTTTGTGGATTCTAATTTTGGGGTTGGGAACTAGCCGTCGATTTCGCATTTGAGTGAAAAACTAGAAATTCGCAATTGCTAAATATGTCACTTAAGAAATAAAGTTAAACCTACATTCTCCAAATTGCGTTTTGCAGATTGTATTGTTTTTCATATAACAAATGTGTTTTTTTAATATCGTTGTTGCAAATAATTTACTATTTATTTATTAGGTAGGTAGACTTCTGTCATTTGTCAGTTATCGTCACAGAAAAAAGAGTATTTATTCGTTTGGGGTAGGTATGAGAACGCGTTCGCAGAGCACGCAATTTCCAACCAGTTATAAACCAAGGTTGCGCAGAAAAAAATTGTAAATCGGTTGATAATTTGCTTGTACGAACCAGTAGCGCAACCAGGGGGGGGGCTGCCGGGCTCCACCCCCCCCCCCCCCCGAATTTAGAAATTTAGAAACTTAGCCTATTCGTTTAATTGCAAACCAATTTTTCATGTCACGCGAACTATTTTCGCATGTATTTGCGATCTCAATGTTTTATGGATTTGTAATTTTTTTGTTTATCAATGTAACATGGATTCTTACGTTTTTTGTGTAATTTAAGTATAAATTTTAATAAATAGGTCAAAATTGTACATAATGATTAAAAAAAAATTTCGGATTCGAGTTTTTTCCGTTTCTTTGCATTTTTTTAGAACATTTACCATAGTAATGTATATATTTTTTTACACCATCAGAAAGTGGAGATTTCAACGAACAAAACGCCCACCGACTTTTTTAAAACAGCAGATATTTTGACGTGAGAATTTTCGATTTTTCGATATTAAGTCAAAATAAGGTGAAAAAATAAATATTTTAAATCAAAATAATTACAGTGTGTTTGGGACATAAAAAGGTAAGTTATCACCAAATTTCGTGAAAACATAATTTTTTTTGTAAAAGATAAAAATAAAAAAAAAAAAACTTGGTTATTTGAATTTTTCACATAAATTTTGAGGCAATGTGAAAAAAGTGTCAATACAAAAGTTGTAGATCTTTTTATTACCTACAACTTTGCCATTTAATGTTTTTCCATAGGACTTGTAGTTTTCCCGGAAATCGAGATAAATCGTTTTCTAGCCTTAAAAACTCACCCCCTTCCACTTCCCGACCTCGGATCGCCCGTAAATTATTTTTTCTTTTATTTTTGTTATATTCTCTTTCTTTTCCAATAGGTTTCATCCTACTATTATTTTTTTTGTTTCAAAAATTATCGACCCTGGTCTACTTATTTATGCGAACCACGATATTGATATTACCGTGGAAGAAATTCTGGACGAAATGGCAAAAACAAAACGAAGAATTTTACTTTAATATTAATATTATTAGTTATTACTTACAACTTATTGTATAAGGTTTTTGTTTTGTTTTAGTATAAGTATGCTTAATATATGCGTTACTTATTTTAAATACATTTTTACTAATTAAATAAAATCTCTAAATTTTTTTTTCATAAATATTTCGTTAGGGCTAGCGGCGTATTATTGCAGAAGTTTTAGGGGGCTGTCGCTCTCGTCAATCATACGTATTTTACCCCAAAAAGGGCGTGGCACCCAAAAAAATTTTCGCCAAGTTAAAGTCCCCCCGGACAAAATTTCTGGTTGCGCCACTGGTACGAACGAACCTAATAGACTCAGCCTTTGCCAAAAACAAAGTGTTTCGACAGTTGACATCCACATGTCGTGACATTAACAGCTGATACTGATTTCTTCCTAAAAGTTCCCAGTTCAGTAGTGGGCCGTAGCAAGCTCACGCGACAGGTTTCAGGGACTAAATTTTCTTGGTGTTTATTATTTTTAAGTTGAACGATGGGGCGAATCAACCAGTAGGGGTTAATTAACTTTCCTATTTCCAATAACAAACATTTAATTTATCATCATTTGCCATTATAAATTTTATATTATTAGTTTATTCATTTTAGTTACGGCACAATAGGTTGCCAAACCTTGAGCTCACTGGAAACTAATCCAGCTGTTTGTATTTATAAATACATACAGTTTTGGCGGCTCTGCTCTACGCCACGACCCTAAATTATAATATGGCAACGCAGCATTGAACGCGAAACATGCGCAGGCGTACCCCTTGCCACTTGATTGGCTCGTAGCTACAATATTTGGGTGGCGAAACTCTTGTATGTTTTCAGGATTGTTCATAGCGTTTTTCATTGGTAAGTCTTGTGTATGTCAAATGTATGTCTATGCTTTACCAATGAATAACGGCATAACTTTTAATCTATCGGGTTCGATGTTTTAATTGTAAATAAAATTGACGGTATATTTTTGTAAGCCCTTATGCTAATAAAGTAATAAACTATTAAGACCTCCGTTTAAGTTTAAAATATGGTGTAGGCGATTATAAAAGAAGTTAGCCCAGTCCTGTCTCTGTCACCAACATCTTAACGTAAAATAAACCATGCCATAAATGCCATGAGTGACTTAGCCACGATGTGGCTTGTTCTTTGAAAAATTTGACTTTATTTATGACAATGTCAAATATTACTAGAAATTTTATTTTTATTAGTTTCGACATGTTGTGCATAATAATTCTACTTTATGACAAGGGGACATTTTAAATTATTATATACAAAAATCGGTTGCATATTTTTAGTTATTACAATCACTAGAGATTCTTGGTTTATAAATTATTTCAAATAATTTCACAACATAGTTTTCTGCCCAAATAAATGTTTATTTAACAATCCTCCGTAATCCTATTGGTCGCGGCAGTTTTTATTTTCGGGTGCCCAGTAGCGTTCTATTGAAAAAATATTGTGTAAAAATATATATAAACAATCAATGGCCATATCCATTGATAAGATAATTAAAAACTGACATTGCCATGCATAAGCTCACGTTTTAAGTTATAAATTGATCTCTTAATAGCGTAAGTAAGAAAAAATACCTTTTTCCAGAAAGCTAGTGTTGTACTTGTGGCAGTGCTGATAGGGCTTTTGTTTACATACTTATTGGATATTCGATAATTATGATTTTCATGAAATGTTGCTTTGCAAACTAAAATGTCTTAAAGTCAAATTATTTTCGCTGAAGTGGTCGGAATACACACATGACTGATAATGTTTGTATTTCTTAAGTTTAATGTGTGAAAGTATAATTGCTGCAATTTTTAAAAAATTGATCCATTCATTATAACATGTAATTCACATATTCGAATATTCTAATTTTGAATTATATCTATTATAAGAAATGTATTTATCTACTAGCATAGCCAGTTTGGTACACTAATGGGTCGAAAACGGCCAACGGAGTAGGCGCAGGTATATTTGGGGAAAGACCCAGAATGGAAATAAGCATCCCTCTGGGAAACTACGCCACAGTATACCAAGCTGAAGTTCATGCGATTCAAGCATGCGTACAAAAGAATCTGGAAAAGGGCTACCACGACCAAAAGATACATATCCTGTCGGACAGCCAAGCTGCCCTGAAGGCTCTGAACTCCTTTCGATTTATATCAAAAATCACAATGGAGTGCCTTAACGACCTAAAAGACCTAGCAGCCAGAAACAACAGGGTTGAACTCCTATGGGTTCCTGGCCATTCAGGGATAAAAGGCAACAAAAAAGCGATGAACTGGCAAGAACCGGATCTGCTCAAAATTTCACGGGCCCAGAACCCGCCCTTGGAATATCAAAAAAGGTAACCAAAACAACATTAGACACATGGACGCAAAAACAATATCTATCTCGATGGAATGGTACACCTGGCCAGGCACACGCGCGGGCCGTCATCAATAGGCCCTCGAAGAAGCTATCAGCTGGAATGCTGCTCTTGACGCGTACCCAGCTAAAGCAAGTAACCAGCCTACTAACAGGCCATTGTCACTTAAGAAAACACCTTCAACGAATGGGAGTCTATAATGTACCCATTGAAAGTAGACTTTGTGGCGAAGAGGATGAAACCGCCTCCCATATCATATACAGCTGCGAAGCGCTAAACCGTAAAAGATTCAAAACCTTCGGAAACATTCGACGTGGCGATAACCTCCCGCACGACAAACTTGGAAGAAAACTACTGGACCTCGTAGAAGGAACAAATCTTTTCTAACAAGACTGGGGCGCACAATAAGCCAGAAGACTGCAGTGTAAGAAGCTTGGGCCACACGTCGAACCCGACCCCCGCCTTTAACCAACCAACCAACCAACCAACATAGCTTAGTAGAAAAAAATTTATAAATTCTCACTGCCCACACCAACGAAAATAAGAAAATGTGTACTTACCCTTGAAAAGAACAAGTTTGGCTTGTTTTTCCAAATTATCTGCCAAATGACACTGCTGTGACATTATTTAGATGATAACAATAATTTACAATGGCAAGATCAGTAAAAATACCTAATAAATTTGATTTTGAAAATTGAAAATTTTAAGGTTCTGGTCCAGACCACCAGACCCCTCTATTTCTATGGTAATCTTGTTTTTAATAGAAAGAAAGCTCACATGAAACGCATTAATAGTAAAACATCTTTGGATGAAGCAAGTTTTGTACCGAAAAAATCACAAAGTGGCATATTAAATCGATGATATATTGTAAAAAATGCTATGCGAAAACTCCTCAATCTTAAAAGCTTAGTTACAGTGTTGCCGAACTTTGCCATTTAAGCGTAAAAATTATATTTATATAAACGTTCAA
Organism: Polydrusus pterygomalis; assembly: GCA_963969555.1. Lineage (NCBI taxonomy): Eukaryota > Metazoa > Arthropoda > Insecta > Coleoptera > Curculionidae > Polydrusus > Polydrusus pterygomalis. Next base: position 114,005,487 of record OZ018378.1, read on the forward strand.
TGAGGATATAACATCCTTTTAAATAAGCCATTATTTGTTAAATTCGGTTAACGCAGACCGAAGTTACAGCCTTATTAGTACTTTTAGTTCTTACCATTTTCCACGCTGTTATCATGGTAACTACAAAAATTGTTATTGCAAAATTTATAGAGCATATAAAAACTGAATTTCTGACCTACATTCCATTGAAATTATTAGTAAAAATTAAAGACTCATCATAGCATAGCGACTAGGGGGTAGAATAAGGAACTAAAAAACTATTTCCAGCAATTTTTTTGATCATATTTCATAATTAAATTTTCACCCCAAAGTCGTACCATGTATGGTTTTGGAGATACAACCACTCTCCACCCTTCATGGACCACCCTGTATATGTAGAATAACATAAGGAATCACCCCCTATGTTACGTATTGTACTTCAGAAACACCCTAATATGCCATAAACAGATTATTTAAAAAAAATAAAAACGAAGCAGAACAAACATTATAATTTAACTAATTCTTTTTTTTTTCAAGACTTACATCTCGCTGGCAATATATCCCATATTGGGCACAAAATGTATGAACGTGATACGAGCCATGTTGGTTTTAATAGTTGGATCAGCTCTTTTACTAACAGGAGTCTTTGGTGCACTTTCATTTATGTCATTTAAAGGTAAGTTAAACCTGTTAAACCATAAATTAAGTAAACCTAGAGGAAACTACAACTAAATTAAATGTTCGAAATCGAAGCCGCGATGTAAATACCAAGAAGCGAGGTTATGTGCTAAATGTTCGTCACAGATAACGTTCAGCGTAACTCGTTACAGATTTGTACGTGGTACAAAATTATGAGCGGTAAAACGTTTACATTGCATGATTTCTCTTGGTTTGTTTCTCTATGGTTAAACTGAAGGATGAAAGCTTATGTAGGTAAATTTATTACTGCCATATGTTATACGACGACGAGACGGGACAAAGTAATTAAGTCTTTTGTATAGGGCCTATTTTTTTACGTTTTCGGCGGCCGTGTTTCATTTATTGATAAAATTGTTTATTTTTTGTTGATACGTCAGACGGCTGATCGCCATTTTTAGTACAATCAAGCAATACGTACTGTACTCTTTATTTCGTTAGATCGTAGCCCTACTGATCAGTCATGACATGGCGGCGACACGCGTCTACGGATGGATCTGACGTAATTAAATGTCTTCATCGGTTTCGGTTCCCTAACCGACGACCTACTACTAAGCGCTGCCTAGCCTGATTCTGTTTATTGTGACTTTAGTCTTTACAAGTGATTTCCCCTTAACATTTGACTTCATTTTATTGAGTTTTGTGTAGAGGTGCTGGTATGCTTTAAAGGTGTCTAAAATTGACGCTAGACGCGCCAAGCGCTTCATCATCTTCACACACTTGAGCCATGATATGGCGAAACTCTTCTAAGAAGGATCTGATGCAATAAAAGGAAACCTTTTCTTGTGTAAACAAAAAGATATCCGTCCAAAACACAAAAACTTCTTTTTAAATTTTGTCATAGAATAATGTTTGTAATTTAAATCCGAGATTTAAAAATAAATCTTCGATATTTTTACTTTTTTTAATTTTTAGAGAAACAGAATTTTTTTTTTGGGAAGCATTAGCGGTCGAAATACATACATTATCAATGACAAAGGAGTATCAAAAAGTTTCAAAAACTGATTTTTGGTGTTACCAGAAATATGTATTTTTAATTTCCCAAATAAAATGACCCCGGAAATAACACAAAAAAATCTTAAAATAACAACAAATAATAATTTCATAATTTGCTATTAAAACACTCCCCCTCCATATTTAACACATTTTTCCAGCTGTAAACGAATGTGGTCAAAACTGATTCGAATTTCTTCAATGGAAATTGTTTGAACAGCTTTAACAATTCGCTGTTTTAGAAGCTGTAGATACGTCGTTCTCAATTGGACGGGAGTACACTAATTGTTTGAGACGTCCCCAAAGATAGGCATCTGAAATAGTTAAATCGGGACTTCTTGAGGGCCATAGAACCGGACCATTCCGACCAATCCATCTGTGGCCAAATGTATTATTAAGCCATTCCCTCACTTCCATTGCGAAATGCGCAGGGCATCCATCTTGTTGAAAGTACATTTCGTTCCTAAATTGGAGAGGCAATTCTTGTAGGTTGTCAGAAATGAATTTTTCCAACATTTCAAGGTAACTCCTACGGTTACACGTGTTTTCGAAAAAGTATGGACCAATAATGCCATAATAAGAAATCGCACACCAGACATTTACTTTTTTGAAATATTGTCTTCTTGCAGGAATTCTAAAACGGGGATTATTTTCGCTCCAGTATCTAATATGCGCAGAAAACACTTTCCCGTTTGTTGACAATGTCGATTCATCGGAGAACATCTACATCAAGTTCTTGAGCTCGGTTTCTTAATGAAAGAGTAGGATGGTCAGCAACAGACTGCAATACGATTAGGGAAGCTGCGTCATTCTGATCATAGGTTTTTCTTTTTTAAATTGGAAGCTGAACCAGTTCGCTGAAACTTTCTTACTAATTTATGAAGTCCCATTTTTGAGACGTAAACGTTAGGGTATCTTTGATTAAATTTCTCTATCACAAAGTTGTAAGAACTTTCGCCCGCACCGTAATATTGAACTAAATAAACCCTTTGTTCTAATGTCAACCTTTTAAAAACACATCAAATTCTATTTGACAACTTTAATTTTGCCCATACGCAAAGTAATAAAAAGGTAAAAAAATTCCTTGTTTTTACAAAATATGGTAGGAATGCATTTAAAATTTTAAAATAATATACACACCACCCATTATGAAAATAGAGTATAATAAAATTTTATATTAAGGTGGAATTATCAACGGCATTCAATTTATTGCCAACCTATAACCTATTTCGCCTTGTTTTTCTTAGTTTATTATTTTATTGACTAAGATTTAAATAAAATCAATATCGTCGGTACATTATTTAGGTAGTATCTGATATATTACAAAAATATCAATTTATTTCATTGCTTATTTTGGGAGAATTGTATAGTGAAAGAACAATGACATAATAATGTTTAAAAAAATCTTAACCGATATTTTTCGATATACAATAATTCTCCTTAAATAACTTATGAAATTCCTTCATATTTATTTAACATATTAATTATTACCTATAGAATATGAAGACGATATTGATTTTATTTAAATTTTGTGTAAAAGTTAGAAAAAATAAATAAATCTACGGGAAATAGGTTATAGGTTGGCAAGCATGTTGATACTCCCACCTTAATATCTATTTTTATTGAGCAGCAAAATTTCCATTTACCTCTAAAAAATCGAAGATTTATTTTAAATCGGGGCGTTTAAATTACAAACGTTATTCTAAATAAGTTTTCTAATTGGCAGTTTGGTCAAAAATGAAAAATAAAGGTAGTTTATTCTTGGAGAAAAATCATGTTTTTGAAGTTTCGGCGAACCCTGTATAAAAATCAAAATTTTCTCTTAGTGAATTGCATTTTTTTTACAAGCAAAACTTTTTATCAAGAATGAATTTTTCATCCATTTGTGCTATTGTAAATCCTATTCGCGGACAGTCTGTATATACATAATATTTAATATTTATGTTCTTATAGTCTTATAGAATTTTTTAGTTTTGCACCTAAGAGAACTAAATGTACCTATGTGAAAAATTTAATTCTCATTAATAATACAGTAATCTTAATGTTATTAAATAAGTAATATAGAGGTTTAATAGTTAAAAGTTACTATAAACTATTTTTTCTAATTTTGACATATAAAGTGACACTTTTTAAAACTGATTGACATTATGAAACGTCTTACTTTTTGTAACTAGTTGCATAAAGTAAAATTTTATGGAATTGGTGACGAAAAATGTATTTCAAAATTAGTGACAAAAAGAATTATTCTAATTATTAAACTGTTATAATACAAGTTAAAAACATAAATTATAAATTAATTAATTATTATAAATATTGATAACACAATTATTGCAATTATTCAAATTAATTCCCGACGACATATTTTTTTCATTGCTCGAACTTGCTGTTATTTGGAAAGCGACGCACATTACATTAGATGTTTCACCAAATATTTCTTGCGCAATAAGTTTTTTATTATTCATGGAATTTTCAACATATCCCTCCGCAACAGAACTAGATTTCCAACCTCCGTGCCTCTTTAATTTTAAAAGATCAGCGCCACTGTCTGCTAGGAAAGTGGCAGAGCTTCTTCTGAAGCAGTGGCCAGTATATAGAACAGGTTTTGAAAGGCCAAGAAATTGTGCAATAACTTTTGGCAGACTGCTAAATGTGTTAATTCCCACAGGATTTCTGGTACATTTTCCATTCGCATATTTTACAAAAATCTGTTGTGTTTAAGAATCTGGGGACGCAACTTAATATATTTTCTTAATATTTCAACAAGATTCGTATTTTCAATGTCTCCAGTGGTAATTGCACACTGCCGTATAACTTTTGTTTTTGAAGGTGGGATATCAACACGAAAATGGCTTCCTTCGTCTATAACATTTTCAACTGGAAGAAAAGTTAATTCTGCTTTTCTGCATGCTCCTGCCATTCCAATTATCATTGCAACCTTAGCCATTAAGTATTCTTTGTCATCAGCTTCCAATAAAAATTTGGCAAAATCTTTTTTAATAAAAACTTTTGACTTTTTAGCAATGTACCCGTCCGCTTGCCTTTTAATATATGCTACCAAATTTGTATATTTTTTAATATCAATATTCCTTTTCAGATTTAGTTCAGACCTTAACATTGAGTAAAGTGTCCATAATGTGGAAACTTTTAGATCTTTCTTACCCTCGAAATATGCAAGTAAAACTTTCTCATTAACATGTTTAATTTTCTTCTTATCACACCACGTAACAAATTTTTCGTATGCCAAATCATAAACTGCCTTTGACTTTTTGGGAATTACTGATAATAGAGCATTACCTGCTGCCTCTTCAATATCGCTTGGTAGCTCTTCAGAACTTGAATGACTCATTTTTAAAAAATAAAACTAAAAATATATCAATCTCGCTAAAAACCTTCCGTCTAGACTTTTTTACAAAATGTCAAACTGACAACTAACATGAAGTAACAGCAACAATAGCTATTTATGCCATCAGTTATATGTCAAAATTAGAAAAACTAAATTTATGTTTTCCAAATTTTTATCAATTATATTAAATTTAATTTTTTTATTACTTTCTTCAAAATTAGAAAAAATCTTGTATGCAATACGTTACGAAATGAAATTTTGTGTAACTTGTGAGTTTTTGCGAAACTCACTTCGTTCGTTCCGCAAAAATCTCATGCGTTACACAAAATTAGGCATTTCGTAACTGATGGAATAAATAGCTATTATTTTAAAAATACTTATTCAAAATACTTATTTGTTTTTAATTGTAGGCGGTGACATCACACAATGGACAGAAAGTTCAGGAGGATACGAATACCACTTGATCAGCGTGGCAAGTGAGTGGGTGCTAGTTTTAAGCGTCGTTTTATATTTGACCCTGTATAGTGGGGAGTTTAGATGCATTGTTATGTACAAACCAAAGTTAGAGATAATAAATACTTAGCTAGTAATAAAAATTGTATTTTTTGTTTTCTCGCAAGACAGACGGGATTGTTATCTTAAAACGCAGTTTTAAAAAATAATCAGATTGCCAAGTCGGAGTCTGTCGGTTTCCCAGCTAAATCCCAAAAAAGAATTTCCGTCGGTCTGTCGTTTTGTCTGTCTGACGTTTGCCGCTGTTAACTTATGAAGTACTTGACATAGAAGGATGCAGTATCTTGTGTAAAATGGTCATCTGAGGCAAAACTTTTATGAAATAATAATAAAACAAATATATTTTATTCTTATGTTTATTATTAATATTACAGAATTAAAAATTTTTTAAAATAAACATTTTTCTACCTTCCAAACCTGACACGAAAACATATTATGTTTTAAAAACTTATCTTGTTACAACATATTATAAATAGCTTGATAATATAGTGACTTTATTTATAATTTTTTCTATAACAATTCAAAAAACAAATAAATATAATTTTAATTTGAATATTATGTCCCTGCTTAAAATGGAGTCGAAATATAAGAAAGAAAAAAAGAGGGCAAGAAGTCTTTGTCCACCAGTCTATTTAAATAATAAATTATTCGACAAAGTTCTTATCTCGACATGTTTCGGACGTAGGGACGTCCATCCTGAGGAGACAACATGAAATATAAAAATTAGGTTGCTGTTATGATTAGCAAAGGAGAAACTAGTTGGTCGTATGAAACGTTAATGGAGCTACACATAACAATGAATTAGAAAAAAAACCGTTGAGTCATTTTCAAAGCTTAAAAACATATGTTAACTATTTTCTTGTTGGTATCAAAAGACAACTAGAACTTGAGGATAGCTAAGGTTGTGTGTGTTTGTGGGCAAAAGATAATAAAATTAATTATTTTAAGGCAAAGGAAGAAAGACTCAGAGTCTTTAGTAACCATATTGGGATTCTTAGGGAAAAAGAAAATTAATTTTTTTATAAAACTAGGTATTCAGTCTTTTAAACACTTATGCCTGTATGCTCCGTTTTAACGTTAAGTTCAGCTTTATAAAGTCATACTTAAAGTTAAGATAATCTTTTTTATGCATCGCATTTAGATTAAGTTGTCTTTGTTAAGGAAACAATACATTTGTCAACGTTGAGAAATTTAGTAATTTTCTTTATTTTACTGTTTTCTACACTGATATGTCACGAAGCTTTTCTGTGCTTATACCCTTTATTTTTCTGTGGCTTATCCACCTAACCTCTCATTTACCGCGCCCTTGCGATTTGAACCAGCGAATTTGATTAAAATCAAAAGTTTATTGTTGTTATTCCTTTTTATTTCAACAAAATGGGTGAAAATGACGAAAAAAAACGCAAACGGAAATTAGCTATTTAAGATATTATTATGTAAAAGTATGCTTAAAGAATTATCGGTGTACTTACAAATCATTATTAAATTCTTAAAATTGTTAAATTTCTTATAACGTTGCACTTGTAAAACCGTGTTCTTTCGTAAGCGAAATCGACGGAAAAACGATAAATTGTCCAGAGTATCAAAATACTCTTCTCTATCGTATTGTCTGCGTGGGAAACCCATTTCAATTATATAATATCAAATCGTCTGCTTCCAAGAAGATAGCGTCTTCCACTTCCATATTTTTTTTAAAGGTTGAAGCAAAACAGTTTAGTATTTTTATTCAAGCAAAATCTTTTGCAGAAATACAAAAATTCTTAAAGGTTAATGTTATTTCTTGTCAGATAATGACAGTAATAACATAAGTCATACAATAAGAACAACTTAATTTCTTAAGTCCAGGATTTTAATAACTTAAAATTAAGAACGACATTTGCTTGTTTTGTTGTTCGTGCATAAGAATTTTGTGACTTAAGTCGAAAAGTTCCACTAAGTAAGAAATTATGCTAACGGTGCATACGGCCATTAGACTAATATGTCTCAGTGCTTTGTGCAACGTGCATATACCAAACCTAAAGTTTCTCTCAAAATTGATTGTTAGCAATTTTTATATTCAAATTAACACGAAACAGGGAGTCCTAGTAAAACTGGGTACCTAAAAATATAAAGACATTAATTATTTTAACAAAAAATAAAATTTCTTTTTTCCTAAGAAATCCAATATGGTTATTAAAGACTCTTAATCTCTCTTTCTTTGCCTTAAAACAATTCCTTTTATTGTTGACGTTTGTGATGTACCTAAATACCCGAATTATTCAAAAAAATCAGTTTCTTATTTCAAAGTTTCACTCCCAGCGTATTAAACGTGAATGTCAAAAATGAAAAATGGCATTATTAAAGTCACATTATTTTTGCTCCAGGAATATATTATGGTTAATGGATTGACCTCCTTTTTCCGGACACCCTGTACAACGTAAATGAGTCACTACAAATCCAATTTTTACACTCTATTGCAAAGACTATTCAGGTGTCATAGCAACACATCCTAAAATACTATGTTGCTGACGCTCAAAAAAATGTTGATTTTTAATGCAACAGTACCAGATCTTAAAATATGTTACTGTTGTTTTGAAAACATTTTGAATTTGTACAGAATCATACTGAATCAGTTTAAATGTTAAGATTAATATTTCAAGTTGTTACTTTTGCTCTAAAGTGTTCAAGACATGTTGTAAGACGTATTTTTTGAGTTGTGTTAGTATTGCATTGAGGGTGCGATTTATAAGATCTAAATTATTTAATTAAAACCTATTTAGTCTGCATAGTAAGATATAAATACGTTTGTAATATCACGCAGCATTTGATATCTTCTGTACTCCTTGGAAAATGACCCGCAAGGGCCGAAACACGTATCAGGAAACCAAATAAATTTATGTGACATCACAAGTAGTTATTTTTACACTCAGTTTAAATAACAAACAATAAATAAACATAAATGTTACATAATATCACATCTCAATTGAGCAGTTCAAGCTACCACACGTAACATACAACTTAAGAATTAGAGCCCCAAGCTTACAAACTCAATCCATCACCTTAGAGATTCAAACCATTCGTGTGTTATAATAATATGATAAAACTTAGAAACCAAAGTATTTCTGTGTCGAGTAGAAAGATTGGTCACTTAAAAATCTTCTGAGTCTACCCTCAAACGTACAAGAACCCTGTGCGGATTTAACTACCCCAAGCATCCCATTATAGACCTGAGAGCAAAAATACAAAGGACTCTGCCTATAAAGGCTTAATTTATGGCCTGTTGAACAGATATCCGAAACACAACCTCTCCTTTCTCTCGTCTCGTCTTGTAGGAAGGCGCTTTCACAGTAGTTGGAAATCTTTTTCGATTTTAACGAACAACGTAGTTTTGCAAGCCATTATGCTTAAGAACCATTCAGTACAAGTTTGAAATATGGTAAAAGAACTTAGCCCAGTCATGTCTCACTTCATCAGGGTGCCATAACCCACTTGACCAAACATTGAACGTGACAAGATTGTGATATCTCATATAGAGCTCAATTAAAGAGCACCGTAATTTATCACACGGTTCTATAGCAGTGACAAAACAAACATGAATGTTGTAATAGCACTAACCAAGAACATTGCTTTACAGCAGTGTTTTATCTTTGTGACAACTCAGTGCTGAAACTGTTGTTGCAATAAAGAGAGACAAATCTGTTTCTTTGATAACAAGATACTGATGCATCTTTAACATAAGCTATTAATTTATTATCAACAATAAAGCGTATAGTTACAGATTTTGTAAAAAAAAATAACATGATAATTTTTTTCTTGTTAGCGTACATCCGCTATACCGCGACACAGAACGGCTTTTTTCACTGAGAAGAGTGACAAGTTTGACGTTTATGTACGTCAATTTGGCAATTCGCGGTTTTTTTTGCGTCTTTTTCACTCCATGCCTTTCTTTTCGAGAATGTTTATTGTTTATTGTTTGGAGAACGAATAGTGTTTCTACTTTTACTTTTTGAATTGTGAATATTGTGATTGCGTGGTAAGTTGTTTATTTTTTAGCATGTGTTTAGTATACTGAAAGTTATTGGCTTTTTAAATTGTCTAGCTTTCTAAGAGGCAGCAACAAAGGAGGGCAAAATTATTTTGGGAAAACTTTAATGAATCATATCCAGAATCTGTAAGCTCTGTTACAATCCATCAACAGACCTCGGACATGCCCTACATAGTACCTAAAAAAAATGTCACCGGTAGTGCTAAAACTTTAGGTAGTAGTCCTTCACTTCGAGAAACTGAGCCAGACAGAATCTGATGACTCACCTGAAGAGCAGACCTCTACTTCCAGCAGCACTGGTTTTATTGATTATTTAGTAGATACTAATAATACTAAAATTAGTTTTATGAATAGTGGTCCCTTGGAGATCTTGAACTCTAACTCAAATTCTTCAGATCAACAATTATCGTTAAAAAATGTGTTGTGTTCATGGGCCATTAATTGTTCTTTGAGTCGAGAGGTTTTAAACAAACTTCTTCGTATATTAATAAAACACGGTCATAAGGATCTTCCAACTGATGCAAGGACCTTACTCCAAACTCCTCTGGCTGTAAATACAATTACCTTTGTAAACCCAGGCCATTATTATCATTTTGGTATTGAATACTCTTTAATTAATTGCAGATACTCTCAACGGGCCAGATTGCACGGAAAAACTTTTTGAAGAAGTCACTAGTGACTGGGTGCGTCAAGGCAAAAAAAGATTGGCACGTGACGAAAAATTAAATAAATAAAATTGTTTTAAAATTTTTCCAATAAAAGTATTATTATTATTATTATTATTATTATTATTATTATTATTATTATTATTATTATTATTATTATTATTATTATTATTATTATTATTATTATTATTATTATTATTATTATTATTATTATTATTATTATTATTATTATTATTATTATTATAATTATTATTATTATTATTATTATTTGTTCCCATCTAGTTTTATCTCCAAGATGTAACTACAATATATTACATCTGTCAAACCATATGGATTTAATTTGACATAAGATAATATATAAAACAAAGATATCACAGGGATGAAACAATGACAGATTTCATCGGTCAAGCCAAAAGATAAAGAATAGAATATGGTTTGTCACTGACATAGATTTGCGTTTTGTCTCTGTGATAATGCTTAAATCCTTGGTTAGTACAAGTTAGGAGCATCTCTGTGTGCTTAGCTCAGTAATAAAACATTAAACAATGTTATTTAACTGTCACATCACAGTGACATGTTTTGGTCAAGTGGGAAATTACCTGTAGAATAGTTACACTTTCAAAATTACGTCCTTTTCCCCTTCTGTCTGATGCACGCCTCTCGAACCCAACGTATAGTTTTTCGTACTCATCACGAGTCTCCACGGGCGTAAATTTGACAGCGTAAGCGTAACAGCCTACCTATTCTTAACCAATATGCACTAACTAACTGTGTCTATGAATATTTCAATGTGAATCGGGGTTTCTTATAGGTGCCGACCTGTCTGCCGATTGAGCAAAAGTAGCGACGCCGCGTCACATAACTAATAGCAGTATGCGCCACCCATCCTTAATCCACCTGGCATTCTAATGTAATGTAAGTCACTTGATGGATTTCACCTGAACAAATGGGATTTTATTTCTCACTTATCGAAAACAGTAATATGGGAAAAGATAGATATCATAATATATGGAACGACTTATATATAGGGTTTCTCCAGAAAATAGGGTGTTAAACTTCTTGCAGCTAAGAAGTCATTATAAAAAATATTACTTAGCCTTAATTTATACCAATAAGTTTACGATTAATCCCGTCCATGCATAAAGTAAATTAAAAAAAAATCTGGCCCAGTGGCGCATCCAAAGTTCGAGTCTGGAGGGCGTAATAATAGATGATCGAAATGTTTGACTCGAAAAGTATTCTAATTAGCTTACCAGGAATGTTCACGTAATTTTTCCTGAATACCTTAAATTATATAGGTTTTTGAATTCCTGGGGGAAGGGTAAATATACCCTATTCCCTTTATGCTGGTATACAAGCGTGTCCACTTTAACTACTATTTTAGTTGGAACAGCAGAACCAAGTAAAAATAACTCTGATTAACCTGACCATGACATTTTTTAGTCCATTGTTTTTTTTTTTCTTTTATCCAAGAAGTAGCCAAATCATCGTATTCGTATAGTAATTACCCCCAGTTTTAGGTTTAACATACGACCCTGCTCTGGCTTTGTAACCAGTAATCCGAAATAATTTTCGTGGAAATGTTACAACTTTTTTGTTTTTCTCTTGCTGCTTTTAAAGCACTTTCTAAATATAAATTGGACAATTACCACAATCACTACAAGTCCCAATACAAAACTTGCTAGAAGGACGAAAAATACATCCAATAATAAATATTTGTGCCACTCTATGTCCACAGTGGGACTTCTTAGATGACTTGTTCCTTTATGCCTGATTACGTACTCTGCCCACCACATGGCCCGTTGTAGACCCGTTTCTGGTTGGTCCTGTAGAAGCTGACGAAGTTTTTTCATGTTTTGTCTATACCTAAATTAACAAATAAAAATGCAAATTAATTGATTCAGCCGATACTAGGTGGAAATCCATAATTATAGTATTACGGGATACAGGAAAACAAAGTTGAACTTGTAAATTTCCACTATATTAACTAGAAAATGACATGTTTCGCTAACACTGTAGCTTCGTCAGATGACAATAATTAAATTAAATCATTGTCATCTGACGAAGCTACAGTGTTAACGAAACATGTCATTTTTCTAGTTTGTTATTATAGTGCAAATTTACAAGTTCAACTTTGTTTTACTGTATCGCATAATACTACAAATAAAAATGCCTTTGTATTCACTAAAAATATTTTTAAATAAATTTTAACTTTTTACAAAGGGGTTTTTAATGTCTGGTGTATCAGAAAGCTAGATTTAGATCATTTAAGTATATTTCTGATAGTTCATCTACATTTAGAAAAATTAATTGGGTGATTTAATGGTGAGGAAAAAATAATCTTACTTAGATACAGAAATCGAATTGATAAAAAAATTATAGCCGTCTAGAATTTTTAAGGATAGAAAAAGACCCACAATGGGAACAAGGTACAGATGGGGAACAGCAATTATTTACAATATCCTGATTAATTTTAACGTTTTTAATTGATAATGTTTCAACGCAAAGCATAAATAAATTGGTTTAATCCCCAAAACATAATAATTATTCTCAGATGGATAATTTTCCACTTTCCATATCATTACGCTGGCTCAGATAAGTCACTTTCTCGCCATGACCTGTAGTGCATCTTTTTCCACTCTTAAAAATCGTAAACGGGCGGCGGGCGATGAAAAAAAAATCGTTATGTCTAGTTAAAATCTAAAAACTTCCTGTACTTACATTGGACTTTCTGCAACTTCAATAATAGAACTAACTAATTCTTCCTTAGTGGTATTTAAGTAGTCGATCCATACTGCAACGCCTTGTCGAACGAGTCTTTTGAGATTCATCTCTTGATCTGCAATAAATGGTATACCCACAATTGGTACTTCTCGATCTACTGCTTCTTCAGTCGATTGAAGACCACCTTGACTAATAAATACTTTAACATTTGGATGGGCTGAAAGGAATGTATTTGAATATTAACTAAAAACCAAATTATTAATATCTTAAGGCCGATCCGTAACGATGTATTTTCAACCTGCATTTTTAACGATGCATCGAAATTGCATGCAATTTGAGATTCACATTTATGCATTTCAAGCATGAGTGGAAGTTACCTTTTTCACCTTTGAAGAAGAAGGAGTTCTAAATATTTGCACACCCGCATGCGATGCAAAATCCCTAGAAATTTCTGCCAGTGGAATTGATTGATAAATATGTAACTGTCATTTGACAAACAAAATAAATACGTTTTTCTAATTTGGTATCATAACAACTCTATTACGATACGCATTTGCGATACGCGTTTTTTCTTTATTTGATGTTGGTAACATTTAAATGTTTTATTTCATTGACTTGCGCGGCCTTTGTGATTTACAAGAAAACCCATTTTTCGCAGAGGAAAAATAGCTTGATAACCTACTTTTTTTTATTCTGTATGGATAACAGTCAAGTATGTTGGTTGCATAAATCTATAAATCAAACTTTTGTAGATGCTTTAAGCTATCATTTTCTGCCAAATCCTAACGAAAATTCAATCTACTAACCTTCCAATGTCGATTTTAACTTCAACTTTATTTGAATTTTCCATCTTCCCTATACTAAATTGCAATGCCGTGACGTAAAATCACGTCTTTTGAAATTCGAAAAAAAGTAGCAAAATCGCCCGAATTTCCGAACGCTCTGTATATGTACCGAATGTACAAGGATCACACAACGTATTCCGTCCAATTTCAAATCTCATATCGCTAAAATAACTTTAGAATGTCGTGGTGAAAATGGGTCAATAAATCAAAAAATGACAGTTCGCAAAATAATTTTTGTTGTCCAGAGGCTACTATGATAAAAAATAGTATTACCAACATAAAATTTAGACATAAAAATTTACAAAATTTGAAGGATTTATTTTCTTTTTAAATATGTGTTTTTTATTGAAAAAACTACAAATTAGAAAAAATAATATAACGTACGTGTTATATAACGCAGTTTTAAGCACTTGTCCCGTTATTTAACATGGACGGGTGTTATAAAATTATGCTTTATAAAACGTGTACGTTAATACTATTTTAGTTTTAAATATATTATGTGGTTTTAACCGCATTTTTTTGGTGCTTTTGGGGTTTAGAGACAACTGATCTGGAGCAAAGACTTCGTTATAGCACTTATAGAGCTGTATCCAAATCAACCGATTTTGTATTTTGTCAAATTGCACTAATATTAAAACAAAAAATTACCATCAACCAAATTTCAATTTAAAAAATAACAATAATGTGGACATATCAGGATTTTGATTCATATGGGTCAAAAAATCATAAAATTGCTTGGTTAAAATGCATTGGTGCGGATCGTAGAAAATATTGTGTAAGATTTTGTAAAATAAATCCCATAAGTAGCTAATATGGTAAATATGAATAAAAGTATTCTTTTTAATATTTTTAGCTTTTATTGTCAGCTTTTTGTTGTAATATTTTTTTAAAACTTAAATTATATTATTGTTCGAAATAATTATTTAAAATAAGTTTACTTCGATTTTAGGCGGCTTAAAACAGGCGTCCGAATTTTCCCCACTTTGTACGGTAAATTCGAACACTATTTAAAAAAAAAAGTTTTTTTTAAAGTACTGGTACAATTCTTATATTGAGGGTAGGAATAACACTGTCAAATAGAAGGCAACACGATACCCAACAAAAAAGCCAACATGTTCTCTATGTTTTTGACGATACAGTGTTGCAACTTCAAACAGAAATTAGTGGGAACTTTGATTAGGTAGGTACATATAGTTTTTTTTTGAAAATTGAAATGACTTTTTAAAATTAAATGTAATTTTTCCTTTTTACAATTAAACTTTTTCAATTATAAATTTTGTGTTACAACATTTTCAATTATCACTATAGTTAGTTATTGATGGTGTTAGGCTCCCCGTAGTTAAAACAGAAATTAGTGGGAACTTTGATTTTGGTATACAGGGTGTGTTTTTAAGGTCGACGAGCGGCCATATCTCGGAAACTACTGAGCATAAAAACTCAGGAAAAGAAAAATGATAAATAAAGTGGCCATGAGAAAATTCTGGAAATAATTTTTAAGTTCCTAATTTCACCGCAAAATTTTTTTTTTAAATTTCAAATTTCTTCGAAAATTTCTATATTAAGGTATAACTCTGATTACATCATCGAAAAGCTTAGACAATTCTACATCATTTTGGTTTAAGGCTCGTTGGCGTACCGACCTTGATAAGAGTGGGGGAAGCTATTGAATGTGTAAACATTAAAATCACTGTAACTTCTAAACGACTTATCCGATTTTACTAAATTTAAGCTTGTTTGGAAGAGAAAGGTAAGTATCTTCAATTGCCGTATCCAACAGTACACGATAGTGTTTAATAAAATTGCTAGGGGGCGCAATTTTGTAATAACAGTTTTTTCGATTTTATCCCGAAAATTCAAATCATACGGTATAACCATGACATCATAATCAGAAAGTGATGAAATTTGCAAGAAAAGATGTAAAGACCGCAGTTCGATATCCTTGTTCGTTTCTGAGTTATCGCCAAAATAATAATTATTAATACAAATAGCGCCCTCTAGCAATTTTATTAGAAACTATCGTGTACCATTAGATACGACAATTGAAGGTTCTTCCAAACAAGCTTAAATGTAGTAAAATCGGATAAGTCGTTTAGAAGTTACAGCGATTTTAATGTTTATACTTTCAATAGCTTCTCCCACTCTTATCAGGTGAAAGTGCAATTATTAAAATCGCTTTAAATTCTAAACGACTTATCCGATTTTACTAAATTTAAGCTTGTTTGGAAGAGAAAGGTAAGTACCTTCATTTGTTGTATTCAATGGTACACGATAGTTTCTAATAAAATTGCTAGAGGGCGCAATTTGTATTAAAAATTATTATTTTGGCGATAACTCTGAAACGAACAAGGATATCGAACTGCGGTCTTCACATCTTTTCTTGCAAATTTAATCTACTTTCCGATTATGATGTCATAGTTATACCGTATGATTTATTTTTTTGGAGTAAAATCAAAAAATGTATTGTTATTGCAAATTGCGCCCTCTAGCATTTTTTTGAGAACTATTATGGACAACTAAATACGATTGATGAAAGTGCATACATTTCTCTTCCAAACAGTCTTTAGTTTGCTAAAATCGGATAAGTCGTTGATAAGTTACAGCGATTTAAATTATTACACTTTCAACAGCTTCCCCCACTCTTATTAAAGTCGGTACGCCAATGAGCATAAGACCAAAATGATGCACAATTGTCCAAGCTTTAAAATGGTGTTATCAAACATATACCGTAATGTGGAATTTTCGGACTTATGTAAAATTTTAAAATTTACTTTTCAATTACGCCCTCTTGCGGCAAAATGCGGAACTTAAAAATTATTTCCAGAATTTTCTTATGGCCACTTTAATTATCATTTTTCTTTTCCTGAGTTTCTATGCCCAGTAGTTTCCGAGATATGGCCGCTCGTCGACCTTAAAAAAACACCCTGTATTATGTAGTTTTTTTTTTTTAATTGGAATAACTTTTTAAAATTAAATGTAATTTTTCCATTTTACAATTAAACTTTTTCAATTATAAATTTTGTGTTGCAACATATTTAATTATCATTATAGTTAGTTATTGATGGTGTTAGGCTCCCCGTAGTTAAAACAGAAATTTTGGCATTACCTTGGATACGAAACTAAGGTTTAGGGAGTATGTTATAAAACTAATTCAAAAGTCAATTAAGAGTATTATACAAAGACCGTCATGTCCCAAATTTTAAATGGCGCAACATACTCTGTGAGAGTCTTGTTTGGTTTAGCTTTAACTAATGTGATTTCATTGATGTAGCACAGCGGTTCCCAAACTGTGCTCCGCGGAGCACTAGGTGCTCCGCGGTACGTTTTCAAGTGCTCCGCGGATTTAATCTGAGAAATATCGTAATCAAATAGTACCTACATGTTAAATTTTATTATTATTATATTTTCCGCCCCTTACTAATGCAAAGATTCGCCGCTTCGGCCCGCCGCACTTTGATCTACTGTGAGCCGGAACATTTTTTTCGAACGATGCTATGATTTACGTTTTTTTACGTTCGCTAAATGTGTGTCGGTTGCGCCCCGTAAAGAGATTACAGTCATTACACAGTTTTTATTTATTTTTTGTGATTGTGCCTTTGAATTTCACTAATTAAATTGAAGTTGGGACAGTTATCACTCGTAAGTACGTTAACTAAGATACGTGTGCATGTTTTTTTTATGGTAAAATTTCTATTATTTGCAGGTTAAATTTACTTGTTTTATAATGGATCTTTGGCTTAAAACAGGTGTTCCATATTCATCTTATAACTTTACGCAAAAATTACCAGGAATATTTTCCAGAAGAATTTCATGACAAAATTAATTCCAATTCTTGGGTTGCAAACCCATATAACGCAGTACCTGAAAAGCCAGCGAGTTTGACGTCTGAAGAATATGAATGTTTGATCGACTTGACATCTGATTCTGGAATAGGAGATATATTTTTAACAAAGTCATCAATATCAGAATTTTGGTGTAAACTTAGAGATGAGTTTCATCTTTTGTCAGATAAAGCAAAAACTATTCTGCTTCCTTTTGCTACTACTTATTTATGTGAAGCTGGATTTTCTGCTTATCTCATGACCAAAACTAAATACCGGTCGCGCCTTAACCCTTTAATGCCCAGAATTATATTTTTTGAATTTTTCGGCTAATTTTTTAAAATGGTAATACTATTAATGTATAAATTCATGGAAAAAAATTAATTTTTTTAAGTGTCATTTTTTTGACGTATGACGCTGGGCGATATGAAATTAAAACAAAACACATGCTTTTATTTTTTTATTTCCAAAAGTTTAAAAGAGAATAAAGGTAACTAACTATGTATTTAGTCCAAAAAAAATATTTTTGGTGATATTGACAAAAACATCTTCTGAATGAAGTCCAACGTTACATTTAAGGCATGAAAACTTCGTGCACTTGCCACATTTGCCGTAACGCCGTTGTGTTTCTTGTTTATCTATCCAGTGCTCTTCTCCATCGAAACGAATTTCTGTTAACACGTTTTTCAAGCATTTTGGTTTGTGTTTAAATTTAAAGGAGGTGAAGACAGAATTGCAAAAACTATTCTTCTTCGGAATTCCAACAAAGAAATGTACTCATTTCTTGTTTGAAGGGCTCGGCAGTATAAATACCACATATTGACGACAGCTCCGTCCAAACAAAATCGAAACAATGGCCAGTATCACTTTTTGACCTTATCTTCTATACAAGCCCCTCATTTGATCAAATCGATCAACTCCTTCCATTCCTTTATTGTACATGTTTACAAGTGATGGTTGATCGACCTGAACACCAGCTTTTTGCTTTTAGTTTTGTAAAGGCCTTGTTCCTGTACATTTGATATTACGGTAACTTGGCTGTTGTCGTGCCAACGAGTTAAAGTTGTACTTTTTTTTTATGATCGAGCACAAGCACTATAGGAAAAATCCTTTAAGGCGCTCTGGGAGCGGTGCGTGTGCGAAGAAAGCGATTCACGTTTTTCTTGAATCGTTGGAGGTTATATTCGGTTGGAAACACGGTCTCAGAAAGGCCGTTCCACAAAGATGACGTCCTCCAAATGAAAGAGTTCTGAAACAATGATGTTCGGGGTGTACTAAGTTGAACCGCATAGGGATGGGCGGCAATGGTTCGTCGTGTGTTTATGCTATACATTACTCTAGGTGGAATCGAGCGGGCAATATCTGTCGAACACTTGCCATGGAAATATCTGTAGAAGAGAGTCAAATCACCAACCTGTCTTCGATGTTCTAAGCTGTCGAGTTTCTTAGTCAGCTCGTGGTCGCCGATTAGACGAACGGCTCTCCTTTAGATGGAATCCAACAACCGAAGGGTATGCTTCGGTGCAGAACTCTAGATATGATAGCAGTATTCCAGTGATGGTCGAATCTGGGCTTTATAGAGTGTCAAAGGTTGTTGAGGTGTATACAACTTTTTGGTACGGAAAAGTATACCGAGCTTCTGAGAAGCTGCCCTGGCGATTGCCACAACGTGAGTATGCCAAGACATATTTCCTCCCAGGTTGAGACCCAGCAAATTAATAGACGAAGTCAGTGGAATTGCGTGTCCTGCCATAACGATATCGGGTTCTGCATGTTAACCTTCTTAGAGAAAACTGCTGCCTGGGTTTTTTGAGCGTTAAATTCGACTTGGTTACTGTCACCACAAGACAAAATTTCTTCCAGGTCTTTATTGAGGCGTGACACCTCATGTTGTCTGCGAAGATGTGCGTCAGCAGCCGATGTTTGAGATTTCAAAGTAAAAGATGAGATAAGTGTGCTGTCGTCAGCAAAGCTATATATTGGATTTTCTGTTATCGCTAGAAGGTCGTTAATGTACAGTAAGAAGAGAGTGGGGGATAATATAGACCCTTGACGAACACCAGCATTGATGGTGAAGGTGTCTGAGAGAAACCCGTCAATCGCCACTTGCAGAGAGCGGTCCTTGAGGAAGCTAGACAACCATGAACAAAATCGACCGGGCATACCATAAGAACGCAGTTTACTTAGGAGCCCCTCGTGCCAGACACGGTCAAAGGCTTTAGAGATGTCCAGTGCAATAGCCCGGGACTCCCCATGATGTTCGATTGCGTTGCTCCAAAGATGAGTGACATAGGCTAGAAGGTCTCCTGTTGATCTGGACTTACGAAAACCATACTGATAGTCGCTGATAATTTTAAGGCCTTCTAGGTATTTTGGAAGTTGTTGGTTAATAGCTTTCTCCATCACCTTTGATATAACTGAAAGCAATGCAACTGGTCGATAGTTGTTTGGTAGGGTTTTCTTGCCTTTCTTTGGTAAAGGCTGGACTCGCGCCTTTTTCCAGCAAGATGGAAATATTCCTTTTTTGTAGGATAGGTTAAAAAGTCTACAAAATACTGGTGTGAGTTCATCGGCGCATTTCTTGAGCACTATAATGGGAATTTCATCTGGACCAGAAGCTTTTTTGGCATCGAGCCCCTTCAGAATTCGTTTGACAGGACGCTGACGGAATACGATATCAGTCATTTCCGATCGAACTGCTGGAATATTCGGGGGTGTTTTTCCCTGAAAGTCCACCGTGGAGTATGAAGCAAATAGTTTTGCGAGTAAGTTCGCTTTATCTTCAGCCGTGGTTGCTATTGTGCCGTCAGAACGTGTTAGCGGTGGAATATTTGATTTGGTAAAGTTTTGACTGACGGCCTTAGCGACTGACCAAAAGGACCTAGATCCGTTAGGACTGGCGAGAAGTTTATTTTTGATCCTCATGTTATGAGCCTCTTTGTTTTGATCTATAGTTTGCTTACACTGGTTTCGAGCGGTAACAAAGATGGTGCGATTCACATCGGTAGGATTTTTACGCCATTGTCGGTAAGCTAGATTTTTAGCTCTGACAGCACGCTCGCAGTTCTTGCTAAACCAGGGCTTGCCATTAGAAGGGCGCTTCTTGGAGAAAGGAATAAAGGCTTCCATGCCAGTAAGAATGACATCGGACACCTCTTGAGCACAAGCGGATGGATCATCTGAAGAGAAGCATACTTCCAGCCAAGGAAAAATGCAAAAATGGTCCCTTAGGTATTCCCAACTAGCTGATGTGTAGTGCCAAATTTTACAAGGTTTAGGAGGTTGTTTAGAACAAATTGGCAGCTCGCTTAGAGTTGAAATAAGTTTGTGATCGGAAGATCCTAATGGAGGATGAACGGTGACTCTGTATAGGTCAGGGTTGGATGTCAAAAAGAGATCTAAAAGACTAGCAAAATCTCCATCTCGGTCTGGAATTCGCGTTGGTTCTTCCACGAGTTGAGTTAGACCAGAACTGATCGCAAAAGATTCCGCCTCACGACCCTGTTCATCGTTGGTATTTGAGTATTTGAGCCAGTTGATATTGTGGACGTTAAAGTCACCAAAGATAGCGACTTCGGCATTAGGATGGTTGGTTTGCAAAAAGTCAATTGTGTTTGCTAGTGACGAGAAGAGTGCTCTGTAATGGGTGTCACTTGGAGGACGGTAAAGGCAGCAGATAAACTTGGTGATTTTCTGCGTTGATATTTTAAACCACATTACATCAAACTCTGCTGGTTTAAGTGTGTCCTCTCGTTGGCAGCAAAGATCATCTTGGATAAAGAGACAGACCCCAAAGTTGCGTCTAAATCGGAAATGAAAATCGTATCCAGGATATAAATAGCTGACGGTGTTCGTTGACGATCTGACCTTTGTCTCGGTCAGTGCGAGCACATGGGGCTTGGATGATTGTAAGTGCTGGTGGACTGAATAGAAGCTGAATCGTGGATAGTGTAGTGAGTTCCTCAGTGTTCTTTCTTCAAGTTTTTGAGAGGAGCTTTTTGTGTGCATTGTATTCGTCTTCAGATTCTAAACTGTACAAATAAGCTAATAGCTCCTCAGCGTCTCGTGGCTTTTCGGGATCAAAAAACGTTTTGCTAAAAAAAATTACATGATATATACATTACAGGATCATGTAAAACTGCTTATCATAATATATTATTCGCTGGGCTAAAGCCGTTATATATGAAAAATAACTAAGGATAAGTTCTTTTTCATATATACCGTAAAAGCGCCCAACTTGCAACTGGGAGGTTACTTGCAACAAAATGCATGTCTTTAATTACGGGCCTGTATCTCCCAAACTATAAGAGATCGCACTGCGCTCGATCGACCTATTCATTGTTCGGCGGTCGCAGATCGTGGTGTGCAAGAAAATTTGGTGGTAAGTGTAACTTATAACATGGATAATTTTAGCTGAATTATATAAAATTTTAGTGATGTTTTGTTGATAAAAAAAACTTCGGATGCGTAGAATAAACTAAAATTAGTAGAGAAGTGTAATAACGATATTTGCATTGGGCAAACGTTCCGAACCATCACCTAAAATTTTCAAGATCTTAATATGAACAGGGTCTGATTAATTTTTTTTTTCTAGAAAAGAACTTTTTCCAGCTAACTTGCAACGCTTAGTCGCTAACTTGCAACATGCCCAGAAATGCAAGAAGGGTTCTTGTTGCACGTACATATAAAAATATAGCGACGAAACTTTGCAAAATGCCTTGGCGATGCTTGACACTGGCAAGTCATTGAGAGCAGTATCGAAAATCTCATCATAACACCTTCCACACTGTCTCGAAAAAGGCGGCGTTTGTTTAGTAATAAACATGGGGCTCCGAAGGTACTTTCCGACCAAGAAGAACAGCAGCTCGTAAAAGGGGGGGGGGGGAGGTCTGACACAAGTGATTTCAATAGTTTCTCCGTTCGAGACTCCTCATCTCATTACGAAACAATGAAGGATATTTTAACATATCTTACTCCTGACAGTCCTGACTCTGTGGCATCTAATTATTCCATTGGAGATTTTATAATTGTCGAATTCAAATCTAAAACCTCAACGTACTATGTTGGAAAAATCACTGAATACTTTCCGCCGAAGAAAACTTGATTTACTGCAAATTCATGACAAAATGTATTGATCGAAACCACCCCGAAATACATTTATTTATATTTCCCACACCTGTCAATTCTTGAAAATTCTATGGTTCTAACAAAATTAGAACTTCGTTTCAAATTTAGAAATCACTACACTTTTAATCTTGAAGAGAGGTGGTCGCAACTAAAATTAATGTGATTTAAATATCTACATGTAACCTAGTTTCACGACCAACTTCCAGGTGAAATATTGAAAATATGGTGGATTGTTCATATAAAACGCACCATATACTGCCGAGTGTATAACCGAATACCGAATATTAATTCTTGGAAAATCAGAACGGAATGCAGCGAGCAGTGTTGCCAAAATGTTCTAAGATAAATCGTAAGAATCGGATACTTAAAATCGTGAGATTCGTAATATTTTTTAAAATTCTTTAAAAGGGGTCAAACTACCTAGTTTAAAGAAAAGAATGAAAGCTTAAAAGCAACACATATATATTTGTTTTCTGTATTTAAAAACCAAACACATTTCTAAAAACTTAAAAAGTAAAAAAAAAATTTGCGTTATTATGTAGTATTAAAAAATGTAGTAGGTAGTTAATCAGAATCCGAATGGCTAGAATCATCTTTTCTATGCAAATATGACTCCAGTAGCGGCAGTAATAGTAGCGAAAGTCGTAACGCAGAAAATCATACGAGGATTTTTATGTAAATGCAATAAATTTGTGACGTTCCTTATGAATAAAAATGATTTTTAGTTACTTATGTTTGACATACGATAAAAAATCGTGAGAAACGCGACGTGATTCGTGAAATCGTGAGATAATTCCCAAAACCGTGTAATCTCACGATTAATCGTGAGTTTTGGCAACACTGGCAGCGAGTCAATGATGTTTTTAATATTGATAATGTGCAATGTTGCCAGGTATATCGTTTTTGCTGTTGATCCACTATATTAATGGGTAAACTACCGTTTTATCGCTATGCTAACAATTTCTTCCGCTTAACATTACACTCGATTTGGTTTACGCTTTTAAAAAAAGGATGCTAATCTTCTCTCTCTTCTCCATTCTCTGATTAGATTTCACATTTTGGACGCGTACTCTTCTTTTCAATATTTCTGGTATAGCTTTGCTGTATTATAATATTGTATATAATAATATGTCTAATTATCATCCGTTTAAAGTGAAGATTATTGGCCATTGATTGAAAATATGTATACTTTTTTAACTAATAAAATAATTTATTAATTTTTTTCAATATAATATATTTACCGTAATATTTTTAAATCTATCGCTTTTTATGTCAGACTGCTTTCCTTATTTTTGACCTGCTGGCAACACTAATAATATGTATATTAATTTACCCCGATTCAGTATTGCCAGAACAGCAGTCTTTTCTGCATTTAGCAAAATTTTTGAAAGCGTATTTTTTGCAAAGTTGCAGAATAATTTCGTAATTTGCAGACTTTTAAAGAATTTTTAATAAATAAGGAATTAGGTATTTACCAAATAGATTTAAAAAATATAATATTCAATGAAAATATAAAAAAAATAACAAACCAAAAATAAAGTTAAAAAGAATGTTTTTTTACAAAAATGTTGATATATATTGGAGGTCGAAGTAGGGGCAACAGATAAATACAAATATTTCGGACACTACGACAGTGCAGAATTCAGCAGATTTTTTGACACACTCCGCAGAATAATTCGTTGGCCAGTCTGGCAACACTGCCCCGATGTTTGCGCTGGCCGACAGATTGTCTCGTCTTGCCTAGACGTTCTTGCGCGATCGTCTGCCGTGCTATTTTTATGCTGGCCTTGGTTAAGACCTTGTTTTTTCCACCCTGAACGAATTTTGTAGCTGCGCGAATAGACCTTAGGAATATTTTACAGATAATAGCATTTTAAGTATTATATAATACCTACCAAGCGGGGTGCAGAGTTCATCTGCAAAACTATCGAAATGGCCTTTGGTGCACAACGACCATTTTTTTGTGACAACTAATTTTCTGTGTAGCAGTAGATTTGTATTTTCGTGACAATTTCTGCATACCTATATCTGTTTAATAAACTTTTTTTTTATTATACGGTGATTGCACAAAGTCCTCTCCCCCACTCTCCTTGCATAAACGGCTTGAGATATTGTTTAAATTCGGTAGGCGTAAATAATAGGCAAAATACTTACTTTTAAGGAGAATTGTTTTGTTATTCAAGGTGGCGGAAAAATGGAACATATTTTTAACTAGAAAGGGAAGGTGATACTTCACGTTAAAGGTATTTTCACACCCAATTTAACTTTACAATTTTTATAGTGTTCCAAAATGATCCGCTTTAACATGACGAATCGGAAATTATGCAAGGAAACATACTCGCCATGTTGAATAACAAAACAACATTAATTGGAAGTACCAGTCCATGCTTAAAATGGAGTTGCAAGTATGGGAATGAAAGAAAAACAAAAATAAACTTGTGGAGAAGACTTGTTTTTCCTTCGCTTCCAAAGCAACAATATTTCCAAAAATTAAGTAGCTTACTTATAATTTACACTTATAAAATTATTGTTTTGTTTTTCAAGATGATATAGAGATCTTCCAAAAATATGGTTGTTTTCTCATATTTTTCGGAATCGTCATTTTGAAACGGCACATTTTAGAACATTAAAAATTACTAGGTTATCTATATCAAGCATAAAAATACCCTTTAACTGAAGTATTACTCGATCCCCTTATTCCCATTTAAAAATGTTTTCCAAGCCATTTTGAAAACAAACTTTTTCTCAAAAGTAAATTTTTTACTTATCATTTACGCATACCGACTTTAAATATATCTGAAACCATTCCCACATTGACAGCACCTGTTAAATTTTGTCAACAGAAGTTTTTGCTAATATATTCTAAAGTAACTCATTCACCGTATTTGATTCCATAGTTCATTGTATAAATATCGCTTATCATTACAATTTGACCACAGCACCTGTCAAACTTTTACGTTTTATTTTTTTGCGCATGTTTCCCAAAATCACCTAGGCACAGTCTATTCTTCCATATAGTTTGTTTTATCAATATCACTTACACGCTAGATTTTTGACATTGATATCACCTAGCAAATTTTACCAATCGATTTTCTGGATATTATTTTAATTGGTTTAAATATTTTTAATTGCAATTTAATCGATTATCTGTTGCCCCCCATGAAAAAGTTTGTTCGGACGCCCATGCAATAGTGCGCCACCCCCTGGATATTACTAAAAGGACAAGCAATAGAAAAAAAAATTTTCACGTGACGTCACCCATCACTCCTCCAATCAAAATAAAATATAAATTAATTTTAATTAATTTCATACTCTAACAGTTGACGTATCTTCGGGTCTATTTAAGTCATTGCAAAGCATTAAATCGAACTAACTTGTTCGATAGTAATAAAATGCGTTTCTTTCTTTGTCTTATGCACGATAATGAGGCTAAAAGACGAAGTGTCCCGACGTAAAAATATATAAGCCGTTGCGGCTAGAAATTGCAGCGATTTTAATTCACCTGGAAGTTGGTCGTGAAACTAGGTGTACCTACCTATTTGTTCCTTTTTTGTGTTCAACAGTTACCTACCTATTTGTTCCTTTTTTGTGTTCAACAGTTACCTATATGTTTTATTTTTTATATGTTGATTTTCTATACTTTAAGAAACCTTAGTTTAAAAACCAATCAGTATTTTGTGCCTTACTACTTATTATTTGTATGTTTTTTTTTCTATTTAGGTTTATTTCCTTATTTTTTAAATAGAATTATTGTTTTTTTTGTGTCTAGATTTTATTTCTAGATAAGTTTATATATTTGATATATTAGCATAAGTTGACTTGTTTTACCAAATTGAAAAGTTTTTGTTATACTTTCAATACTGTTTATTAATAAAGATGTATTTTCCAATAAAAACCCATATTTTTATAAAAAAAAAACAATTACAACAAGAACATTTTTTTCTGCTTTTGTTGTGTGTTGCAAGTATGATATAAAGCCGTATTACTTGACAATCCTAAATAAACAAACAGTGTTGCAAGTATGGGCCATCATGCACCTTACTTGCAACACCCAGTTTTAATTTTTTTTTCCGAAATGTGTACCTGACTGAAACATGAATGAATGATATTTGATAGCACCCATATCGACCAACAAAATCTAATTTTTTGTTTTAAACTATCTTCAAAAGGCTTCTAAGAAACGACACTTAAAGTCCAAAAGTGTTGCAAGATGGGCGCTTTTACGGTACTTGCTTTAGCCCAGCGTATGATATATCATACGCTACATTTAAAGTCATGTAGTAAAAAGAAAAAACATTTTTATAAAACATATTGAACGGCAACTAACACCTACTATCCCAAATCAATAAATTCTACGATAATAAGTTGTAATAACTAAAACAATACTGGTGTACATAACTCAAAACTTACCTGTTACTCATTTTGGATAACAAACTAATCACCTCCAACTTCAAATTGTCCTAGGATCTGGTAAATAACACATAAACTTAGTTTGAGTAATTTTAACACATTCTGTAAACTATTTTAATTCATATGTGAGCACAACGTAACTGCACGTGCCATAACATAATTTTAACCTAACCTAGATCTTAGTAGTGTTTTGCGTATGATAAATCATACGGTGAGCACTAATGGGTTAATGCAGAGCCTGATATTCGTCTACAGTTGTCCGAAATTGAACCTAACATAACAGCATTAAGCAAATTAAAACTAGCACATCCTTCTCATTAGAAAAGTTGGTGGTTTTATTAAGTATTTGTAGTTTTGTTTTTGGATGTATGTTTTATGTTCCATTTTTGTATCGAAATAAAAAAAATTTTTCAATGCACGTTTCTAAAATCGAACAAAGACCTATATCTAGTTACATGCAGTTGAAACCATCAAACGGCCTACTCTGGTGCTCCGCGTTAAATTTTCCTGTCAAAAAGTGCTCCGCGACTTAAAAAGTTTGGGAACCGCTGAATTGTAGCAGATAGGAATATGGTACAAGGGTTACAGAATGGTTGCTTACGCCATATTTTTTTGGTACGTTGAAAAGTTTTAAGTGGCTAATAATGAACAACCGTACAACTTTATATTTGGGTAATGTTTTCGTTAAAACTCTAAATAATCCAGTTGTGACTCTTTCTTTAAAAAGTAGTTTTGTATTTCGTGAAAATATACATTGCCGTGACATGAGGTTTCCTAATAAATTAACGGTGCCTCAGCATCAGGGTGTCATGTTTCAGAGATCATTTACATACAACTCTGTAAAATTGTATAACTCCTTACTAAATGAAATGGTTTTCCTTGACAGTAACATATTTAAATTGCAATTTAAAAATATCTAGTCAATTTTCAAAAGAAACATCTTTAATTATTTTTGTTAAATTATTATTTTCATCAATGTTTTGCTAGTCATTCGAATCATGTATTTATCGTCTTCTCCATCAGGTTAAAATGTAGCGTTTTTTTCTAGAATGTTAACTTTTTGAACCTATAATTATTTTCTCCTTTCTATGACATTTATATAATATCTGTACATTAATAATTCTTTATATTTTTTATTATTATTATTACCATTTACAAGCATAAATCTAATGTATATGGAAAATTGCGCCAATCCCTTTAAGAAGCACTTATTTTACTGAAATATTTAATCTTTACTAAAAAAAGCCTTAAAATCTTGGCTTACCTAAGATATCCTGCTGTGGCAACCATTTTCTTATTGCAACATTTTTTGGTTTTCCAGGCAATTCTTCCCCCTCGTATTTCCACAGGACTTTATAAGGTAGTTCTGAGAAAGCTTCCATGAGAAGAGTCCTCACTCTTGCTGGAATGTTTATACTTTTAACGTTTGATCCAAGACTAAAATAGACCACGCCATTTTTGGACTCCTCTATTTCATTCTTGATATCCTTAAAATGCCAAAAAATTACTTCTGTCGCTATAATATTAATACCCACTATTAAACATAAATTAAAATTTACTAAAAAAATTAAATAAAATTATTTTTATGAGATCCTGTATTTATTTTTTACAAGTTATGGCTGTCGTATATTATTTGATCCATAACGTATAACCACCGTCTTTAATTTATTTTTTAAGCAAAAAATTATTCCATTCAGAACGTTCGCATATTTCAATAATAACTTATTCTGTAAAAAGAAATAAGACATCGTGTATTGCATAATTTCACAATAAATAAACTAGTTAATTTTTTACACACCTCTGGTAGGGGCTTTGGTGGACGAACATGCATAAAACTCAAGGGAACAACAGTAGGAACCATCGGCCGTGGAGTATACAGGATTGGATTTATATTCAAGAAGAGAGCACTCATGTTCCTTTCGATATCCGCCAAATAAGGCAGATCTGGTCCAAGGTATTTTCTTGCTATTGCGTCACATCTCGGCATAGCAATGAAATGAAGATAGGCTCTAGTCCACAGGAAGTAAAGGGTGGTTTTGATTCGTTCATAGAAGCTAAAACATGTTCGAAACGTAAAATTAACATTTATATATACAGGGTGGTAAAAATTCGTGTGCGTATATGCACATCTCGGAAAAAGGTAAGAAATAAGAAGGGTAAATGGAGGCAAAGTTACAAACTATTTAATTATTTATAAAGCCCTAATATCAACTATAATTATTTTTCAATTTTAGAAGAAATAATTTCGCAAATATATCTTTCTACTGATAAAATCATCATGACTGGCGAATTTAATGTTAATCTTAAGATTAAAGGTGTACATGATTTTTATTTAGAAAATTAATATACTATCTTCATTTGGCTTTAATCAAATTATAGCTGAACCAACGCGGATAAGTTCATCCGCTAAAATTATTGATCATTTCAATAGTGATGAAAATTTTATTTTTAGCAATTCTCGTATAACTGAAACTCAAAATACCATTAATTCGAACATTTCTTTAACTGATCACTCGTTAATATTTTGCAACACTTTAATAAATAATAAATCACAAACAAACTTGAATATTATAATTTAAAGAAATAGCCCATGCTTAAAGTGAGGTTGAAAGTATAGAAAAAAAAAAGAAAAACTAAAAGTCTTTCTCTGCAAGTTTATGATTTAATATATTTAATTGAGGTCTCTACACTCTACATGTTTCAAACACAGAAACGTTCATAATCAGGAGACAGAAAAAGCTTTGCCGATAGCAGTGCTGGATTTACCATTAGGCTGAGTAGGCTGGAGCCTAGGGCGGCAGGTTTTAGGGGACGGCAAATTTGGCCCAAAATTTTTTTTTTGTCTTACAGAAATAAATGGTACAATCTTTATTCATGGTCGACGGGTAGTATTTTTTTAAATAAACTTTATTGTTGGCAGTGTCTGTTAATGGGGATAATAAAAAGGTAGTTGGAACTTTACTGGCTTTGCAGAAATAAATTTCATTTTTAATAAAATAAGTAGGTAAGTAATCATAAATTTTTAAAATATTTACTAAAAATTATTGACCAAATTTGGGCGCGGTCTTAATAAATTTTCGACTGCAGCGGGCTTTTTCTTTCCCGAACACTTCACCTGTTTCACAACTCACGAGCCGTCACTGGTATAGGAGCGGCAAAAATTGAATAGCCTACTAGCGGCAAATTTGTAAATCCGCCACTGGCCGATAGTTTTAGCAGAAGAGAAAATGGTAGAAGGTATACAACCCTAATGGAACTTTGATGGAATATAAAAAAGTTGTGTCGGTGTATCAAATGAATGGTGTAGAAAAACTTGGTACTGAGTACGTAGAAAAATATTGTAGTATAATTGTTTTAAAGGAGAAGTCCAAACCAATTCAATGGAAGGAGAAAAAAACATACCTTGGCAGATATCCGGCAAAGGCTTTTTGATTCTTAATTTTTACCTTAGATAAAAACGAACAACAATTTTTTTACGTTCTACAAGATGGAGTGATTAGTTTCCAAATTCGACGTTTTGTTTTTGTTCACCGTCAAGTACCTTATAGCTTTTTAAATATGAACCAGAAATACTAAATACGATTATAGGGAAATTTAAGGCAATTAAACTGTGTTTAAATCTTAATGTTTTGGCATTAAAATAAATAACACATTAGAAGTATTTTACAGTATCCTTTTTTTTACCATTAACCCCTAGCAATTAGGTATATTTAGAATTATAAATCATAATCGCATACTTAGACACATCCATGGTGTTTAGGCTGATTTTTTTTATAAATAAATTATTTAGTAATTACTATTATCTGTTTTAAGGTTTTGGCCTTTAACCTTAAGATTTCTGTTTAATTTTTACGCTTGGGCTATACCTATGTGTACTTTTATGCACTCGGGATCCATGCCACTTTTTCTGAATATTTCGAGGTGTTGGTCTAAAATCATAGGGAAAAAATTAAATTTGGTGTAAAATGAATAGTAGTAATCGTTATAGGTTTTAAATGTCTATACAGGGTGTTCGAAAAATAGATGGAGATATTTTAGATGGTGATTCCTTGTTAAAAAATATGAAAAAAAGTTTTTATAAACATGGGACCGGAAATGCAGGGTTTTCAAGATACAGGATGTTAAAAAATAGAAATAAAAAATGAAATTATTAATTAAATTAAAAATACTTACTCGATGCTGTTGAAATTTGGCAATAATATTTGTTGTATTAAGAGGCTAATTTAGCCCTAAATAGATTAAAATTATTGAGTCCAGTGGCGTCCCGGGGGGCACCTTAGCGAATATTTTTATCAAAAAAATGTACGCCACTGTCTTTTTTGTAGCTTAAATATTTTTTGTTTAATTAAGCATCTAAAGGTACAATTGCTTTGCCTTTTGTATTTTTTTCCTATCTCACTTCATTTTCGAGAAAAAAAATAAAAACCGTTTTATTGTATGTCATTGGACAAAATTTGTTTATTAATTTCTACTAAAATAAATCACAAGTGCATTGGTTGGACCACAAATAATAAAAAACATTTCTAGGAAATAATGTTATTGCAACTTTTCCAATACCATAACATAAACTACAACAAATGTTGGAAATGTCCACCATCCATTTCCGTACACCTTCTCACTCGACGCATCATTGAACGACGAACTCCAGCTAAAATTCGAGGTCTATTTTTTATTTCTTCGCAAGCATTTACGATTTTATTTCTTAGTTCTTCTATTGTTTCTATGGGAGTAGTGTAAACCATCGTCTTAAGGTGTCCCCATAAATAAAAATCTAATGGATTTAAGTCAGGGGAGCGAGGTGGCCAGTTAATTGGTCCACCTCTCCAATCCAATTTTCACCAAAGGTTTTACTCAGATGAGTTCTGACAGGTCTACTAAAATGAGGAGGAGCTCCATCGTGCATGAAAGTTATTTGGTTACGTATATTTAGAGGAACTTCTTCTAGCAGTACGGGCAATTCTTGTAGAAGAAACTCTAAGTAAGATTCGCCGTTTAATCTTAAGGGTAAAAAGAAAGGACCAATTAAAGTGTTACCAACAATACCCATCCACACATTTAAAGAAAATTGTTCCTGGTGGCGACACTGCACGAAAGCATGGGGATTTTCGTCACTCCATACGTGAGTGTTATGGTATTTAACAATACCATCCCGCCGAAATCCTGCTTCGTCTGTAAAAGGTATGATTTTATTAAAATTCCTATTATTATTAACCTCTTGGTAGTACCATTGGCAAAACTGTAAACGAGGAAGAAAATCTCTTGGTAGTAATGCTTGCACACGTTGGACATGATAGGGATATAAGAGTTGCTCGGAGAGAACCTGCCACACAGTGCTGTTGGAATGATTACGCCCTAATCTAGTTGCTATAGTCCTAGTACTGATACCAGGATTTTGTTCCACGGCACGTAAAACTGCCTCGTCAAACTCGGGCGTTCTTATGGACCCCGGCCGGCCTCTATCATTGGTGGAAACGGCAAAATTTCCTAAATAACATTATTGTCAAAAACATTACAAAAAAAAAAAAGAAAATTTACCTCTTTCCCGTAATCTACGGTCTACGCTTTCAAAGGTTCTACTATCTGGAAGTTGCCGATTGGGAAACGCTTCTGCATACAGGCGCCTCGCTGCATAACAGTTACTATACTATAGGCACGTGCATACATTACATGCATGTCTGCCATTTCCTCAAAAGTGTAATTTTCCATCACAAAAACCGAGACAAAAACTTTTTAGAACAATTTCGCCAAAAAAAGTGTATAATTCTTTTCTAAAAGAACTAACGCGCAAATGTCAATCCTTCATGCAGAAATGATTATTTGTTTTCCAATGCACTTGTGATTTATTTTAGTAGAAATTAATAAACCAATTTTGTCCAATGACATACAATAAAACGGTTTTTATTTTTTTTCTCGATAATAATTTTGATTTTGATGAAATTAGATGCTTAATTAAACAAAAAATATTAAAGCTACAAAAAAGACAGTGGCGTACATTTTTTTGATAATAATATTCGCTAAGGTGCCCCCCGGGACGCCACTGGACTCAATAATTTTAATCTATTTAGGGCTAAATTAGCCTCTTAATACAACAAATATCAATGCCAAATTTCAACAGCATCGAGTAAGTATTTTTAATTTAATTAATAATTTCATTTATTATTTCTATTTTTTTAACATCCTGTATCTTGAAAACCCTGCATTTCCGGACCCATGTTTATAAAAACTTTTTTTCATATTTGTTAACAAGGAATCACGCTCTAAAATATCTCCGTCTATTTTTCGAACACCCTGTATAACATAACGTAATGTAAATAACTTTTAATATTTAATCCTAAAAATAATAAAGCAAGGATACTTTAAAATACTGATGATGTTATAACCGTATTTAAAAGTTCGTTTAAAACAGCAGCTATAAAAAGTTTTAAAATTTTTCCCGAATTGAAAAATTTAAAACCAAAATTAAAAATTTCAGTTTTTCGGATATACAGGGTGTCCGGAAAAAGTAGGTCAATCCGTTAACCGTATATTCCTGGAGCCAAAATAATATAAGTTTTATAGTGCCATTTTTCATTTTTCACCCTCATGTTCGATATACAGGTTACCATAATTTCTAATTAAAATTTTTTTTTGAATAATTCGAGTATTTAATAAAATATTGATTTCAAGCCATATGACTTTAGCATAAAGAGTTGCATCTCTTTAGAAAAATGAAATATAAGGCAATTGTCCAATATTCAAAATAGGGGGGGGTGTCCAGTACACTCTGACCCCCCGCTAGTTTTTAGTACGTACGTGGCATTAACATGGATACAAGATATAATTAAG
Source organism: Polydrusus pterygomalis (assembly GCA_963969555.1). Lineage (NCBI taxonomy): Eukaryota > Metazoa > Arthropoda > Insecta > Coleoptera > Curculionidae > Polydrusus > Polydrusus pterygomalis. The sequence goes on from OZ018378.1 coordinate 114,039,449, forward strand.
TGAAACTTTGCAATATGTAACAACACCGAAAGCAAAGGACTAGTCAAAAATAATATCAGAACTGTGGCGTATAGATAAAAACCTGTTGTAGGTACTAAACCAGTTAAAAATGAAAATATTTTATTGTCCTACTAAGAACTTACTATTGCTAATCTCTTTCACATAACAGTAAAACGCCACTGTTATCACTCGTTTTTAAGACAATAATTTACTATTACTTATTAAAAAATAACAATAAAATAAATATTCACAACATTTTATTTTCATAAAATTACGAATACGTTAATAAAAAAAAACAAACCAAATTAAAAAAAAAATTACTTGATATAACCTCCATTTTTTTATACACTCGCGAGCTCTCTTTATTTAAAAAAATAATAACCTTTAAAAAATATGTGGTTTTAAACTGTTCTAACTGCTCTCCACTTGTAACTAACGTATTCATAATTTTACGAAAATAATATGTTTTGAAGAATATTTTAGCAATAGTAAGTTCTTAGAAGGGAAATAACATAATTTCATTTAACTGGTTTAATATAGTGGATTTCACCTTAGTTTTTAATGGCCGCCGCTGACACATGTCATTTATAACATTTCTTTTTACAGAACTTAAGGATTGGCCAGGGCCGGACTTAAAAATTATGTGTGAACATGGGTCAATTTATTTGTAGTTGTAATTATGGATGGAAACGAGAATTACCTAAGCAATTTTTAAGATATTTCAAAAAAAAACACTGAAGGGGAATGGAAATAGGATAGAATATCAGAAAAACAATTTCATTTAATTGTTATTCATAATATAATAAAGTGCTGTTATTTTGGTAAAAATACACTCTTAATTTAGTACAATAAAAAATATACAAGGGGCAGTCGTGAATCTAGTATCATCAATAATTAACTACGTTTTTTATTAAAGAATTATTTTGTTTTTTAATTTGATTTCAGACCATGCAGTGTTAAGATGAAAAAATCTATATATTATATTTAATAGCTTATTGTTTACTTTTTTATTTTCTTATTCACGGGTAGATATTTTTTTCTTTAGACTAGGTTCTAAAGAGTTTGAAGTTTACATTAGGTCTAACTTTTCGTTGGTTTATAATAAAACAACAAAAGTTTGTAATGTTATCGAATTAGGTATTTTTTTTTTAATGAATAAAGAAAAAATAATGTAAGTAGATACTACAAAAAAATGTTTTTGTCCATGCGTTTGCAGAACAGATACCTCAAGCACTCTTCAATACAACTGTATGTAAAACTTATTTTAGCATAATGGTTCACTGTGGTTTTCAAATTTAATTTTGTTACAAGTTCCCTATTATTTTTGGTCTTCATCTGACAAGCTGTCGATGTCGTCGTCACCGTTCGAGACATTATTAATTATTTACTTACTTTTGCATAAAAAGAAACACGTCACAGATGCACACAGTCCGGCAGTTTAAAACCAAAAAGTCTAATACGCACAAAATATAAGCAAAATGCTGTCTGAAAAATACCAAAAACAATAACACGAACGATCAAGAATTAAAGACTCTAATAATTAACAGCAGAATGCACGCGGTGTGTCCCAAGTCCCAATGCGGCTCTGTGATATTTAAAGAACGCGACGAGACAATCGAATTAATGAAGTACGAAAAGAGATATGCGAGAGCAAATGCGTAAGACAAAGATGCACATACTAACGGCATATACGAGCGATGCTGTGCATTTGACGAGTTTGAGCTCATTGAAGGGCAACGTATTGAACTGTGTAGTGTGCATTTTTGTCATGTACATGTAACTATACGGTCAGTTATATATCCATCTCTTGTTAATCTAGCCAATGCCCGTGCCTGAAAGCCGTTTATAGAATTAGGGATTTTAAAATCACGTGTTGGCTAATATGTTTGACAAGAGAGACGTCAAAGCATTAAAAACTAAGGTGAAATCCACTATACTTCAGGTGTTTATCTGTACGCCATTGTCCTTACATTATTTTTGGCTAGTCCCATACTTTCGGTATTATCACCTATTGCAAAGTTTTACTTAATTATGTCTTGTATCCATGGTAATGCCACAGCGGCTGATTTGATTTAGAGTAGAATATGAGATTACCGTAAGCCACGTTGTCATCAGTTAAGGACCTATATTATTCAAATTATCTCCAAAACGAATCATTTCATCGAAATTTTATAAAACACCCTGTATATATCCGAACTAAAAAACGCAACAACGCGTAAAGTTATAAGGATTCAATAGTTTGCAGCGCATGTAGGTAGCGTCTTATATTTACGCTTATTTTTGAAGAAGTAGTCCATACTCAAAGTGGAGTAAAATGATACAGAAAAAGAAAAGCACAAAGTCTTTCTCCACAATATTTATTAATCGAGAAACTAGGCAACTCATCATCAGGAAACAAAGTGAAAAGTAAAATGCTGATGTTTTTAGCAAAAGAGAAAATAATGGTGAGATTGAGCCGTAATGGAGCTTTTAATGGTGTACAAGAGGTATAAAATTGAATAGTCAGAAGGTCGACAATCAAGACTCTAGCATACTGAAGAGTCGAGGGTTAAGTGCAGAAGCACACTGTGCCGTGCAGAAAAATGTAGGGTAGTAAAAATTAGGGAGTTTTGGAAAACTTATCTGTAAAAAGCATTATTAAATTACTGAAACATCTTCAGTTTTATTAAGCCTAGTCAGAAACATGTAAAAATGTTGGGGTGAGATGTAAAGAAAAGAAAAAAAGAAAAAAGGTGTTTTTTTTAGGGGTCAACGCATCTGTAAAAAATAGAAAGGGGAATGTAGTAAATGAAGAAATGTGGTAGATTAGCTTACCTTTTGGTTAAAAAGTAAAAACTGTTGGGGTACCAGGCTTTTTACGGCCCAGTTACCCCGTCGGAGTCAAAGCAGACACATTTAGTGCAAAAAAGTTTTTAAGAAATTTAAAAAAAACTAATTTTGTGTTCCCGTTAGAGAGGCTCTACTGTAGCCAACACGTGTAGGATGGGAAATGAACTTGAACTTAACATTGTAAAAGGGGGGGAACAAATGACAAGTGTTTTGGCGGTCAAAATGAAGAATCCTCAAGTATGCCAGGAGTTTATAAAAATTTTGAAAAAAGTTATAAAGGAGAAAAGCTCAATTAAGGTTCAAAATTGCTTAAAATACTAAAAATCACTTAAAATACAAGATACAATCAATACAATCCCTATAACATAGAAAGAAAATTACATTTAGAAATATGTTGCTGAAAGATTTGAAAATAGGCATCATAAGTATTTGTGTGACGACCTCTGTTGGTAGGTAAACCTAGGTAAACCTACCAACAGAAGTCGTCACACAAATACTTATGATGCCTATTTTCAAATCTTTCAGCAACATATTTCTAAATGTAATTTTCTTTCTATGTTATAGGGATTGTATTGATTGTATCTTGTATTTTAAGTGATTTTTAGTATTTTAAGCAATTTTGAACCTTAATTGAGCTTTTCTCCTTTATAACTTTTTTCAAAATTTTTATAAACTCCTGGCATACTTGAGGATTCTTCATTTTGACCGCCAAAACACTTGTCATTTGTTCCCCCCCTTTTACAATGTTAAGTTCAAGTTAATTTCCCATCCTACACGTGTTGGCTACAGTAGAGCCTCTCTAACGGGAACACAAAATTAGTTTTTTTTAAATTTCTTAAAAACTTTTTTGCACTAAATGTGTCTGCTTTGACTCCGACGGGGTAACTGGGCCGTAAAAAGCCTGGTACCCCAACAGTTTTTACTTTTTAACCAAAAGGTAAGCTAATCTACCACATTTCTTAAATTTCATTTACTACATTCCCCTTTCTAATTTTTACAGATGCGTTGACCCCTAAAAAAAACACCTTTTTTCTTTTTTTCTTTTCTTTACATCTCACCCCAACATTTTTACATGTTTCTGACTAGGCTTAATAAAACTGAAGATGTTTCAGTAATTTAATAATGCTTTTTACAGATAAGTTTTCCAAAACTCCCTAATTTTTACTACCCTACATTTTTCTGCACGGCACAGTGTGCTTCTGCACTTAACCCTCGACTCTTCAGTGGAGTCTTGATTGTCGACCTTCTGACTATTCAATTTTACACCTCTTGTACACCATTAAAAGCTCCATTACGGCTCAATCTCACCATTATTTTCTCTTTTGCTAAAAACATCAGCATTTTACTTTTTACTTTGTTTCCTGATGATGAGCGTTTCTACACTCGAAACATGTCGTCGATGTGATACTAGGTTCGCCTAGTTTTTCGATTAATAAATATTGTGGAGAAAGACTTCGTGCTTTTCTTTTTCTGTGTTTACGCTTATGTTCTAGCGTATTATTTCTGGTACTTACGTTAAATCTCCATTGTAATGTAAAAACATTTCAGAATAAAGTGCCGGCGGGTTGGGATTGCCAATAGCGACGTGCGTGCCGCTCCATCCGCCCATGGAGGACACTCCAATGATGGGGACTTTAAGTTTCGCCGACAAGGCCAACATTATGGGACTTACGTAGATTTGTGCGATGATCAAGTCAAATTTCTGATTCGGATCTGTGTAAATTTCTTTAAATTGTTCGTTTTCGAAAATTGCTTGTGCATAATCGTCATAGAGAGAGAAGATTTTTTTAATTTTTGACTGGACCGTATTCTAAAAATGCAGAAAGAACAAAAATATCAATTAGTAGTTAAAAATTGTGATTAAATTAATATAATTATTAATTATATCAGAGTTAAAAAACAAAGGGTCTCAGTACAACATCGGTTAGTTGAAATACGAAAACTATATATTTTAAGAATGAAAGACCTTTCAAAAAAATTTAAAAAATACAGGGTGTTTCATTGAAATAGCAACAAATTTAAGCCAGAGTTCCTTTATTTTGAGCGCAGTTGCTTTATAAATGACAATTTTACATTCTACGGTATAAAATAAACAAAATTGACTTTAATGAAAATGCAGGAAAACTCAAAAATGGGTCAACTTTTGATTTACCTCTTTGGACATAAAAAATTCGAATCCATGACCAATGATAATTTCGTAGGTATAGCTGGTATCAATCTCTGTCAGGTTTGTTAAAGACTTGTCATTAATTGGACGGGGAGTTACAGCAATCACTTCATGTCCCCTATAAATATGTTATCTTGGAATTAACATAATACCAATTGAACTATTGTGAATAGGTACAGAGAAAGATAATTTTGGAAAAAGATTTGAAGTTTATACTTACCTAAGAGAGAGTTCTCTGGAGATCGGTTGAAACGTTGCTTGGTGACTGACAGCGGGCATTTGAAAAACACATAATATTCTTGCACTGTAGGCTATGGGTAGTATACAGAAAAATAGTATAAAAACGCCACCGTAAAATAAATGACAAGCGAATAACATTTTTTTTTATAGAAATAGAGTAGGTACGAATTTAATTATAAACATTCCATTAGACGAAATGAAAGGCAACTAACTAAATGATTATTTTTATCGGCTGTAAGATTGTAAATTTTATCACATGACTGCTATCTATAATCAAAACTTGTTGTTAAGTTATTATTCTACCATGCATTCTAAAAGACTGGTAAACTACGCAAAACTGAATAGGGAACTAAATTTTTTTGCTTCTTTTTGAGGATATATTATATTTTATAGCAGAAATCAGGGTTGGATAGGGAATTTTATCGACTTTGACATGAGCCGAAGTTATTATTAAAAAAAGGGCTATGTTTCTGTGTTATACAGTGTGTTTTAAAAAGTATTGCAAATTTAAAAATTTTTGATGTGCTACAAAATTTTATTACATGATTTCTGACTTATTCTAGGATATTTTTTGGAAAGCTTTCTAGAATCGGCCGAAACGTTTTTGGAATCATCAATTTATTCTGTAAAGTCAGAAAGCTATTAATTTTTAAATTAAACCACACATTTTCAAAGCTGTTTTGCCTTTAAGTGTTCAACAATGGCCGTTTCCACGGAAACGAGTTTGAAATGTGAAGTTTTATTTATAAAGGCGTTTAAAATTGATGTTATTTGTTAAGTTTAAAAATACGGAAAGAAACCATTTATCCAAAGAGCAACGTAACTTTATTGTCACGTTGCACCAACGTGAATACAGACAAAGTGAAATTTTAGATATTTTGGGTAAAAGTAAGAGTGTGATTTCAAGAATCATTAGTCATTATCGGGAGACTGGAAGTGCTAGCAGATGACCCGGTAGCGGATCTGTAAGGGCTACTAACGATAGAGAATATCGACACATTAGAATAGACGTAAGTAGAGCCCCCTTTAGTACAGCCCGACGACTTCAACAAGGGCTACAAAATGCAATAGGAAGAAGAGTTTCTTACCAGACAGTAAGAAACCGACTCAAAGGAGAGGGAATTAAGTCTTATAGGCCACTAAGGCGAATAGCTATTACAGCGAATCATCGACGACTTAGGCTTGCTTGGGCCAATGAAAGAATTGAAGAAAATTTTAATTGGGACCATGTATTATTTACTGACGAGTCAAGGTTCTGCTTACACAATGATTCTCGTCGTAAAAGAGTGTACCGAATTGTAAATACACGAAACTTGGAAGCACGTATGCAGCCAATTCATAAATTTGGAGGAGGTGCTGTCATGGTTTGGGCTGGTGTTGCTCTTGGTTTTCGAACTGAGCTGCACTGTTTTAAAAATACAGTAACTGGTCAAATATACAGGGATGCAATTATTACACCTTATGTGACAGGGGCTAGAGGTCGAATTGGTCACAATTTTGTGTTTCTCGCCCTCATAGCGCTCGAGTGGTAATGGAAGAAATTAACAACTTAGAGTTAAATCATTTACCATTACCACCATATTCTCCAGACTTCAACCCGATTGAACATGTGTGGGACAGGCTTCAGTACCAGCTGGATCAACATTTGCCTCAGCCAGAAAACACTGGTCAGTTGCGGCAACTACTTCCTATCTTGTGGCAACTAGTGTCTCAAGAACACACCGACAACATCATTAGAAGTATGCCTCGGAGGTGTCATGAAGTTATTCAAAGTCGAGGTCACCCCACTAGATATTAGTTTTATTTTTTTTTACGATTAAAGGCAAAACAGCTTTGGAAATGTATGGTTTAATTTAAAAATTAATAGCTTTCTGACTTTACAGAATAAATTGATGATTCCTAAAACGTTTCGGCAGAATCTAGTAAGCTTTTCAAAAAATATCCTAGAATAAGTCAGAAATCATGTAATCAAATTTTGTAGCACATCAACAAATTTTAAATTTGCAATACTTTTTAAAACACACTGTATAACACAGAAACATAGCCCTTTTTTTTAATAATAACTTCGGCTCATGTCAAAGTCGATAAAATTCCCTATCCAACCCTGGTTGAGCGATCCCCCTCACTGATTTCTGCTATAAAATATCTATATTCAAAAAGATGCAAAAAAATGTTAGTTCCCTATTCAGTTTTGAGTAGTTTATATTGGCCTATAAAGAAATGTGCTATAGTTTATTTCTTTCTAACATGTCCATAATAGTAAAGATAACAGTGTTCACTGTTCTTAATAAGATTAAATTGACAATAAATATGAAATCGAGTAATAGCAGTGCCGTGGTAATAAATAACTATTACTCATTTAGACATAGTTAGTGTTTCACTTGCTTCTTGCATTTTTTTCGGTCTTAGAGTATTGCAAGGGTAGATATTGACTACAAGCCTCTTTACAATAGGCTAAATAGGTAAGATTTATGTAGACGTGTTCGAATATGCAAGGAAGACTTACTATAGAATAAAAATGTGGCAGGTGGTCGAGGACGTTACAGGAAGTACAAGTAATGGATATTATGTTGCCGAGACGAAGACTTAGCACGAAACGATATCCGCCATTTGACTTTTCTACCAAAAAATAAGGGGATAAAAATTCGTTTCCTTTATGATATTTAGAAATGGCGCCAATCTCTAAAAGCCCATGAATTGACTTTGGCGGTTTATTTTTTCAGGTTTTAGACCTATTTTCTCGGTATTTACCTGAAGACTATTGTAAAGGGTTTTCCAATAAGAACGATATGATTTCAAAATGAAATAAAATTAAAATAATTTTAGATACAACAAAACGTTTTATATTATCTTAAAGTATAGTCGATAACATTTATGTTTTGAATAACACATCGTTTAAATGTCCTCCGCGACTTCGTGTACACGAGCGAATTCGACGAACCCAATTTTCTTTCAACTTTATGCAATAAATCGGGCGTGATCTGACGAATGCAGGGTTCAATGTTCAACCTTAATGCATCAAGTGTTTGTGGTCTGTTTTCATAAACCTTAGATTGCAAATAGCCCCACAAGAAGTAATCTAAAGGAGTTAAATCACAGCTTCTTGGAGGCCACTGAACAGTAGCATTCCTTGAAATTATCCTTTCGTCAAACGTTTCTTGCAGTATATCGATAGTTTCATGAGCAGTGTGACATGTGGCACCGTCTTGCTAGAACCACATATCCTTTAAATCAAGTGCATCTAAATTTGGCCACAAAAAATTTCTTAACATCTGTCGATATCGTTCACCATTCACTGTAACTGCATCTCCTGCCTCATTTTGGAAAAAAATGGTCCGATGATGCCCCCATACCATAAACCACACCATACAGTTACCTTTAGCGGATACAAAGGCTTCTCATGAATCTGTTGTGGATTGTTTTCACACCAAAAACGGCAATTTTGCTTGTTAACGTATCCACTTAAATAAAAATGAGCTTCATCTGTTTTTTGGCAAAATTAGGATTCCTTTCAAGTTGTTCTAAACTCCAAGCGGAAAATTCTCTGCGCCGACGATGGTCCAGTGGCTTGAGTTCTTGGGTCAAAACAATCTTATACGGGTGTAAATTCAAGTCTTCTTTCAAAATACGCCAAGTTGTCGTTTTTTTAAACCTTAACTCTTGAGCACGACGAGGAATTGATAAATTTGGATCCACTGCAACACTAGCTCTTACAGCAGCAATATTCTCAACAGTTCTTGCGTTTCGATGTCTTCTTGGTATTTTTACATAGTGAAGAGTAAAATTATTTTTAAATTTCTCAACGATGCGACGAATGGCAAGCAAAGGAGAACGATTATTTAGACCAAAGTTTTCGCGAAGTGCGCGATAAGTGTTCACAAAAGATCGTCTATTTTCGTAAACTTTTTGGATAATAACCAAACGTTCTTGAAGCGCGTATTTAGCCATAATAAATTGTTATAGTTTAGTGACAATAACTGACAACTGGTGACAGGTATAACTTTATTACCATGGTTACCATATCGTTTCAAAATCATATCGTTCTTATTGGAAAACCCTTTAATATGTATATACCAGTTAAAACGTTGTGATTTAAAACAAATAAAGACAAAGCAAGTCCAAGACTCTTTTTTCATTCAAGAACTATTTTGGGTACGCTTTTTTTCATAGGTTTTTACGAGGGGTTAGCCGCTGTCAAAATTCTTGTACCGGGTGTCCCACTAAGAATAGCTCTCGGCCGTATCTCAGAAAGGGTTAGTCGTATGGGTTGCGGAAATTTTTTTTTTTTAAAAGTGGCCATGAGAAATTGCTGAAAATTATTTTAAAGTTCCTTATTTCGCCGCAAGAGGGCACAATTAAATTTTTTTTTTAAATTCTAAATTTCTCCGAAAATTCCCATATTAAGGTATAACTCTGATTACATCATCGAAACGCTTAGACAATTCTGCATCATTTTGGTTTAAGGCTCGTTGGTGTAAGTACCGACCTTGATAAGAGTGGGGGAAGCTATTGAATGTGTAAACATTAAAATCGCTATAACTTCTAAACGACTTATCCGATTTTACTAAATTTAAGCTTGTTTGGAAGGAAAAGGTAAGTATCTTCAATCGCCGTATCCAACAGTGCACGATAGTGTTTAATAAAATGGCTAGAGGGCGCAATTTGTAGTAATAACAGTTTTTTCGATTTTATCCCGAAAATTCAAATCATACGGTATAACTATGACATCATTATCGGAATGTAGATGAAATTTGCAAGAAAAGACGTGAAGACCGTAGTTCGATATCCTTGTTCGTTTCAGAGTTATTGCCAAAACAATAATTTTTAATACAAATTGCGCCCTCTAGCAATTTTATTAGAAACTATCGTGTACCATTGGATACAACAATTACTTACCTTCCTCTTCCAAAGAAGCTTAAATTTAGTAAAATCGGATAAGTCGTTTAGAAGTTATAGCGATTTTAATGTTTACACATTCAATAGCTTCCCCCACTCTTATCAAGTTCACTACGCCAACGAGCCTTAAACCAAAATGATGCAGAATTATCTAAGCTTTTCGATGATGTAATCAATATACATGTAATTTAATTAGGGAATTTTCGGAGAAATTTAAAATAAAAAAAAAAAATTTAATTGTGCCCTCTTGCGGCAAAATGAGGAACTTAAAAATAATTTCCAGCAATTTACTAAGAAAAAAAATTTTCCGCAAGCCATACGACTAACCCTTTCTGAGATACGGCCGAGAGCTATTCTTAGTGGGACACCCGGTACACTAATGCCTACTAATTCCTCCATTTCTTTATTTTAATTAACTAATACCCCTAATTTCTTTACAAATGCCCAGTAATGCCCACTAATGCCCACTAATTCGTCTAATGCCAATGGTAGATTTCACTTTAATTAAATAATAAAATGTATCTTTCTATCTTAAACTCATTTAAAAAATTAAAATTTATTTAACAACTTACCTAATATTTGAATACAAACCAATAACAGAGTGTCTAATTAAATACCTACTTAGATCTAAATATTATGTACTATTAATAAGTAAATTAATAAATTTATAAAAATGTAATTAGGAAAAACCCATTTTATTTTCTTATGGTTATGCGGTCGCCACTGCACATTAAATACCAGGTGTCCACGGAAGATGGCTCGCCCCTCTAACTTTTTTGTTTTTTAAGATAATGAAATAAAATTCGGGGGATTTGTATACGACGTAAAACTGCATTTTTTGACAGACAACTCAACATTATGGAACTTCCGGTTTAACCGAAAGTGACATAAACTTTCGATTTTTAAATGGGACACCTGGTATATTTTTACTTTTTTTGACTCCATATGACATTCTAATTACAACGATGTATCACTTGGCACTTTTTGTCAACAAGAAAATATTTTTTCCAAATTTATTGTTTTATCTAGAGGGCTATGAATACCTTAAAATCACTTATTTCAGTTCTTTAATCTTGGGAAAAATACAATTTTACTATTTTTGGTCCAATGCTATGTGCTATGTAAAATTTAATCTTTAAAGTTGTATAACTCATTTTTTTTAAAATGGCAACATGGTGGCTCGTCGGGTTAAGAAAAAAGAGGATTTTATTACTATTATTTTGATACCACACACTATTAGGTTCTAGAAAAGCTACCACTAAAAAACTTTAAAAAGTTAGCTTAGAACTTTTCTAAAATGAAGCATCTTTTGAGAATAAATTTAGATTTAAATGCATCAAGTAGCCTGTGACCAGCAAAACTGATAAAACAAAATCATGTCTTGAAGAAAATTGACATGCCGACAGCTTTTGTCAAAGTAAATTAGTTTGTTGTTTGAAAAGCATGGAAAATAATAGTTTTACAAGGAGTGAAAAAGTTGATATGTTATTATTGTCAGGCTCATTTTGCATTTTCGGAACCAGTTTTGGGTACCTAATAGTGCCGGGTTGGATGACGCCGATTAAAATATCTTTGTGCGTAAAGTCGTGCAGCATTGGTTGAATTATTTCTAAAACACTTATAACATATCAACTTTTTCACTTCTTGTAAAACTAGTATTTTCCATGCTTTTTAAACAACAAACTAATTTACTTTGGCAAAAGCTGTCGGCATGTCAATTTTATTCAAGGCATGATTTTGTTTTATCAGTTTTGCTGGTCACAGGCTACTTGATGCATTTAAATCTAAATTTATTCTCAAAAAATGCTTCATTTTAGGAAAGTTCTAAGTTAACTTTTTAAAGTTTTTTAATGGCAGCTTTTCTAAAACCTAATAGTGTATGGTATCAAAATAATCGTAATAAAATCCTCTTTTTTCTTAACCCGACGAGCCACCATGTTGCCATTTAAAAAAAATGAGTTATACAACTTTAAAGTTTAAATTTCACATAGCACATAGCATTGGACCAAAAATAGTAAAATTGTATTTTTCCCGAGATTAAAGAACTGAAATAAGTGATTTTAAGGTATTCATAGCCCTCTAGATAAAACAATAAATTTGGAAAAAAATATTTTCTTGGTGACAGAAAGTGACAAGTGACACATCGTTGTAATTAGAATGTCATATGGAGTCAAAAAAGGTAAAAATATACCAGGTGTCCCATTTAAAAATCGAGAGTTTATGTCACTTCCGGTTAAACCGAAAGTTCCATAATGTTGAGTCACCTGTCAAAAAATGCAGTTTTATGTCGTATACAAATCCCCCGAATTTTATTTTATTATCTTGAAAAACAAAAAGTTAGAGGGTTTGTTCGTTTTGTTACTGCAGTCTAGCGTACGCCATTTTGTTCACCGAGCAAAGTAGCCAGCAAAGCCGCGGTCTGCTCCTTTACACTTCAACAAGTAGTCAATAATATAAAAATTTTGCCTGCCGGCAATATAATGTCGCTCCATTATCGCCATGCATTTTGTTTTATTATAAATAAGGAATTAATTTAAAAGAAAATATTTAATGTTTATTAACATAATTAATTTGAAAGCGTAAATTAAATCGAGTGTAATGTTTAGCGGTAGAAATTGTTAATTGGTGCCTCAGTGATAGAACGGCCGTTCATACATCAAAACGGTAGATCCTTCGCAAAAGCTGGATATGGCAACATTGCTGACAAACTTGCGGATATATGCAATGTTGCCAACTTCACAAATATACATTGGGCGAAACTTTTCTCAAAACTATTCAGTCAGGCCAATAAGTTTGATAACTGCTTCTGCTAAAATATTTGAAAAATGCTTGAAACTAAGATTATTTAACTTTTTTTAAAAAAATAACATATTAAATGAAAATCAATATGGGTTTCAGAAGGGTATCAAACTTGTTAAAGGGTTGAAAACTGGGTTAGAAGAAAACAAAAAATGCCTGGGTGTCTTTCTGAATCTTGCTAAGGCCTTTGACACGGTGCCTCATGAAAAATTACTTGAGGTGCTATGGCACTATGGAATTAGGGGTACCGTGTTGGAGGTATTTCGTAGTTACCTGACTAACAGAGAGCAGCAGGTTAAAATCAAAGATCAGCTGAGTGACTGTCTGAAGGTTAATCTGGGAATTCCTCAGGGTTCAGTTCTGGACCCACTTCTGTTTTTAACATATATTAATTCTCTGTTGCAAACTAGTATTGATGGCAAAATAATTTCATATGCGGATGATACAGGATACGGTTCTAATATTCCATGATTCATCATGGAATGGTGCTCAGGAAAAGGCTGAAAATGGAGTTTATAAGATTAAAAATTGGTTAGACCATAATAAATTATCACTAAATATTACCAAAACAAGTTATATCGCTTTTTCCTTGACAGATATCAATAGAGCCAATTTTGACACTTTACTAATACCAAACACAAGTCTCAAAATCTTGGAAACTAATAGCACTAAGTATCTTGGAGTTATGATAGATAAGAACCTTAAATGGTCTCAACAAATCAATACCTACCCTCTGTAATAAAATAAGACGAATTATATATAAATTCTATGAACTTAGAAAATTTATGACACAGGGGTTATTGTTAACTATCTATAAGGCTCTGGTGGAATCCATTCTGCAATATGGTATTGTGGTGTGGGGTGGTCTGTACTCGACTGCGTTGGAACCTCTAAATACAAAACTGTATTCTGAAAGTTATGTTTAAAAAGGACAGATTATACTTCAGGGATAAACTGTACAATGGCAATATTTTAAATGTTATAATGTTATACTTCCACAACTGCTGCCTTTTTATTTATAAAAACATTAATATCCAAAAACCATTATCTAATCAACATAATACTAGACAAGTTACTAACCGACATCTGACTACCTTTTTATAGAAGGGACGGCAATCAGAGGTTTGTTAATCGAGTAGCCCCAAAAGTTTTTAATTTGTTACCTACGACCATTAAGAATATAGAAAACTACAAACGATTCTCTAAAAAGTGTAAACCTTATATTTTTAACAACTTTTTTAAATGTCTGGAACTGCTTTAGACAACTGCAATATTAACTATGTTAACTGTACACTATCTAAAATACTTTACCTAGTTTTGTTTACTTATTGTTTAAAATGAGCCCTAGTATTAGTCTTAAATTAGCACATACAGACGCCCTGCGTCTAGGTGTTAGGTATAACAATATTTTGTGCAATTATAATTTTCATTACTTGTAATTAACATTACACAAGTGCAATTGTAAACCTTATTTATTTAAATAAATAAATAAATAAATAATAAAAAAATTGCCTCGAAAATGACTTTACAAAAGAAATTTAAAGTATAACAATCAAGGCTTTATTTAACACAATAGAGTAAATTTAATGCCAAAATAAAGTATCATTATCAAAGAAATATCTCTAACACATCCACTAATTTCTCCAATGTCTCCACTAATTCCTCTAATGCCTCTACAAATTCTTCCAATACCTCGACTAATTCCTGTAATGCCTACTAATTCCTTTCTTTAGTAATGCCACTAATTCCCAAGATTTGTACACCAAAATTCTTCCGCGGTTTACCCCTCAGTTTTTTATGAAAGAAAATTTGATTACCTCTTATCCATCATACCCCTACTTCCTGTAATATCGCCGGTTTAAGGTCAAAGGGCGCTCCCTCTGTTCTTGACATCGCTTCAGGTGTCTTGCGTTCTTAAAGATCGCATTATTTTCCGTCGAACGTTTTATTTTGGAATTTGGCTGTAGACCAGCGGTTCTCAAACTATGGTACGCGTACCACAAGTGGTACGTAAGGCCTCCAAAGGTGGTACGCAAACAGTTATGTATTTGCCTTCAAATAAAATTATTGTTCGCTCAATTTTATTAAGAATCTATCTTTTCCCACATTTTATATTGTAAATGGCAACACTGTTGTTGGTGTTTATTCAACGGGGAATCCCCTGCTCGTTTTAAAATCGTGACGGGTCATGCGTATTTTGTTTTTTTCAGTGTCGTGATTGTCCTGGTGTAAGTATTGGTTGGTGTCTAGTAAATCGAACGTATTTACTGTGTTTTTTATCGCAAATTAACTCGTGGAAGATATGCATAAGTGGCTTAAAAGAGACATAAAAACGTTTGCAAATCCTGTTCTATCAAGTTCTACTTCAAAATCAGAATGTGTTGTTAATAAACATGAAAAAGATCCTTCCCAAAAACGGAAAGTAATAAGAAAATATGATCCGGAATACATTAATTTAGGATTTACGTTCCCAAACGTAAACGAT
This sequence comes from Polydrusus pterygomalis, assembly GCA_963969555.1. Classification (NCBI taxonomy): domain Eukaryota; kingdom Metazoa; phylum Arthropoda; class Insecta; order Coleoptera; family Curculionidae; genus Polydrusus; species Polydrusus pterygomalis. The sequence continues at coordinate 114,054,865 of OZ018378.1, forward strand.
GAGCCTCATCATTCCCACTGACTTTTAAGGTGATGTGCTGATGTACATTATTTTAATTATTTTTATTATTATATTATTATAAATTCTTTGTTCTTTAATAAAAGCTTTTAAAAAAGTTGTTTTAATACTATAACAATCTGTTCTGTTGCACGGTTATCAGTATTTCTTATTACACTACAAGTTCAATAAATACGTACACGCAGCACAACTTGTTTTATTTAGTTCGGTGGTACTCGATTAATCCACATTGCACACAAAATGGCACGCGAAAGAAAAAGTTTGAGAACCGCTGCTGTAGACGACGTGTGTATAAAATAATTCATTTCTCAGGTCTGCGGGCACACTTTCAGACTCAGACAGGATATTACTTTGCCCATGGTACTTAAGCCTTTCCCAATTTTTTTCCTTGTCTGATGTCTGAAAATAACATTTTTCTTTTATCTATGGAAGAAAGGAGACCTTCTGCTTCTATTAAATATAGAGACAGACGGCAGTCAATAAAGTGCAGTTCTCAGGAATCTTATACTTTTCAAATAAGTAACATTTTCCTCGTTTCGTTCTCTAAGCCATTGGTCAAGTAATTATTCCAGCAAGAGGCTAGACGCTCTTGCAATGAGGGAACAAACCCCTAATGATTGATTTATTTGAGAATCGGTACCATTATGAACGTCAGCGATTACAGATTATGTAGCTGTTCTAACGTTGACCTTCCATTTAACTGGCCGATTCACCTGAAAGAAATAAAAAACGGGCATATTTTAACTGAACTTTGTATAGGTGTAACGATTAACGAAGGTTAGACTTTATGATGATTTCTATTTGTTAAACAAAGAAAATTCACATAAATCGACTTCAATACAATACTTCTCTATTGGATTCGAATTTTAAGGCAGGTGGTATAACGTTATTGGGCATGTGCACGTGACGTCATTAGTCAAATTTGACAAACGCCCTGAGGAAAAGCAAAACCTGTTTTTACCGTTAGTTTATAGGTATTTTTGATGTTTGGATGTTCTTTAGTGTTTTTTTGGTAGTTTTTCTGTGCGAATAATAAGTATAATTATTGTAGCCAGTATCATATTTTTGGATTTTGTTTTATAAGGAATATTCGCTTTGGTTTTAAGTTGCTACATTACTTATAAGGTTGCACAACGTATTTTAACCTACAACATGGACAAAAGCAACTACTATAATAAATTATTAATGTAAATATTAATATGTTTTTTCTACTACTGTATAAATAAATTAACTTTCGGGCCCTAGCAACACGAAAGAAAACGAAAGTAAATGTTACAGTTCCTGAATATTATCCGTTGCTAGCTACGAAAGTAATACTTTCGGTGCCAGGAAAAACAAATCGAACTGACAGACTTTGACAGTACTCAAATAATTTAATACACTACACGATGCGAAAGCCTTTTTTGGTGGTCGGAGGTATTAAATCACCTCGGCTTTGCCTCGGCAATTCAAAAACCTCCTCACACCCAAAAATTAACTTTCGCATCTAGTAATGTAAATAACTATTTCCTCAGGGCGACTGTCATTAGTGTCAACTGTCAGGTTGTTTCTTACCTTTCATTACATAAGTAATGTGTAGATACATTTTTTAGCGAATTATTTTCTGGTCTACAATAACTTATTCGTATGAAATAATAATAATAATAATAATAATAATAATAATAATAATAATAATAATAATAATAATAATAATAATAATAATAATAATAATAATAATAATAATAATAATAATAATAATAATAATAATAATAATAATAATAATAATAATAATAATAATAAGTTTATTTAAAATTTAATAATATAATAAATATGTTTATGTTGTCTTCGATAAACTTATTCTTCAATCCCCTGAAGCTGAGCTTGTTAGGGGCAAATCTTATTTTTTGTTTTAGTATGTAAAATCATAAATCATAAATATGCATTAAAAATCAAGTTTAAAGTAAAAATGTTAATTTATAGTATAAACGCAGCTTTTTTGTAGAAATATATTACCAATAATAAAATTATTAATTAATAATTTTTAAGTAAAAAATATTAGGTACTTATATAAATTATTCAGAACAATATTAATTAATTAAAGCATTTCTAAAAATATTTTCAAATTGTCTGTTTTTAATATCCATGTTTTTATTTCGACTTTAAATTGTTTTAATGAAATCAATTTTTTAATTTTTGTTGGTAAATAATCGTTTAAATAAAAACATAAATATTTGAAATTTTTTTGTCCTATGGACTTATTTATTTTAGGTTTTATGGTTACCCAACAAACATTTAAAGCCTTGTCGACCTCCAATTCGGAGAAAATGACCTATTTAAGTAAAAAATAGTCTATTTTTTACCTCCAAATCAGCTTTTTGGACGAAACGGCCAAAGAGATGGTCCAAAAGAGTAGATATTTACCTTGTAAATCGACTTGATAGTTAGGTCTAAGGAAAGTCAGTAATAAAGGCCCAATCAGGTTATTGTTTACCTTAGATTGAGCCTTAAAGCACAAGAATCTTTTTGGCCGATACATAAAGAATAAATTACTTCGTTTTGTCTTTAATATATCTTCATGGTCAGGTTATAATGTGAACATTTTCTGAGGTTATGTATACCCTATATTAGTCTTACATTTAGTACTAGCCCAGAAGGCTTTAAAGTATAAAAACGGTTACAGTTATGACTAAAAGTAATTTCTTTATAGCTAAACAGTCCTCCTATTTTGGCCTCAAAGTGATTGTACCGGATATAAAGCCGTATCTTCCAAAAATTTGGTCTTTAAAGAGATTCTGGCTTAGAAATATTTAATGATGATGGTAACGTTCATTGCACTGTGGTAATCTTCCCACTTGTGGGGAACCTAAGAATAATCCAATGAGGAGCTTGACCCTCTCCTTTTTAAAACCGCCACTATTTTAAAATAATCAGTTTCCATTTTTTCGGCGAAATAAAAGGGGTCACGTAGGAGCTATACAAAACGCCGGAACAACGAAAGAAAGTTATGTTACCTACACGTTTATATTCGAACTCGGCCAAAAAGTAAGGTTAGCTGGTTAGATTATATTGGTACCTAGTGGATATTAAGCAATCCATTGCGAGACATTTCAGCGACCCCGAGAGAAACATTTTATGGAGTAATAGGCTGTACATAGGCCCTGCAGTAGTATTCGTTAAAACCCCAAATTAGGCTTCATACAGTTATCAATTTATGCCATATAAATGAATATTTTTCCTAATTTAGACCTATCAAGACAGAAGGTCCAAAATAGGAAAATTTCTCCTAGCATAACCTAATACGGGCTGACTTATAGGTCCATTTTTTTTAAGGCCCAAACCACAGGAAATTATGACCTTTAGGAAAAATATTTTACTGACGCCACATTTTTTGAACATGGTGAATTATTTTAAACTAATTTTGTTAAATTACTTGTAACACTTGAACATCAACAAATATATTACAAAAACCGGGCACATAAATGAGCTAACTTATTCGTCCAAACAAAAATATTAGCATATTTTAACTTTCTTGTGTTTTGTTTTTTTTAATTAAATGCCTTTTTTTCTGGGGCGCGGTTAGTTTTTCAAGGTAAAATTGGAATCTATAGAAACATTTTTTATGAAATAATGATTTTATAAGTACCTATCTATATACATACCACTCCATTTTAAAAATCAGTAGCGGCTGACATGACATGTTCTGATTTAAGAAGACTCCGGCCTCCTGCGCTTTAATAAAAATAAAAACAACATACTATTTTCATCTTTTTCTAAAATTGTGGTTATGATTTTCTATAAACTTCATAGCCCATAACAGGCCCAACATAGGCCGACAAAGGATAAATACAGGTAAAAAACACCTCTTTACTACCACGAAGAAGACTACTTGGCCTTGTGTATGAAGCCCAATTCTCCTAATGACAGGTGTTTTTTACCAGTTTATTACCTTGGTTTTATTCCCCACTAGGTGATAAAGTGGTATAAATTACTAACTTCTGACTATGTAAAGTGGCCTATCGGGCTTTATAGTAAAAAACTTAGGTAAAAGTCACCTTTTTTAGACTCTAATTGTTTGTTGGGATATTTCATTTTTATGACGTGTATTATGATTATGGTTTTTAAATTATATAAGGTTTTTATTTTTAAATATATTATATATTAAGATGTTATAAATGTAAAGTTGTCTTATGTTCAACTTTTTTGTTTCTGAATATAATTCTTTTGAAGGATAAAGATAATCTTTATTGTATATAATTTTTAGAAACCTTTTTTGTAATATTTTTAATTTTTTAACTAAAGTTCTATTTATTCCTCCCCATCCTAAAATTCCGTAATTTAAATGAGTTTTAACTAACGCGTAATATATTATTTCCATATATGTTACATTTAAAAAAATGTTTAATGTTTTTAAAAATCGGTAGTAAACTTCTTAATTTTTTAATTAAGTATTCTATGTGAAAATTCCAATTTAATTTACTGTCAAAAATAATTCCTAAATATTTTATTTTATTAACTTTAAAAATTTAAATGTCTTCATTTATTTGAGTACTATTCATATTTTGTGGTAGGCTTTTTAGGTTTAAAGTAAAAGGAATATAATTTGTTTTATTAAAATTAATTGTTAACAAATTGTTATCAAACCAATTTTTTATAATTTTAAAATCTTTTTTAATTTTATTATTTAAGTTTTTCCAATTTGTATCGGTATAAAAAATTGTAGTATCATCTGCAAAACTATGAATTTGTCCATCGCAATTTATACTAAATAAGTCGTTAATATAAATATTAAAAAATAATGGTCCTAAAATTGTTCCTTGAGGAACATCATACTTAAATACCTTTGGATAGCTTTTTTCTTTATCTATTTGAACATAAGTTGATCTATTTTTCAGATAATTTTTAATTAATTCTAATTGCTTTCCTCTGAATCCAATATTTTCAAACTTTTTTAACAGTAAATTATGGCTAACTGTATCAAAGGCTTTTGCTAAATCTAGAAAAATACTAATACAAGGTTTTTTATTATCTAGTGCATCATATATTTGTTCTGCTAGATAGCAAATAGCATTTTGTGTTGATTTATTTTTTTGAAACCCAAACTGTTTATTAGAAATAAAATTTATTTTTTCCAAATAATTTTCGATTCTTAATTTTAAAACTTTTTCGAATACTTTTGCTATCGAAGATATTAATGTTATTGGTCTATAATTACTAGTTTTACTAAAATCTCCATTTTTAAAAATAGGTTTTATTATACCAATTTTGAAAGCTTCTGGATATATACTGGTTTTAAAAATATTATTTTACTACAACTGTCAAAAAAAGATGACTTTTTTTGGTTACTATGGATGCACAAAACGTCGCTTTTTTTCACCGTAAAAAAATTATATTTTTTCACGGCAAGCTCAGCTGATTGATGTTATCGTATAAAAATGCAAAAATTAATTTCCAAAACATTTTTTATAAAAAAAATTTATTATTAAAGTAAATTAAATTAACAATCTTTATTATAATAGTAATTAACGGTGAAGTTAGAGCAATTGTTTCCTATATTAATTCCAATAGGCGTATAATGTAATAGAACTATTAGGTATTTTGTGCGATACATTTACTGCAGATAAACTTTCTAAGATTTTATTGGAAGAACTTTCTAAAATTTTATTGGAAATCTCAACTTTGTTCACCAAACTATCCTCTATGTAACCCTCCACCACTGAACTAGATTTCCAACCTCCGTGACGTTTGATAGAAATTAGGTCGCCCCCTGCATTAGCTAGTAGCGTCGCAGAACTTCTTCTGAAACAGTGGCCTGTATAACTTTTGAACATTTCTTTGCCGAGCCATTTTGCAATAAGACTTGACATTTCTCCTATTTTATTGACTCCAACATGTTGATTTACACATTTTCCTTTAGCATATTTTAGGAATAATCGGTTACTTGAAGTGTGGGACGGTCGCAGAGATTTATACCTTCTGTAGATATCGATATATTCCAAATTGGATATAGTAAAGGTTCGTTCACAGTAGATTTTTGTATCTGGTATTTTTACAATTAATATAGTTCCAACATCTTTAATGTTATCAATGGTCATCTTGGTTAATTCTTCGCGACGGCAAGCGCCACTTATCCCGGAGATTAAAACAACCTACAATAAAATAGTTAAATGAGTATTTAAATTACTTAAATAGTTGCTTGTAAATGTTGTATACCTTCATAAGTAAATGTATTTCATCATCGGATTCCTTTATAAATCTTGCTACATCCTCCTTTGTTAATACTTTAGACTTCTTTCCTCTATATCCAATGGATTTGCTTTTTAAAAATGGAACCAATTTAGTAAACCGCTGCAGATCAATATTTTCCTTTATGTTTAGGGTACTTTTAAGCATCGAATAGATACTCCATAGTGTAGGTGGCTTTAAAATTTTCGACTTTTCCTCCAAATAACAGAGCAAAACATTTTCTGTTACTGTTTTTACTTTCTTTATATTGCACCATTCGCAAAACTGAGTGTACACTTTTTCATATTTGATTCTTGATTTTACGGGCAAAAGATTTGATATAACGATTTCTGCCGCTTCCGTAATTTCGTGAGGCGTCTCACTATCACTTTCAGACATTTAAATGGTATCAAACTTGAGCAAACAACTATAAACTTTTGACACGAAAAACGACAGATTTGACAATCAATAAAATTTAAACAATTTTAGGTTTCCATAGTAATGGGAACAGGTGTAAGAAATAATACCTTAAATGAATTATGATTTTAGATTTTTTTTCTAAACACGATAAAAAAATAGTTAACAACAAACAGTTGTAGAAAAAATGTTGTATTTATTTCGAGCGCAAAAGTGTTTTTATGGCACATTTGATTGAATTTTTAACCTCGACCTAACGGTCTCGGTAAAAATTTACAATCTCATGTGCCATTTAAAAAACACCTATTTTGCGCACTTAATACAAAAATAACTATTATACGTTTGCAAGTGATGCTGTTTTACTCTATAGCGGATAGAGTAGAGTAGATAAAACAAAATATGTGATGTTTAGGCAAAAAATAAAATTTTGCGGAAGTCCATTATCTTAAAGTGGAGCTGTAGCGATATAGGGAAAAAAAACCACAGTCGTCTCCACAAATACTTATATTAAAAGAGTCAGATTAATGTGGTGTACATGTTTCGGTACTAGGGAGTACCATCATAAGCACCGAAGGGCCCAAGTGCCACTGATACTAGGAATGTAAAATATTTTTTAAATATTAAAAACTAGAAACCATGAATAAGACGAGGACATTTTGAGTGCTTAGAGGAAAACAGATTAAAAAGTGGTAGTAAAATAAAATTCGAAAGGAATCAATTTTCTTCCTCTACCCTACATTGTAAACAAATAACAAACTTAGTTTGTTCGGGTTTGTTTAGTTGTTGTGTAGTTTGTTATTTGTTTACAATGTAGGGTAGAGGAAGAAAATTGATTCCTTTCGAATTTTATTTTACTACCACTTTTTAATCTGTTTTCCTCTAAGCACTCAAAATGTCCTCGTCTTATTCATGGTTTTTAATTTTTAATTTAAAAAAAATCTTTTACATTCCTAGTACCAGTGGCACTTGGGCCCTTCGGTACTGATGATGGTACTCCCTAGTACCGAAACATGTACACCACATTAATTTGACTCTTTTAATATAAGTATTTGTGGAGACGACTGTGGGTTTTTTCCCTATAAAAAATAAAATGGTTGAAGATCCTCAAATGAAAATTAATAAATCAAACATTGAGCATTTAAATAAAATAAAGTACTAAGAAATAATTAGAGATGATGGACTTAACTGAAAATAACATGTTGCACAGTAAGGTAATGCCTATGATAACTATACTCATTACAGAGTTAGAGGTTATATTACTGAGCAACTCTTTAGGGAGACAGAAGTTTTTAGATTGGGATAGCTTTTTCAATTTGAACAATGAAATAAAAAAAATTAAAATTGAACAAAAATTAAATTATCGAAAAGCATCCGATATATAGGTATATAAGTTATCTGCGTTTATTAAAAATATTAAAACTGATTATAAATTTGTAAGTCTTAAAAACGTGTCATAATGTAAGTGAATCATTATTCTGTTTCTTTGCATTCTGTTTTCTTGTTTTTTGTGATAGGTATACCTATAGTGATCTATTAATAGGATATTAATTAGGTTACTTAATGATGTTGCCAACTATGTAGAAATTATTCCTGGAACCAGTGCTCCACGCACTAATTAGGAAATTTAAAGAAGTTGTAACAATGTAATAGTACTTACCTAATTTTCTAAATAAAGATTTTAAACAAAACCGGTTAATAAAAATATGTTTTTTCAAATTTACCTTTAAAATGCTTTGGGAAGCGTAACTGCAATTTTCAGCAATTATTAAATGTATGGTTATTTAATGTGTCTGCTTAAGTAAGCGAATGTCGATATTTATTTTTCTGATTTCTGCTTTTTTTTTTGTTAAGCGATGTACGAAAATCAAGTTTCAATAACATTGTAATAAATAACATTTAATTGTGTCCTTCAACTTGATAATATTCTGGTACCGCCAGGCCATTATAAGATTTTTGTTGTTTGCATAAAGAACTTTAGTCCCTTGACTTGCTTGAAACCATTCGTGTCGGTGCATAAATAAGTATTCGATTTTTTTTTGTATTTTTTTGGGTAAGTCACAAGTCATAAAATATATAGGTACCGCATTTTTAGTCCTGTGCTTATATTTATTTTGTAGTAATGAGAGGTGTTTTTTTTAAGTTTAAAGAACCAAGCATGGTTTCCCTAACATAAAAATTCTTTGGTCATTTTTAGATCATAAAAAGCATTAGTTTATCGCTTTATATCTATCTGTTTGTCTACTGGCGCGAAGGGCAAATTTTTTCATATGTACCATTATAATAATGTAGATCGAAATAGGATATTTTTTGGTTTTCTTTTTTATTTGCAGCAGGAGAATCTTTATTAAAAAATTAAATTAATATTTTATTTTTACTTAATTTAACAATTTTAGTACCTACCTAATTAATTTGTGCAGTTATTGATATCAGATTTTGAGCCAGAGCGTCAAAGTTTATAACTTAACTCTTTAGGTTGTGACTCTAAAATATTTCTTTAAAAAATGGTATTTTTTCATATTTTTATTTATGTATTTTTATATGAATTTGGCTTATTTTGTTAATCTCAAAATTTTTTAAAAACCTTTTCTTTAAACTCCAAACAAACAAACATTAGAATATTTAAATTTTTACCTATGAACAACATTTTTTTTGTCCCAATTTAATATGTTTCCATTTTCCTAAAAATGCTTTTTTTTTTGGTGTAATTGTATTGTTATAGGGAACTAAAATAATACTTAAATGCAGCTTTGTTGTGTAATTACATTGTTAATTTTGACATTATTTTCTTAAAAACGACTTGACGACGAATGACTTTGAATTTTGTACTTGAACTATTAACCATGGTCAAAACCAGGTATAATTTGGCTTTGCTATATATGCGGGGTGGAATTTCTAACTGGAATAAATTTAGAATAGGGAAAGCCTCTTATTTGTTGAAAAATACAGAACTATACTGCTGCGCTTATTTTTTGTTTGGCACAAAGGAGTTCGAAACCGGTGTGCAGGTGGTAACATCCTATTGAGATGATTGACTTTCAATTTCTTAGTATACTTTGCAATCTGAAGCTGTATTTTAATATCTAACTGTGTTAGATGAAATACCGTTCGAGCAAAAATTATTTGAATCAAAGAGGGCTTGGATTAAATATATCTAACCAAATCTTGGTTAAAATTTAGTCAAATTCATATTATGACATGATATGCCAAACTAATGAGTAATAAAATAAGTAGAGAAATAGGTACAAATTTATTTTTGTTGTTTACAAAATTAACAGAGTAAGTAAGAATATACAGAAATAAAAAGACAAATAATTACATAAATTGCTGAAATTGGCCACCGCCATGCTCCAAGCATAAATTAACACGTCTCTTAATATTTTCGAAACTGTTGACCAGCATCTCTGGAAAAATGTTACCACATTCTTAGATACCTAATCCTTTCTTGTAATTGTAAATAAATTTAGCTGCTTCTTAAGAATAGTCCTGCATGTTCCATAAGATCTTCCCAATTCTTGAGACAGGCGTCTTATACAATTTGTTGGCGTATTTTGCATTATTTCACGAACGTTGGCAAAAAGTTCTTCTGTTTTTACAGATGGCCTTCCTGCTCCTTTTTTGTGTTGTATAGAACCTGTTTTCCTAAACACAGCTACGGTTCTTTTCAGGCAATGATAAAAATCCCCAGCAATAAAAGCAACGTTAGGAAAATGTTCGTGAAAATCATCCATGCTCAAACCCGGATTGTATTGCCATTCACCATTTACTCTAACCCCGTTTCGAAAATACGCTTTAACCATGAATGTTTTGTGCTGTTCCGTAAAGCCCATTGTATCAATTGTTCAAGAAATTGATGAATGAAGTGATGTAGACGATGTATTGGCTTGTTTTATAGGTACTGAAAGGCAACTAGATCAGTTTTTAGAATTCATTAAATAATATACATAACAATGTAAAATTTACAATTGAATCAATAATTCTATTAACTTTTTAGACCTAACCATGAAAAAATCCGAAAATAAACATGATTTTTTAATATACCATAAACCTACTCACACTGATATTACTATACATAACACATCTTGCCATCCAGTAAAACATAAATTAGCTTCTTTCTTTAGTATTATACATCGACTAGTAACATTACCTTTAAACAAAACTAATTTTCAAACTGAATTAAATATTATTAAGCAAATTGCAGTAAATAATGGCTATTCCGCGATAACAATAGTAAATATAATTATAAAGTTATTTCTTACATAGGTCATATTAGCACTAAAATAAAAAACGTTTTAAAAAACTTGAATATTAATATTGCTTTCAAAAGTAACAATACTCTAGGACTCTAGGGAAACACATTAAAAATAATAAAAGTAAATTGAACAAAGGAAATAAATCTGTTGTTTACAAATTAAAATGTAATGATTGCTCTAAAGTTTATATCGGACAAACAGGCTGAAACTTCGAAAAACTGATGAATGAACATCATGCTAGTTTTATAAAAAACAAAACAGATTCTAACTATTCTAACCATCTGTTAAAAGTAAATCATACATTTAATTATAACTACGATATCTTGCATATTGAAAACAAAAGTACAAAATTAAATTTGCTTGAATCCTTAGAAATAAATAGGCTTAAAAATAACAATGCTCTTCTTAATGATCAATTGGATTTAAACGGATCACCTCTTTTAAATCTCTAATGAAAACTAATTAATAGTCTGTAAACATTGTTTTTGGGTTTTCCAACAATTTAAACAACCTGAAAATTACCTGCAATTTTATTGTTACACCTAAGTTATAACTTTTAAAATACCATTTTTAAGTACTTCTTTGAAGAGGCAACTGTATTGCGAAACATGTCGAGTTAAAATAAAAATCTGTGGAAAGTGTAAAATTATTATTTTTTATTTTTTTACCATTTTTTATTTAACACAATTAATAATGGATTTTCACCAAGTAAAAGCCGAATCAATTCTAAATACAACCTTATTGTATAAGAATTTTTCAGGTGGTTAGAAAAATATTTTCTCGCATAATATACAGTGAGGACCTAAAGTCCGTCCCCCCCCCCTCTAACTTCTAAACCGTTCGGTATATTTTAATGAAATTTTGAACGATAATATTTGAGCAAGTCTTGCACTTTTTGACATACCAATGACAGCTTTAAATGTCAAGATGACAGCTGGGTCCGCTTTTGGAATATTTTTTTAAATAGAACACCCTGTGTATTTTTACATTTTATATTCCACAAAAAATTATAATTATTTTTTATTAAATGCATTATTAGTCTATACTTCATAGTTTCCGAGATATTGACTCTCGAAAAGTGACATTTTTGAAATTTGACAGCTTATAACCTTCTAACAGTACGTATTAGAGCAAAACGGCTTACATGTCCCTATCTTCAATTTTTATTATCTTCCCAAAAAAATCAACTTCCGGTTAAACCGGATGTAACTCGAAAGCAGGAAATATAGTTGTTCCGGTTTAACTGGAAGTTGATTTTTTTGGGAAGATAATAAAAATTGAAGATAGGGACATGTAAGCCGTATTGCTCTAATACGTACTGTTAGAAGGTTATAAGCTGTCAAATTTCAAAAATGTCACTTTTCGAGAGTCAATATCTCGGAAACTATGAAGTATAGACTAATAATGCATTTAATAAAAAATAATTATAATTTTATGTGGAATTTAAAAATGTAACAATATACATTTAAAAAAATATTCCAAAAGCGGACCCAGCTGTCATCTTAACATTTAAAGCTGTCATTGGTATGTCAAAAAGTGCAAGACTTGCTCAAATATTATCGTTCAAAATTTCATTAAAATATACCGAACGGTTTAGAAGTTAGAGGGGGGGGGGGGACGGACTTTAGGTCCTCACTGTATAGGTATCTTACCACTACCTGACAAGTAGACTGTCTACACATATTATTATACTAGATAACAAAACTGGCCATTTTAAAAACCCAAATTGATACTACAATTTGGGTTTTTCCAGTGCAGACTGTTTAAAAAAAAAGAAATTAGGTTGTTTCTTTACTTGATGCTGCATTCCAATGGTCACTTTATTTTCGGTTTAATAGAAGTGTTGTAGAAAGTTGCGCTGTTTAAATTGTTACTTTATAGTAAGAAGTATTTTTGCTATACTAACTGTTATGTTATTTATCTGAATGACACAAAATCGACATTTTAATGGTGATTGGAGTTAGCGACAGATGAAGCAGAGGTAGCAGCTTTATTTCACGAGACTTACCCCGATCTACCACCAAAATTCCAAGGCACCATCAGCAAAATTGAACGACATTATCGTAAAGTGTGCCACATAAAGGAAATACCAAGAATAAGGGAGCCTGGAATAATAGATGAAGACACGCAACTAAACGTTTTACTTGCTCTTCAAGAAAATCCTATTACTTCAGTTCGGCAAATTGCAAGAGAAAATAACGTAAGCCATACATACGACTGCATTCAAGTTAGTGAAATTATGTAAAATGCGTCCTTCTAAAATATTAATTCTGGGAAGTGATGATCCAGTCAATAAACAGAACTGTCGATATTGGTCTGCAGAGAATTACTTTAGATTATGGGTTTGTCAAGAAAAAAATGGACTTTCCAACAATTTTTACAATAAAACAAGTTGCATCTACCTTGCCGAAATGCAAAAGTAAATAGTGGGTCGTATTCCCTTTTTTTATGCCTTTTCCAATGAGTTATACCTTTAAATTTGAAAAAAAAGTTGGAGAAGTATTTAGTTTAGTAGATGATTATAAAGTTGTATACATTGATAGTACACACCCTTTTCAGTCAATGTTAATATATTCCTGGGATATGTTTATTCTTGATTTCTTGTCGAATATATTTGTTGTGCTTCGTTATTTAAAAAAAAATTATTTCTTGATAATATAAATGGATAAAATTTATGCTTTTTTCGTATTATTTCAATAGAGTACAATAAGTTAAGTAGTTTCAGCCAAATAATTTATTTTTAAAAAAATAAGCCTAACCAGTAAATAAATAATTTTAAAAAATCTCTTTGAAGCGATTAAATGGATGAAATTTGTGCTTTTTTGTAGAAACCCAATGCAGCGCAATAAGTTTAGTAGTTTGGTCCAAAAAGTTATTTTTTAAAAATTAAACATAACGAGAAATAAATCATTTAAAAAATATACAGGGTGGTCCCTAAGTACATCAAGAAAATCTAGCATATGATTCCTGGCATCAATTTAAGTTGAAAAGTTCATATGGACATATGCCCTAAAATGCTTACCCTCTAAGATACAGGGTGTTAAAATATTTTTAAAAAATAATTGTTTTTTTAAAATTTCGAAACTCCTTGAAGATGCGGTATTGAAAATTGATGTCGATTGATTTCGTATTAAACTGCACTTTTTGGTTAAAAAAGGGTTTGCCTACATCCACCAGTGGCGTGCATGAAGATACCATCATTATTTTTTTGTGAAAATATGTGATACGCCACTGTTTTTTTAAAACTCTGATGCATTTTTATGCATTACTGATATAAGCGGAACAAAATTTGTCTCTACTATGTTTTTGAAAAAAATGGTAGTTTTAAAGGAAAATGGAAAATATTTTAACACCCTGTATCTTAGAGGGTAAGCATTTTAGGGCATAAGTCCATATGAACTTCTCAACTTAAATTGATGCCAGGAATCATATCCTAGATTTTCTTGATGTACTTAAGGACCACCCTGTATTTATTCTGTGGCTTTAAAGTAACTAACTGGAGGAAATTTATGCTTTTTTCCTATTATCCCAATACAGTAGGTACAATAAGTTAAGTAGTTTCGGCCAAATAGTTTATTTATAAAAAAATAAGCCTAACCAGTAAATAAATAATTTTTAGAATTTACTTAAAAAAAATTTTAATTCTGAATATTGGCAGAGGGTTAAAAACTAAAAAAAAATCGAAGCATTATTGGGCAAAAGTAATTGCCGATTTTCTTGGTAGTCCTATAATACTTGCTAAACTAAAAATCCTTATTTCGTTTGTTGAATGTTTGAAAAATCTGAACATTTGCAATGTTACGATGTTTATTATACAATGCATGTACTTGTCTAATTAGGGTATTTAAAAATAAATTAAAAAGGTAATTATAAAAGTATACATATATATAGGTATATGCATGCATCAATATTTTTACGATTGGGTCAATATAATTTTAAGGAAAACATGATTTTTGCATTATATTAATTGATAAGTATTTTATTTCTAAACATATCAATATATTATCATAAAACCTTTACACTTAATTAACGCTAATATAATTAAAATAGCCGTGACTGTAAATATACCTGGTCCGCCAATAATACCTTTATAGCTTTAAAATTTCGTACAGTGGACGACAGATAATTTCGTACACTAAACTGTGACACTGTAAATGCAACTTTTTTACCTTTATTACCTTTGTAACGTGTTAATTGTTATCATTATATCTGTCAAAGTATTGTCATTATCTAATTGAAAAATGCCTTATTTAAGTATTATTGAAAAAGCAAGAATAATATGTTTAGTAGAAATAGGGTGGTCTTATGGAAAAATACTCGATCATTTTAAAGTACCTAGAAGTACTAACTGTTCAAGCAATTGTAAAAAATGGCGCTATCATCAACCACTTGAAAGGTCTGTTGGGTCTGGTTTAAATAATAGAAAATCATCAAATAAAGAAGACTGAAATTGGGTGAAGTATTTAAGGAAAAATCCATTTGAAACTGTTATGCATATAACAGGATTCCCTGCTTCATCTAGAACTGCGCAACGCCGAGTAAGGAAATGTTCCGAATTAAGAAATCGAGCAGTTGCATCCAACCCGTTTTTAAAAAATAGTAATAAGGAACAAAGAATTGGGTTTGCTATGCAATATTTACCAGGAAATGATTTCTTTTTGCAAAATGTTATCTTTTGTGTTTATATATCTAAGTCTAGTCTATATACAGTATGTCTCCGTAAGTTTGCATCATATGGAAAACTTTTTTATTATTCATTTTACGAAAAAAAGTTATTCTTCATAAAAAGCTCTGCATGGTCTAAAACCTAAAATGCAACCATCAAATATCGAAATTTTCCAGTCATATACGAGGTTTGTCTAAAAATGTGATTTTTCCCAAGAATGTAAATTTTTCCCAAGAGTAAAATACCTTTATTTTTGACATTATCAAAAATTGTTATTAAAAAAAGTTGTTCAGAACTAAAAACCACGTCTAAATATGCAATTATACGCATTTATGTTGAAAAATTATTTTATTAATTTATTATTAATTATTTAATTTTTTAATTATTTAATTAATTTACTGCGTGTTATTGCATATTTAGACGTGGTTTTTAGTTTTGATCAACTTTTTTTAATAACAATTTTTGATAATGTCAAAAATAAAGGTACTTTACTCTTGGGAAAAATTTACATTCTTGGGAAAAATTCACATTTTTTGACAAACCTCGTATATGACTGGAAAATTTCGATATTTGATTGTTGCATTTTAGGTTTTAGACCATGCAGAGCTTTTTATGAGGAATAACTTTTTTTCGTAAAATGAATAATAAAAAAGTTTTCCATATGATGCAAACTTACAGAGACATACTGTATAATGGAAGGATTTGAGTATACAGGGTGTTTCTTAATAAGATACAAATATTTAAGTAGCTTATTATAGGGCCCATTTTAAGAAAAAACTTTATATAAACATATGTTCTAAAATTCTTAACTGTTGAACTACAGGGTGCTAAAGTTTTAAGAAAAAAATATTTTTTTTATGATAACTTTGGTATGACCCTGGATATTTTTGTGAAACGTGGTACGTATCTTCTATAAATCAAAAGGCGTTTACTGCTGTACAACAGAATTTTTTATTCTTGCCAGTGGCGTCCGTGCAGGATTTGAACTGCATCATTTTAAAGAGAAAAGTGTTACGCCACTGCTTTTTCTTTACATAAAAAATATTTTTGAAATCCTTATTCCTTACTGAGCAAATCTGGTCTCTTCATTTTGATTCATTTGACGTATGGTTTTCGCATAAAAAAATAAAATACATTAATTTGAACATTGTTATGAAATTGGGTATTATCAAGGATTAATCACGTAAAATATCTAGTAGGTAAGAATCAGATTTTGTTTTGTACACATTTACAGTTTTGACAGCAGTTTTCTACCTAGTCTAGTTGGTACGTATTTAAGTAATTAAAATTAACAATATTATTAGAAAAACATGGTCCATTTTACGAATTCTGAGTTTGCAGATATACATTACATGTATGGGCTTGCTGATAATAACGCATTGGAAGCCAGGCGGTTGTACGAAAACCGCTTTCCATTAAGTACCCGAACAATTGGTAACAATTTAAATATCTCACATATTCTTGTTTGGAGAATTCTTAATGACTTTTTATTATACCCCTACCATATCCAACGGTTACAGCACACCAATTCATACTGAAGAGCAGTTGAGAAATCGCATTTTAGTTTCTTGAGAAACAATTAGAAACAGTCCCGGCATTTTCCAAAGAGTACGTAAGTCCATAAGAAAAAGAGCAGATGCATGTATATCTGCAGGAGGTGGACATTTCCAACACCTGATTTAATTTATTTCTTTGTGCGTTCAGGGTAATTTTGTGTTATCATTTCAAAATGTATTTAAGTTCTTATAATTTCATAATTTTACCGTTTAAAAACCATTCTGTTAAATAAATTGTTGTTTAAAGTTACATAAATTGTTTTTTCTGGTAAGTTGTTTTGCGAGATGCAAATCAATGTATTTTATTTTTTTATGCGAAAACCATACGTCAAATGAATCAAAATGAAGAGACCAGATTTGCTCAGCAAGGAATAAGGATTTAAAAAATAATTTTTATGTAAAGAAAAAGCAGTGGCGTAACACTTTTCTCTTTAAAATGATGCAGTTCAAAACCCGCACGAACGCCACTGGCAAGAATAAAAATTATGTTGTACAGCAGTAAACGCCTTTTGATTCATAGAAGATGCGTACCACGTTTCACAAAAATATACATGGTCATACCAAAGTTATCATAAAAAATATATTTTTTTCTTAAAACGTTAGCACCCTGTAGTTCAACAGTTAAGAATTTTAGAACATATGTTTATATAAAGTTTTTTTCTTAAAATGGGCCCTATAATATGCTCCTTAAATATTTGCACCCTGTATAGACCACCAAATTCCCGATATGATGAGAAGTATACTCAAAAAAAGCAAACCAGTGGACGTTTCTCCGTTAATGTGTGGGCATGGATAAGTGTTTTTCTACGACCACCTACGAAAATGACAATAACAGCACGGTTAACTTGGCTAGAAAGTGCTAAATATCACACGCGTTTTGAAAAAAAATATTTCAACATGAGTGTGGAAATACAAAGCGCACTATATTTAATTTAAACAGGTGTCAATTTGACAACAAAACTATTTATTAAAAATAACAAACTTACAAGACGCGTGGAGTGAATTGGGGTGCTGGGTGGGGTAAAGTACACTAGGGCATTACTGCAAATAAAAAAAAATCCTTTTTTTCGTTATTTTTGGGAACCTAAGAGTATTATTTATGATAAAAATAATAATATTATCAAAAAGGGAAAATATTATGTTAGGCAACCCACCAACTGTCATGTTTACATGTCAACTGAGTTGAACCACAGAAAAAAAGGGGCAGCTATAGAGCAGAAATAGAATACCCTAGGAAATACCGATTTTTAATTTTGCCATTATCTCGGATAAAAATATCCATACAATGTTTAAGGATATAGGACAAGTGAATGTGCTTTATGTAAGTAAATTTATTTTAGCTATATTTAAAACAAATCGAAAAAGATATAACTTTTATAATTAACAAGCTATCGATATTTAACTCCATCTCTATATTTCTATATTGTTGAAGTTATGTTGTAATTTTGTGTTATGTTGTTTTCGTAGGTACCTATATTATTGTTTTATTAAAAGAATGCAAGCAACTAAAAAATCAGAAACGAAATTTATTCACTGTACAGGGTGTCCCAAATTCGAGCCTCATCATGGGGATCTCGGAAACTATAAGAGATACAGCATCGGTCAAATTGTGGCAAAGTTGCGCAATTTCGTACTGAGCAATATCGCAAAAAAATATCTGAGCTATCTTTTTTAGTTTTTGAAATTTTTGCAAAAAACTAAAATTTTGAGTTTTTGTTTTTTTAAATTGCTCGACTTATTTTATCCGCTACAGAAAAACAAGCACAACATTGTTAAGGCAACTTTTTACGCTCCATATTGTGACGTTTTTAGAATTTCGTTACAACGTTTCGTTTTTGTGGAACTATTATCAACTTTAATTTTTTTAATACGGACCTGCATTTTTTATTTTATTTTTTGATAGCCCTTTAAGCCCTGAATTCAACCATGTACCACACTTAATTATATTTAGACGTTTTGATGTCATTATTACATCTTCAGGAATGTGATAATTATTTTTAAATACGGCCCTGTTGTTAGTTACTTAATCTTTTTACCACATACAACATGTAAATGGATACGAAATTTTATACAAATAATTAACTATATTTAAGTTTTTATATAAATTGTAACAAAGTAAAAATAAAACTAAACAAAACAAAGGTGGCTATGACAAGAACTTTTACTTGATTGTTTGGCTTAATTATCTTGACAACTGCAGTCACCATTTTTACTGAATATTTCAGCAAAATTATATTTTCTGCTTTAGAAAAGCGCGACATTTTACGAGTTTATTATTCATCCAATAGGAATTCACAAATTTCTTGTGACCGTTATTTACAGGACTATCCTGAACGCTTGCAGCCTCATTATAGTTATTTTGCTACGCTTGATACTAATTTAGCCCAGTATTGTAGTTTTAATAAACCAAGAGTCAAATATGGTACACGAATGGAGCCGGAAGAACAACAAAATATTTTAGATTCTGTAACCCACCAAAATCCCGCTAAACGATATTTTAATCTAACAACTAACACCAGGGCCGTATTTAAAAATAATTATCACATTCCTGAAGATGTAATAATGACATCAAAACGTCTAAATATAATTAAGTGTGGTACATGGTTGATTTCAGGGCTTAAAGGGCTATCAAAAAATAAAATAAAAAATGCAGGTCCGCATTTAAAAAATTAAAGTTGATAATAGTTCCACAAAAACGAAACGTTGTAACGAAATTCTAAAAACGTCACAATATGGAGCGTAAAAAGTTGCCTTAACAATGTTGTGCTTGTTTTTCTGTAGCGGATAAAATAAGTCGAGCAATTTAAAAAAACAAAAACTCTAAATTTTAGTTTTTTGCAAAAATTTCAAATACTAAAAAAGATAGCTCAGATATTTTTTTGCGATATTGCTCAGTACGAAATTGCGCAACTTTGCCACAATTTGACCGATGCTGTATCTCTTATAGTTTCCGAGATCCCCATGATGAGGCTTGAATTTGGGACACCCTGTACATGATAGTAGGTATGATGTGCGTAAGCAAATAGGAGAAAAAGTTATTATTTTTATTTAAATTTAGGTAAGTTAAAATGTGTCAGTAGGCATTGTTTTTATTTTTTTCAACTCTAGAGTTGAAATTAATTTTTCAACTCTGGTGTTTAAAAAATTTGATTAACCTACAAACCATTAAAAACAAATCAAACTCTTTTTTATTATATTGTATGGTCGTAGGAAAAATTGTGTACATTACTCGTGTGAAAGCTAGTGATTTTCTCACACTCGGAGAATTTCTACTAATACGGTGCAGGTGTATGCTGGAATATTGGTGGGACACTAGACAGTAATATAATATATCTTCAGATTTTGGAAAATGTTTTTCTTCGTTCTGCCGCGATAGTTTTTGAAGGAAATAACTTTATATTTCAGCAGGATAACTGCCCTGTGCATACTGCAAGTAATATAGGAAACTGGTTTAGACAAAACAACGTAACATGTCTGCCTTGGTGCTCAAGAAGTCCTGATTTAAATCCAATTGAAAATGTTTGGATACTGATGGTAAAGAAAATATACAAAATAAATTTTAAACCACAGAATGAAATAAAGTTATTTAATAAAATAAAAGAAATTGGGGAAAGGCTAACTCCGGATTACACCAGAAGTATTATTTTGTCAATGCCAAGAAGATTACGATTAGTGTTAGAATCCAATGGCGCAGCAATTAAATATTAGTATTTTGTTTTATTGTTTGTTAATAAATTTACCCTTTTTGGCTTTATACTTTTGTAGTTTTCCTGGTATTATTTTATAATTTTCTCATTTCGCGGCTTTAATTTAAACACAAAAATATTTAGAAATGAGCAATATTACTTATGGTAAAAAATCGTACATACAATAATTTACAGCTATGTATATTGTATATAGTTGGTGTTCTATCCAGGTATAAGCAGCAAGGTGAGCTGTTTTACCCAATATTGTTGTAATTGAGTTATGTATGGGTGGAGTGTACGAATTTATATGTTGTCAACTGTACATGATTAGTAATAATGAAAATTAGCCTTTTAGTTTGCCAGTATGCTATTTTTTGCATGTAATTGTCATTCTCAATAATTGTTTAGCTTTAATTTTTTAAATACTTTTGCATTGATTTTTAAAGACCTTCTGCTAGCTATTTGTATAGTTAAAATTTTATTGTCAGTATAATCAGTACATTTATATATGTGTTTAGAGTCCACTGACATTAATAATAGAACAAAATACTTAATATCAGCGCTAAGCGGCCTTAAAGATCCATTGTTAACAAAAGAGATTCTGTCAGTTTATATACCAACTATAACCAAATTCAGCACTGAATTCTTCAATCAGAATCTATTGAAAATACACCACTAATTTAAAAATTTTACTAGAGTGCCACACACCTTTCCTAGAAAGCGTGCGGCTCATTATAATGTTATCTTTATTTCTATAACCTAAGTAAAAAAGAACAGCTTAGCAGTACGACGCAAGCGACGATATATCATTTAAGTTGCTAAATATTGTCACATGGTCTAGTAATGTAACCATGAAAAGTGTTTCACTCTCGTCTCGTTTTTTCGAATGAGACGAGAGTGGTCTTATTTCCTGCGAGACGAGACGAGAGTTTTTCTGCATGAATCTCGTGAGACGAGACAAAACTGTGCGAGAACCAGAAATTTCCCAAAATAAGATTTTGATTAGAATTTGCGATAAACTTTAAAAAGAATCCCGTTAGTATCACTAAAAAAAAGCTATCTTTATTACCGATACTGCAAGGTGGCCAGAGAAAAATCGTGCCGAATTGCCGAAAAATAACAGAAAAAAGAACCAAAAGAAAAAATGAACCTTTTTTATTGTCTCTAGTTTTTGTCGAAAAATTTGATACAGAGAAACCATTTGATAAACGATAATAATTGTCGTCGCGAATTATGTATAATATTATGTTAGTTTCTAGAAAATGTAGGGAAAACTATTTGGATGGTGTCCAGTTGTCTCTGGGAATCACTTTTAATATTTTTTTTTCTTTAAATCATAGCTGGCCGGAAATTTAAAGGTAAAACAAAACTTGCAGTGTTCGAGGGTACAAATCAAACTACCATAGCGCCTTAAAACAAGTTATGAAACATTATCTACCTTTAAATTTCCGACCAGTTATAATTTCTAAAAAAAAATAGGTATCAGCGATTCCCAGAGAAAACTGACACCGTTAAAATAGTATCTTGTTGCTCCCTACATTTTGCTGAAACTGACATAATATTAGACTTAATTCGCGAAAACGATTATCATTTATCAAACGGTTCTCTGTATCAAACAATTCGAAAAAAAATGGTTAATTTTTTCCTTTGGTCCTTTTTTCTATTGTTTTTCGGCAACGAGTTCACCTTGCAATATCGGTGATAAAGCTAGCTTTTTTATCAAGTGATACAAACGGGATTTTTTTCAAAGTTTATCGCAAATCCTGATCAAAATCTTAAGATTTTGCAGCGACATTTCTCGCATATTTTTGTCTCGTCTCACACGATTCTATAGCAGAAAAATCACTCGTCTCGCAGGAGACCGGACCGAACACCCCCTGGTCTCGTTCTCGTCTCGCGAGAATGATACGAGACGAGGGTGAAACACTATAAATAACTATATTTTCTTTTGCTATTGGGTCAATATTTTTACTATAGTAAGGAAAGTTAAAATAGTATATATTTCTTTTATGTATGTAAAAGATTTCATAACGGCGATATAAATAAAATCTTTTAAATGCAAGTGCCAGACAGACTTACATACATATATGGTGGAATACTAATTTAAGGTTTAACAACCTTTGGGCGTCTTTAAAAACAATATTTAATTATTCCGTGCGGCACTCTGAAGGTACAGTTTAGTTTTTTTTTTAAAGCAATGACCTGCTGTTTGGTTTTTGGCAAGTACGTAACAACAGTGACAACTTTAAAAATCCTTAATAAGTTAATAATAATAATAATAATAATAATTGTGAAATTGGAGGTAAAAGGTAAGTACAAAAAGTACTTTTTCTATTTCACGTTCATAATGAGTTCAGTACGACCCTCATTTGCGGATCGTAATGAAACTATTTCGATACGCGTTTTTTCTTTATTTGATGTTGGTTACATTTAAATGTTTTATTTCATTGACTTGCGCGGCCTTTGTGATTTACGAGAAAACCCATTTTTCGCAGAGGAAAACTAGCTTGATAACTTACTTTTTTATTCTGTGTGGATAACAGTCATGTATGTTGGTTGCATAAATCTACAAATCAATCTTTTGTAGATGCTTCAAGCTATCATTTTCTGCCAAATCCTATCCAAAATTCAATCTACTAACCTTCTAATGTCGATTTTAACTTCAACTTTATTTGAATTTTCCATCTTCCCTATACTAAATTGCAATGCCGTGACGTAAAATCACGTCTTTTGAAATTCGAAAAAAAGTAGCAAAATCTCCCGAATTTCCGAACGCTCTGTATATGTACCGAATGTACAAGGATCACACAACGTATTCCGTCCAATTTCAAATCTCATATCGCTAAAATAACTTTAGAATCTCGTGGTGAAAATGGGTCAATAAATCAAAAAATGACAGTTTGCAAAATAATTTTTGTTGTCCAGAGGCTATGATAAAAAATAGTATTACCAACATAAAAATTTACAAAATTTGAAGGATTTATTTTCTTTTTAAAATGTATTTTTCTTGATTATAAAAGGTGAAATAGAAAAAAATGTATAAAGCACATGTTTCATAAGGCGTTTTAGCGCCCGTGTCAATAAAAAAACTCGCCACTTCGTGGCTCGTTTTTTAAAATAGACGCGGGCGCTAAAACCGCTTCTTATGAAACTCGTACTTTAATATACTAGTTTGCAAGCTTTTCTATTTTCATTTTAAATAAAAATTCTAAAAACTGTACCTAATAGTAGATTCATTACAATTTATAATAAATCTATATTTTTCGCAGCGCCCTACGTGAGCGACCAGATTGCGAGTCGGGTGAGAGACGCGAGCGACAGTCGCAAATTTATTATAACAACTCATTTGAGTGAAGCTGTTAGGCGGCTAGCAAATTTGCAGCATCTGGACACAGAATATATAGCTTGCTTAGCTATATATTCTGTGATCTGGAGAAATTAAAGTTTGTTGCGAGAATCGGTATGGAAATAAAAAGAATAGTGGTCCTTAGGAATATTTACATGGATTAAAATGAAATTATTTATAATAATTACTATTACTATTGTGGAAGAAGATTAACTTGTAACGTAAAAAATATGTAGCATATTATTTTATATATTTATAAAAGGGTCCATCATAGAAGAAAAAGTAATATCCGTAACAATAGACAGTGTTAATTTCATTTAGGAGTTTATCATTGCTTGTCAAATATTTCATTTTGTCTTCCGCTGTTACTGAATATCTTCAAATAGGAACATACGATATACCTACTTACGAAATTTAAAAATATTGAAAGAGCTTTTTTCATGTAGCAGATTTTTCGATTAGCCTTTTGTTTTAATTTGTGTTGAAATCAAATTACTCTAAGACCTCGTCGCATCATTTGTCATTTATGGCACCCTCTTAAATACTGGTATATTTTACGTTAAGGCTACAGAAACAGAACCGGACTTTTACCTTCGCCATCTTTTACATTTTGTAAGTGAGTCTCAATATTTTGTTAAGATATAGCGTAGTTTATTTATAAAATAAAACATTGACAGACCCGTACCTATCAAAATAAATATGTGAAAATATTGTAAAATTAAGGGAAAAGAAGAAAACCACATTTATTTCTTTTAGTATTGATTTACAACAAGCAAAAATAAGTATTTATGTATTTACTACACAAGGAAAAAAGTAATACGAAAATATGTTATTTAATTTCAGGAGGCAGTTTACCTTAAATTTCAGACTATGTATCTAGAAGGTGAAAACCTTTTACGCAAATATGACATCGATTAGGCGTTTGTCCTTTGGTTTCTTCCAAATATACCTCTTGTTATGGATTGTTTGATTTCTTCTGGTAGTTTATTAAAAATATTGATGCAGGCATATAGTGGGGAGATTTTTCATATCGTGTTGAAGTGTGTCGAGGGACTATTAGGCCGTTCGCGTTTCTTGTAGAATAGTTGTGATCGTTTCCGTTTTCTTATAATTCGTTCTTGTTCTTGTATACATATGTGGAGCACTTTAGGATGTATATTGAAGTGACTGTGAGGATTTTGTGTTTTTTATATATTTCTATGCATGGTTGTGTTGGTTTCAATCCAAAGATGAGCCTTATTAGACGTTTCAGTGCTTGAAATACCCGGTTTGTGTTTACTGCTTTTCCCCAGAGTAAAATATAATAGCTGAGATGAGGATAGGCTAATGCGTAGTAAGATTGTGCCAATTTTGAGCATACATGATCCAGTTCTTATACGGTTAAAGAGAGACATGGTGATCCAAGTAAATATTTACTTTATAAAATTGGCGATGATTTGATGTTAAGCGTATGTGAAATAAAGTTGGTGTAGTTATATTTTTGAGGACAAGAAGGAGGATTTTCGTAATGAGTTTTGACACCTCTTACGCTAGTCACATAAAAATATATTTTCTTTATGTTTTATGGTGAATGCGCAAGACTGCCTTTGAATTTTCATTCTAATATTTCTTTTAAATATACAAGAATCACCGTTTCAGTAACTAAAGTAAATAGATAAACTAATAATAGGGCCTAATTATAATAGCAAATGATATGAATTAAATTTGTATATTTATGCGTGGACATTTTCTATAAAAAAATACCGGTGAAGGTAATTGACCCCGATTTTAGACAAAAGGCACTTTTAGAAAATATTACAGTAACAAATTAAAATAATTATTGGTTTAAATTTCCTTAATTCCTTCGACAATATCAACTGGACCATTGAGCACACAATAATCATGATACATAATCATTTAAACTAAAAAATATTATTGATAATAGATGAGTTAACCAAAATGGTGTTTGTACTCACCATTAAATCGCATCACCAAATAATAAACACCAAGAGAATCTGTCTCTGAAATATATAAAATCCAAAAAGAAAATGTAGGGCAGTGGAAGAAAATTAATTCCTTTAGAATTTTATTTTACTTTAAACTTTTTAATCTGTTTTCGTCCAACAATCAAAATGTCCTCGTCTTATTCAAGTTTTTAGTTTTTATTTTTTTTAAATCTTTTACATTTCGTTTACATTGCTTGTAATAGTGGCACTTGGGGTAAGTACGTTAATCTGACTTCTCCTTCCTCTTTCTATTCTTTTTATATTTATTTTAGCCCTTCGGTGCTGATGATGGTACTCCCTAGTACCGAAACATGTACACCAAGTTAATATAACTGTTTTAATATAAGTATTTGTGGAGACGACTGTGGGTTTAATTTCTTTATTTCTTTATACAAAAAGAAAATGTTTAAAACACACACTACACAGAAAACAGTCACAGAAAAACTTAAGAAACCCTAATATCGGAAGAAAATAATATGACGCTTGAGCTTGCTACTTTTTAACGACAACGACGAAACCAGAAAAAGCTGTTAATGTCAAATGTCGTTGTCTTTTGTCGAATCGCTTTGTTTTAAGAAAAAGTTAACTCTAGTATAAACGGGCCAATTTCAAATATTATTATGTTTTTCCAAAAAAAGCCTAAATTAAAAATTTGTTGCAACTTATACCGTGCGAGCAAAAATTATTTGCATCAAAGAGGGCTTGGATTAAAAAACGTAGGGCTTGGTTTAGATCACAATGATATGGGGATGATATATCCAACCAAATCTAGGTTAAAATTTTGTCAAATTCATATTATGACATGATATGCCAAACTAAAATATGTAGACAAATACAAATTTATTTTTGTTGTTTACAAAATTAACAAAGTAAGAATACAGAAAAAAAAAGAAAAATAATTCACACGTCTCTTCATATTTTCAAAAGTGTTGACCAGCATGTCTGGAGAAATATAACCACATTTTTGGATAATCCTATCTTGTAATTGTTCTAAATTGGCAACTGATGTTTTAAAAATAGTGTTCTTTAAATGAGAAAAAACGAAGTAATCCATAACCGTTAAACAAGGTGATCTAGGTGGGAATTCAATGTCTGATCGAAAACTGATCAATCGGTCGTCGAAAAAATTGCGTAAGTAGTTAATAGTTTCGGCGGCTGTATGGGCGGTTGCACCGTTGAAAATATCCAAAACGTAGTTCGTCGTCAAGCAATTGCTCCACAAATGGATTCAAAATATTGTCTCTATACCGCTGTGCTATAACTGTGTCATGGAAAAAAATAGGACCAACAATTCTTCTTCGGGAAACAGCTAACCAGACACCAATTTTTTGAGGGTGCAATGTGGACTCTACAAAAAAATTGGGATTTTCACTACTCCACATGCGTATATTCTGAGAATTCACATAACCGGAGAGGTGGAACCATCATCCGAAAAAAATGTCAGGTCTAATAAATCATTTCTTTTTAATAAATTTTGGGTAAACCATTGAGAGTAATTCCTGCGTCTTTCAAAATCTGCGGCTTGTAATTTTTGAAATACTTGCACTTTATAAGGAAATAAATTTAGCTTCTTTTTAAGAATAGTCCTGCATGTTCCATAAGATCTTCCCACTTCTTGGGACACGCGTCTTATACAATTTGTTGGCGTATTTTGCATTATTTTACGAACGTTTGCAACAAGTTCTTCTGTTCTTACAGATGGTCTTCCTGCTCCCTTTTTGTTTTGTATAGAACCTGTTTTCCTAAACACATCCACGGTTCTTTTCAGGGAATGATAAAAATCCCCAGCAAAAAAAGCAATGTTAGGAAAATGTTCGTGAAAATCGTCCATGCACAAACCCGGATTGTATTGCCACTCACCATTTACTCTAACCCCGTTTCGAAAATACGCTTCAACCACGAATGTTTTGTGCTGTTCCGTAAAGCCCATTACTTGGAACGACTGTCAAAGATGACGGAATAACTGATTGATTGTTAACTCAGGTAGTTACTGACACCCAACAGGTATTAAGCTCTACGGCTAAGCATTACGTCCTTGGATGAAAGGCCCTCTTCTCTTTGATGCAAATAATTTTTGCTCGCACGGTAGTATAAACCAAAGGAATTGAGCTTTTCCGTTTATTTTACACACTGTATATGGTAAGGTATATGGGAGATAATGTAAAGTATAAAAAAATCGTGTAGTCAATGTTTTATATATGGTAAATAATAATATAATGTTTCAATGTTTAGTTTGGGACAAGGGACATTGTTTTTATTTGTTGATATTGGTATTTATAAGTACTTAAATTATTTAATGAATCGATACGAGTAGTAATTAGGCAGGTAAAAAGGTGATAGATAGCCGTTTCTGTAATTATTGGACACTATACCAGTACACTAGTACCATGATAGAATAAAGAAATTGTACTCTGCTTGTTCAGGTACAGTTAGTCGTTGCGGTTCTCCAGGTAAAGTGTATTTTTTTATATCGGAATGTGTATTTCTAACAGTGAACTTACGATGAGAGGGAGTGTCACTTACACAAATTATAGCAGACTAAAAGACTTTACTTAATTTTTTTACAGTTATACAGGGTGTCTCACGGTTACCGTCCATTACAATATCTCGGAAATTAATTCGATTTGAATTTTGTGCTCCATTTCCAATAACTTTTACAAAAAGTTTTGTGTCCCCCTTTATGCGTTTCCGAGAAAAACAATTTGATCTTTAAGAGGGTGTCGCTTTAAATTGTATATATTTTCAAAGATAAAAGAGTAAAACTCGACACGACATTTTTTCAAATCTCGCCTCGCTAACATCTCACAGTAAAAAATTGAGTGTATAATTTCACACTCAATATACACTCAGAGTGGTGTATATAGGTCCTGCACTTTGAGTGTAGATTTCACCAATATCAGTGAGAGTAGATTTTTGTCATTCCAATGTGCACTAGAGGGTTAAACTAACTCAGTAGGGTGTAGAACTAATACTCTAATGAGTGTAAAAGTAACTCATTATAGTGTAAATCTAATCTAATGTAGTGTAGAAAAAATATTTATAATACACCCAAGAGGGTAAACTGTAATTTGATAGAGTGTAAAACTAACCAAACGCCGTGTATTTTAATACACTCACGAGTGCAAAAATAATTTTATAGGGTAAATCTAATCCTTTAGAGTGTATATCTTATACACCCAAGAGTGTAAAAATAAACTAGGAGGGTGTAAAAAATAATGCAAAATATTTAAAAAATGTTGAAGTATATATTTTGAAAAATTAACATTTGTAGCAAAATAATAAACAAAACATATTATTACACATATTTAAAAGGTAATAAAGTTTACTTGGTAAAGTTTTCATTTAAAAGTCAAATGCATTTACCACACAAGACGAGCCAGTTTCCAAAAAGTTGCCATCTATGGCGACCTTGTAGTCATGGACTGCAGCCTTCTTAGATCCTATTGCAATAAGGTAGGGCTGATGTCCTTGTCTTTTTGTTATAATTTCCTCCAAAAGTTCACCAATCTGTAAATTTTATAATATAAATTGAAGAAGCCTCTCAAAAAGTTGCTCCACATGTGGCCTTACTGAAGTGGAAGATTTGCCTTTAGCTTTAGCGAACAAAGCCCTTGTATCAATGTCCCAATCTGAAATATATATAGAAGCAAATAGTTTAACACGAATCGTAACATGTACATATATATTCATAGTTCGATATTCTTCAGTTAATTGATTTAATTATGTGTCATTTTACCTGTTTCGGAATCTGATTCGCTTATAATACAGGTAACTTTTGGCAGCTGACAGATTTATAAATACTAATGATATTTTCAGCCTGTTCTTTAAAATGGGTGACAAAATCTTGAGCCTCTGGGAATCTCAGGTTAAAATCTTGTTCGATCTAAAATGGTAAAAAGTTATTAGCATATGGCAAGTAAGACTTATTTTATATTATCTTACTAAGCCGGGAGTGTCCAAAACAGGCATTAAGGGAAAATGTGCATGCATGAATGAATCACATAAAAATCTATAATATTTATCTTACCTAGTTCGACAATAGTTGCATATAATGCGCCGTCTTCCAATTTGCAATATTTGCTTTTGTTTTTAAATTTTAATTTAAAAATAAACATTGTATACTTATAATAATCACAGCACTAAAATGGCGCGTCGCAACTTGCACATGAAGCGGCCGTTGTCTTATAGGGAAATGAATTCGCGCCATTCGCGGAAGTTCTTCATGCATCTAGGATCGCTATTCACACTGTATAATTTACCCGCGCTAGTGTAAAATATTCTCTCAAAAAAGGTAAATTTAATTCCTCAAATACCATTTACACGCACAAAGTTTCTTTTATGGTCGTACAAATATATTTCACACCCAAGGAATTGTTTAAGCACCCAATTAATGATAATTACCAGCATAAAATAAAACCGCATCAACACTTTATTTGGGTGTAAAATAATGGTAAATATTATTTGCAATAGTGTAAAAATATACACTCACACTTTTTACCATTCTGATATACTTTTAACCCGCTTAATTTTTTTTACTGTGCTCACAAGATATTTTCTCGTCTCGTCTCGCAATTTCTCATTCTCGCAATATGACCTCATAAAAAAAATTCGGCAAAACTTGGGTATACACGCGTTTTATTACATTGGTTACAGGCTGGCCAGATTTAACAATTTTTTGCTACCGTTTAGGCGTTTGCGATCTATTCGGAGGTGGAAAAAGTCCACCTACTGGTTAATCAGCATATCAAATACATAAATATAGTTTAAAAAAACTAAAAAACACGCTTTAATAATTATTGAAACTAAAAAGCGGAAAATAAATATAGATTAAAATAATTCTTCAAATTCTTAAATAGGCAGAAAATTATTATGAACGATAAACATTAGAAATTATTGTGAAAAAAGCGTGGGGTGCGAACAAACCCGAACAAACAAACATACATACAAACATACAGGTGAAGCTAATAAAAGCAAGAAAACACGGCTCGATATACGAAAAATATACAACAAAGCGCCCCACGCTTTTTTTCACTATAATACTAATGTTTATCGTTCAATATTATTTTCTGCCTATTTAAGAATTTGAAGAATTATTTTAATCTATATTTATTTTCCGCTTTTTAGTTAGATTAATAATTGAAAAGTGGTCAAGCGAAGTGATCTAAGTGCCATAATCGAAAACTACCAGAAAATGTAAAAAACTGTTTTAAAGCTAAGAATAATACAATAGTATATTTTTTTATTGATATTGTGGTAATAAACATACACAAAAACATTCGTAGGAGAAAATTTTAATATCAGTTAATCGAAAAAACGTTTGTACATAAATTGAACAAAAAAACATAGAAAAGGTCTAATGCTCCTTTTATAATGGGATTCTGTATGCGAGATACAGTATCTGGGATTCAGATTCTCGCCATCTATTAATGCTTTTTATAACGAATAGGATGAAATTGGCACTTAGATCTTCTAGTAGGACGTTGGCATAGGTATATAGATCATACACTGTTAAAAGAAAAAAATCAAATTTAACTTTTTTTTTTATGTCCCAGAAAGTCCACTCCCGTTTTTTTGTCAATTTTACTAAAACCGCTTCAGTCAATCAGTAACTCATAAAATATGTTATTACTATTTTGACATTAATCTGATTTTATTGTGCAGTAAAAATTACAACTTAATTAGTTAATTTGACACATTTTTTATGTTAGTATTAACTTCTTTTAAAATTTTAACTAAAAAAGATATTGATAATGATTATAAACTTTATCAAAGTTACAAGTATTTGATTCATTTGAACCGTAAAAGAATTGCATGTTAATTTTAGTTAGCTGTTATGTTAAAACGACTTCCAGAAAAGTTAGTTCTTAAATTCTGATTTTTACTAAACACAAAAGAGTTAAAATAACTATACATTTTAAGTTAAATTTGATTTATTTTAATTGATTATAAATTTTTTTGATTCTCACGTCCAGGATTTCTAACAGTGTATAAATAGGAATTTTTTTTTTTTAATTTTGGCACATATATCACTTAGCTTGATCACTCTTCAATTATTAAAGCGTGCATGTTTTTTAATTTTTTTAAACTATATTTATTTTTCATTTTTTAGTTTGCGTTATTGTTAAGAAACTTTTTTTTTAGTTGATTGAGCTAGATTATAGTCAGATCTGGTTTTAACGTGCGGGTCCAAAGGTCACTGATCATATGCGTCAAATCAGACAACACAGGGGCTATCAAAATGTTGTGAGATTATTTACAAATATACCGAAGGAAGGAAAAATAGTTTCGTTATTTTAGCTATCGCAAAGATAGCCACATATACCTAATATTATTAGTTTTGTATAAATTATGTACAGGGGAGTTGAAAAAGTTCCAAAAAAAATTATATAATCGTTAATTATATACCTACTGTACCCTTTAATTAAAAACGACAATAATAAACAGTGCAATTTATTTTAACAATTTTACTACTAAAACCTAAAAATACAATGGCATTTAGTCTGATAAACTATTTCGATAATGAAAGAAAAAGTGAAAATTCGCAAACCAATATGCAGGAAACCGTAATGAAAACACTGGGAATTAGTTTAAGGACTATGCAGAATAATGTGCATGAAAAAAAAGCATAATATAATACCCAAGAATACCAAAAAATGTAAACGAAAAACACCGTTTATAATTATAGCCTAAAAACTCTCATCGTCACTTATAAAATCTGAAAAGTCCTCGTCGTCTGAGTCGTCTTCGAATGGAGCAATTATCATTGGCGCTACTTCGACATCTAGTACTTGTTCTCGATCCCACCAATCCCATATTAATATTTCTGTATGTTCCACCGATTTCTTCCAGTACTCTTGTGTAATATGATCTAACGAATCTTGCCAAACTATTTGTACTTGGTCGGATTTAAGACCATCACCTACATGTTTTTCATAATAAGACTTTGCACCAGCCCATATTAATTCTATTGCGTTAAACTGGCAATGATATGGCGGCAGTCGTAGAACCTCATGACCGTATTCACGCAGTATTTCATCTACCGCGTATATTTGGGGTTTTTAAAGAGACTTTGCTATTGATAGAAGTTCCGATTTAAGCATATTTGGTAAAGGATTTTGGTTGTGTTTTTCCAGCCACTCATAAATAGCACTTTTCCCCCAAGATGAAGTAGGCTGTTTATTTAAAATTCTTGAATGATATGATGCATTATCTAATACAATTAAAGACAGCATCCAAATTTGGTATCAATTGAACTTTTAACCATTTTTCAAACATTTCGCAATTCATATTATCATGATAGCCAGCACTTTTTGATGTTGAAAAAAAAATTAAACTCGCACCTGCAACATATCCTGTTGCAGAACCGGCATGCAAAATAATAAAACGCTTTCCCGTACCGCACCCCTTTTTCCTTTTAACACTTTTTACAGACTCATCTTGCCAAGATTTTAAACTACTTCCATTCGAAAATATCCACGTTTCGTCTAAAAATACCACTTTTCTAAATTTCGATTTGTAATTGTCCGTATATTTTTTTAAAAACTGAACACGCTGACTCACTATCTGTGGCTGCTCACATAAAAATCTTCGGTTACAGTCTTTTTTATAGCGAAAACCTAAATTTTTTATTAATTTTGAAAATGCTTCAAGTCCAATTTCCAAAACACCCCGAATTTTTAATGTTTTTTGTAAAACTGGAAGAGTTACATTGGTTTTTGATTTGTATAAATCGTAAATCACATTTCGAACTCCCATTTTAATATTTTCTCTTAAATCCTCAGTCTTTGGCTTTCTTCGTTTACACTTTTTAGTATTCTTGGGTGTTATGTTTTGTTTCATGCACAATTTTCTGCACAGTCTTTAAACTAATTCCCAGTGCTTTGGCTACTGTTTCCTAAATATTGGTTGGCAAATTTCCACTTTTTCTTTCATTTTCGAAATAGTTTATCAGATTAAGTACCATTTTTTTTTATTGGGGATGCAAAAACCCAGAAAATTGTTTCATTTTGTCAGAAACTGTCAAAGTCACAAAACTGGCATATTTAAAATAAAACGTAGCTGGTGCTATTATAAGCTTTTTTAGAATCGCTGGAAAGTAAATACATATCCTTTTTTTTCATGTCAAAATGGAATAAGTCTGTCTCATTTATCTTGCGTATTTTATTTAGAGGGTAAAATTAAACGCAAGTTAAGAAAACAAAAACTGAGAGTATGTCTTTCTTGAATCGTATGACCCGCACGATAAGACCAGATCCGAGTAGATTATTTTGTATTGTCAGCGGTTCTTGATAAGTCTACAAAATTTAAATTAAATCTGACCGTTTAGAGTGGGTCAAAATCGGGTTAAAAAAAGTCGGGTACAAACAAACATAGGTACATACAAACCCGAGCAAACCCGAACAAACGACAAAAATTTTCAAAATTTGTTAAAATTTTATTTTGACGGGTAGAATATTTTTAAAATTTTGCTCTATTCTTGGCGACAATAGGCAGTCAAACTACAACAAATACGTAAGCAAATTTACGCACGTTAGTTGAGGAGTTAACGTAACAAACCGGTGGCAAGAATTTTAGTTGAAGTACTTATATTCTGTGTCCGTTAACGTAACCTGCAAAAATGCAATTTCACATTTGTCATATTATTATCTTTATTTTTTACCTTTTTCTGTGATTTTTTAAAAGCTAAGAAAATTGCAGCAGCACAGCTGCAAAACGGAATTTTTTAGTGTAAAATTATTAGCGATTTGTTTGTAGGTTTTTGTGGTTAGAAAAAGTTATTCATTTACAACCACAGAAAAAAGTTAGGAACTGTTTGTCAAAAAACGGCATTTCGGAAATAATCGGTTTAATTCGGAGGTACTTCGGGTAACGGAACGTTCATTTTTTACGTGACGTAAAACAACGCAATGTAAGGTACGCCCGTTGAACTGCTTGAAACACGTACGTCAAAATGTGATTACTGCGCATGCGTAGCTGTCAATTTGTACGTATACGTTAACGTTCGTGACCGCACTTCAACTGCCTATTATCTATACGACCCCACGTTTGTTTCATTACTATCGGTTATTGTAATAATTCTGACATATTGACAGGTGTCAAATTTTGACAACAGAATTTTTTTTTGAGTATTTTTTTTCAACTTTCCACCGTCAATATACATACGACCTTATAGTTTTTTCATTAATATCACTTTTTTTAAACGATTTGACATATTGACCGCTGTCAAATTTTGACAGGAGAATTTTTTGCTTATTTTTCCCGAAGTCTCCGCATCGAATACTATGCGACCCCATAATTTGTTTCGTCAAAATTGCTTCTTCGTTTTATACCTGACAGCTGTCAAAATTAAAACTTTTCGAAATTTCTCGTTCTCGAATATTTTTGTTTCTTCTTACGAGATTCTCGCAAAAAAATAGCTCGTCTCATGTCGCAGGAGACCGGATCACTCTCGTCTCGACTCGCGAGAACGGGACAAGACGAGAAAAGGCGAGACGGGAGTAAACCACTATTTTTTTAAAAATACGAGGCTACGTGGCTGGTTCATTCAATGGCTAGGCGAGAACATTTCCTATCTGTCCACATAAGGTTTTTCTCGATTTTTGGCAAGAAGGCTGATGATGATATCTCGTGTTGCCGCGAGAGAAGGCCTTCTCTCGTCTCGTCTCGCTTCTCTCGTGATTTAAACCAAATATAGTAAAAACCAAGCAAAATTTTAACGCGTTTAGGTTAAATATTATCATATTTGACATAAATTGTGTGCAATATAATATGTCAAATATGACAGAACCTAACCTAAATGCTTTAAAACTTTGCTTGGTATTTACTACAAGGCGGCCCATTCGTGCGACAAAGGTCAATATCTCCTGTACCACTAAGATAGCGGAAAACTTTTGACGAAGCCTATTAAGGGTTAAGAGGTGCCTCTTGTAAAATTATTTTTCTCTATACAGGGTGCTCCAAAATACCAGCACGGTAAGAAATTTCCATTTCCAAGATATTGACTTTTAGAAAATGTAATTTTGGAGTTTCGACAGATCTAACAGTACGTCTTAGAGCAAAACGGTGCATATGTCCCTATCTTCCATTTTTATTATCTTCCCAAAAAAATCACCTTCCGGTTAAACCGGAAGAACTATATTTCCTGCTTTTGAGTTACATCCGGTTTAGGCGGAAGTTTGATTAATTTGGGAAGATAGTGAAAATGGAAGATATAGACATATTATGCGCCGTTTTGCTATAAGATGTACTGTTAGAAATCTATAGGCTGCCGAAACTCAAAAATATAATTTTTCAAAAGTCAATATCTTGGAAACTATTAACTGTAGACTAATAATGCATTTAATAAAAGTAATTATAAATTTATGTAGAATCAGCAAATTAAAAAAAAATTTTTGGGACACCCTGTCTATTATGAGATTTTTAAAATCTTCTTAAATTCCTCGACGAAAGAGGGTACTTCTCTCTTCTCGTCTCGGAGGTTTATTCAAGAGTAAATATCTCTCTCGTCTCGTCGAGAGAGGGCCAGACGAGACGAGAGACGAGAATCTCTCGTCTCGGCGGCAACACTAATAATATCCGAATTTAACACCAATGAACAAAACAAAATAGCTGCCATGATTAAATATTAAATCAAGCAAAGTTTGGTCATGTAAATTCTCGCTGAATCATAACTTTTGTCTGTTACCGCCACCGCGTCGTCGACAAGATTGAAAGCATTTGAAGTATACAAGCGTTAACGCTTGGGTTTTATATTAAAAACAAAAAAAAAATTAAAACGGAATTTTGGCAATTTGAAACAAATTACTTAACTTTAATTTTAACAGCACATTATGAAAAAGTCTGCCCTTCGTCTATTTTTTGAACTTTTTTTGTAAAATATACGCGAAAATATCTTTATAAAGCTGAGCGAGTTTTGGCTGATTCTCAATTTTAATTAAAATTCTCGATAAAGAGCAATCTAAATTTCAGTTGGTTACCTATACAAATAGATTTTTAGAAACCAGATCAGTTAAAACTAAGAATCCCTTTGAAAATCAAATTAAGTATAAAAATAAAACCAAACTAGTTTGAAGCTTATTATTGAAGAATAAGAAATTGCAACCCGGGCGCTGACCGGGTACACTAATGCTATAAAGTACCGATACTGTATACTTAATTAAACTGTAGTAATAAGTTTATTTCAATTTTATTTTTATTTGATTTTAAAGATTTTAAAGCTCTTTTTTAATTATTATCTTTTTTTTAAATCGAAGGTAACCGGTTAATATTAACAAATTACGTTGGAATAAAAATACTAGTTTTTGTATTATAAATGCATTTTCTTTGTTTTCCATATTATTTATACAAGCAAACAGGTACTTCTGCTAGTACCTCGAGATACACTGACAGGATACTAAAAATAACTAAAAATTTATCACTATCATTAAAATTCAATTATTTTCTTTATTGAAGGTGACAGCAGGTTCTTGCTAAAATGCGTAAGAGTTTAACATTTACACTCCTGCTGATATCATCACCAATAACAACAGCTTACCAAGAAGAACGAAGCTTTTTGGACATGTATGTTCCTTTGCTGCGTTCATTCAAGACCATTGCCTTTAACTTTGTAGATGCACATTCCAAAAGTAGGGAAGGTCGAAGGATCTTACGACTGAACAGAGTACGTATTTAACTTAAAAAAATGCTAGGATAAATCGTAGATATATACCGGGTGTCCACGGAAGGTGGCTCGCCCCTCTAATTTTTTTGTATTTCAAGATAATGAAATAAAATTCGGGGGATTTGTATACCACATAAAACTGCATTTTTTGACAGGTAACTCAACATTATGGAACTTCCGGTTTAACCGGAAGTGGCATTAACTTTCGATTTTTAAATGGGACACCTGGTATATTTTTACTTTTTTTTAACTCCATATGACATTCTAAATACAACGATGTGTCACTTGTCACTTTTTGTCACCAAGAAAATATTTTTTTTCCAAATATATTGTTTTATCTAGAGGGCTATAATACCTTAAAATCACTTATTTCAGTTCTTTAATCTTGGGAAAAATACGATTTTACTATTTTTGGTCCGATGCTATGTGCTATGCAAAATGTAATCTTTAAAGTTGTATAACTCATTTTTTTTTAAATGGCAATGCAAAAATGCAGTTTTATGTCGTATACAAATCCCCCAAATTTTATTCCCCTATCTTGCAAAAAGTTAGAGGGGCGAATCACCTTCCGTGGACACCCGGTAGCATTTTTGTATCGAGCGTCCAGTAAGCCGCATTCGTGATGTTTGACCTCGGCACGTATCGAGCGTTCGATACTACGACAACAGTCGGACTACCGTACGCTCGATTAGGCTGAAATCTTGGTTTTTGAATAAAAAAAAAATGCTCTGGGTAACAACGAACAAACCGGTTGCCAATATACATTTTAGACGGAATTTGTTCCTCTAGTTATCGCCTCCTTATAATCCTCTATACTTATAAGAAAAAAGCTAAAAAAAATTGACGCTTATCAGTCAAAAGTTGACAGTTGTCGTATGGTAGTTTGACAATCGATGATAGACAGACCTCGGTTAATGCGAAATTACCCAATTGCGGTGTACTGGACGCTCGATACAAAAATGCCACTCGGTATATGCTTTTGGACAAGCAAACGATAATTACAAACAAAAGTGACAAATTTATGGCCTCGCGCATGTAAACAAAGCTAGACACTATTAGACATGCGCACTGCAACATTATCATTTGACAAATGGGAAAATAAACAGGTCCGGGCTTTAAAATTTAAGTTCTTGCTTAAGAAATTGTAAAAGTTGACATTCAATTTATTTTAATGTGTAAACAGCTAAAATTTGCTCCAAATTCTTGCCAAAAAACTGGAATTTCTTCTCAATTTTTAATCAAGTTGGGAAATAAGTTATGGCATTTTTAGTAATTGCAAACCTATTAGATTTTAAGGATATAAAAATGTTTTTAAGGGTTAGTTTTTAAAATTTGTTTAAAAATGATTCGTCGTCGTGTTTTCAGTTCAAAAAGGAAGAGAACAAGTCAATTAAACTAAAAAACTTATAAAATCGAATTTTAAAAACAAACAAAACCAGCAAAATAACCAATCTTTGATGTTAACGTGTACCTAACCTCAAGTCAAATATTAGTTAGCATATAACTTGTATTGATTTTTACAATTTGGCAAAAACTTGGGTATGTTTAAAATATTATCAAGCACAATTTCTTGTTCAAGAATTTGAAAACGTTTTTGCCCGAGAACTTGACCCGTGGAATACTTTCACCCTTGGATTAATATAAACATACCTAGGTATTTACTTTTTCTTTTATATAATGTAAGTATAAAAAAAAGTGTCACTTTTGAAAGCAATATATTGCCCGAAAAATAGGCGTACCTACCTTTAAAATTTCGGTACTTTTAGAGACTTCAAAATATACCCAGTGACATGAAGTTTCCCTGTAATCTCAATAATATTACTTTACGAAGTAAGGAGGTACCAGAAAGTGTTCATGGACTAAGACCTGGGGACATAGATGTGATAGGAGCTATAGGAGACAGTCTTACCGCTGGTTTTGGAGTTGCGGCCACGAACCCTTTGGAGATTGTCCACGAAGGTCGAGGTTCGGTATTTAGTGTTGGTAAGTCTACAGTAAGGTCGAACGATTATAGATATCAGATAATGTATCAAAAAGAATAAATTGATCATAAAAAATCGGCAAACACAACCGTTTTGCGCGTTAAACTTAGTTTTATACAGCGTGTGCGTGGATTTGCTTGCCAAATGAAAAACTTCTTTATTATCAATTTTTCGAAACAAAGTTATTCTTTATAAAAAGTTTTGCTTTTAAAATTATTAAGATTGGCATAAGAATTTATTTTTAATGTTGTACATGGTGTCTTAAAAAACGAAAAACTTTTATTCTAAATGTAAAAAAACTTTATACCAATATTTATTAACCGGCAAATTGGAAAGCGCGAAAAGCGCATTAAATCGTCAACTAATTTGTAGTATACAGGGCAATGATAAAGTTTTTTTTTAATAGTTACTTAACCTTTTTGATAAAAATTATTAGGTGTATGATAAACAACGGAGGGCTTATTGAAATGTAATCTTCTATGTATATTTGTTCGTGTTTACTGTGTAATTACTAGTAATTAAAAAAATTGTTATGTGTAAATATGTTTATACGATTGTTTAATAAATTTTCAATTAGGTTGTAAATTATCTAAACATTTTAATCACTCTGTATAGCAAATTAACCTGCAAATAGTATATTGATGGCTTAATGATAAATATTGTGATGGTATTTATCCATATTATTTATCAAAAATGTTAAGTAACTATTCAAAAAAAACTTTATCATTGCCCTGTATACTACAAATTAGTTGACGATTTAATGCGCTTTTCGCGCTTTTCAATTTGCCGGTTAATAGGGTCAACCGACCGGTGAAAGAATGTGACCCAGTCAATGAACAACGATAATTCTTTTCGGTCTAATAAGGTATACGTCCCTTAAATTTGTTAAATTGTAGTCTCGCATGGTTAGTATTTTGGGCGCCATTTTCTTTAGGGTAAGTAGATGCTTGACTTCCTATAAGTAATGATATTTAATTGTTTATAAAGTTATAAAAATTTAGCTTATGCGGGAGTTAAGTTTAAAAAACAGAAAAAACTATTTTTAAAAACAATTTTATTTTACTTTGGAAAATACAGCGTCTGACTTTAACGAGCTCAAGTCAAAGAATACTTTATTTAAAAAATTACATTAACATTATTGTAAAATCTAGCATCATCAAGAGATAAGGCTTCTCGGAAAGGTTGGCCTGGGAATCGTCTAGTTCATCGTTTTCTCAGTATGTAACTCCTCCCTCCTTAAGCTGAGAAGATACCGGAGGTATTCTGCGAGGTGTTGGTATTTTCGGTGCTGGCATCGATTTCTTGCAA
The DNA here is from genome assembly GCA_963969555.1 of Polydrusus pterygomalis. Lineage (NCBI taxonomy): Eukaryota > Metazoa > Arthropoda > Insecta > Coleoptera > Curculionidae > Polydrusus > Polydrusus pterygomalis. The sequence goes on from OZ018378.1 coordinate 114,095,939, forward strand.
TTTGGTATTGGTTTTGGTCCTTGTACAAAATTTGGAAAATGGTCTAAGTTGGTTTCTATACTTCCATAGTAGGTACATTGTCAACAGGATGGCTAGACTTCCTATTAAGTAGGACATAATGTTCGATAATTGTTCTTTTTCTTCGATTGCGGTGATTGGCGATAATTGGTTGGCCATATCTTTTAATCGATAGATATCTTCAAAGTTCAGTTTTGTTAAATTTGGTGTTTTGAAGGTGGTTGATAGGGTGGAATTTCCTATTTCGACGTCGGGTAAGATTAGCGGTTTTCCTTGTTTAATTCTTACGTCGTTGACAAATTTCTTCGCTCCGATTTGAATTTGGCAATTTTTCGGAATTTTCACTAGCGTCGGCATATTGATTTGGAGATATTGGTCGGTAGTGCATTTCGAAAAAAGTCTTTATGTTTTACTGGGAAGGATGAGTATTTCTTCCTGTGTAACTTGTTCAGTTATTATTTCTTGTATTTTGATTTCAAGAACAGGGCAGTTTTCTAGCGGAGAGCCTTTAAGTAGTTGAAAGGTGCAATGGTCTTGGGGTGGATATTTTCATTGCAGTAGTATTCTTCTTCCAGTTGGGGCAACTAGTTTCTTCAAATTGGACCTTTTCTTCTGCTTGTGCCAAGTAAGGGTATTTTGGAACGAATATTTTAGGGTGTTGGGTAATAGGATAAAGGTGGTAGAAGGTAAACTTTTCTGGTCTAACCACAGGGACATGAATCGCAAATATCACTTTAGCTTTTGAAAAAGTAACCTGAGTTTCTAAAAATTGGTAATACGAGAATATATTCTTAAAATTTGGTATTGCTTCATTATTATAGATTGTTCTTAGATAATCTAGCATTTGTAATAATTCTGAACTTGGCACGATGGCGTTATGCAGTTCGTTTAATTTGGCAAACATAATAGCATCCTCGAGGTTGTCAATAAAGGTGATTAAATTTTGACAGTAAATTTATTCGATAAATTAGTCCTTGAAAGCTTATAATAATCATTTAGATCATTAATTGTTCGTTCTATGACATCTTTAAATACTCTTAAACCATATTGTAATTGTTTTTGATTTGCACTAAGAATCGATATTGTTCTATCATAATTATTATTGATGATATGAATAAACCTCTCTTGTTCTTTACGTGTGGGTAGAGATTCTCGGGTATATTTTGTGTAGGTGTAGGTATTCCGTTCTAAGAATTGCGCTTTCTGATAACCCGTGATAAGTAATTGGATTTGTCGCGTTTTCGTGTTTCTGTGTTTTAAGTGGTTTCTAATTGTAAAGAAATATTTTTCTATATTTACAAGTTGTACTAAAATAGATTCTAAGTCTACGTAATGCAAAAATGTATGTTTGTTATATATAAGTTTTGAGTTTCCTAAGTCGGGAGAATAAAATTTTTAAGGGTTGTCAGGTGTATGTCATTGGGGTTGCAGTATATTTGAATTACTTGGAGTGTCGTGGTTAAAATCAGGATTGTCATTTTCATTGTTTATTTGAAAATTCGATCATTGTTTAATTCGGGGTTTTCTAGCGCTGTTTTTATGGTACGCGCCTTTTTGTGTAAGTAGTACTATTTTATCGGTTCGACTTTTAATCGCAAATTTTTTTTTAATTTCGGCAGGTCTTTTAGTATTTCAAATGGGGTATATTTGGTTACATTATGGATTGAGTTATTGTATGCAATTATTACGCGTTTCATAAGTTGCGTGGGTGTAAAATTTTTATTTTTCTCTTTTAGACATCGGTAGTGTTCGATTAATGTTGAATGAAATCGTTCAACTGGGGAGTTCGAATTACTATTTTTTTGGGGTTGTGAAGTGGAGCTCGATTTTGTAGAGTTTGCAAAAATCTTCTACTTCTTTATTTTTGAATTCTGTACCACAATCGGTTGTAATTTTAAGAGGTAAACCGTGGTGCGTAATAAAATTTAGTAGGTTTTCTAGTATTTCTGGTCCTGTTAAACTATTTATGTGATAGGCTTGTCCGTATCGAGAAAATGTATCTATTACCGTTAAAAAAGGTTTCGTTTAGTATTTTGAACTCGAGGGGTTTTGCGCTTGTCGGGGTTAGGTTAAATTTAATTGCTGGGGGATTTCTATCGTACTTGTTGGTTAGACATGTTTCGCAGTTGTTTATGTAATTTTCGATGTCTTCTGACATTTTTGGCCAATAATATTTTTGCGAAAAGGCTAGTTTGGTTTCGTTAATGCCTCTATGACACGTTTTAGTTGTGTAATACATCTCGAGTTTTTCTTTTTTGTCGTTAAGCGTTTCGACGTCTTCCAAAAATTTTGAACATTGAATTAGTTTGTAAGAAGAATTTCGAAAAAAGTTTTGAACTGTAGTAATGAATATTTTGGCTATTCCTGGGTCCCAACAATATATAACAAACGTTTGTTTGGGATCAACAAATTCCTTTAAAATTTTTATTATATGTTCGCGTGGGTCTCGTTTTGATATTGTGACGTATAGGCGTGTGTTTTCAAATATTTTATTTAATTTACATTGTAGTTTGTCTATATCACCAGCAGTGATAACGAGTTGATTTTTATAAACATTTAAACATCGTTCGTATATTTATTATCGGGTGTTCTAGTGACATGCACCGTTTCGTTATCGTCTTCTTTGTTTTTTTCAGGGGGTCGAATTTGCAAGTCGGATATTATATTGATTTTTGGTGTGTTCGTATCTGTTTGTCTTTCGTCGTATGTCTCAAAAATTTCATTTATACTCGATTCGTCTAATTGCGGGATATCACTTTGGTATTGTAGGTATTCGCTTATCATGTAGTCTATGTTACCGGGGTCACTGTCTGTCGACATTATCTCTAAGGCGTTAAGGTCATTGTCTGTGGGATATCTAGACAAGGCGTATGCGTTTTTTGCATGGTTTGATATTTGTGGTAGAAAGAGTGTGTCGATTTTACTGGGTTTTGTCAAACTGTCTTTTTCTAGTACGTTGACAGGAACATTTTTTACTATTTTTTCATTTGGATTTACCGAAAATGAAAAACATGATTCTTGTGTTTGGCGATAAAGAAATGGTATATTAAGTTTAGGTCCAATCAGTCTCTTATTACATAGGTCAATATTGAGTTGCATATTTATTAGGTCAGTTAGGCCTAATATTCCGTCGAAGTAGTCGTCGAAGTCGAAAAGAATGAAATTTATTTTATAATTTGTACCGAATTCTGCGAGAGCCGGTATTGATGCCTCGAATTGTGTTGATTGACTTCCTAAGGCCGTTTTTATCGTATTGTTAGAGTGATAGATACAATTGGCATAAAATTGTTCCGCAACCGATGGCTTTAAAATAGACCGTAGGCTACCGGTGTCGATTAAAAGCTTTAAGTTTGGTTTTTTGATTTTAACATATGGGAGTGAGCCGTTACAGAATATACTATTGATTTCGGTCATATATGTTCTTTTGTTGGCCCCGTTTTGTGAAAATTTTGGTTATGCAATTCGTTATTTTTCTCCGAAATTTCATTTTGGGCAGATGGTCTTTCGTGTTTAATAGTTTGTTCATTTTCGTGAATGGGGTATTGGTTGTACCTTGCGTATGGGGTGTCGTCGTAACTTTGGTCAGGTAATGTTTGTTCAGGGGTGGTTTGATAGTCTTAGTAGTTAGCAGCATAACTACCATACATGTCGAGATTGTTATCGTATGTATTTTCACCCTGTATATAGTAATTTCCTTCTTCACTAAAATAAAGTTCTTGAAAGGTAAAGTTTGGTTTTTGATTTGGGTATTGATTTCTAAAATAATTCTGTTGATTATTGTATGAATTTTGGCGATTTGTATTTACCGTGGGATTTCTAGATGTTGTTGACATTGGTTCTGGGCGAGGCAAATTTTTGGGTGGAATTTGGTTAGGTCGAAAAACATTTTGTGGTTTCCCAAAAACTTGGCTATTAGTGGGGTAATTTCGCGGGGGTAAATACTGGGGTTGTATATTTATAGGTTGACTCGGGAAATAAGGTCTCTGAAAATGGTTTTGCGTATTCATATTCGGTAATATGGGGAAGTTATTATACATTTGATTTTGATTCTGAAAATTTTGAAACTGTCTTGGTTTTTGCATGGGCCAATTGTTAGTTTTTTGCATTTTTTGCATTTCGCCGAAGCTATCATATACTTTTTCAAAATTTTCAAATTCACTTACATAAGCCATAGCATCTTCAAGGGTTGCTGGTTTTTTTATATGCATGTTATTTTTTAATATGCCGGTGCACCCTGCAATAAATGTATTTAAAGCTGTGCTTTCATGATATTTAATATGACACAATTTTTCAGGTTCACCTAACTGGTTATTATTGCTTATTCTTTGAATAACGTTACTACGTAGTAGTTGTAGTCTATTGCCAAAATTTAGAATATGTTCTCCCTTAAGCGGTTTAGTACGGGTTAGTTCTTGAACTAAGCAATCTAAATCTCTCCTATCAGAAAAAGCCTGGGTTAACGCTGCGCGTAACTTTTCCCAGTCGTCTAATTCCATTCGATTTGCAATCATGTTTTCCGCTCTACCTGTCAGTTTTTCATTTATGCACTCAAGTACATGAGCATTTAAATCATCATCGTTAAACGGTTTATATTTGGCAACTAGGTCGTCGCATCTTTTTAAAAACTTATTTAAATGATTACTATTGCCATCAAAGGGTTTTATATTTTCGATTTTTGATTTAAAAAGGTCCCAATTTACAGCTAGTGGGCCTTGTGCCGTTTGTACCGCGGGTGTCACTTGTGACTTACTCATTTTGTTTAGAATAATGTATTTCAAAAGCTAAATTGAATAAACAATCTATAATTCTATTTTGCCAGTAATAGGCCTACAAAAATAATGTTTTTGCTGCTTAAAATTACTTTTTGTCTCCAATAGACTGCCTAAAATTATTTTGTCTCCAATAGACTGCCTAAAATTATTTTGTCTCCAATAGACTGCTTAAAATTACTTTTTGTCTCTAATAGACTTCCTAAAATTATTTTGTCTCCAATAGACTGCCTAAAATTATTTTGTCTCCAATAGACTGCCTAAAATTACTTTTTGTCTCCAATAGACTGCCTAAAAGCTAAGTGATATGCACGATGCACAGAAACTATGATTATCCCTAAAATACCTTAAACAGAGGATAAAAGGGGCGAAAAGGAAAATGGCACTTACGTAGTGTCTTCCTCTCCCGATTCTTGATTGGCTGTGGTTGCTTGGTTGTCTGCTTGGTGGCTGACTATCAGACGTGGCTTCTCCGGGGTGGTTCTTTTGGATAGCACTTAAGGGTTGAAACCGCAATCGACGCGTACGATCGATATCCGTTCGATTAAACGCGCTGACGCACTATCCTACCGACTGCGCCAGTTAAGTTTAAAAAACAGAAAAAACTATTTTTAAAAACAATTTTATTTTACTTTGGAAAATACAGCGTCTGACTTTAACGAGCTCAAGTCAAAGAATACTTTATTTAAAAAATTACATTAACATTATTGTAAAAACTAGCATCATCAAGAGATAAGGCTTCTCGGAAAGGTTGGCCTGGGAATCGTCTAGTTCATCGTTTTCTCAGTATGTAACTCGGGAAAATGTGTTTGAACAATCTAACGCTATTGATCCAAAAGCAAAACATTTATTATAGTTTAGGTTATGTTTAATTTTAATATGTTTAATAACTGGCGGAAAAAAAGTTCAAATACCAGTGAATGAACGACTGTTCATTTACTGGCATTTTATTCGATTATCTGAAATTGACTAAAAATTACCCTTAAGCTTTGGTATGATATGATCGTTTAATAAATTATCTTAAATCTAATAAAAACAGACGCCAGCCAGTAATTGAACAGTGTTTTGTAGTGTTTATTAACTGGATATTGTACCTGTCCATTCACTGAATTAGGGATAAGACAAGACAAGAAGATCTTAAAAAAAGGAAGCTAGAAAGAGTAAGAAAGAGAAAGGACGACACAGCGACGACTCCTCAAGTATGGATGAAAACCTGTCACTTTTTGAATTAAAACTTCAACAAAAACGAACAACATACAAAAAACAAGAGAAAAAAAACAGGAAAGAGGAAGCGCGATAAAGATCCAAAAATCAAGGAACTGGACGAAGAAAGAATTAAGAAAAAAAAACCTGAACATTCGCCATCGATAAGTTTAGATAAAAGCACATTAAATCTCGACGTAAATGTGCCATTTGCTAAAGATGAATATGTTTTGGTAAATTATGAGGGTTTACATTTTCCTGGCCTAATAAAGGCCTATAAAGTTAGTGTTCTACATGATACAATCTATAACACGTGGAAGTGGCCGTCACCATCTGATGAAATTTGGTATCGCTCAGATAAAATTCTAAAAAAAATTACTGCACCAATACCTCATAGCGTTGAAGGGACATTTGTTATTACCTAATACTTATGTAAATTCAGCATATGTTTTTATATTATATTCTTACCTGTACCGGCTTCTATATTAAAATTTTAATTATTGTAAGGCTTAAGTGAAGAATAAATACATCGTTCATTTACTGGTCAATGCGTGTTTATTCACTGACTTCGATCGTTCATTTATTAGGTATTTTGATTATTCTTCAAAAATAGCAATTTTTAAACATTTATTATTATATTTGTTTTGTCTAGGTATTACCTTTCAATTTAAAAATGATGAATAGATTCGTTATAACCCGTTTCACGCCATTTTATGCGAAATTACAACATCGAGTTTAATTTAAAGTTGACACTACGTTTAACTGTTCATTCACTGGTCAGTTGACCCTAAATAATGGTATAAAGTTTTTTCACATTTAGAATTAAAGTTTTTCGTTTTTTGAGACACCATGTACAACATTAAAAAGAAATTCTTATGCCAATCTTAATAATTTTAAAAGCAAAACTTTTTATACAGAATAACTTTTTTTCGAAACATTGATAATAAAGAAGTTTTCCATTTGGCAAGCAAATCCACGAACACACTGCAGATGTTTGCTTGGCATTATGTATTGAGTAAGCTCGAATTTATAAAAGGAGAAGATTAATTTATTACAAACATTTTTCCCAATAAAATGTTTGAAAGCAAAATAGAATATGGAACCAAAAGTATATCCAGTTTCAATCAGAGATAATTAATAAACGAGATAATCTGAGAGTAAAATTGAAATGACGTTAACATCAGCATATTAATACACAAATCAATATTTACTATTTCAAAATATAATTGGTTGTAAAATAATTATTATCATTAACTCGGAAGCAAAGAAATATTCAATTAACACTACAATTTAATAAATGATTAAATATAACCAAAATCATATAGGTATAATAAATCATCTAATATGTTTTATGATAAGGTTTAAGTAATTATATTACCTGGAAGAAAGATTAAAGGTAAATATCAACTAACTAGATCAGTGGTCAACACTGAAGTGAGAAATTTTTGTAATTTAAAGAAAAGCCGGCAATAACAGATATCGATTTCTGCTGAGAATTACGTTATAATAACTAAGATGTGACTAACCATATTTAAGAATTTAAATAATTTTTAATGGATTTTCAATTTAAATAAGTCTTACATCAAACCAATCTGTAAACAGAGCCAAATGGAATTGAAAACCAAAGAAAACCGTTCGAGAGAGAGAACCCAGGAAAGTTGTTTAAATTGAAACAGGGTGGAAACTACAATAGGTATTGTCAAAAAACTGAATATTCTATTAGTCTTTTCTACCGCTTAAGCCAAAAAATATATAATGGCAACCTACTTTTAAGAATTATATATCAAGTGATCGATAACTAAACGATTCAGTTTTTTTACCAATCCTTATTTATTGGATTTGAAATTAATTATTCTAAAATTCGATTAACCGTCAAAGAAACATTTAAAAAATCGATTGAAGGGACAAATTGATTTATACAGCCCACAATCGAAAAGTCCGTCATCAAATTGCTATTCGAAAAATCGATTAATAGATATATCGATACATCACATAGTAATTAACATACCGATAAATCCAAAAATTTTAAACCTTTCAATACATTTTTTAATATATTAAAAAAATGTATGTAATTAATGTTAATTGACTGATTCATGCCAACTTTTTTTCCACACTTAATAACAATGTTTTCATGGAACCACTTAAAAATGCGTTAAGCTGAAAACAAACAGTCCGGTAATAATTTTTGGTCCTAAAAGTAGGTGTACAAAAATTACATTTACCAAATGCTATTACATTTGTAATAGTTATTACAGGATCTGAAACTTCGCTTCACTTACTCCACTTTTGAAACTTTCCTACATGTCCGGCATGGCCATCCGGCAAAATTATGGCTCATTTATTAAGTATTAAGTTAATTAAAAACAAATTAGGGACTTCCAAATTAATTTGAAATTTGAAAAAAATGTAAAGAATTGTACAAGTATATTTTTATATACTTAATACCTTTTATAGTGACAAGGTCGCAACATATGGGAAAGCTTTTTATTAGCAGAGTACCGAGAAGCTCTTTAGGAGATTGGTTCTACATATCTGATAACCTAAAAATGGATCTTGACATAGTTCACGTGTTTAATAGTATAGCGAGAAAAAAAAATTGTTAATGTACAAAATAGTTATTAGTGTATCAAGGTCGTAAAGTTAATCCGAAGATACGCAAATTGAAGGTGAGGCCAAAAAAGTTCATTCGGCCGAGATGCACACAAAATTTTTTAGGCTCATTAAGTATAAGTAGGCACCTTCTTTTTAAATTTTTTTTTTTTGAAAAAATACGAAAATGCAAATAAAAATTATTCTGTCTTTATTTGTTGTTAACTGTTATGTTAAACATATTTATTACATTTTGAAAATGTAATTCCACTTTTAGACGTAAAATTACTAACAGCGACATTTTCTTGACCTTATTGAAGTACTTTCTAACTGAAATTATTCAGGACAGGAAAACGCAAACCTAAAGTACCTTCCACTCCTGCAAGAAATCTTTTAATATTTCCTTTTTTCTTGAAATGGAATGTTTAATGTAGACTTCTACTACAGAATTAGACTTCCATCCCGTGGCATTTTGACATTAAAATATCAACCCCTGTTTCAACCAAAAAAGGCTGAACTTTTTCTAAATGAATGACCTGTATATCTATAGCTATTAACATTTGGTTTACATATGGCATCGAGATGGGAAGATCCTGGCACGCAAGAATGACGATTCCAAAATTATTGCCATCCGCAATGACGATCACGTTGCGGAGCTGCTTAAATAGACATTATTTTTACTCTTATTTGTTGCTGTTTGTTAATTTTATTTACTTGTTTTGTCACTTGCTGATTTCATCTTCATGGTTAACCACACCTTAAAAAATAATTTGAAGATAGGTCATTTAAACGTGCGATCTTCATTGCCAAGTTTTTTTGAAATTAGAGCGTTGATTGGTAGCCTGGGGTTGGATGTTTTAGGAGTGTCCGAGTCATGGCTTGCGGATAGTGTGACTGATGCCGATATTCACATACAGAATTTTAATTTTTATCGATGTGATCGCGAATCTCGGGGTCGGGGTATAGGGGCTTATGTTCGACCAGATATTGAGGTTACGGTTTTGGATGCTGTAGAGAACAAATCCGAAAGTTTCGAACAACTGTGGCTTATTTTAAAGATTGAAAAAGTAAAAATCGGTTTGGGCATAGTTTACCGCCCTCCACGTCACAACATGCTTGCCGCATTACGCCAACTTGAGGACTCGATAGCTAACATTACCCCGTTAACGGATGAACTAATAATAATGGGCGACATTAACATTAATTTGTTGAGACATACTAACATTACTAATCAGTTTTATGATCTTCTCAACGCTTTCAACTGTAGGCAGGTTGTCTTAAATCCTACTAGATATCAACAGGACATGGCCAGTCTGATTGACGTCATTATCCTGTCCGATGAACGTCTGTTGGTCGGCAATGTCCATCACCACGACATGCACGATCACTCTGATCACCAGCTGATTTACTGCACTCTAAACTTTAAGCTAAATGTGTTTAAACCAAAGTTTATTAGGTATCGTAGCTTTAGGCAATTTGACATTAATATTTTTAATCAAGATCTTATCAACATGCCTTGGTGGCAAATTCTCGACTGTGATGGTGTCGACAATAAAGCTGCTTTGCTCACTGACATTATTCTAACCCTCTTTGACAATCATGCACCTATGGTTGAAAAGAGAGTAACTAGACGGCCCACTCCCTGGTTTACTGGAGCTTTGTGCGCTATGAAAAAGCATCGTAATGATATGTTTTCCAAATATAAACGTACAAAAAATTTGCAAGACTGGGAGGAATATAAGGAAATTAGAAATCTTTTTACATCGGCAGTACGTGCCGAAAAAAAATCGTACATTGATTATATAAGTCGTACCAAAAACTCTAAAGAGTTGTGGAAAACCCTTGACCATCTTAATGTCTATAGTAAGTCAAAAAATAACGTTGATATTCCTAACCACCTGAAAAATCCTGATCTAATTAACTCATATTTCATTGACTCCGTAAAACAAATTGCAAATACTGTGGACCATGATACTATTGCTAAATACCTTAACAATAAATGCACGTCAGCAGAATTTGAGCTCGAACCGATAAAAGAGGAGGACGTCGTCTGGGCTATCTCGCAATTAAAATCTAACGCGTCCGGCGCGGACGGGATTTCATTGGAAATGATAAAACTATGTTGCCCAACCATCTTGCCTATCCTCACTCTACTCTTTAACTATTGCATTGAAGAGTGCATTTTCCCCTCTCAATGGAAGGTGGCGGAAGTTATTCCGCTACCGAAAGTGAATAGTCCTAAATCTGTTACTGAACTTAGGCCAATTAGTCTGTTGTCAGTACTTTCCAAGGTATTTGAAAAGCTTGTTTATAGACAAATCGTTGATTATTTTAATAACAACAATCTGTTACCCAATCTGCAATCAGGTTTTCGTAAGGGGTTCAGTACTGCTACGGCGTTGTTAAAGGTCTTGGATGACATTTTATTAGCGGCAGATGAGGGTAAAACAACAGGTTTGGTCCTGTTGGACTATAGCAAAGCCTTTGATACCATCAATCACGCTATGCTGTGCGCCAAGTTAAGCCACTATGGATTCAAATTTAAAACCATCCAGCTAATTCGAAGCTATCTTGATGATAGATCACAACTAGTTGTGATTGACAACAGTAGGTCAAAGCCCTTAAAAGTAAATAGAGGGGTTCCTCAAGGGTCACTTCTTGGCCCTCTTTTTTTCATTATCTTCACAGCGGATATGTCAAACTGCTTTGGAGAGTGCATCGGCCACAGATACGCAGACAACACACAGATTCAGATCCCCTTTTATCCTTCTGATGCAGTGGAAGCGTCGAGAAGACTTAATGAATGTCTGGAATCGGTGTTTAAGTATTCACAGAATCATGGTCTAAAACTTAACCCAAATAAGTCAGCCATAATATACTTTGGTCCTGCCAGAGACTGGGCGGCTAAAAGCTTGAATGTTTCTATAGATGGGACTATCGTTCCAGTAGTCGAGGAATATAAAAATCTGGGCATTATCTTTGATGGCCAACTTCGATTTCGCGGTCAAGTATCTAAGGTCCTCCAAAAGGCTTATATTAATCTTCGCAACCTCTACAAGTGTAAAAACCTTTTAAATTTTAGGCTAAAAAAAAATCTGTGTGAGGCATTGATTCTAAGTCACTTCAACTATTGCAACTTCGTGTATGGACCGTGCTTGGATGGTTCAACCAGATATAAGCTACAAAAAGTTCAGAATTCTTGCATTCGTCTTATATATAACCTTAAACGAAGTGACCACGTGAGTCACAAACTTTGTGATTTAAAATGGTTGAACATAGCCGGTAGAGAAAAACTACACTTCGCTTGCTTTCTGCATAAATTAATAAAAACTGAATGTCCTTCATACTTGTTTGAAAAATTGATTCCTAGGCATAACATCCACTCCCGTGAAACACGTTTTAATATGCAGTATCAGTTGCCTAGAACCTGTAAGACCATGACTGAGGGTGCATTTTCTTGTACGTCTGCCAGGCTTCTCAATCGCTATCCTCATATTAGTAGATCAAAGAATGCTCCTCTCCGCACTTTTAAATCCGATTTTAAGAAACAGCTCCTACTACCTAATTACTAATTTTGTCTGTAATATCTTATTGTATCTGTTAATATCTAATTTATAATAATTTATTCTTTAGAATGATATCTCAATGTAAAACTTGTTATATTATTACTTTTTTATACTTATATTTTGTATTTCCCATTTTTATATGCTCGGTTAAGTTAACAGCTCAGCTGACCTTCGCCGAGTTGAAAATAAAGGCGTTTTTATTTATTTATTTATTTATTTACCAACCAATCCAATAGGCAAACACACCTAACACGATATAATAAAACTAAGTAAAAACTAACTTTAACAATATAACAATTTATTACCTTCCATATTGAATAGTTCTCATGTTCTTCTTCTGTTAAAAATTTATTTACAACATTTCTTGTAACAACCGCCGACTTTTTCGCCTTGTTACCCACATTTTTCTTTTTTAAAAAGCAAGCTGATATCAATGTTATTTTTAATCATATTTGTAGATTTTAACATCGAATAGGTGGACAATAAAATTGATGATTTTAAAACTTGGGCCCTATATTATATGAAACATGCAAGAAATACTTCTTCTTTTAAATATTTCGTTTTATAAACATTGCCCCTTTCCCAGTGGCGTAGCCAGCCTTGCGGACGGGAGGGGCGAACATATATGGGGCCGCTTTATGATTTTTTAGAACCACTATTATTATTATTATTAAAAATATGGTGTTTGTTTTTCAAAATACCAAATTATTTTCAATTTCAATAAATGTTACAGGGTGTAATTAAAGTATATTTTTATTTTGCATACGGGCACCAAGCGGCAAGGGGTGTTATGCAAGGGGGTGGGGGGGGGGGGCAGGCGCCCCCCCTGGCCCCCACCTGGCTACGCCACTGCCCATTCCATAAAAATTTCACAGTATTTTAAATAGATTATCCTGAATTTTTCTGGTAATAAATTTAAAATCGATTCATTTGAGTTTCTAAAATATCATCTGGATTGTCACTATCATTGCTTTTTACTATTTTTATTATTTATCTATTGATTATTGATTTTAATTATTATAATACTGTCACTGGCAAAAACGAAAAGCTTGTAAATAAACTGCTTAGCAACAAACCTTCTGGTTTTATTGTTATTGGCAAAATAACTTAAAAAGCAAATTAAGTGTGTTATTATAGTAGATATTCTACCTTCATAATAAATTTGTCAAAAAATGGACAGTGAAGTAAGTGAGGCCGTAAAGTATATGCAGCCAGGAAATAAATAGGATCAAAATGTTGTATTTCAAGAACACTACTAAATCCGTAAAACATCATGTTTTGTGACGGTTGCATAAAAAGTTATTATTTTAATAAAAAAATTCCTTACACAACCAAAAATATTAAAATAAAAATACCCACTGGTAAAAACTTAATTGTATTAATTTAACATTTTAAAACATACTTTTTTAATTTTTTGGTTTAGGTAAAGTGTACATTAATTAAGTGATTCAACCGATACTAGGTGGAAATGCATAATTTATAGTATTAAGGGATACAGTAAAACAAAGTTAAACTTGTAAATTTCACTATATTAAAAAGAAAATGACATAATACTTCGTTAACACTATAGCTTCGTCAGATGACAATGATTTAATAAAATATGAAAATAAAAAAGGGGGTGCAATAAAATAAAATTATTGAAGATGTAAATAAAACAGTGGAAGGGTAATCGTAGCGGGAAAATCCAACAGACCCCCCCCCCCTAGTGTATAATATTTAATTTTGATTATATTAAATAAACATAATATGTAATAATTAATGGTTTGGCGAAAATCGTGTTTTTGGTTCCTTGTTTGTCTTCTGTAGTTTTTTCTAGGGAAATTCCCCGACATTACAATCCCCGGCCGTTCCTAGAGAGGCTGTTTTAGTAACACAGGTCTTATGGGAAATATGCATTTAACTGTTTTTATAAGCCTGTGGTCATACTATAGCTTTAAATACCCTATTAATCACAGAAAACTTGATAAATCACAAAAAACGTTACTAAATGAATATTCATAATAATATTGCTATTCAGAAATGATTGGTTCTAGTTATTCTTTAATCATGAATTAGTTTTTGTTTTAGCTTGACCACCTACCAGATTTAAAAAAAAATCGTTTAGGATTGCTGTTAATATGTTAAGGCTGCATCAATGCATGTTTATTAATATTATTGAAGGATTTTTGGAAGTACAGGAAATTATTTTGTTATTTTTTCTGTTGAAATGGATTTTTTTACGGTCATAGGTTATTTTTTTCTCCTCAGAGGACTTGTGGAGCGGGTTTCAAAGTATTTTTTATACCGCTATTAGATGAAGATGCTGTTTCTTACTTGAGATATTTTTCGCGATTTCCGAAAAAGTGAAGGGTGATAGCGCTAATCTGATATTTGATTTGTAATCAGCACCAAAATACATGGAAAATATGAATTGGGATTCCGAGGTCTTTGTCTACCGGTGTTATATTTTCTTGCCTTCGATCAGTTTTATATTTATATAATTGATTTTAGGTGGTAAGGAGACATGGAAAACACAGCTAACCATTCCAAATATTCTAAAAAACTTTAACCATAACATTTATGGGTACTCCTTGGACTCCAACACTATAGATAGGAAGTCAAAATTCAACGTGGCCGAAGGAGGAGCGATTTCCCAGAATATGCCTTACATGGCTAAAGTACTGGTGAAGAGAATAAAGAACGATAGACGAGTGAACTTGGAGAAAGATTGGAAAGTATAAATATTATAAATATGTATTTGTGTTTGTTTCATATGTATGTATGGAAATGGTTTAAAATTCAAGCGAAGCCTTATTTAGAAAGGGTCATATTATATATATAGGCAATAATTACTTGGGCATTAACTGCTTGAGTGCTTGAGGAGTCATTATTATGTAACATTAATTAGAAATTTTATTTTACAACACAAAAAAAATCATTATTTTCCGAAATGGTTGGCTCTATCAAAACCATAAAAATAGTGTTTGGTATACAGGATGTCTCTAAAAGTTGCGGAAAAAATGCTATGACAAATTTCTGAGGCTTTAATATGACGATCTAATCCAACCTACCTCAGTCCAAAAGTGGATGATGTTGGAGATACAAAGTGTCAAAAGTTCAATTAGGTTTTCGGTTTTCCTAAATATTTTTTTTTTAATAATTGGTGTATTGTCATAATATTCGGCTAGGGGGTTCTGTGGGGTAAAAAATTAAAATCTGCTCTTATTTTGATTGTAAAATTTAGAGGGCGCCACCTGCGGTACCTTGCACGCATTTAAAACGGAACAACTTTTTTGATCCACTCTGTATTGAACTTTTATATAAACATTCTTATTCTCCAACGTATTTTACCTAAAAGATGGTGTACATGGTAAGAGTTGGATTGAGCAGCTGTTTTTGAGCTAATTGGGTTTAAAAAATCCACTTCGTCCAGGTCTAATTTATTGTAATACTTAATTGAACATAATTGGAAGCAAAGGCGTTAAATTAAAATAACTATAACTAAAAACTGATTGGTGTCAAATCGAATCTAAAAAACAATTCATGCATAAATTTGACTGGTCAAATAATTTTCACTTTTCTTTTGTTTATGGCCGTACATACTGTACGAAAAAATTACCAATATGTTATTGGTTTTTGAATACTGCCAAGGAAATGGTTTAAAATCTTGCCGATTATACAGTGACAAATTTCCGAATCGTCGCTTATCAAACCATAAAACATTCGCTGCAGTTGAAAGACGTACAGTTAAATACTAAGTTGAAACAGTGTAACATCAAGTACATTTCAAATGTTGTACCTGTTATTGACTGTTCCACACTCATACATGTTACTAATGACCTGTGACCGGAATTTTGTAAAACCCCTATTTTACGCGAGGTGGCATAACTATTTCCAAAATGAACATGTCAATGTTGGAAAAAATCCTCATGCGACTAAAGTAACCCATTATCAACATGAGTTTAAGATCAATGCGTGGGCAGGAATCATAGACTCTTTCATAAATAATAGAAAATCCGCTGTGGCTGTGTACACGTAGAGTAGAATTGAAGAAAAGAGTCGAGTTTGTATTACGTGTAAAAACTTTTATTTTATCAAAATCTTAGCAGAGCGCTTTCGGCTTTCGCCATCTTCAGTGCTATCTGAAAGTGAGAATTGAAAATTTTTTTTATAACGGTAGGTTAAATAATAAAATTCTTTGGAAAGAATTTGTGGAATGCAAAGAATTTAAAACATTTTTATTGATTTAAAATTTGATTTTCAATACTCACTCGTCAATATACAATGATGTTTTATGTTTTGTTTCGTGTTGTCCTTTTACAATTTTAATATCATTTTCAAAACATTGTGTGGGCGTAATGCCTTTCCACCTTGAGGATATCATTGTATATTGACGAGTGAGTATTGAAAATCAAATTTTAAATCAATAAAAATGTTTTAAATTCTTTGCATTCCACAAATTTTTTCCAAAGAATTTTATTATTTAACCTACCGTTATAAAAAAAATTTTCAATTCTCACTTTCAGATAGCACTGAAGATGGCGAAAGCCGAAAGCGCTCTGCTAAGATTTTGATAAAATAAAAGTTTTTACACGTAATACAAACTCGACTCTTTTCTTCAATTCTTTCATAAATGGTCCTGTCATTTTACCACCTCGACTAAATGGAGAAAATGGTTTGGAACATCTGCGAAACGAATTACCAAAGTTATTGGATCTCCTGCACTTGGAACTTCGAAAAGGAACGGGGTTTATGCAAGACAGTGCTTTTCCACATTTTTTGTTAATGTAATTAATTTGAATAAACAGTATCCGAATAGATGGAATTGGCCAGCTCGATTCCCTGATATCACCCCGATGGATAACTTTATATGAGGAACTTTGAAAACCCTTGTGTTTTTTAGGCCAGTAGATACAGAAAATGAATTAAGGAGACCTATTCAAACTGGAATTAACGTTTTGAGAAATGCTCCAAAGAGTTCAATTTAATTTTTAAAACGTATTATTCTTTGTCCACACGAAAATGGAGGTTATTTTGAACATTTCTTTAAAGCATTTTTTATTACATTCTGTTTTACTAAAAAATAAAATTACTTAACACATATTATATTAAATGATTTTTTTTTAACTTTTCGGTGAGAGTTATTTTAATTTAACGCCTTCGATTCAAATTGTGTTCCATTATTACAATAATTTAGACCTGGCCATACACGAAGTGAAGTTTTTAAATCCAGATATCTCAAAAACGGCTGCACAAATCAACAATTCTGGGGCGGGTAGACGCAAAAGACTTTTAATACAATACCGCCGTTGTCGGAATTGCTTGGGTTATGGCTGCCCGTAGAGTCTACCCGCCAGGGGCGGTTCTAGACCCAAAATATTGGGGGGGGCACCACATTGGCGCAGCCACAATTTTTGGTAGCCTTCGCTTAATTGTATTTCTCTCGAGATATTTTAAAGTTTTTTTTAGAAATGTTGGGGGGTCCTTCCCCCCCCCCCCCCCAGGCCCCGCCGTAGAACCGTCCCTGCTACCCGCCACAGGGTATCGATTGTGCTTTGATCTCTGTGTATTCCAATATATAAAACAGTTACACACTTGTCCGATATTCCGCAATGTTAGCTTTTAATTATTTTCCCGGACACTATTAAAAAAATTATTTATAAAAAATTAAAACCAAATTGAACTTTTGAAACTTTGTATCTCCGAAATCATCCACTATTGGACTAATGTAAGTTAGATCGTCATATTTAAGCCTCAGGAATTTGTGGTAGCATTTTTTCCGCACCTTTTAGAGAGTATAATGGATCACTCAAAGTAGTAATTTTTAATAGTTTGATGGGTTGGTTAACTGTTTCGTAAATTCTAGATAAACAACTTTACCAGTAATGTTTCCATTTTTAGATGATCACAGTTTTTATTGGACATAATGACTTTTGCTCCGTTAATTGCTATGAAAAAGATGTTAGTAAAATTCTTACTGATCACAGGCGTGATATGCTGGAAGTTTTAAGAATTTTTAAAAGAAATTTACCCAGAACGGTTGTTAATTTAGTTCCTCCAATTCGTAAGTAAATTGAACAAAACACTTTTTTGAAAAATAATTAGGATATTTTAAATTTTTGGACAATTTAAGCTAATATGAGATGCGTACCTATAATTTGCGTACACCACCTTATTTTTTTAGTGCAAAAATCATTCTTCAAAGATCGATGTAGTCTTGTACTAAATTTAAAATGTTAATCATGGAAAATGTTATTTATAATAACACTTCTCAACAAATAAAACAAAAATTGCTACTGATGTTACAATGACTGTATGCGGGAGTTTAAAGCATCCTTTTTGAGCATTAAACAATCAAAATTTTCCACCACCTATAGATTTTGAGTTATAGAATATATTATGAGTAATAGATGTGTTTTGGACTTACGTCACTAGCTCCGCCTTCCCCCCCCCCCCCACCCTAGGTAGTATAAATAGGCTCGTAGCTTTGTAACTCGTTTAGTATTCACCTGAAGACGACTGGAGATACTTACCAGTTGAAACGTTGTAATATGAAAAACTAAAGGCAATGGAATTTCAAAACACATCTATTACTCAAGATACATCATTGTCTACAACCTTCAAACAAACAATAGAATATATTAGTTATTTTCATTTTAGAGAAACATTTTTATATTATATTTATACATAAGTTTAAACTAAGTAAAAAAATAAGATCATTTACGGAAAACAGGAATTATTTACAAAAATACAAATATAGGAGTCTTTTGTACATAACTTCTTTGCAAATGCTGACTTTCGTTTCTATTCCTGATCGCATTCTCTCATAAGAAACCAACAATAACCCCCATCATTGCTGCAAACCATCTGCCATGGTAGCGTTGCTCTATCCTTAGGATATCTTGGTGGAATCGTTCTCCTTGATTGTCACTAACTGCACCCACATTTTCTGGGAAAAAAAATTAAATGGGAGTACAAGAAGTGTATTTTAAGAGACACACGACAGTCCATTTTGCAGTAGCTTTCAAGTAGTTTTTCTACAAGTTTTTTATAGTTTTTTTTTCTAAAAACTCAGAACAGTTCTTTTGAAAGGACATCACGCAGCTAATTCAACATCACTTAATTGTTAATCAAATTATTGATACCTTAGTATTTTTCTAATTTGTGGTCCAACAAATAAACCTTTCTTAAGCTTAGCATCACTTAGTTTAGAAAAAATTGTTTAAGATATTTAAATGCATCTCCTCCTTTATTTAATGCTTTAACGAAATTTTTCATTAATCCGAGTTTATTGTGTAATGGAGGTAACAGAACGTTTTTGGGATCAACAAGAGGTATAATTTTTACGTTAGCTTGACCTGGAATATCTTGATCTCTCGGAAGCCATTCTTTTACTTGGTAATGGCTCTACTATCCCAAAGACAAAGAAAACAGCAATACTTCGTAAATCCACCCAGAAGCCCTAGTACCTAATAGTACTATGACTTTTAGGTCACCACATATTTGCCACTTCTACGTATCATAGACTATATTGCATAAGTAACTTACTTTCGTATGTTATCTGTCACATGCATGTGCAAGAGGAATAGAGGGCCTATTGTTGCCATTATGAAGTTCTGCTTCTACACTTATTTTAGACAAGTCCAGAAATAAGCGCCATTTGTCCGGGTTATGTGCAAATCCTCATTTTTCCATAACACTATTTGGATTAATACAAACACAACGTGCATATTAAGAAAAGAGGATGGCTTCAAGTTACGGTTCCTAAATATTGTAACTTTGGTTCCAATGGGTATTAAATTTCATTGTTTTACTTCAGAACCTAATACTTCATTCAGCATGCTCTTTGTACAAGTGTGGGTCACGAACGTAAATTTTACAACATTGTACTCCGATATATTATTATTATAAATTGCTTTTTAAAATAATGTAATTTAGTCCGGTCAACCTAGACATTCGAAGGTACATAAATTTACAACAAGCTGAAAATCAGTAAAATTGTTCAAAATATAATTATAAATAAAATGTATAAGTTCCCCATCATTCCCGTGTTTGGAAAAAATTTTACTCGAGGTCATAGGTCAAAAAAATGAGTTTTTCGCGATTTTCAGAAAAAACGGTAAGTTTTATCATAAAAATACTCTAGACAAAAATTGTAGACTATAAAATTATCACTCACGGAAATTTTTCCGAAGGAACGCATTTTCTAGAAAAATGCGTGACTGAGGAAGAATTTCCGGATAGTAATTCAAGGCCGCGGGGGATTCGGTAAGAAAATTTCAGACCTAAAATTTATTTGAATTATTTTATTGAAATTATCCATAATTATGGGAATACTTAAACTTTAAAAAAAAAGTTTCCTCACCGTTTAGTTAAACGAAATGCAAAAAATATAAGTGAAAATTATCCTTTTTATTTATTTTTACTACATTTCATTTACTAAAACAAAGGGAAAGCATAGTATAGTCTAGTTTAGGCTAGTTATGCCAGATAAAACAATTTTTAAAATCTAGGTAGATAGTATAAAAATAATAATAATAATAATAATAATAATAATAATAATAATAATAATAATAATAATAATAATAATATAATAATAATAATAATAATATAATAATATAATAATAATAATAATAATAATAATAATAATAATAATAATAATAATAATAATAATAATAAATAATAAAAAAATTGTGTGTGCTTAAGACCACACGACAGAAGTGAAAACTTCAACAAGGTAAAATTAATAATATCAAATACAATTGTTCGGCGCAGACGAGCGTTACACATCCGAGCGTGACGGCTCAGTTTAATTCAGTGCCCACAAAAAGTGCTAAACGCGCCTAAAGAAGTTTTCACTTCAATAATAATTTATTCATGTTAAATATTACATCACAGTAATTTACACACGTCACCATTTTAAGTTTTCAAGTAAAATTACAAAACTAGCCAATAAGAACAATTTTTCTTTAAAAGTACAATATATAAAAATACAAAAACAAACCAAGTAGAACACACAACTTACATATTAAAATCATAGTTTAAAAATTCATCACAGTTATAAAAAGCGTTTTTAGTGAGAATGCCCCTGACCATCGTTTTGAATTCGTTCAATTGAAGACTTCGTATCTCCTTGGGTAGTTTATTGAAAAACTTTACAGCCCAGTAACCAGGCCCGCTCTGACAGACGAGCTACCGTTTCTGAGATATAACGATTCAAGAAGTTGTAAAAGTTGTTATCGTCATAATATGCACACGTTTTTACGCCACCTATGAGGTAGTGTACTTAGCGCGTTTTCTTAAAGTGGTTTCCCCAGTAGGCCTACTCCACGGGTTAGTTGTGATCCTGATTAATTTAAAACTATTGCAAAATAACGGAAATTAGCAAAGATTGGAAAAGATAAAAGCGATGTAAATTAAAAAAAGTGGTGAAGTTTATTCGTCTGATTTGTGACCTTCAAATTATTCTTCTTGTTCTTCTTCTTGATATTTTTCTTGTTCTTCTTTATCTTCGTCTTCTAATTCTTGTTCTTCTTCATCTTCATTCTGGGTGCAAGTAAATTGCGTCAATAGCGATGTATCGCATGTCACCTCGTTGGAATCAAACGAATCCACTGTTAGTGATTCAACATTAGAGCACGACCGGCTTTGACAATTTGTGTATGCCAGAGAATAAAACAGTCCGACTTTTTTGCAACCACATTTAGCACTGCATCCCTTTTTGCAGTTGCAAAAAAAAACTACCTGCTTAGATAAGCATCGATATGCATGTTTCGTTAAAAATACTAAAAATAAAAAACAAGTTCAATTCTTGTCTTCCTCCAACCTCAGTTGCTACTCATCAACATATTTTTCGGGTATGTTACCAAGTTCAAGTGTGTCTTGGTTATCAGCTAGACCCTACAGACTGGGGTTGGAAGTTGGTCAACAATACATTAGAACCAGTTCAAACTTTACTCCCGCCTGCGCCGGAAAACCTGCTGAACACAATTTTTTGCAACTGCAAAAAGGGATGCAGTGCTAAATGTGGTTGCAAAAAAGTCGGACTGTTTTGTTCTCTGGCATGCACAAATTGTCAAGGCCGGTCGTGCTCTAATGTAGAATCACTAACAATAGAGGATTCGTTTGATTCCAACAAGGTGACATGCGATACATCGCTATTGACGCAATTTACTTGCAACCAGAATGAAGAAGAACAAGAATTAAAAGAAGAAGATAAAGAAGAACAAGAAGAATATCAAGAATAATAATTTGAAGGTCACGAACCAGACGAATAAACTTCACCACTTTTTTTAATTTACATCGCTTTTATCTTTTCCAATCTTTGCTAATTTCCGTTATTTTGCAATAGTTTTAAATTAAACAGGATCACAACTAACCCGTGGCGTAGCCCTACTGGGGAAACCACGTTAAAAAAACGCGCTAAGTACACTACCTCATAGGTGGCGTAAAAACGTGAGCATATTATGACGACAACAACTTTTTGAATCGTTATATCTCAGAAACAGTGACTCGTAGGTAAAAAAGTATTGATACATATTTTATAGACAATTTTATGATCTACAATTTTTGTCTAAAGTATTTTTATGATAAAACTTACCGTTTTGCTACGAGGTCGCATTTGACACATCGCTTGATTAATAATTTTAGTTTTAAAGAACGTTTTATTTCCTCAAAAAGCTAATTTTCAAAAATCATGCCTTTGTTATTGGGAAGCTCATAAAAGACGGATTTTTGTGTAGGTAATAAAAAATAGTGAAATTTATGACAGTATGTAGCTAAATTTCTACATAATTTGGGACACCCGGTATAATGTTAAAAGTATTTTATTAAAAATAATTTGCTATAAAATAATTATAGCTCCCGAGAAGAAAAATTTGAATATAAATACATACTTAGTTTACATTTCCCTTTACGTGCTAAAAACCGCTGCTTGTCAAAAAAAAAATCGCCAAAACCGTCTCGAGAGATTGACAAAAGCATAAGAACGACGTTTTTAGAAAAAGCTATTAATCTTTTATAGCCCTAATATCTTAGTTCAGACGTTTTAAATTTGAATAACTCAATTATCCTGATTTTATCATACTCTTTGTAATTCTAGACCCCGGTACATATCTTACGATCATATATTATATTATTTTTAATCCTATTTAAATGAGTGCATTAAATAGAAAAAAATGCCTAAACAGTCAACAACGGGCTGATGTATTCAGTTATTTATTTATTGCATTGCATTTATTATTGCATCCCACCCTGTATAATATTAATCTGCATTGATAACGTTATGGGCGTACCATACTATTAATATGCAAGGAACAGT
The DNA here is from genome assembly GCA_963969555.1 of Polydrusus pterygomalis. Lineage (NCBI taxonomy): Eukaryota > Metazoa > Arthropoda > Insecta > Coleoptera > Curculionidae > Polydrusus > Polydrusus pterygomalis. Next base: position 114,119,383 of record OZ018378.1, read on the forward strand.
ATTTCAAACTCGGCAAACAGCATTAAAATCCGTGATGTCGTTTTTGAACTACAGGCCTGTAATAAAATTATTAAAAAGCAGTTTAATTATAAAAAAAATAGTCTTGATAAATCCCACAATTTACAGTGTCACTAGTAAACTGCCCTCCTAGTGGAGACCGCAGTAACTTCCAAAATTTTCGATTTTTAGATTTTTACATATTATTGTGTAGAATACAATTCTCTATCTTTAAAAAAATTATTGTTAAAAAAAAATAAAAAATTAACGAAAACGCCGAATAAATATGCAGTTTCTGCAAAACGTAATGCTTTTTTAAAGAAAATCGCAGCATCTGATTGTTCTAGTCAAGAATGCAGCATTTTACTGATGCCCATTAAATGCTGCGTTTTATCTTAGAAGCAAAGCACATTGCGGCTCATGGTTTTCTAGTGGAAAGCGCAGTATATTTTACACTAGTAAATATGGCATACTTCGTTTTTGTTAAGCAACGCTAATGCAAAGCTCTAAGAAATACTAAACAAAAACGCAGTATGCAATAAAAAAATTATTTACGGTCCAAATTCATTATATATCAAAAAATGTGTTTTATATTTTTTTATCAATCTGGTAAAAGAAAAAATTAAGAATATTCATTCATAAAAAAATGCTAGCAAAAAAATGTTTTTTGCGTTTTTCTCAAAACTAACGTTCAGGAAGGCTGCGCTTTTCACTAGGAGGGCAGTAAAGTCCGCATCATATGGGATTTTTTTTAATAATAGCTTTATTCAAAATTTGACTTTGGCATCAAGTTCTGCTTCGATCGAAATGAAAATTAAGCAAAAAAATAGTAGTCACGTGATTCGCATTATCTGTCAAATTTTAATTTTTTCCAAAAAATAATTCAAAAGTGGAATTATTTCGGAAAATATCGAAAAAAGTTATTAGAAAAAGTTTTTTTAAATGCAGTTTTTAGCCAACATGCAAAATTTCAGCTGCATAAGATAATTTTGATTTTTTTACCTATATTTTGTAAATTGCACCACTTTTGCAAAATTAGACTCAACGCAAACTACATAAAACTTCTCAGTTTTGACAATGCTTTATTTCAGATACATTTTCTTTAAAGTAGCGCCATATTAAATGTGTGTTTTTCTACAAAATCAAAATTTGGTCGCATGTGATGCAAAGTTTATTTGTTTTTGACCCTGTATAAGGTAAGTTCATAAAATAAGTATTTTTGAAAACGTATTTTGGGTCTGAAAGTAATACACCTTAATATTAATACAAAAAAGAACACAGTGTCTTCAGTAAAGTGTTCGTTAAGTGAAAAATAAATTTTAGTTTAACTTAACGTAAAATTTATCTATTTTCAATGATTTAAATAAAAACCCCTTTACTTTATTTTTTTACTTTCAGGCACACACTACGTTTTCAAAAATACTTGTTTTATGAAGTTACCTTATACAGAGTCAAAAACAAATAAACTTTGCATCACATGCGACCAAATTTTGATTTTGTAGAAAAACACACATTTAATATTGCGCTACTTTAAAGCAAATGTATCTGAAATAGCATTGTCAAAACCAAGAAGTTTTATACAGTTTGAGTTAAGTCTTATTTTGCCAAAGTGGTGCAATTTACAAAATATAGGTAAAAAATCAATATTATCTTATGCAACTGAAATTTTGCATGTGGGCTAAAAACTGCATTTAAAAAACGTTTTCTAATAACTTTTTCGATATTTTTAGAAATAAACGCACTTTTAAATTATTTTTTGGAAAAAATTAAAATTTGACAGATACTTAATGCGAATCACGTGACTACTATTTTTTTGCTTAATTTTCATCTAGATCGAAGCAGAACTTGATGCCAAAGTCAAATGAATAAAGCTATAAATAAAAAAAAATCCCATATGATGAGTACTTTACTGGTGACACTGTATAATTTGAATTGACAGTTTTCTCCAAACATGCACAGATTTTTCCCTATTGACTATTAACAAATCATTTACAGATATGCGCATTCTAACCAGTTTAACGGACAAGCCTACATTTTGTGAATACGCACATTTGGTAGCTTGCCCATGTATGACAGGTTTGCCAAATTTTCATCTAAGAAACGGATTAAATGAAATCATGACCAAATGGCAGGCACTAGATAACGAAATAGCAAACTACCCAGAATTCGACAAGGAAGATTTTACCATCATCATGCATAAGTTTACCATGAATTACACTCTACCCGAATTAAAAGCAGGAGGAACAGACTATGGATACGCTGCTGCTGATTGCTTTCATGCGAGTCAGCGAGGACATGCTAAACGTAAGTTACCTCCAATAGGAAAAGTCAAATTTCTCTAAGAACTTCTGGCTAAGTCACCTGTCATTTATGGCACCCTGTTGAGGTCTGATCTATTTTACGGAAGATGTTGGCGACAGAGACAGGACTGGGCTCAGTTATTTTACCATCTGATTCACCATATTTTGAACTTGTACGGGGGTCTAAATGGTTTATTAGCATAATTGCTTGTAAAAATACAGCAATTATTTTCAATTGAAACATCGAACTCAACGTGCGATATGATTAAAAGGTATGGCATCTTTCATTGGTAAAACATAGAAATACATTTGACATATTCTAAACTTACCAATGGAAAACGCTATAAATAACCCTGATAACATACAACAGTTTCGTGTAGTTACGAGCCAATCAAGCGGCAAGCAGTGCACCTGCGCATGTTTCGCATTCAATGCTGCGTTGCCATATTATAATTTACGTTCACGACTTACTATAACGCAGCCAAAATACCACGCATTTCTAAATACAAATACTGGATTAGATCTCAGTGAGCGCAAGGTTTGGCAACCTATTGTACCGTAATTAAAATATATAAACTAATATTATTAAATTGATAATGGCAAAATGTTTTTATACAGGATGACCCACGCAGGGACGTAGCTAGGAATTTTGGCGCCCCGGGGGAATAGTAGTTCTGCGCCCTACCAGACAATCTTAAAACTAAAATTATAGATCTATACATTTTAGTTTTAAAAATATATTAACAGCAGTGGCGACGCGTGATTTGTAAACTTGGGGGTGTACCAAAAGCCCGCTGCAGGTGAAATGCGGCGCAGGCGAAATATTTTCAACACAATTTGGTAAATAAGTAAATATTTTAAAAATTTATGATTACCTACTTATTTTATTGAAAATTAAATAAGATAAAAAAGGCCAATTTATTTTTCATTAGTGGGTACATTGTTTAAAAGTAAAGTCACTTCTTTTGTTTTTATTTGCAGCAAACTTATCAATAACAGCTTCATTCAAGTTTGGAATAACTGTAATGTATTGTTTCTCAAATATTCCACATTCATAGTCGTTTTCGCATTAAAACTGTTTATTTTTATTAAAATAAGTCTTTACTACCCCAAAATAATAACAAAAATATAAAGGAAAACTCCAAATAATAAATTCATACAGCAATGAACTCAACGGCGCACATTTAATTTGTGCGAGTTTTCCTATTAGAATCGCGCTTTATTTAGATTTTTATTTAATTAGATGCTGAAATTGCCCGCCATTGACTTGCCGACAATATCCTAAACGATAATAAAACTCTTCTTTAATATTTTGAAGCATATCCTCGGTTATGTTAGGCATTTCCAGCGAAATTCTTTCTTTCAGGCTTTTCAATTTTTCTGGTCTACTTACAAAGTAGTAGTACTTATACAGTAGTTACAACAAACCCCCCATGAGCCATTTTTTTTTGCTTAATTTTTTTAAAAATTGGACAGGTGAAAATCGAGAGCAATAAATTTTGATTGATTTTCTTGTAAAAAAACTGTATCATTGAAAAAATTTCATAACCCCCCCCCCCCCCCCCCACCAGAATCATTACCGTCATTTTACGAACGAATAAAGATATCGATGCGCGGTTTACAGAATGTAAAAGAGAATTTAATTCTTAATATGCTTAATTTTCCCGTTTTTTTTTTTGTTTCAAACGTCTTACGGTCTACAGGGTGCAAAACGAAGTATGTTTTTTTACCAAAGTTTCTCCATGCCGAATATCTACAAAAATAACTTTAAATTATTTTGGATGGCATTTTCTTGATCTCTTATTAATAGGGAAGAAAATAATTTCTCAAATTTTTGATATCCCTCTTCGTTCGTGAAATTTCGATTTTTTTTCTCAAAACCTGTACATTTCTGGTATTTTTGCTTTACATTTTTTGTAAGAACGGGTTTTGGTAAGTGATTATAACTTCCTAGGACTACTTTTTGCAACGAGTACATTTTAATTTCTTGCATTTCGTGGTGACCAGTGGCTTACCCATAATCGGTAGGTATTCAGGAGTGGCTTGAAACATCATCTTTGGAAAGATTTACATTTGGAAAGCTCGTATACAGGATGTACAAATAGGTGTATAACTGTTTCTGATCCATTTTTTAATAACCCTTTATATAAACATGATTATAAAATACCAATAACAAAAATACATATTTTTCTAACAAAAATGTAATTAGGACAAATTAATGATAAAAGTAACAAAATTAATTGCAATACGCCTAAGCAAAATGGAACACGATTTATCCGATTCACTTTGCTAAAAAACACACTTGCCTTAACTCTAGTGTTGGGCTAATAGGAAAACTAATACCGGGTGGCTCCTCCCCGAAGGTCGAAAACCTCCTGGCACCACTGAGGCATACTTCTGGCCAGGTTATTGATAAATTGTTGTGGTATGTTTTCCCATTCCTCCTGTATTGCTACGGCAAGCTCTTCAAATGTTTGAGGCGCATTTTCTCTTGATCGCATACGCAACTTTAAAGAAGACCACATATGCTCAATGATGTTTAGGTAGGGAGATTTTGAAGGCAAGTTTAAATGGTTAATATTGCTTTCCTCCAAAAACTCTTGAACAATACGTGCCCTGTGTGGCGTTGCGTTATCATCAACAAAGAGAAAATCGGGCCCAAAGTTTTCCGCAAATGGCAACACGATATTCCTTAAAATTTCATCCCTATAAATTTCGGCATTTACGGTTCTTTGCAAAATAAAAAGATCCGTTTTTCCATTGTGCATTACCCCTACCCATACGTTAATCCCCCCTCCGCCAAAAGCTTCTTGAGGAGCCATATTTTCCTCGACGTATCTTTCCCCAGGTTGCCTCCAAACAAGAACCCTTCCATCTGAATGGATCAGGTTAAATCTTGTCTCATCGGCAATCATACAATTTGCCATTCTGCACCCCACCTTATATGCGTAGCTGCCCATGTTTGCCTCTGCTGACGATGCTGCTGCAAAAGCCGCACACATTTTGCGCGCCTTCTTGCTCTAGTAATAAGAAATATTATGTTAAAATAATCATTCAAGAGTTTATTTTGGTTAATTTACCTTAAATAATTGTGGTTTAGCCTCCTCCTCAATGTCCTATCGGAAACCACAATACCAGTGTGTCGCCGCATATTTTCATTGAGGACCCTAGAGTTCAGGGTCCGTCTTCGTCGAGTTTCTCGTAGGAGGTTCCGTTTTGCTCGCGCTGATATTTTTCTGCCCCGGCCACCTCCATGGCTATAAGCCGTATCCCCCGTGGCGACAAACCGTTGTTTTAGCCGAATGATTGTGGCCTTTCCAACATTATATAAATTGGCTACATCCTCAACTGCTAGACCTTCATTAACCAATCTTAAAATGTTATTGCGTTCGGTTCGGGACAATCGTGGCATTTTTAAAAATTATTATGTCACTTGATGACATCTCCAAAATCAACAATAGTGTTACCATGGCCTACTGACAAAAATAACTTAAATGTACATCCTTCCAAAGATGATGTTTCAAGCCACTCCTGAATACCTATACCTACCGATTATGGGTACGCCACTGGTCACCACGAAATGCAAGAAATTAAAATGTACTCGTTGCAAAAAGTAGTCCTAGGAAGTTATATATCACTTACCAAAACCCGTTCTTACAAAAAATGTAAAGCAAAAATACCAGAAATGTACAGGTTTTGAGAAAAAAAATCGAAATTTCACGAACGAAGAGGGATATCAAAAATTTGAGAAATTATTTTCTTCTCTATTAATAAGAGATGAAGAAAATGCCATTCAAAATAATTTAAAGTTATTTTTGTAGATATCCGGCATGGAGAAACTTTGGTAAAAAAAAAACATACTTCGTTTTGCACCCTGTAGACCGTAAGACGTTTGAAACAAAAAAAAATCGGAAAAATCAATCATATTAAGAATTAAATTCTCTTTTACATTCTGTAAACCGCTCATCGATATCTTTATTCCTTCGTAAAATATTTGACTCCAAAATTAACCTAATAATTAGCTCGGTCCGTTTCGATTGTCCAGCAGTTTATATTATATTATGTGCAATGTGCCGCTCTTAGCTTGAATCAATATTTGGCACGAAAGGTTAATTACGTTGAAATATTATTCTGTATATTATTATTTTAAATATTTATTGAAACGAGAACTCAGCGCGAGGAGGTAGCTGCACGACGAGTTCCACCCACCCGCCCTCCTACGCTTAACATTTTTACTTACTCACTTCATGAGGCATAGTATTAATATTTACTTTCAAATATCGGCAAATTCTTTCTGACGTCAAGTTTAGCTCGTATGTAACCATCTCTAGATTCTTCACCACACACTTTTATTGACGCCTCAGTAATCATCTTAATGCATCCCTCGACCGCTTGAGTATGGCAAGGAAAAATGTAAACTTTTGGAACTTGCTTTACCAAATCCTACAATTCCCTGTCGGCCAAATGCTGTGTTAGGGGTAGCTTTGTTACACTACATTTCATCCAGTCTATGAGGTCTATGCAATCTTCTGCATCGAAATTAATGAATTTCGGTTACTTTGAAAATGCGATTTTCCATGCCAGCTTTCCTAGATTTTAAAATTCTCCTAACAGCAATCTCTCTAATCTGTTAACGAGAATCTGCTAACATAGAAATTAGAAGGTTTTCCGGGTGCGCAAAATAAGCATTATCTTGGATAACTTTATTGATAATTAATGTCACATTATTCGGAAAATCCTTCGAGACCGGGATTAATTTCCATAGATGCCTGGCGCCTTTTTCCTCTGCCAAATTTTGAAAACACGTTCCAACTCCAATCGCTTTAGATAAATACTGTTGATCTGTACTTAGATCATGTTCGTTTACAAGAGGAAGGACATCTTCTATGGGTTTAAATTTAATGACAGGCATTTTCTCGCATCAGTTGAGAAAAAGGGATCCAATCGGCCCGGAATTATGAATGAGGGCCTTTTGTGTGGCCATCTAGTTTTTGCAGCAAATGTCGCAATGGAAGCTCATTAGCATGTAATAGTAATTCCACTGTAATAGATTGTTTGCTCGCGTTTCTATGATTCGAATTATACCACCTTTCTAGCCCGTATTGACATTATTTGTACCGTCACATCCAACAATAACTAATTTGCTTAAATCTATATTATGGCTTTGTAAGTAGTAGTTGTTTACTAGCCCGAACATTTTTTATAAAAACAAAAAAACATTTTTTTGGGGGCCAGGGGGGCCGGTTAATTTTTTTTTTAATCCGGCCCAAATTTGGTATAGGATTATTTAAATACTAGTCCCAACTTTTTGCAACTAGCCGAGTCGAAAAATTAAACAAAATTTTTTTAGGCCCGGCCTATTGTGTATTCTACTCATATACCGGGTGTCCACGGAAGGTGGCTCGCCCCTCTAACTTTTTTGTTTTTCAAGATAATGAAATAAAATTAAGGGGATTTGTATACGACATAAAACTGCATTTTTTGACAGGTGACTCAACATTATGAAACTTCCGGTTTAACCGGAAGTGACATAAACTTTCGATTTTTAAATGGGACACCTGGTATATTTTTACTTTTTTTGACTCCATACGACATTCTGAATACAACGATATGTCACTTGTCACTTTTTGTCACCAAGAAAATATTTTTTTTTCAAATTTATTGGTCTATCTAAAGGGCTATGAATACCTTAAAATCACTTATTTCAGTTCTTTAATCTTGGGAAAAATACAATTTTACTATTTTTGGTCCAATGCTATGTGCTATGTAAAATTTAATCTTTAAAGTTGTTTAACTAATTTTTTTAAATGGCAACATGGTGGCTCGTCGGGTTAAGAAAAAAGTGGATTTTATTACGATTATTTTGATACCATACACTAATAGGTTTTAGAAAAGCTGCCATTAAAAAACTTTAAAAAGTTAACTTAGAACTTTTCTAAAAGAAAGCATCTTTTAAGGATAAATTTAGATTTAAATGCATTAAGTAGCCTGTGACCAGCAAAACTGATAAAACAAAATCATGCCTTGAAGAAAATTGAAATGCCAACAGCTTCTACCAAAGTAAATTAGTTTGTTGTTTAAAAAACATGGAAAATAATAGTTTTACAAGGAGTGAAAAAGTTAATATGTTATTAGTGTTTGGAGAATGTAGAAATAATTCAACCGATGCTGCGCGACTTTACGCACAAAGATATTTTAATCTGCGTCATCCAACCCGGCACTATTAGGTACCCAAAACTGGTTCCGAAAATGTGAAATAAGTGTGACAATAATAACATATCAACTTTTTCACTCTTTGTAAAACTATTATTTTCAATGTTTTTTAAACAAAACAAACTAATTTACTTTGGCAGAAGCTGTTGTTTTAATTTTCTTCAAGGCATGATTTTCTTTTATCAGTTTTGCTGGTCACAGGCTACTTGATGCATTTAAATCCAAATTTAATTTCAAAAGATGCTTCATTTTAGGAAAGTTCTAAGTTAACTTTTTAAAGTTTTTTAATGGCAGCTTTTCTAAAACCTAATAGCATAGCATTGGACCAAAAATAGTAAAATTGTATTTTTCCCAAGATTAAAGAACTGAAATAAGTGATTTTAAGGTATTCATAGCCCTTTAGATAAACCAATAAATTTGGAAAAAAAATATTTTCTTGGTGACAAAAAGTGACAAGTGACACATTGTTGTATTTAGAATGTCATATGGAGTCAAAAAAAGTAAAAATATACCAGGTGTCCCATTTAAAAATCGAAAGTTTATGTCACTTCTGGTTAAACCGGAAGTTCCATAATGTTGAGTCACCTGTCAAAAAATGCAGTTTTATGTCGTATACAAATCCCCCTAATTTTATTTCATTATCTTGAAAAACAAAAAAGTTTAGAGGGGCGAGCCACCTTCCGTGGACACCCGGTATGTGAACGTTCCAATTTAAAACAATGTGTTGTCATCTTGCCGAAAATACGCAGCCGAAATACGCATCTGCTGAATACGCATAGTGTAGACCCGGTCTTAGACCTCAGCATATCAACTTACAGAATGCGGAGTTGGAATTAAAATTATTCGAATTAATTAGTATTTTCAATGACGTGTGGTGCATTTGGTCTGGTTTTAAGGGTGCTTATCCCATTTTTTAAACTGCCAATTTGAAAAAAAATAAGTCATTCTCCTGGTCACCCAAAAAGTTGTCCATTTAAGCATAAGTTATTTTCATAACAACCTCACTAAAGAGTTTTAAATTTAATTCATCAAAATGTTTAGATCTTATAGTTGTGTTTTATTGTTTAATAAACCGTATGATGTTTTCGAGTTAATTTAATTTATTTGCAATTAAATCGTTTTATCGATAAATGTATTTGCTGGGATATTGTTGCCAAAATAGTTTCGGTTCTACTAAAGGAAACTAAACCTAACCTAAAACTTTTTTCTTTAAGAAAAATCGAAAAATATTTACAAGCGAACACTTAGTTCATTAATTATGACACTTTTGTCATCTTTAACCTAAATTTGTCAATTTAAGGCGGTTTTAAATTTAGACCTCTTTAGTGAATACGTACGGCTGTCATAATATAAATTCACCATTCAATATGAAACACATAATATGCCTCGTAAACTGTATACTTTACCTACTCATTCTGTTTTAAGAGAAACCTAATTTCGATTTAGTATTTTATCATTTTTAATGTTAATATAAATTTATATATTTTTAGTTGCCAACGATCTATGGAACTCATTACTGGAACCGTACCACAGAAAAACAATGAAAACGTATCCTGAATTTGAAAGGTTCCTGTGCCCATCGAAAATAAATCCATATATTTTTACTAGAAGGAATAGTAATAAGGGTAGTAGGAGGGTATAAGAAGATTTCTTACTTAGAGACTGATTGATAAGAAAATTATTAATAATAATTATACAAAAGATATTCAGACATAGAAGTTTTATTTGTTGTTATAATCTTAGACGATTATAGGCGAAATAGGAGATTCTTGCGGTGGTGTTTTCCTTAGTTTATTACATAATTTTTTATACCCGGTTAGTCGCGCTAAACTAAAGGGGCCCATTTACCGTGCGAGCAAAACTTATTTGCATCAAAGAGGGCTTGGATTAAAAAACGTAGGGCTTGGTTTAGATCACAGTGATATAGGGACGATATATCTAACCAAATCTAGATTAAAATTTTGTCAAATTCATATTATGACATGATATGCCAAACTAATGAGTATTAAAATAAGTAGACAAATACCAATTTATTTTTGTTGTTTACAAAATTAACAAAGTAAGAATATACAGAAAGACAAAGAAAAATAATTACATAAATTGCTAAAATTGGCCACCGCCATGCTCCAAGCATAAATTCACTCGTCTCTTCATATTTTCGAAAGTGTTGACCAGCATCTCTGGAGAAATGGTTACCACATTCTTGAATAATTCTTTCTAGTAATGTAATTGTAATTGTTTTGAATTTTCAACTGGTGTTTTAATGCGTGTATTCTGAGAATTCACATAACCGGAGAGGTGGAACCAGTCTAATAAATAATTTATTTTCAATACATTTTGGGTAAACCATTGAGAGTAATTCCTGCGTCTTTCAAAATCTGCGGCTTGTATTTCTTGGAATACTTGCACTTTATAAGAAAAAAAAAATAGCTGCTTCTTAAGAATAGTCCTGCATGTTCCATAAGATCTTCCCACTTCTTGGGACAGGCGTCTTATACAATTTGTTTGCGTATTTTGCATTATTTCACGAACGTTGACAACAAGTTCTTCTGTTCTTACAGATGTTCTTCCTGCTCCTTTTTTGTATTGTATAGAACCTGTTTCCCTAAATACAGCCACGGTTCTTTTCAGGCAATGATAAAAATCCCCAGCAATAAAAGCAACGTTAGAAAAATGTTCGTAAAAATCGTCCATGCACAAACCCGGATTGTATTGCCACTCACCATTTACTCTAACCCCGTTTCGAAAATGAGCTTCAGTTTTGTACTGTTCCGTAAAACCCATTGTGTGAATTGTTCAAGAAATTGGAAAAATTAGCGATGAATCAAATTACTTGTAACGACTGTCAAAGATGACGGAATAACTGATTGTTAATTTTATTCAGGTAGTTACTCACACTCATCAGGTATTAAGCTCTACAGCTAAGCATTACGTCCTTAGATGCAAAGCCCTCTTTGATGCACATAATTTTTGCTCGCACGAGTCGCACGATACTAGGCGATTATCCCGAAACGAGACAGATTGACAATCTAGTCGCTTTCCATCGAATTTCCAAAAGATTGCCCCTTAGTGGGCGAAGTCAAACAAATAGAAAGATATTTTGGTTGCCGAGAAATTATTTAATTTTCCAGACGGAAGGTTAATCAGGTTGCCATTGAAAGCAATAAATTACACAGATTGCCAGAAGGCTGCTGTGTATGTGAATGGACGTCCGCAACCGGGTCGCCCAAATTACTTCAAATTTTTAGTATGTAGGTATGTATAAATAATAATAATTATAATAATAATAATATATTAATGTTTGTAAAAAAGTAGTATACCATAAATTTAATATTAAAAATTCCAAAGTGCATCTACCATACCTATCCGACCTGTGCAACCGCACTTAAGTTTGGAATTTACGGTTGGCAATATTTAAATAATTTTTTTAAATATTAAAAATCACGGTAAAAAATTATTAAACTCCAAATTGCCACCCTTATTTTTGATATATTTTAGATAATACCAAAGTACATCTACAATACCCATCAGACTCACAATCTCACTGAACGTTATAAAGTTGACATTAGTTGGGACTCGACACCCCGACCATTGACACGAGAGTCTATTTCCTTTTAAAGCCTTGAAAAATCAGCAAATACGTACTGTAAGTTCAACCGTTATAAAGGGCGATAAACAATTTTGGTTCGTGATATAACTATTATTAGGTATATACCTATGAGCAAAGTAGACAAAGCCGTTCAAACTGATTTAAATTATATTATTGTCACGATACGAAATTTGATAGGTAATTTACTTATTTTGATAAATTTTGTGTTTTATTTAGTTCATTGTAAAATCATATTTCTTTAAACCGGAAAACTCGCGTTAAAACAAAAGCGATGAATATACACTTTGTTGTTCAGTGAACTTGCATTATAATTAGTAGTCAACATAATTTGTTTGACCTACGGAGTGAGCAAAATTGTGCTGACCTAAGATGTAGCATTGACCATTGAATAACAAAAGACATAAGTAGTCGTTCTTGAAATCCCGTCATGAGTAAATGACGTACGACATGTGCCCGCTGGTCGGGAGAAGAGTCATCCAGAGTAACATAAGTAAGTAGAAAACCTTTTATTGTAAATACTCAAAATTAAATCAACCCTTATTTTATGTTTTTGGTTAATAGATTTAATTTTTATAAATTACTTTCTTTAAATTTTCTTTCCCTCTAAAGTCGATCCCAGAGACTTCTACCAAAACGAAGTCTCAGTCGCAACAAACACAATTGTGACTAGGGCTGGGCGATATTGAAATTCCAATATCGAATATCGATATTTAAAAAAATATCGATATAGTCGATATATCGATAATATCGATTTTATTTTTTAAATATCGATATATCGATATTTTATTTTTTAAATATCGTTATTCGATATATCGATAAAATATAAAAATATTATAATAATTTTATAAATACAGTGTCACCAGTAAAGTCCGCATCGAGGTCCGCATCATATGGGATTTTTTTTATTAATAGCTTTATTCAAAATTTGACTTTGGCATCAAGTTCTGCTTCGATCGAGATGAAAATTAGGCAAAAAAATAGTAGTCACGTGATTCGCATTATCTGTCAAATTTTAATTTTTTTCAAAAAATAATACATTTTATTTCTGAAAAAATCGAAAAAAAGTTATCAGAAAAAGTTTTTCTAAATGCAGTTTCTAGCCCACATGCAAAATTTCAGCTGCATAAGATAATTTTGATTTTTTACCTATATTTTGTAAATTGTACCACTTTTGCAAAATAAGACTCAACGCAACCTACATAAAACTTCATAGTTTTGACAATGCTTTATTTCAGATACATTTTCTTTAAAGTAGCGCCATATTAAATGTATGTTTTTCTACAAAAACGTTATTATGGCATATAGCTTAATAATAAATTATAATATAGGGGTTTTAAATTAAATAGTTGAAAATAGAAACTTTACGTTGTTAAACTAAAATTTATTTTCCACTTAAAAAACACTTTACTAAAGACACTGTGTTCTTTCTTGTCTTAATTTAAATTAATTAAATTAAATTAAAAATATTACTTTTAGACACAAACTACGTTTTCAAAAATACTTATTATATGAAGTTACCTTATACAGGGTCAAATACAAATAAACTTTGCATCACATGCGACCAAGTTTTAATAGCCCAATTTTGATTTTGTAAATAAAGCTATTAATAAAAAAAAATCCCATATGATGCAGACTTTACTGGTGACACTGTATATCAATATTGTCCTATGTGCCCTGTAAAACTCCGTATCTTCATTTCAAGGGGAGACTCTAATTATGAAATCATGAAGAAAAAAGATTGAATTAAATATTAGTCCCTAAATGTGCTATAAGGACGATATTGAAATTCCAATCGAATATCGATAAATATCGATAATATCGATAAATATCGATAATATCGATAAATATTGATAATATCGATAAATCGATATTTTAGTTTTTAAATATCGTTTATCGATATATCGAATTTTTGCCCAGGCCTAGTTGTGACATATGGTGGAGGTGCCGTTGCCGTCGTTATGTATTTTTTATGCAAAAAATTTTTTGTCATAATTTTTTAGAAAAATATTAACTTCATATTCCAATATAAATAAATCTTTAGAGGGATTAGAGTATAAACCGGTGAATTTACAGAGTTCTCTAATAAGGAGAGAGATTGTCCCTTTTTACTTACTTAAGGAAGGTGTTATTTCAGTAAGTTTAAGGAAACAATATGCACTTAATAGACAACTCGGACCGAAATAAGAATTATACAATTTTACACGATAAACGATTAAATAAATTACTCAAAGAACACTTACGCAATTGGAGCAAAATAGATTGATTCTGGTGCCGTACTCTTCATGACTTCAAAACTATTCTCGACTTTAAACTGATTAGACAAACGGGTAGAGGTTACCCTAGACTTTAACAATTTTTACAACTCTCTGAGTAAGTGATCCTTCGAGTTTTTACACAGTTTTGCAACCCTTACCAACGGGAAGAAGGGGTTCCGTTTTGCTATGTCAGCAATAATTTTGTACGTTAATAAAAGAGGGGATTTTCCTGGATGTACTATTAGAAGTGGAACCCTTTATCCCAACCAATTATAAACAATTATTTTTTTTATCAACATTTGTCTACCCTACCGACTCCTCCTACAAAATTAAAAATGCCCTTCTCCTTCTTCTATACACTATCTTTCCACTACACCTCTTCTTATCGAGCTCAACACCTATTAAGAGTCTTAGCACCACAACGAAGTACGAGATAAGTAATCCATCCTTAAGGACACCAAACCATATCCGACATTATGAGTCATATGCGCTTTGAAAAGCGGTAACTGATGGCGCATTTACCACCACGTTCGTAAGGGAGTTTCATGATCGATGTACCCAATTTGAAAGAAAGTACTGTCTATAAAGTATATCAAATCGCGCACCTACTAGCTTTTGGTTATGGCCTCGCATTTTGTCGTCGCCACCATGCACAAATATGTCTAAGTTAACCGAATAGTACCCCTAAACAACTTTATAAGTTTCGATTAAGTCACCTCGAAGTCTTCTTTTAGTCAATGTCGTAAGTCCAAGTATCGTTAAAAGTTAGTTGATGGAGTTTAGGACACAGCCGTGTTATTCTGCGCTGAGCCTGTTCAAGGTTCAAGCGCCTGTACAAAGTACTGGTTCCAGACTCCAAGATTGGTCGAATGTAAGATTTATATATTTTGACAAGTACTGCATGTTTAATGTTTTTAAATGTGACTGACGTAAACGGCTGTTTCAGTGTCAGTTTTTTTTTTACTAGTTTTACCAATATGTGTAGCTCACTTGAAATCTTATGATTATAACTCACAGGTCTTTTTGTTGACCTACGGCTTTTATTATTAGGATTATTATGCCAAATGTGGAAAACAGTGCATTTGTTTACATTTAATGGCATGGTCCATTTGTTATATCCATGTTTCGACTGTTTTTCGCTTCTGAGCATGTCTGCATTTATTAATGGGTTCAAAAAAACTTTAGTATCATCTGCAAAGATCGAGGCATAAGACAATATTTAAGGCGGTAAGTCTGCCATGTATACATTAAGTAACGGAGGCCCTAGTACCGAGCCTTGACGCACACCATTTTTTATTTTATATTCAATAGACAGACAAATCTCGATTCTAATTTCGCAAACCTTGTCGCAAAGAAAGTTGAACAGCAGGCGTAAATGATTTCCCCTTACCAAAAAATGGTCCTGTTTCAAAAGCAGACGATGATGCGGGACCTAGTCAAAGGCTCGTTGAAAGTCGAGGTAGATGATGTCCACTGTCTCACCTTTGTCCACAGATTTTGCCTATTGATCAAGCAAGACTGTCTAGAAGATTGGTTGTTGTGGACCTCTTAGGTAAAAAGCCATGTTGACATGACTTTAGAACATTCATCCATACACAGGGCCGCCGCTAAGGTGTTGGCCGCCCGTGTGTAACTTAATATTAGCCGCCCCCTTTCCCATGCATCTAGGTACTAATATTTATAGTAATGTATAAAAGGAGCTACTTTTTTACATAATATGTATCAATAATTGTAATCAGTAAAATGGTAAATACTTACTTAACAATTTAAAGCAATACACAGGGTTAGTTGAAATAACCGCAACGGCTAATTTTCTTCAAAACTACCAAGGCTAAATCAATGCATTTTGGTACAGGTGGATAACTTAAAAAATTTAATTAAAAATTGACAATTGCGACGTTGCCAGATTTTTAGTTTTTTTAATATGATTGATCCAATGTGAAACATATTTCATGTTCGATAGATAACATAGCTAAAGCAAAAAGTCTATCTATCTTGCGTCATCCAGGATCGTATTAAGTTTCTAATCATTTTAGGTTTTGAGATCGACCGCTCGGAATATAAGGACGGTTTGAAACTGTTGATAGAAGATTATTTTCGTAAATGTATTCAAGAATATCATTAGGACTTTTTCTGTGGTAAAATAGGAATCAATAGCTTTAATTTCTTCATAAAAATCGGGTGCACTAATATCACTCTCTAAGCTGTTTATGTCTGTAAGGGCTTGATGCATTTTCTCATAATTGATTTTAGGTTCGTCATCGTTTTTAATTTTGGTTATACCATACCTTTAATTGCCGTTATGTCGTATCCAAATCTTAAAGTAAAAATTTACTTTAAATTCAGTAGATAAATATAGGTTCATTAGTTTCTTCACAGTAATATAGATTCATCAATTTTTCTTCTAATTCGGTGGGTAGGTAAGCTAGGAAATGCTTCTTCCATGCTAGCTTTTGTAGCTATATTTGGTTATAAAATAATTATTGTTAGGAATATTAGAGTTTACCGAATCATTATTATTTAATTTAATTTTTTTTTTCCGTTAAATGGTATTATCAGTCTCTCTCTGCTTTGGCCGCCCCTATTTGTGGCCGCCCGTGTGCGGTGCACACTTTGCACACATGGTAGCGGCGGCCCTGTCCATATAGTAAACATTTTGATTACTCTCGCAAGATGGGGGCAAAGTCACATGACACTCTGTCAATTTTGGTCTATTAAGTTGGCATGAATTACAGGACCGGACTTGAAAATTATACATGTGATACCTTCTAAAACAATTTATGCAATAGCCTCACCGGTTCTACCGCTTTAATATTGCCAAATAATAAGTAATAGGTAATAATTTCTTTTGAAAGTTATGTTTTATAAATATTATAATTTAAGGTAGGTAATAGGTAATAAGCATGAATTTCGATATGATTTAAAGATAAAGTGACAAAATAGATTTAAAAAGTTTATAATATTATAAATATCCAAACCTTAAAAATACTAAACTAACTGAAACACAAATTAAAATAGGATTCTGTCACTCATATTTAGATTAGATTTTTTTTTGTTTTACTTGTTCAGATTATACCTATAGGTAAAATACCTACAGTTCAACATAAACTAATTGAATTCAAGTTATTACATTCACTGTCAAGAAAATCCCCATATATGACTTACGTCAGGTACGTAGACCCAAATATGTTTTTTATGGAATTTGTTGGCTATGATACGGTTACATTTCTAAACTTGTATGTGGACTAACATAGAGTTAAAAGCTTCAATATAGCTAGGAATTTAATTTTTCTGTCAATGGAAACCCTAATTTAACAGTTTTTGACTTAACGTAAGGTACGAAGACCCAAATACGGTTTTTATAGAATTTGTTGGTTATAATACAGTTACATTTCTAAACTTGTATGTAGGCTAACATAAAGTTAAAAGCTTTAGTTTAGCCAGGGATTAAATTTTTCTGTCAGCCTACTTTAACAGTTTTTGACTTACGTAAGGTACGTAGACCCAAAAGTGGTTTTTATGGAATTTGTTTCTTAAAATGCAATTTATTGATACAGTTACATTTCTAAACTAGTATGTAGGCTAACTTTATGTTAAAAACTTTATTTTATTGTCATACAAACAATAATAATAGTAATATCAAATAATAATTTCACTTATGTAAGGTACGTAGACACACAAAATAGAATTATATATTTGTTCGCTATCCTATTACATACTAATATGGTTAGCTATTTTAACGACTATAGTAACATAATGTTACTTGCTATTACCTTACTATTGCCAAACAATAATAATATTTACTAATAACAATAATAAAAATAATTCCTTCAAAATCAAATAGCTGCTTTTTAAAGGTTAATAATACGGAAAGCTGTTTTGGCATATGGTAGAACTAGGCGATACCCGGTTTTATCAACCTACCCGGTTTTGTCCAACTCTCTCCTACCTACCTGAGTCAGGGAAATACTTAATTTCTAGTTATTTTTCTTGAAACAGAGAAGGATACCTAGATAATGTAAAATGCGAAAATTATACATTAGAAACCTAACCTTAACGAACAAACATTTTAAGAAGAAAAATTTTACAAACCAACTTTTCGACAAAAACGGCGTTCAGATGAAATAAAACTTATTACTTATCGATGAAATCAACTTAACGAGCAAGGCACACATTAATAATTATGATCCCTAATGAAAAATAATTAAAATTTTTTTACCTGTATCTAAATTTTTGGTCAAATGAATAATAATTGTAGGTACTTACACAAAAGTAATTAAATTAAAATTTTTAAAATGTAATTAAATGTAACAAAAACGCAATTCATAACTCGGTGTTTGGGCTCATTACGGTCCGCTACAAATCTAGGGATATTATTATGTCTCAATATCAGCTGATCGATGACAAATAACCGCTGTCATCTGTTTTAAAACGAGACTATTCGTGATATTTAGTATACACATATGCTAACAAGTGGGGTCATGTTTCATCTTTGTGTACCTAATTTTCTACATTAAATTTGTTGCTTTTCTAATAAATAGGGACAACGATGGGATTTCTTCACTCGATGACATCAAGGCCAAGGTATATAAGTCAGAGAATACGTGGCTTACAGCATAAGGTTCTAGTGAAGGTTAGCTTGTTAGTTCTGAGGAGGAAAATCAGAGAACAACTTTGCGCAAAGAATTTGCAATATAAAATACATGATAAGTCAGTTAGAGAATTATATGATAAAGTGTAGCGATTAAAATATCAACATGTTGAAGTAGTTGTGTAATATACTCTGAAAAGACAGCTTTAGGAAATCTGCTTATATGGCCTTCATATAGTTTGATATTCAATGGTAATTGTAAAAGAAAAACATATTTTTAAAGTTTGAATAAAAAATCTAATTTAGTGGGCTTATAATGAAGTAGAGTTACAATTTAGAAAAATCGAATGTGACATTCTGCCTGTTAAATTTCATTTGTTAACCGAAATAATTTTTAACATTAAATTTGGCTATTCATTTTATTGTAGTAAGTATAGGAAAATCGGTAATCGAGTGAGACAGTTGATATCCATGTACTTACAAATAATTATTCTGTAGTATAGGTAATTTCCCAAAATATTTATAATAACAGCTTATCGGACATAATGAAAACCGTAAATAATAATTTTTTGGTAACTTATCTTCATTTTCAAAGGTCTTAGTTTGGTGTAATCGTTTTTTAATTGTAAACTTAAATTTTATTCGGAACTGGAACTTGCAAACAGAAATTCCAGTTTTATTAACAACTATTTTAATATGGACAAATAATTATCCCTACAAAAGCAACAAAAAATTGGACAACTTTATTTTAAATATAACATTTATTATAAATAAAAACAAGCAAATGGTAAACTAAAGTGTATTAATCGTTACTATAAGTATTTTTGGTTCATGAACGACAACAGATCTAAATTCCCCTGCATACAGGGCGAAATACAAAACTGCTGCAAAAACCAGTACCCATTCGCTAACCACGCTAACAATATGAAGTTCATATCCTCCTCGACATTTAAACCAATTGGTGAAGTCACCCCCTAAAAATTAAATATAAATACTGGGAATAACAGAATATTTTTGTACTTATTTGCTTAGGGCCAATTGTATAGGTATGAATTTACCTTAGAGTTAAACCTAAGTTTAATCCTAGAGTTATTCTGTGAGTTAACCCAAAGTGAAATGTTTTGCACTTTTGCCAGTTGTATAGGTTTGTGCTAAGAAAGTCCTATTTGAACTAGCTGCTATCTTCAGTATGATATAAGGTCTCCGAAAGAAAATCATAAACAATATCAAAGGCCTCCATAATAATTTAAAATAATAAAAATAAAAAATAGGAATCATGTAAATAAATTAGGTTATTGTTGTAGAATAACAAAATACCCTACTTTCAGGCTTCTATCCCGAGATTGTAGGTTAACTCATACCCGATCCACGAGTTGAGAGTTTATCCTAGAATAGGGAATAACCTCTGCCTATACAATGTATTTTTATACTTATCCCCCGATTAACTCTCATTTTTGAGTTAGCCCAAACCTATACAATTGGCCCTAAGAGTAGAATAGAATTCTACTTATCGTGGGTTACACAAAAATTGTAAACAATATAATTAACTAACCAGAGGCAACTTTGACGGTTACATACTATGATCATTATTAGATACTTATAATCAAAGTTGTCTGATCAGTAAATCAAGAACTATCCAAGCGACTCTGATTATGACTTTATGATACTTGGCGTTTGTGTCTTCAGAAGAAATGGCGATTATATGAATTCGACCCGGTATTGGAATATTTTTGTTTGTTCGCGCAGATATTTTTTTTTATTTGAACGATTTTGATATTTTTTGCGAGAGATAGCTATATTTTTCCTAGCTGGTGCAATTGTAAGAAATTAAAAATATTTCGAGGCGGGGGGCGGGTGTAATAATAATAATAAAAATAAAAATAATAATAATCTTTATTTCAAATTGGTTACAATGTGCAACAAAGCAAAGCAAAATGAAATGACGTCACATTAAAGAAAAATAAATTTATTGCAATAATGCTAAATTAAGTCTTTTAAACTACAAGGTTCCAGGTCAATAAAATATTTTTTTAGTTCTCTTTTAAACATTTTTGTGTACCAAACCGTTTTCAATATTCTGGCAATGTATTAAATAACTTATACCACATATAATGTGGATATTTTTTGGCTCGTGTTAGCGTATGTATTTGATACTTAACATCCAATGATCTTGTACTGTACTCATGCTTGGAATCTATATCAAAATAATCTTTATGTTTAAAAAACATTAGGCATTCAAATATACGAGTATAAACAGCGTACACAGTCATAACACCCATTTCTTTAAAGACTGTTCTACAGCTTCCTCAGTAATTAATTTTTTTATTACCCTTATTAATGTTTTCTGGACTATAAAGACATTATGAATTCTACTATCTCCACCCCAGAAGATAATGCATTATTTAAGTATTGACTTAAAGCTAGCAAAATACATTATCTTAAGTGTTTTCACATTCATATATCTACATACTACTCTAATAACATAGCAAACTAAATTAAGTCTCTTAACTATACTATCTATGTGATGTACCCAATCAAGATGCTCATTGATCGAAACTCCCAGAAGTTTTGCCATTATCAGAGAAATCTAATTCTTTTGTGCCAAGCGTAACATCAATGTGTTTTTAAATGTTTTCTATTATTCAAGTATGTCAATATCCATTTTTTTGCGTTGCCCCAAATACCATACATTTCCAAATTTCTAATTAGTAGGTCACTGTCTAGATAATCATAGGCTTTTGACAGGTCCAACAGCATTCCCAGTCCTATTTCGTCCTTTTCAAGATGTTCCAAAACACATTGATTAAATCTATATACAGGGTTTCCGAGATAAAAGATCAATCCGTTAACCATATTATTCCTTGAAAAAAAATAATATGACTTTTATATTGCTATTTTTCATATTTAACCCGCATGTTCGATATACAGGGCGTCAAAGTTTAAAATTAAAAACTTATTTTTAAAATATTTCGAGTATTTAATATGATATAAATTTCAAATTTGGTACATTGCTTCACCATAAAGAGTTACATCTTTTGAGAAAAACAAAACAAAAACCTCGACAAAAACAATTGTCAAATATTCAAAATAGAGGTAGTCCAGTATCCGCTGACCCCCTATTTTTTACTAAGTACGCCAGAGGCTTCCCAACTATAGTTTTTCAGATAACCATTTATTTTTGATTATTTCTTGACATCTATAGAATTTCGAAAATGATGCGTTTTGGAGATAATTTCAAAAGTATGGGTCATTAATTGATGCCAACGCAGCTTACGATAATCTAATAATTTTAAAATTGCTAAATCTATTTAGCCGTTGTGTCATTACCGTAGATAAAAGATATAATTAAGTAAAACTTTGCAATACGTGACAATACCGAAAGCAAGGGACTAGAAAAATAACGTAAAGATAGTGGCGTATAGATAAAAACCTGTTGTACTAAACCAAATTATTTTATTGCCCTACTAAGTTAGGTTAGGTTAGGTTGGAGTGGCAGACCTCTGGCATTGACCAAACAGTCACACGTAGTCCTGTAGAACCGTTGTGGCACCACACGTGTTCCGCGGAACCTTTCCGCATCAGCTTCCTGATGGTTAACGCGACGTGATGTAGATCATAGAAGAATCTTGACAGCTTATTCAAACCAGCCACTGCTGTTAATAAACTTCGTGAGTCGACCCAGTTGCAGGCTGCTCACTTCCTCCAGATCATTAAAGAATGGTTCGCCCAGGGCATTGAACCTTCTTCTAGCGAGGCCGGGGCATTCACACAACAAATGCTGAATACTATCATCCTCTTCTTCATCTCTGCAACTTTTACAGAAGTCGTTAGTTGGTATTTGCATACGTTCAGCGTGTCTACCAAACAGGCAATGTCCGGTGACTACGGCAGTGATGTTTCTTAGATCCTTCCGACTGTGCTGTAATAGCGCTGCGGTTTTCCTGCCGTCAAGTAGGGGCCACAATTGCCTGGAGATGCTACAAGTTGCCAGCCCTGTCCGTCTGCTTTGTGCAAGTTGTTTAGTCATCCGACCTATATCCTCTGACTGATCCGAGTGGTCTAGCCAGCCACAGTATTCTCTGCCACTTCGGCAGACATGCTTGCGCCCTCCCTGGCGAGCGCATCAGCAGTCTCGTTGCCATAAGAACTTACTATAGCTAATCTTCTTCACACAAACAGTAATTTTATCAGGACTTTTGACTGGTCATACAAATTATTATTTCTTTAAAACACACTGCCCGTTTTACTTAATGATTTGCCTCTAGTGATAAGACAACATATTTGGTTTCAACTAGACGGTGATCTCCCGCATTTAGCTAGAAAAGTTAGAAACTATTTAAACAAAATCTTTCCTAATTGCTGTATTGGTCGGGACCAACCCCAACCCCCGACCTTACTCCCTTGGAATATTTAGTCTGGGGATGTATTAAATATTTTATGTATATGTTTCAGATTTTTAGCGAGAAGTAGAAAGAATCTTTTAAGCTGGAGCTGGAGCAGTTCAGGTTAAAACCAAATATTTTTCAAAGGTTAAGATTTTCTTAAATTACGAGAACTCGCATGTACATTGAGAAAAAATGGAGGTGGTATCGAGCAATTTCAATTTTTTTTTTTAATTTTGTTTGTTTTTTGTTACTAACGTATTGATAATTTTATGAAAATAATTTGTTTTAACTATTTATTATCTTGTTATGATGTATCAAAGTTATTTAATAAGTAATAGTAGATTTCTGTCTTAAGCGCTAGTGATAACATTGGAGTTTTACTGTTATATGAAGATATTAACAATAGTAAGTTCTTAGTAGGGCAATAAAAGAATTTCATTTAACTGATTTAGTATACCTAACAGGTTTTTATGTGTACGCCGCTGTCCTTACATTATTTTTGGCTAGTCCTTTGCTTTCGGTATTGTCACATATTGCAAAGTTTTACTTACTTATATCTTGTATAATGATGGTAATGCCACAACGGCTGACTTGGTTTAGAATTTGGAAATTATGAGATTACAGTAAGCCACGTTGGTATCAGTTAAGAACCCATACTTTTCAAATTATCTACAAAACGCATCATTTTATTGAAATTCTATAACAGTCAAAAAATTATCAAAAACAAGTGATTACCTTTAATTATTGTTTGAGTCAGCGGGTTCTGGGTCCCCCTATTTTGATTATTTGAAATTTTTTTTTATTTTGTTTTTCTCAAAAGATGTAACTCTTTATGGTGAAACAATGTACCACATTTGAAATTTGGATCTTATTAAATATTCGATTTATTAAAAAAAAAAAAATTTTAAACTTTGTATACTTATCGAATAAAAAATGGCATTATAAAAGTCATATTATTTTTTCCCCACATATTACTTTTGTTCAATGATATACGATTGACGGATTGACCTCGTTTTTCCGGACACCCTGTATATCAATCTGCGTGGATTTCCCTTTTAAAAGCCCGTGTTGAGTTTTAGTAAATATCTTACAATTTTCAAGGAAATTTATTAGCCTGGAAAACATAGCTCCCTCAAAACTCTTGGAAAACCTGGGCAGTAAACTTATCTGCCTATAATTATTTAAATTTCCGGGGTCTCCATTTTATACAGTGTGTGTATAAAGTCTGGAAACGGCTTAATAACATCACAATTTACTGGCCGATTTAAACCAAATTTGGTACAGTTGTGTAAGAGGATCTAACGCACCGAATGACGATATTGGCGTTGTTGCCAGCTTTTTAGTTTGTCTGGAATTCGAACGAATTTTATATTTTTAAATATAACACCCAGTATATTTTTTCATTTTTAATTCCACATAAAATTATAATTATTTTTTATTAAATGCATTATTAGTCTATAATTAATAGTTTCCGAGATATTGACTCTCGAAAAGTGACATTTTTGAACTTTGACAGCTTATAACTTTCGAACAGTACGTCTTAGAGCAAAACGGCTTACATGTCCCTATCTTCAATTTTTATTATCTTCCCAAAAAAATCTACTTTCAGTTAAACCGGAACAACTATATTTCCTGCTTTCGAGTTACATCCGGTTTAACCGGAAGTTGTTTTTTTTGGGAAGATAATAAAAATTGAAGATAGGGACATGTAAGCCGTTTTGCTCTAAGACGTACTGTTAGAAAGTTATAAGCTGTCAAAGTTCAAAAATGTCACTTTTCGAGAGTCAATATCTCGGAAACTATGAAGTATAGGCTAATCCATTTAATAAAAAATAATTATAATTTTATGTGGAATTTAAAAATGTAAAAATATACTGGGTGTTATATTTAAAAATATAAAATTCGTTCGAATTCCAGGCAAACTAAAAAGCTGGCAACAACGCCAATATCGTCATTCGGTGCGTTAGATCCTCTTACACAACTGTACCAAATTTGGTTTAAATCGGCCAGTAAATTGTGATGTTATTAGGCCGTTTCCAGACTTTATACACACACTGTATATTGGTTTTATCACAGCAATTTTTAAATTATCAGGAAATGTTCCATATTTGAAAGAGTTATTAATTATAAAACATAATATATTAAGAATATATAGGACTGCTAACGTAATCAAAGTTATAGGAATCTCATCAAAACCAATAATGTGCTTATTTTTAAGTTGTTTAGCTATTTTTAAGATTTCTATTAGTGTTACAAAAAAATGGATTTTATGTTTTTATTTACTTCACAATCAAATGGGACAGAGACAAGGTTTTTTAACAAATTAGGAACAACCTCCAGTAAATGTTCATTATATCTATTGGCTGTACAATCATTGTCTTCCTCAACTTGTATTCCAATTATTTCTTTAATATTATCTTCATTTATTCCCTTACATATTGTCCAGAATAATTTTTTTTTTTTTCATATTTAGTAGCGCCATTCTTTATTAGCAAATTATTATAATTCTTCTTTTCATTAATATAATAATAATAATAATAATAATAATAATAATAATAATAATAATAATAATAATAATAATAATAATAATAATAATAATAATAATAATAATAATAATAATAATAATAATAATAATAATAATAATAATAATAACAATAATAATGATAATAATAATAATAATAATAATAATAATAATAATAAGGGGCCTAAAGGGTAAATGATGCGACTCAAATAGCCTCTCTTTGCCAATTCCTACTCGCACCTCCACGTTGGTAGGCCCTGGTAAACTCTGCTAGAAGACCTCAAGATTCGGTAACCAACCCGGGTGGCGAGAACTGAAAGCTGAGACTGACGCGAGAGGGAGAAACCACGTGTCAGGCCAACCCCCTTACACGTGAGAAAATATGGTTCCTGAAATAAAAGGACACGCCTCGGACGAGCGCCGTGACGGTCGAGAACGGCGCGGGAATCTATTGCTCGACCAAACCGACGACGACACAGTTAATTTTGATCATGATCAGTACCAAGAAACAATAACCTTCCTTAGATCGGATATTGTTGGAGATGAAAGTGGTCTTTTTAGAGCAGTAAGTCAATACCTACATGGTCATCAAGATAGACACAAAGAATTAAGAAAGAACTCTATAAACTATATTAAACAACATTGGGAAGAACTGAAATCATTCGCATTAATCGAAAGCAATGAATTAAGTAATATAGATAATTACTACTCCCACATGATGAAAACAACAACATATGGAACAAGTTTGGAGATCTTAGCGTTATCAGAGATATTAAAATTAAATTTTCATGTTTAATCGAAAAATAGAACAACAAAAACAAAAAAGATAATAATACGAACCAAACCAACAATTATAAACAAATCAAAACATGCTGCAACTATACATCTGCTTTTGATCGGCAACCCATTAGCAGGACATTTTGAACTCATTAACCCAGAATACAATACAAACCACAATATCCCCATCAACAGATCCGACCAAAGAATAAATGGTACACCAGCCCAACGTGTTTTGCCTGGACTCCCAGCAACCACAAAAGCTGGCACTACACGACAACGGATGACATGGAATGACCAAATGAATCGAACTGTCATGCGTTGTTACTACAAAGCAACAAAATTGGAAACAATCCAAACAGGATACAGACTTGAATTGCACACACTTTTCCTCAAAGAGTACCCAGAACTGTCAAAAACCGTAACAGAACAACGCCTTATAGATCAGAAAAGAGTAATCTTAAAGAACAATAGACTTACAGCTATGGAACTAGAACTAATAAAAAAGGAAGTTGCCCGTGAGCTCAGTGATAACAGTAAAGACACAAATATTGAAACTGGCATGGAAGAAATAGTAAATAGCGAAAACACACATACGCTGTCACATCCCATACCCGAGCACACAACAGAGACCACTGACGAAAGACAAGAAATGGACCGACCACCTAAATCGCCTATACACCCAATAATGGACGAAAACTCGCGCCTAGAGGAGGAAATGAAAATGAACCTATCATATTGGCAAGGAACAAACCCAAACTTAAGAAGTCCTATTCCAAGATTAATATTTAAGCCTTATACCTCCCAAATTATCAAAACAACGAACATTTTAATCTCTAAATATCTAACAAACAATAGCACATTAGAAGACATTCACACAATTATATACACAGCAGCAGTCACAATAATCAGACATAACGGCCAAAAAATCCCACAGGAAACAGGAAAAATAAGAAAAAAACATAAACCAAAGTGGCAAATCAGAATAGAAAATAAAATAAAAAACCTAAGAAGGGATATAGGACATATGACCCAACTCAAGAATGGCAACAAATCTAAAAAGATAATAAATTCTATAACGAAAATAATGAAGATTAACCCAGCACAAACAGAATCAGAAATTCTCGACACCATGAAACAAAAACTTGCTGCCTACGCCGGCAGACTACGCAGATATAAACAGTCCAATGAAAGAAAAGATATCAACTTAGCATTTTACAGAAACGAAAAGCAATTCTATAAAGCCATAATATCACAAGGAAATAACCCTATAAATGAGATACCTACTAAACAGGAACTAACAGATTTTTGGTCAAACATCTGGTCAACACCCATACAACACAACGACAGTCATAGCTGGATCAAAATCGAAACAGAAAGATACAAGCACATACAAACACAGATGGATCACCACATCACACAAGAAGAACTTTCAGAGACCATAAAACATACCCACAATTGGAAATGCCCAGGAACAGATAAAATACAAAATTTTTGGTATAAGCAGCTCACATCTACACATGAAGCACTCACCAGAGAAATAAACAAAATTATTTAAGACCCAAACGCATTCCCAAAATTCCTGACACAAGGCAATACATATGTTAAACCGAAAAATGCAGAAACAAAGAATCCAACCAATTACAGACCTATAACATGCCTTCCTACACTGTAAAAAATAATAACAGCCACCATATGTAAAAAGATAGACCAACACCTAACAAAACATAACATACTTACGGAAGAACAGAAAGGTTGCAGAAAATTCAGTCAGGGGTGTAAAGAACAACTATTAATAGATACGATCATCCTTAAACAGACCGAAAAGGAACGCAGAAATCTACACACCTGCTACAGTGCTACATAGACTATAAAAAGGCTTTCGACTCTGTACCACATAGCTGGTTAACAAAAATCTTAGACATCTACAAAATAGACACAAAAATCAAACAATTCTTGACGGAAATAATGAAAACCTGGAGAACAAAAATTACCATAACCTCAGAATCAGAAACCGTACAGACAGATGAACTATACATCCGACCCTTTCAGGGTGATTCGCTAAGTGCTTTATGGTTCTGTATGTGCCTAAATCCACTCTCAAATGCACTAAATGACTCCCAATACGGCTTTAACATAAAATATCAAAAAACAGTACAACATAAAATCAACCACCTACTGTATATGGACGATATAAAAATCTACGCGCCAACACCAACACAACTAAAAGGGCTGCTCAAGATCACAGAAACATTTACAACAGACATACAAATGGAATTCGGAATAAGTAAGTGCAAAGCACTACATATCGAAAGAGGTAAATGGAAAGAAAGCGAATACAAAGAATCCATAAACAATGAAATTTTAAACAACATGACAGAAAACGAAACATACAAATACCTAGGATTCCAACAAAGCACTAAAATAAACCACACAGATATAAAAACACAATTGAAGAAACAATACAAACAAAGATTAGTAGCCATATTAAGAACTTCACTCTATTCCCGTAACCTCTTCAAAGCCATCAACACATTTGCCATCCCAATACTTACCTACTCCTTTGGTATAATCAAATGGACCCAAACAGATCTGGAAAGTATCCATACCCTCACTAGATCAGAGCTTACCAGACATAGAAAACACCATCCCAACTCATGTAAAGAAAGAGTCACAATCAACAGAAAAGAAGGAGGAAGGGGTATGATAGATATTCAAGCTTTACACACAAAACAAATCCAACACCTTCGGAAATTCTTCCTTGGTAAACAAGCATCCCTTCACCAATCAGTCTGTAAAGCTGACAAAAATTATACACCCCTTGATCTATCCACGACCAATCATCCTACGGACACATATAATCCAACAAAAAATATAGAAGAAAGTCTTAATTTATGGACAACAAAGCAGCTACATGGAAAACATAGATACAACATAGAGCACGATCACATATCAAAAGAACTTTCCTATAAATGGCTTAAAGATGGAAGACTTTTTCCTGAGACAGAAGGATTTCTTCTCGCAATACAAGATCAGGTCATAACCACTCGGAATTATCAGAAATACATAATTAAAGATCCAAACTTACATACTGATACATGTAGAAAATGCCACCAATATACAGAAACCATAGACCATATCACTGGTGGATGCAAAATCTTAGCAGGCACACAGTATACCGAAAGACACAACATGGCAGGAAAAAGCATTCACCAGGCACTCGCAAAGACCTACAAACTAATAACAGAGGAAATACCATACTACAAATACTCTCCAACCACCATCATAGATACCAGCGAATACAAACTGTACTGGGACGTAGAAATCCATACAGACAAGACAATAAGATGTAATAGACCAGACATCGTTTTCCAAAACAAAAAAGAACAAATCACCTATCTTATAGATATATCCATACCTAACGACCCCAACATTCAAACAAAGTATAGAGAGAAAATAGCAAAGTATTCGGAATTAGCCATGGAAGTTCAGAGACTTTGGAAACAGAAAAAAGTAACGATCATACCATTCACCATTTCAACCACAGGCATCACCCCATACATCTTTAAGACACATCTTGAGGAACTCGGTCTCGACCCAAATATCCATACAAACATACAAAAGTCTGTCATCCTTAAAACGTGCAATATAGTGCGATCATTCCTCAATTCAAGCAATAGACGCTGAGACGACTTGGTACAGCCCGTCATCCCAGAAAAGAAACACCATTTGATTAAGATTAAGTGAGAAAAAAGAAGAAGAAGAATAATAATAATAATAATAATAATAATAATAATAATAATAATAATAATAATAATAATAATAATAATAATAATAATAATAATAACAATAAAAAACAAAATGAAATGACGTTACATTAAAGAAAAAAATAACAAACTTATAGTAATACTGCTAAATTTTTGTAAATGTTCATAAATGTTCACAAAAATCTTTTAAACTATAAGGTTCCAGATCAATTAAATATTTTCTCAGTTCTCTTTTAAAGATTTTTTGCGTACTACCAATTTCTTTTAAAAAATAATCTGGCAATGCAATAAATAACTTAAGGCACATAATGTGGAGATTTTTTGGTCAGTGTTAGTCTATGTATCGGATACCTAACATCCAATGATCTGGCACCGTACTCATGCTT
Organism: Polydrusus pterygomalis; assembly: GCA_963969555.1. Lineage (NCBI taxonomy): Eukaryota > Metazoa > Arthropoda > Insecta > Coleoptera > Curculionidae > Polydrusus > Polydrusus pterygomalis. Next base: position 114,150,185 of record OZ018378.1, read on the forward strand.
GGAATCTATATCAAAATAATCTTTGCGCTTAAAAAAGAACATTAGACATTCAAACACATAACAGCGTACACAGTCATAACACCCATTTCCCTAAAGACAGTTCTACAACTTTCTAAGTAATTTTTTTTTTTTTTAATAACCCTTATTAATCGTTTCTGGACTATAAAGACACTCTGTATTCTACTATCTCCACCCCAGAAAATAATGCCATATTTAATTTTTGTCTTCGACTCGGGATAATTTTCTATCAACAAAACCATTCGTGACCTTAAAAAAATTTATCGGTAATAATTCTGCTGCTAGGCAGATTATAAGTGAAAGTTTAAGACTCTAGAAATTTTTAGACGTTATTGTCAATTTCTGGCTTTTCAATAACTTCTCAGAAATATCTTAATTTAAAATACAAAACATAGGTAAGTACTTTGTGTAAAAATAGTATTCAATTTTCCAAAATATTTATAATGAAAGGGCAATTTGCATTTGTATAAGTGTTATACAAGGACAGTCAAATAATCCCTAGGCAATTTTTCGTTTAAAAAATTTCCTTAATTTTCTTGAGGGTAAACAACTCATATTTTTAGGTTCAATAATATGTACAAAGGGACCTTCGCTTTAAAAGAGTGTAAAAGCCACAAAAAGTGTTAAATGTTACTATCTTATTATCAAAACAACGAGAACAGGAAAAATTCTTTAATTTAAAAAAACACATGAACAAGCGACACGAAGGGAGTGCGTCTATAAAAGAGGCTGAAACGACTCTTAAGGATACATTTAAAATTTTTCCAATCACAATAATATAAGGTCGTTACGCTGCCAGTTAGTTCCTTGGTGTCGGCAATCTATTCTATCTTACAAATTATTGAATATTTTTCTAATTATCCTAGATCTCTCCCTACGCCGCGTCGACCTTACAATTCTGGAAATTGATTGATTGTGATCTAGAAAACTTTAATAATGGGATTAAATCCAAACGTTGAACTGATGTATCGACAACAATTAGTTGGTTAAAACAGTAAATTGATCAAATGACATCGGGCTAATTTTATGGTTCCGGAAGTTAGCCCACAGTGCTTGTCATCGCCAGGAGCATTAAAAAAATCGACGATTGAAGTTAACAAACAAAGACAGCAACAATAATAAACTATAGGTTATTTAAAGGTCGAACCTTACAAAAATCTAAATATTTTTGATTCAATATTACTATAAAAAAATTTAATCAGAAAATTATCAAAGGATAAATCATTGGGAATTGACCGCAGGTGAAGTTAATCGAAACTATGGGAGATAGATCATCTTAAACTTAGTTTTATGATATATGTAATAATTGGGTATTTTATTTCATATAGTATTTAACGCACATCTGAATAAAATAAATAAAATACAATACAAATACATTGTATATTGCCAAAATACTACTAGCCGGAGAGCTAGTAACACCCATTTCATGAAGTGTTTGATGCACTTCAAAATTTTGTGTCATAGTATCTACTGGATAGATGAGCAGCTAAGCAAGTTTTGGCCTGCTCTACCTGGGGACACCAAGTACTGCGCATAGGAGAAAGGTGTCCAAAAATGTTGCCCAAAAAAAGTGTTTGTTTCAGAGGCCAACAAACAGAAATCAAAATTTAAAATGACACAAAACACAAAATTTAATAAGGCAGACACTTTTGAGGGGGTTAACATTTAACAAAAACACCCCCAAGTTTTTTTTTTTAAATACAAAATGAAGTGTTTGATTCACGCTGACATTTTAACAGTGTCTTAATTACATATAATGAAAAATAATTACAAAAAGGCAGATACTTTTGAGGGGGTTAACATTTAATAAAAACACCCCCAATTTGTTTTTAAAAATACAAAATGAAGTGTTTGATTCACGCTGACATTTTAACAGTGTCTTGATTACATATAATAAAAAATAATTACAAAAAGGCAGACAGTTTTGAGGGTTTTACCATTAATAAAAACACCCCCAAGTTGTTTTTTTAAAAATACAAAATGAAGTGCTTGATTCACGCTGACATTTTAACAGTGTCTTAATTACATATAATAAAAAATAATTACAAAAAGGCAGACACTTTTGAGGGGATTAACATTTAATAAAAACACCCCCAAGTTGTTTTTAAAAATACAAAATGAAGTGTTTGATTCACGCTGACATTTTAACAGTGTCTTAATTAGATATAATAAAAAATAATTACAAAAAGGCAGACACTTTTGAGGGGGTTAACATTTAATAAAAACACCCCCAAGTTGTTTTTTTAAAAATACAAAATGAAGTGTTTGATTCACGCTGACATTTTAACAGTGTCTTAATTACATATAATAAAAAATAATTACAAAAAGGCAGACACTTTTTTTGGGGTTTACATGGGTTATGTGTTTCCAGGAATGTGCATTAAAATGATTTTTATTTTTTACTCGAAAACGGTGCACCGTAAGAAAATAAGTCAAGAGACCGAATTTGCTGTAAATTAGACGGGAATTTCAAAAATAATTTTTATTTAAAGAAAAAGCAGTGACGCACCATTTTTTTCTTCAAAAATATTAAATGCAAGCCCCGCACGGACGCCACTGCTAAAATTAAAAAAAAATATTTTACACCAAAAAATGCCTTTTGAAGCTCAAAAGACGTGTACCAAATTTCATAAAAATATCTAGAGTGGTGTGAAAATGGCAATGAAAAAATATTTTTTTATTTAAAATGTTAAAATGTCAGCGTGAATCAAACACTTCATTTTGTATTTTTAAAAAAACAACTTGGGGGTGTTTTTATTAAATGTTAACCCCCTCAAAAGTATCTGCCTTTTTAATTTTTGTGTTTTGTGTCATATTAAATTTTGATTTCTGTTTGTTGGCCTCTGAAACAAACACTTTTTTTGGGCAAAATTTTTGGACACCTTTCTCCTATGCGCAGTACCTGGTGTCCCCAGGTAGAGCAGGCCAACACTTGCTTACCTGCTCATCTATCCAGTAGATACTATGACACAAAATTTTGAAGTGCATCAAACACTTCATCAAACGGGTGTTACTAGCTCTTGGACTATACTGTTATACAAGATATTTTTTGTTAAAAACTTCTTCTTTGATTTTCGGGATTTCTCCGATTTCACCAGGTCATTAACACACCTGGGGTTTGTCAATTTCACAAAACGTAGCCGATGGTCTAGAGTAACTATATTTATTTTAGGGTTCTTGTGATCAAAAAATGTCAAGGGGGTAAGCCGGAGAGTGGATGAAATAATATTCGTTAAAAAATATTGTCTGCTTACAACTTTAACATCTATTGTTGGGTGTTACAATCTAAATTTCACAAAATTTTGTTTACAATGAACTTTTTAATCTCTCCGCCCCCCTATATTACTCCTAACAGAATTAAGATCTAGGATCGCCCTTGAATTTATTTATACAGGGTGATTTAGGAGGAAATGGCAATATTTTCGGTACATATTCGGGGACCCAAAATAAACATAAAGGTTCCTATAAACATGGGTCCTATTTCCAGCCGTTACCGAAATACGGGGGTAAACAATATTCATATTAAAATTTTTATTAAACTATTTATTACAAGTAGGCTAGTTTATTAGTTTTCAAAAATGCCACCATTTACTATTAAACTCAAGTCAGCTCTCTGACGAATAGCTCGGGTCGCTCTATAAATGGTTGCGGGTATGTTTCTTATAGTTGCTGCTGCATTTATTATTCGATCAACATTTACTTGACTTAAATATTATACCAAATGATTTAGACCTACCCCCAAGCCAATAATCCAGAAGATTAAGGTCTGGCTATCTAACTGGCCAATTATGCGGACCACATCGCTATAAATACATGTTCTGTCGTACATTAAGTGGAACATCTTCTAATAAGTTTTGCAAGTGATTCTGTAGAAAATTGAAGTATACTAGTCCTGTGAGTTTTTAACGAATCTAGGTAATTTGCTCGAATGCAATTCCTCGAAATCAGTTGCTCGAAATCAATTGCTCGAAAACTAATTCCGCGATACAACAATTGCTCGAAATACAAATTGGTCGAAAAAAAAACGAAAAAGTTATAATATAGAAATATATATTGAAGTAACGATTATATATAAATTGTACAAATTTTAAAATACAAAAAAATAGACAAAACACAATATTGCGGCAACAATAAGCTATACGTCAATTGTTTACAATAATGCAAATACTATGTACACACAAATAGAATATAATATATGTTATTCCATAATTATTAATTAAACGCAGCAATCTTTGTGCACTATCACGATAAGTCCTGTGACCGATTGGAGGTTGTTTGCCACTTATATATTGTTTAATTCGTAATTCGTTTAAACTTTGCTCACGCTTTAGTGCGCTCAGATGGTAGAATAAGGTCCTCTCTGTTGTTTGGAATGGCCGGGGCAACTTCTTTTCTAACTCTAACATTTCTAATACTCCGTTTCATATTTCCAATTGAAGGTAATTTTGCCGCAACAGCTTCTCCTAGGTTAACAGAAGCTTGGAAACGAATATATTGCGGCGAATCTCTCGTGTTCTCGGCATCTCTTATTTTCTGCAAAACTTTCATTGCTTGTAATTGTGCAGCGTCTGCATAATTGTTGTGGTCGTTCTTGTATGAAGACCCTTGTCCATCCACAGTCATGACACGAGCCCGACACTTAAACTTCTTAGAATGTTCGCACTTCCAATAGACTTTGTTGTCGAGTGATCCATCCTTGATGAACAAGAAATTGTTATAACACAATTTTGGTTAGCCTTTCTCACTTGATACGTACTCCATGTTCATTTCACAAATTATATTTGACAATTAATAATAATATTTGATATGCATAAAAAATTAAATTAATTAATTAATAAAATAATTTTTCAACATAAATGCGTATAATTATTGCTTATTTAGACGTGGCTTTTAGTTCTGATCAACTTTTTTTAATAACAATTTTTGATAATGTCAAAAATAAAGGTACTTTACTTTTGGTAAAAATTCACATTCTTGGGAAAAATTCACATTTTTTGACAAACCTCGTATATGACTGGAAAATTTCGATATTTGATGGTTGCATTTTAGGTTTTAGACCATGCAGAGTTTTCATGAAGAATAACTTTTTTTCGTAAAATGAATAATAAAAAAGTTTTCTATTTGGTGCAAACTTACGGCGACATACTGTATATTTCTATATTATTACTTTTTCGTTTTTCGAGCAATTGGTATTTCGAGCAATTGTCGTATCGAGGAATTAGTTTTCGAGCAATTGATTTCGAGCAACTGATTTCGAGGAATTGCATTCGAGGAATTTACCGTATACCGTTTTTAACATAACACACCACACATTAAAATGTTAAATTTATGTTAAAAATTATGTTCTACAGTTTAGCGTGAGTATTTTCATAGGACCATCGGTGTTCATTGTAAAGATTATTAATATAGTTAATTTTTTCTTAAAACAAAGCGTTTCGACAGAAGACAACGACATTTGACATTAACAGCTGATCTGGTTTCGTCGTTAAAGTTCACAGATTAGCAGTGGACCGTAGAAAGCTTACACCTCAGGTCGTGCCATAATATTTTCTCCCAATTTTGGTATTTTTAAGTGTTTCTTTGGCTGTTTTTTGTGTAGTGTGTGTTTTAAACATTTTACTTTGGATTTTATATATTTCAGAGACAGATTTTCTTGGTGTTTATTATTTAAGTTTAATAGTGAGTACAAACAGCATTTTGGTTAACGCAACATATTATCAAATCAATAAAGTGCCTATATAGTTAAACTATTTACTTATCGTTATATACAGGATGTCTCATAACTAAGGGGCAAATACAGCAACTGGAGATAGTAGACTTGAAAATATGTCCTTTATGCTTAAGAACAAACGGTTAATTTTCAATAAATATGTTTCGTGAAGACGGGTGTTTATTTAAATGTTTCTTGCCATCTAGCATTTCAGCGCAATTATCTCAAAAACTAATTGAAATATCAGGGTTAATAAAGTACAACTTTTTTATGTATAAAATATCCTTCTTTCATAATTTGATATAAAGCGGTCAGAAATGTAAGAGACAAAAATATATTCGAGAATTTATCAAACACTTGTTGTGTAGCTACCGTTCTCTAGAATATATCTTAAACTCATTATAGAATCCTCCTTCTTGCCCTCAAAAACATAACTACGCCAAATTTGATTCATATCCGATTAACATCAAATCATCGCCGATTTGATAAAGTAAATATTTACTTGGATCACCCTGTATCTCTTTAACCATATTATAAGAAATTAAATTAAATAACATATTTTCAAGTCCACTATCTCCTGTTACTGTATAGCCCCTTAGTTACGGAAATTCCTATGTATATCCATAATATATAAAATTCTCACAAAAGTAACAATACAAAAAGTGTTTCAAATATGGTGTTTTAATTAGACGTCCATCACAAAGCTTACACCTCGCAAAAATGTATTACTTTTTTCCTTGTATAATAAAAATATAAATACCTATTTTTGCTTTATTTTTGAATGTTTTCTTTCATAGGTAGGTATACTTATTTTGTAGGTTTCGGGTCTGTCAATATTTTATTTTATAAAAATAAAATTAGTATTTACGCTTATCTTTACAAAATATTAAGACACCATTACAAAATTTAACAGATGGCGAAGGCGAAGGTAAAATAACTTGGTCCAATTCTATTTCTGTAGCCAACCGCTTAACGTAAAATATACCAGACTTCAACAGGGTTCCATTAATGACAAGTGTTGCTCCCAGAAAAACTACCCGTTTTAAATCGGCAACTCAGGTTCGATTAATAGAAACAATGTCGGAAAACAACTATCGTTTATTAATTGACTGGCCAAAATAAAATCGTTTTGAAATTGCGAGTGAACCGAAAAACTTGACTTAACTAACTTAACGTCAGACATCAGACATACCTAACGTACCTAACGTACCTGGCGACTACGGCATACGTCAATCAGCCAGGTAAGTGTGTGACTGAGGTGGAAAGAGCAAGAGCTTCGTGGTAAAGGAAAGTGCAACAAAATTAAAAGTTAGAACGTCTTTTGATGGCGCTAACATCCTCCCACCTGAGTCACGTTAAACTAAAGTAGTAACTCACTAAATAAACATCCTAGCCCAAACTTGACAATCGAAAACCTAAACACTTGTTACACAACAAGCCTTAATACCTTCAATACTAAAAATAAACTAAATTTACAAAACTAATAGTAAGTACCCGTTACAAAAATCTTTTCGGCACTGTAACGTTACGCCCACTACGTGTCACGCGTACAGTTGGTTCATTATTTATATTCTTAGAACATTCGATCGCACTTTCGGGTAATTCAGACACAAGCGGTAAAACATTTATTTCACCCTTTTCAGTTGACGAGGATATCTGGGGACTTCCCCACTCTTCAACAGATTTATCCATGGTACATTCTAATGGATACAATCGCTGGACAGGTCTTAACAAAGTTCCTCTAGCGGTGTTGACTCTAGCAAGACGGATTTTTCCATCTTTACCAGGCATTACTTCTATCACCTTACCCAATGGCCACTGAATACGTTTGTCTGTATCGTTTCCGATAAGTACTATTTCACCCAAGCGAATCTGCCTACTAGCTTTCTTAGAGCTCCAAGACTTCAATTGTCCCAAGTATTCTATTCGAAATCTCTGCCGTAGGTCATCTCGAAGTTTCTGTTTGTGTCGAATCTTCTTACATAACGACTCAGAATCAACAAGGTCACAATCGGGAACACCAGTATTTGTTAATTCTCTCAAGAACATCATAGGCGTAAGAGGTATAAGCTCATTAATATCGTTCGAAACGTAAGTAAGTGGTCGCTGATTTATAATTGCCTCACAATCACAAAGTAGCGTAATTAGGTCCTCATAAGTCATACAGGATCGGCCTAAAACTTTACGCAAAATTTGTTTAACACTGCCTATCAGTCTTTCCCAAAAACCACCCTACCAGCTAGCAGTGGGGGGGTTAAAATGCCACGAAATTCTTTGGACACTACAATCCGTGGTAATCTTTTCCCAGTTTAATTTACTAAACGCATTCTCAGTGCCGACAAAATTGGTACCGTTGTCGCTGTAAATATCCTTTGGTCTACCACGTCGCGCTATAAATCGTCTAATCACTTGCATAAAGCTTGTAGTGGACAAACCCGTACACAATTCTAAATGTATGGCGCGGTAAACGGCATAAGTAAAAAGGCACACCCATGCTTTTTCCCCATTCTTTAAAAATAAGGGCCCCGCAAAATCCACCCCTGTTATTTCAAAAACAGCCGCGTCACGCACGCGATTCAATGGGAGAGGAGGTAAATTTGTTACAAATGCCTTACCTTTTTGTCTTTTACAAATGACACAACCAGAAATGACTGATTTAATAGCCCGTCGCCCGCCTAAGATCCAATAATTCTCGCGCAGAATACCCATTAATCCCTGAGTGCCCATATGTAAAGATTTAACATGCTGCTCAAAAATAAGTTTTTCAACCAGGACATGTTTTGCCGGTAACACCACCGGAAAACGAAATTGTTCAGCATCTTTTCTATTACTAACTCTAGAATGTAAACGAATCACACCATTATTGTCCGTAAAAGGGTTTAAATTACACAAACGAGGATCCTTTTCTCCCTCAAAACATTCCCTTTGAATGAGCTTTAAAATATGACTCTCCGCAGTTTCCAATTCTTTAACCAACAGCTCTCCCTGAACTCTATCAGCTGTAGGATTTCTTACATTATTCAAAAACCTAAAAATCCACCCAACCATACGTACCGTCTTGGTGAATTTTGAAAAATATGATAGATGCCAATCTACCGAAAATAAATTTGAATTAAGAAAAGTAATAGTAGATTTTTTCTTTTCTTTTTGAATTTCCTCCTCATCACAATTAGCCTCACCTTGTGGCCACAAATTAGATGAGCCATATAGCCAACTTGGACCCTCCCACCATTTAGACTCAAATAATTGTTTTGGAGAACAACCTCGAGAAGGGAGATCCGCAGGATTTAAAATTCCTGGAACAAAACGCCAATCTTCACTAGACGTATAACTTGCAATTTCTTTAACGCGATTACCCACAAAAGTCCCCCAATTGTCCTTACGGCGTATCCAACTTAAAACTGTGGAAGAATCACTCCAAAAATAAACCGGCAAATTTGAATCAAAATTAAGGTTCTCCTTTAAAGAGACAAACAACCTAACTCCAATTAGAGCTGCTAAAAGTTCTAAACGAGGTATAGAGATTTCTTTCAAAGGTGCTATTCTAGACTTGGCTGCCAATAAACGGATAAAAACCTTGCCATCAAAAACACCTCTACAGAAAATAACAGAAGCATAGGAAACCTTGCTCGCATCGCAAAAAACATGTATACTCCCGTGCCTCAAAAGTAAATTATCTCCATACATCCATCGTGGTATACGTATCTGACATAAATAATGTAGCCCACCTAACCAATAACGAAACTGTTTGTCTATTTCAGAACTTACTGGGGCATCCCAGGCTAATTTTTCTTCCCAGGTTTTTTGGAGCAGCAACTTGGGTAATATGGTAGAAGGCGCCGTGAATCCAATGGGATCAAATATTTTTTGCGCAAAAGAAAGCATTAACCTTTTACTTATTGGCTTATCGGCAAGCTCATTCACACCCTTCAAGCATGCTTCACTTATTCTTAAAGAATCGTCACATTTATCCCATATCATTCCTAGCACTGTGGTCTCAGATGAAGCTTCAGAGGTATCACATGTCTGACCTGTGAACTCCCACCCTCTGAGATCAAATTTTCCTTCATTCATAACATTGACTGATTCCCTGATAAACATATGCAATTTGTCATTATCAGACACACTTGTGACACAATTGTCCACATAGAAGCTTTTTAACAACTGTAAAATAGTATCTTTACTATATGATACACTTTCATCCAAACATTTTATTAGCGCATGCGAAAGATGGTATTCTATAGTCGCCCCTAATAAAAACGGACTACTGTTTACTCCAAATACTACCCGCCTATGTCGAAATATCTTCTCATGCCCTTCGGAATCAATCCATAAAAAACGTAAAAAATTCCTATCCGACTCGTTAATACTGATCCGCATAAACGCCTTTTTGATATCCGACACAACACCAATTTTTCCCATCCTAAATCTTAATAAAATATTCGGAATCAACTCTATAACATTAGGACCCTTATCCAGACATTGGTTAAGAGAAGGTTGGTCTTTTATTTTCGCTGAGGCATCGAACACAGGTCTAATACGAGTAGTACTATTTTCCTTTATCACCGGACGATGCGGCAAATAAAGAACATTTTCACTTGAAGGTACTTCCTCAACAACCTCCTCAATCATATTGTCACTCAGCCAATCCTGAAAAACCTGATCATATTCCTGTACTAAATTATCCCTTTGTATTTTATCAATAGTACTTTGTAATCTAGTTTTAGCGACGTTGTACAAACTTGGTAAAGGCGGATGACCTTCTAACCATGGTAATCGAACCTCATACCTTCCCTCACTATTAACCGTGATGGTCTTCAAAAAATCTGCTTTAGTCGCCAAAGCCAATTCTTCTTGCGATTTCTTTTGTGCGGGATCTTCGATGCCCAAAACGTCTAAAGCCCAAAGTTGAGGCAATGTCGCCTCCTTCACAAAAAGTGCTATGTCAATCATGGAATTACTGGTGACCCTCGAAACTGGTACTTTACCCATCAATTTCCAACCCAGGAAGGTTTCCACAGCCACTAGTCCGCCAGCAAGCACCTGTCTTCTGCCTGTATATAAGGTACCCGCTATATCAGAACCTATTAACATATCAATCTTACGACTTTGATTTAAATCATTAAATTGATCGGATAATTCTATACCACAAGTACTCAATTCATCAATCCAATCACCATGAAACACTGGAATAATATCTGAACAAATAAGCGGTTGATCCAAAAATTCGCTAATCAAATTAAACTTACCCTTACTAAGTTTTATATCATAGCATTGATGATACTGTTCCGTCAAAGAACCACCAAAAAGACAATGTACTATTTTTTCTCGGTGTTTAGGTAGAAAACCTAAAAGACTTGCTGTAGAATGTAAAATATATGACCTTTGAGAGCCAGTGTCAATTAATGCCCTTACCGACTGACTACCATTAACGCCATCTAATTTTATTCTTAAAGTTTGCATAAAGACATGGCTACTGGCACCATTGACACTTACTCATTAGAGACCGCATGCTCTTTTTTATCAGAAATTATTTTTGTACTATGGTCGGAATCTTTTGGTGATTTATTGGCCGGTAAAGTAGGACACATCAAAGGAAAGTGAGACCTACTGCAGATAACACATTTTAATCTAGTCCTACACTTCCTAGCCTGATGCCCTACCTTTAAGCAGCAGAAACAAGCATTCTTTTCTGTCAAAACCAATAGTTTTTTTTCTAAAGAAAATTGTTGAGCTTTAAAACAATTGGCAGCTTCGTGCGACCCATCACAAAAAATACATTTTGAACAACCAGGAATAACATTGACTAGACCTGCGGCCGTACTATATTTTTTAGGTTCCGAAAACTCGGTTTTACGCCGAGATGTCACACCCGCACGCCCAGAATCGTTTTGGCAAGCGACAGGTTTTAACCCGAAACCCTCGGATGCCAACTTAATACGCTGGTCATTTTCTACTTCATTTTCTAAAAATGACATAAGACCTTTTAACTTCTCTTCCATTGTAGGAGGTTGTAGAACCCCTAAATTATTTTGCGAAGATTTAAGATCAGAACTACGCGGCGAGCGCTGCCAAACACGTAGCAATTCCTCAGGCAAACATGATTCAATCAAGGGAAAAAGCATAGCTGCGCATTTGTCAGATTTAATACCTAATGTCTCTAAAGCGCGCATTTGTGTCTCTAATTTATCATAAAGTGTAGCGATATCTAATTTTTTCGCGGAAATGGCGTTATTTAAAATTAGCTTGAGCAGTTCACGAATGTACACTTCAATCTGTATATCTTCGCGTCCGAAACGTGATGTTAAGCAGTCTATTATTTAAGCATAATTATCGCCTATGGCTGGAAAACTTTCTACTAGTTGCCTGGCACGACTACCTGGGACAGTGGCCTGCAATAAATACTGTATTTTATCTGCAAGGTCAATGTCGGAATCGTCGTGTACTTTTTTGAACTGTGACCAGAACGATAACCAGTCTTTAATGTTACCGTCAAAGAGTTTAAACTGAATACTAGGCAACTTAAACTTGCGCTTACCTATCAGGTTTTGGTTGACAGAATGGCTAGTACTTTGCGATGGAGCTTGTGACTGTATAGCCTCATCCTCTGCTTTCGTCAATTCAGTATAGCGATAATATAGTTGAAAGTACCTTTTTGCGTAGTCCTCACTACCTAACATTTCGTTGAGCAAATCGTCCTCTGACGCATCTTCTTCCAACAAAAGATCGTAAATTTTACCATCAGTCACTTTGAGCGTATCATAATTAGCGTGTAAAATGTCCCAAAGCACTTTAAGGTCGGTAATATTAATGTCGACCTCACGAAATAACTTTTCAAGATCATTTGCCTTCCTTGTAAAAGCAGCGCGCAAAACTTTTCTACTTTTCTTCTTGGTATCCATCGTTCTACTGAGCAATAAAACGTTCAAAACAATAATCGTTTACCCAAACACTAATGGCAGCCCGATTATAATTTTATTGCAGTTACTAAGTCTTTTTACTCGCTAAACACGGCGGCAAAGTCTCTAAAACTTAACAACAACTCGCGTTTCAGATGAAAACTATTTTGACCCAGTCCTGTCACGGTCGCCACTATTTATGTTGCTCCCAGAAAAACCCGTTTTAAATCGGCAACTCAGGTTCGATTAATAGAAACAATCTCGGAAAACAACTATCGTTTATTAATTGACTGGCCAAAATAAAATCGTTTTGAAATTGCGAGTGAACCGAAAAACTTGACTTAACTAACTTAACGTCAGACATCAGACATACCTAACGTACCTGGCGACTACGGCATACGTTAATCAGCCAGGTAAGTGTGTGACTGAGGTGGAAAGAGCAAGAGCTTCGTGGTAAAGGAAAGTGCAACAAAATTAAAAGTTAGAACGTCTTTTGATGGCGCTAACAACAAGTGACGCGGCGAGTTCTTACATTAATTTGACTTTACCATCGCGAGTAAACTGTGCTGTATCAATAAACAGAACATACTTATACAGTCTTCGATTTGCATTAATCCAATTGCAGAATTGCATCCTTAACACAAAATCACCAACTTGCAAATGTTGAACTCGTTGTAAGTTATATGGGTATAAACAATCAATGTGAAGATCCCTCCTAGCAGACGACGTTGTAATTTGAGTATCGGCAATTCGCCTTGTACTTATGCTTGGATCATTTTCGACGGCGCGCATTGAGAATAACCTCTTCTAGTTCAACATCAAGTTCCGACTCCCATTCAGATGCAATTTTCGCACTTAGGAACATACTAGATACAAGCATGCAACCAAGTGTAAAATAATGACCCATACTCGTAAACAACAACCATTGTTCTATCCCTACTCCATACTTGGAGAGGTTTTGTAACGCCCATGTATGTTAAAAGATCTGGGAGTAATTTTTTATGCTAAGTTAACATATTGATCACATTAATAAAATGATTTTGAATGCGGGACGGACCCTTGGCTTCATCGTACGTAATTGTAAGAGTTTTAATGACCCTAAAGTTTTCAACACCTTATTTTTTTCTTTTGTACGAGCAAAGTTGGAGTATGCTTCAATTATATGGAACCCTTATTATTTATGTCACATAGATAGCATTGAAAGAATTCAAAAACGTTTTTTAAAGTATGTAACTTTTAAGACAGAGGGTGTCTATCCGGAGCGGGGTGTTGATTATAACATGCTATTAGAGAAATACAACTTTGACAGTTTAGCGAAGAGACGGGTATTTACCTCTCTGTTTTTTTTAATTTAAATTGCTGCACGGTGGTGTTGACTATCCGGACCTGCTATATCAAAATAACTTTGCAAATCCAAGAATCAACAGTAGACAAAGTGTACCATTCTTAAGCCGGCTACTCACTACGCGGGACTTGACAAGAACTTGCAAGTTACTTGGCAAATAGCGAGTAGTATGTACGGCGACTCGCATTGACTTGGACAAAAACTTGCACGTTCCATCGGTTGTCGGAAAACGGGTCCAAGTCAAAGGCAGCGAGGCGATTATTTCCGAGTTTGTTTTGTCTGCGCTACACTACGTGGGCTTTACTTGACGAGTAGCTACAATTTGCTGTGTTTGTTTAGCGGCCGATTTATGTATCTAAATCTTGAAATGGCGTGAAAAACTAAAACAATGAAGTTATATTGAAGTTTCTTGATATTTATCAGAAGGAACCTATCATTTGGGACCCATCACATAAGCAGCATAAAAGTAGAAATTATGTAGGACGATGCTGATATACCCACCATCTTATAGGTTGCGCTTATTTCTTCTATTTCTGAGTAAAAAGTAACCACAACTTAATGTAACAAAAGCAGCTAAAGATGTCGAATCAGAATTCTCGTCCATTTTCAAGTACTCGTCTTTTTACTTGCACTTCCCGAAATAAAACTGAAACTTTCAAGTAGGCACGTAGTGTGTACAATTTACTTGGACTCGGACAAGTGCATGACTTGGCAAGTCATGCCATGCCTTTATGCGAAAGGGCCGGGACAAATGTAATGCTTAAATCGCCAATTAATTTTATGTGCTCTAACTTTAATAAAATATGCAATAATTGTGATATTTTTACGTGCAACTTGCATGAATTAAAAGCTGTGGCAAAAAATATCTAAAACTTTTTAGAGTATTTTTTTTATTTAGTGGATTCTTTTTCTGTGCTTATGTAGTACGGTGATGGAAACATCTGCTTTTATTATTATTATTATTGTTGCTTTTTTTTTCTATACGTTATTTTCATTTTATGGGTAATATTTTTATACAAATTTATATTTATGAATTTTTGCTATAATTTTTTTTTCTCTAGGTATATTGCTCTGTAAATGGATACTTGTTGGGCAATAAAGCTATTATTATTATTATTATAATTATTATTATTATTATTATTATTATTATTATTATTATTATTAGATTCTCCAGCAGTGGTAAAAACTTGTTGAAAAATCCTTTTTTCTGATAGTCTCTGTTTTGGAAATCGACGTTCGTACTCGGCGACTGCAAGATTTTAGCTCACGTTTCAGAACCCATAAACTAATATTATCTTAGCTGCATATTCACAATGAGAAAATGTCGCAGGCATAATAAAATGAATCTAATGTTTCAATTGTCAGAAAATACAAATGCTGAACACGATTTGACAGTGACAAATCTTATTAAAACCTAATAGGGTTACTATTAATTGCTAAGCAATAGTGCAAAGGCAATAGAACATACTTTTTGAGAACCTAGCCTACTTGTTATAAATAATTTAATAAAAATTTCATATTCCAATAACGGCCGGGAATAGGACCCATGTTTATAGGAACTTTTATGTTTATTTTGGGTTCCCGAATATGTACCTAAAATATTGACATTTTCTCCTATATCACCCTGTATTGTTTAAAGATAACGTTTAGGTAAATTTCAAAATTTTTCAAACTCTTTTTTGTATTAATAATAAACTTAAAAAGCCACATATAAACGACAATTTTATTTACTTTTACTGTACGATCTCCGATATTACAATAGTAGGTACCGTGCGAGCAAAAATTATTTTCATCAAAGAGGGCCTTGCATCTAAGGACGTAATGCTTAGCCGTAGAGCTTAATGCCTGTTGGGTGTCAGTAACTACCTGAATTAACAATCAATCAGTTATTCCGTCATCTTTGACAGTCGTTACAATTCATTTGATTCATCGCTAATTTTTCCAATTTCTTGAACAATTCACACAATGGGCTTTACGGAACAGCACAAAACATTCATGGTTGAAGCGTATTTTCGAAACGGGGTTAGAGTAAATGGTGAGTGGCAATACAATCCGGGTTTGTGCATGGACGGTTTTCACGAACATTTTCCTAACGTTTGTTTTTATTTTAGGGAATTTTTATCATTGCCTGAAAAGAACCGTGACTGTGTTTAGGGAAACAGGTTTTATACAGCACAGAAAAGGAGCAGGAAGACCATCTGTAAGAACAGAAGAACTTGTTGCAAACGTTAGTGAAATAATGCAAAATACGTCAACAAATTGTATAAGACCCCTGTCCCAAGAAGTGGGAAGATCTTATGGAACATGCAGGACTATTCTTAAGAAGAAACTAAATTTATTTTTTTATAAAGTGTAAGTATTCCAAGAAATACAAGCCGCAGATTTTGAAAGACGCAGGAATTACTCTCAATGGTTTACCCAAAATTTATACACACATGTGGAGTAGTAAAAATCCCCATTTATTTGTAGAGTCCACATTGCACCCTCAAAATTTGCTGTTGATTGATAGTCTGGTTAGCTGTTTCCCGAAGAAGAATTGTTGGTCCTATTTTTTTTTCATGACACAGTTACAGCACAGCGGTATAGAGACAGTATGTTGAATCCATTTGTGGAATAATTACTTGACGACGAACTACGTCTTGGATATTTTCAACAGGACTGTGCAACCGCCCATACAGCCGCGGAAACTAATAACTACCTATATACGCAATTTTTTCGACGACAGATTGATCAGTTTTCGATCAGACATTGAATTCCCACCTAGATCACCTTGTTTAACCATTATGGATTATTTGTTTTTCCTCATTTAAAGAATACTATTTTTAAAACACAAGTTACAAATTTAGAACAATTACAAGAAAGGATTATCCAAGAATGTGGTAACATTTCTCCAGAGATGTTGGTCAAGTCTTTCGAAAATATGAAGAGACGTGTGAATTTATGCTTGGCGTATGGCGGCGGTGGCCAATTTCAGCAATTTATGTAATTTTTTTTTGTATATTCTTACTTTGTTAATTTTGTAAACAACAAAAATAAATTTGTATTTGTCTACTTATTTTATTACTCATTAGTTTGGCATATCATGTCATAATATGAATTTGACAAAATGTTAACCTATATTTAGTTAGATATATCCTCCCCATATCATCATTGTGATCTAAACCAAGTCCCACGTTTTTTAATCCAAGCCCTCTTTGATGCAAATAATTTTTGCTGGCACGGTAGAACAGGGAAACTGGTAGGGGAAGGGTATACAAAATGACATAGTGGGATATAATGACATAGTGCTTGTTTACAAACGAATCGTCATTTGAAAGTGCATGGAGACTAATAATATGTTATTGTGGCTCTGGTCTTTATAATAGCATCCTGCCTTTACCTTTAATACTGCTTCGTCAGTTACGTTCGATTTACATATATTTAACCGTGAGTTTTTTTGGCGAAATTTTAAATCTATTGTAACTTTTTACTGTAATAAACTGGTAAGTTAACATTTTTATGATAAGTTATAGGATTATTGTTCTTAGGATTCCATCTTTCAGATTTATTAAGTAAGTTGTTGTTTTATCAAAAATTGCATTGTTTATTTGGGGTAAAATGGCGTCGGTATGAAAGGGCAAATTGACATACTATGTCATTTTCCCGATCATAAATTATATACATAAAATATGCGCTTTTATAGATGATTCCGCGAAAATATGCATGAAAGTCAAATAGACAATCGTAAAATGCTGATTCCATGCTAAAGGCAATAGAAGCTGTTATAAATGGCGAAAAGGGGTGGCATCTAAAATTTATAACAGACCTCAAGATACCCCATGCCGATTGTGCCGGGTTGAAAAAAAAGACAAAAGTTTTTGTTGGCAAACTTTGGACAGAGCAAATATATTAAACACAATTGTTGTGTCATTTTACCCTCCAGGCAATGCAGTTATGTTATTTATTTTTATTATTTTTAACCAAAAATTAATTTTCAATTTTTATAAAATGTGTGTCATTTTGCCTATAGGTAGCCATAGTAGATTTTTAGCATTAAGAAAACAAGTATTATTTTTAAATAAAAACGCACTTACCTTTAAAATTTAATAATGAGAGGATTCCAAATAGTAGTGTTGATATACCAGCTAATCCCATTAGGACAACCAATATTGCTCTAACTATATTCAGACATTTTAAGCCCAGTACGGGAAATATGGCGAAGCAAATATAAGTCTAAAATTAGGAAAAAATAAAATGTAAACTTACTTTGCAAGGAGGTAAATAGCACGTCTTTTTTTTAACGCGTAAAGGTAAAAAGTTTAAAAGTTGTTGCAGGCGTTTGCCTTTTAAGGTGCTCGCTTACTTAGGCGAAGCGTCGCGGCGCGCCGTTTAGGTGCTGTCAGCATGATTTACCATTTTATTACCGTTCAGTAAAGTGGAATGAGTAGTTCATCCGACGAGGATCTTTTTATTTAGATTACTACTACTGTATAACTCAGATGGAGAGATGATATTACAAAGGACCTAGAAGCCATGAAAGTCGGAGATGGACCCGATCGGATGCTTGATAGAGAAGGATGGAGACGTGTGGTTGAGTCGGCAAAAACCCACCCAGGGTTGTGAAGCCACAGATGATGATGATGATGATAAACTGTTATATTAATTATTTGTGGTAAAGGTAAGAAATACACTTTTCGATAAAATAAAACATTTTTTTTACTATCTTAAAATGAAAATAACACGTTAGTGCTATTTAGACCCATTTAAGAACAATAGTAAAAAAAATACTTTTTAACTCTTTAAAAATATCGACAAAAGAGTAACCTTTTATGCCCTGGGAGCAAAAGCATGCAGGAAAATATTTTTCCTACGATCGTGGGGAAAACTTACTTTTTCTACAGACGTGTGGAAAAACCAATTTTCCGCACGGATTTCGGTGCGGAAAATTGATTTTTCCACGCTAGTGCGGAAAAAATTTTCGGCACGATTATGTCAAAAATCCGTGCGGAAAATTGGTTTTTCCACACTAGTGCGGAAATTTTTTTCGGCACGATTATGTCAAAATCAATATTATATCAATTATAACTTGTAGTTATTACTTTTTTTCTCAAAATTAGTTACTGTTACATGTTTATGTGATTGTTATAGTTAATTAAAAATTATTAAATTTCTTTGAAATATGTGTTACTTATTTCCACACGTCTGCGTCTGTAGGAAAACTATTGTACCTGACACGTGCGGAAAATGTTTTCCCTGAACGGCAGACTCGTGCGGAAAAATTCATTTTATCGTGCGGAAAGTACCACTTTTCCGCACGATTTTACTTTCCCGCACAATTTTTACTTTACTACACTATTTTTGAAATGGTGACAGAATTTATATAAAATGTTCTAATTTGACACCCCTGGTATATATTACAATAATGAGGTGCAGGTTGTGATTAAAATGTCAAATGCACATCACCTCGTTCTGAAGCAGGTGGAAATATTGTTTTATGCATTAGCAACTGTCAAACAATCGAACATTGACAATCAACAACTATAGCATTTTTCCATTTTCATCATTTTTGCAAGTTTTTGTGGTAAAATGGATAGCGAAGAACAGTTCGAAGGAGAAGGTTCTTCAGAAGACATCATAGAGGCTATCAACGAAGCAAATGAGGAGCAAAAATTCAAAAGGAATAATATCCAAAACTTCTTATTAATAGAAACAGATGGCGGCACATTGTTAAAATACGCACCTTTATAGCCCATCATTAGTATTAGTCCAAAATGATTTTTATCCCATGTAAAACTGCAGTCAAAATACAACTATTAAATCAAAAAGATTATTATCCTCAGAATTATATTTTCAAATGGGATATTATTTACGTTTGGCTCAAATGGGTTTTTATCCTATTCGCAGATGCAGTTTAAATATAGAAAGTCGTTCAAAAAGAATATTATCCGTACACATGTTGTTTTACTTGTGTTAGTACTTTGTTTACAAGTTGCTTTAGCTCATCGTGGTGCATATAAATTGTTATTTTTGTTGATAAAAATGGATACCGAAGGAGTTTTAATAAGTGAATGCAATGAGGGCAGTAGAAAGAGGAAGCAGAATATAAGTAAAAGGAAAAAAGCTAAACATTTAAGGTAAGTTATAAAATTGTTTTAAAGTGAGGTTGGGGGGCTATAAAGGTATTTTTTTTTTAGATATCAGGATCATTTTCCAAATATTGAAAATTTTGAGAGACCATGCAAACATAATGGACCTACTTATAATTGCATGCAAATTTCTGAACAGGATATTATCGCAGCAAGAAAACGCGCGTTGCAGACACCTGATAAAGTAAAACAAGATCGAAAACTGTCGTATTTTTGTAAAGTTAAAGCTCCCAGAAGACGACGTGAAAAATATAAACAAAACTGTAGAGATCAAAAGCATGTATTGTCAGCTAAATACAGCATGTATACGGTGAATGGTTCTAGTTACAGGGTTTGTCAGAAAATGCTTATAAAATCCTTTGGTATTTCTTTAAAGAGGCTACATACCATTACTCGAAATATAATGCATGGGAAGGATATTCAGGAAAATAGAGGAGGAGACCACCGATCGGCAAAAACCTTGGAACAAAAAAACAAGGTAATTGAATGGATTGGAAGCTTAAAAGGTAAAGAAAGTCATTATAACAGAATGAAATCAAAAAGACTCTATTTACCGGCAAATCTTAATATCACACGGCTTTGGAAAATGTACAATTCATCTGCAACTGAATGTTTCAAGGTTAAACACAGTTTTTTTTACAAGATCTTTCGCAATAATTTTAATATAGGGTTTGGAAGCCCTGCTTCAGATGTGTGTAGCTTCTGTTTTCGAAAAAAACAGGAGCTAAAATATTCCGAGGGTGACAAAAAAATAAGCATTATGACCGAACTACGCATTCACAGATTGAGGGCCAAACAGTTCAATATTTTAATGAAACAAGAAGAGCAGTATTCCCAAGTTTTTTGCTTTGACCTTCAACAAGTACAAAATCTTCCTAAATTACCTATAGGTGAAGCTTATTATTTAAGACAGCTTTCATTTTATAATTTTTGCATTACTGATTATGAAACCCATCATCCATTTTTTTATACATGGAACGAAACTCAGGCTGGAAGAGGAGCCAATGAAATAGCTTCTGCCTTAATTAACTTCCTTGGTTGCAATGTTTTGCCAGACTGCAAGGTCCTACGATTATTTGCGGATGGTTGCGCTGGGCAGAACAAGAATTCGTATGTGATGTACTCATTGGCAGTTTGGTTATCGAATGCAGCTCCTACTTCACTTCAAGAAATAAGAATTACTTTTCCAGTTAGAGGCCACTCATTTTTACCAGCAGATAGGGTGTTCGGACGAGTAGAAAAAAGATTAAGGACCTTTGAAGTTATACTTAATGATAAAGAGTACTTAAAAATTTATAATGAATTTGGCACCGTTAAGATCTTTGGAGAAGACTGGTATATTGATGACTATAAGGCGTTGGACAAACATTTAAACAAGTTTGTTGGAATAAAAGACATGAAGCGAATCATTTTCAAAAAGGATAATAAAGGCTTGGTAAAAATAAAAATGGAACCTAACTATAGGCATGATGATTTATCAAAAAAGTTTACATCAATTACAAAAAAAGGGAAAAATTTAGCAGCCATCAAAACGAACAAAAGGGAATTAAAGAATGATATAAAAGACGAGAAAATAAAAAATCTAAAAACACTCTTATTACTTTATGATGCAAATTGGCAACAAGATGATAACCTATCATTTTTTAAGGAGTTTTTAGAAAATAAGGTACAAGATCAGGCCGCATTACAACCTGAAAAAGATGAAGATTGCGACTGTACCGAAGATGATGGTGGTTTAGTTATATAAGTAATTGTACATTTTTCGACATATTACTTCTTTGTGTTTTTAATTTGTAATATATTTAATAAAATACCGTTTCGTAAACAAACTTTTATTCCCAAAAATTCCACTGTAATTTCAAATGGAATAAAATCTCACTGACATAATTTCAAATGAATTTTTATCCATATGTTGGGTTCAAAAAGATTTTTATCCATTTTTTTTCTTTAATAACTCCTTTGAAACTAAATATTTTTTCTCTGTGTAAATACTATTTTCCTTTAAGGGCCCCGGTGTATAAGTTTATTAAAATAAAAAATTATTGCACGCTTTCCTCTTTTAGTTAACACAAATCTTTAATTATCTCAAAATTGTAAAAACGGATATTATTCCATTTGAATTTTTGCTCCTCAAATAGTAGGTACTCTGATTCCAGAAAAATCTAAAGAACGTTACAGAAATGAGTTCAGTTTGTTCGAGTCCTGGTGCAATAAAAAAAAGTATCCACAATAAAGAAAGAGATATTGCTAGCATATTTTCATACATTATCAAGTACATATTATGCTCCATCAAGGCTATGGTCGAAATATTCGATGTTAAAATTATTCATAAAACTTGAGAAGGACCTTGATATAAGCAAATATTATAAACTCACATCCTATTTAAAGAGAGTCAACGTTAACTACAAACCAAAAAAATCCAAAATTTTGGAACAGCAAGATGTAGAAAATTTTTATTTTAATGCTTCAGACAACGTCTATCTCATGATAAAAATAGCTACAATTTCTGGTATAGCAGGCGCTTGTCGACGTAAGGAGTTGATGAAGATGACTACCAAAGACATTGCAGATAAAGAAGACATTCTAGTAATCACCATACCCTCTACCAAAACCAATAAGCCGAGAAAATTTGTAGTTTGTGACCCAGATAAGGACAAACCTAGCTACATAAAGCTGTACAGAAAGTACGTGGCTGCGCGACCTGTGAACACCACAAACAACCGTTTTTTTTTATTTTATAGAAATGGAAAATGCAGCAACTAAAGCGTTGGTGTCAATATACATTTGGTAAAATACCGTCTAACATTGCTGGATACCTAAGCTTGAAAAATCCACAAATGTACACGGGCCACTGTTTCCGAAGGTCCTCGGCAACCTTGTTGGCGAATTCTGGAACCAATATCACTAATATTAAAAGGCATGGAGGATGGAAGTTAACCAGTGTAGGCGAATGGAAAATGTAATACCTAGTTGCTCTACTCAAAGTAACTCGAAATACAACGTCCGGTAGAATGTGTTTCCGAAGGAGGTCAGACAAGTAGCAAGCGCACATCAAATTCAAGTAAAAACCAACGAAGTTCTTCAAGATATGACATATGCCATAAATCTACAATATGCTACAAATACCAATTGCACGTTTAACTTTAATATTTATCGTTAATTTGTTTTTTGTTATCATATAAAGTATATATGAAATGCACGTTTAACTTTAATAATATGCTTAATTTGTTCTCAGTTCTCTATTCTCCCAGTCTAAAATAAAGATTTTTGTAATATTTATATGTAAATATGTGTTTATATGTAAATCGTGCGGAAAAGTTACTTTTCAGGACTACTAGCACTAGTAACGTTTCCGCACGATTTGTTAAATTAATGAATACCTTATCTAAAACACTCAATGAAGTGAAATACTTGCAAAATAAATATTTTTTTTTGCCAGAAGCTCAATAATTTTTGTAATTACAGTATATTATTACGAACCTAATTGACGTTTATCTGAGAACTATATCGATCGTAGGAAAACTTTTGTACCTAACACACGCGGAAAGTGTCTTTTCCGCCCTTGACGGCTTGCCCGAACTCCGCTTCGCGTCGTTCGTGCAACTGCAGTCGCGTGCGAAAAAGTACCACTTTCCGCACTTGTTAGGTAAATAAATATTTAAATGTATAGCGATGTGTTATCTATCAAAACAATAATAGAGTCAACATTTTCTAAAAACAAAGCGTTTTGACAGTTAACATCCACATGTGAGATTAACAACTGATACTGGCAGGCTCACGCGTCAGGTGCCAAAGACTAAATTTTCAGGGTGTTTATTATTTAAGTTGAACGGTAAGTTGAATAAACCAGTTTAGGTTAATTAACTATTCTATTTTCAATAACAAACATTTAATTTATTGTCGTTTGCTATTATAAATTTAATATAATTAGTTTATCTATTTTGTCCAAACCTTGCGCTTGCTGAGAACTAATCCAGCTGTTTGTATTTAAAAACACATGGTATTTTGGCGGCTTTGTACTACGCCGCGAACGAAAATTATAATATGGCAACGCAGCAGTGTGAAACATACGCAGGCTTGCAGCTTGATCGGCTCGTAACTACATTATTTGGGAGGCGAAACTCTTGTATGTTATCAAGGTTGTTCATAGTATTTTTCACTGGTAAGTTTAGTGCATGTTAAATGTAATTATATATTTTACCAATCAATAACGCCATAACTTTTAAATTATCAATTATCACACGTTCAGTTCGACGTTTCAATTATTGTAAATAAAATTAACGCTGTATTTTTGCAATCCATTATGCTAATAAACCATTAAGGTACCCATTCACGTTCAGTCAACCGGCCGTATTTTGCCGGAGAGATAATGGCCGAGCGGCTGGTACTCACTACACACACGCAGTTAAATGACCAGTCGCGTTCTGCCGGCGGCCTGTCGACTGTTAAAACTTAACGTGTGTAGTAGTTTACCGGCCGGCATTGGACTGCAGGCCATGTCATGTCATGTAGACAACCATTTAACCTTGTTTTTTCAGAACTGTCAGCTCCAGTTCACATTTTAAACTTTAATTTCTAATTGTCGAGAGCCAAGATTTACAAATGTATATACATTCGAAACATGTAGATAATTTACCATTCATTAAAACTTTATTTTAATATACCAGTAGAGGAAGACTTCAAGTGTCTTATTTCTCTCCTTTCTAAAATTTTATAGTTTTTATTCAGTAACGCCGAACAAAATCGCAAACCATCCTAACTTCATCAAGAACTTTATTGAGTTGTACCGCATACATAAATATTTGTGGAAAATAAAAGACTCTTCATATGCTAATAGGGCTTTGCGAATTAAAGCATAATAGGAAGAATTACTTTTACTATATAAAACGGTAGATGTCGAAGCTACTTAAAGACTCGGTGAAACATAAGATAAATATCATGAAAAGTGCGTTCAGAAAAGAACTGTAAAAGGCATTACGGTGTCCTTTCTTGTGATATACGGTTTTAATAAATACTCGAAGCAATGATCATTCATCCTAATAAAGTTTTTTAAATCACTTGCACTCGATTGCCTTAGTTCTCGTACAAGCTTCATGTGGGAGAAAGTGCAACGTCTTTTTAGCCAGTCTTTCATCCAAATTGTTTTTCTTTTCCTTTTTCTTTGTTCGTGTGAAATAACAACAATTGCCGCTGCGCACTGTTCTTGCGACATGTTTGACCTGTCGAACTAACTGCGCGTGTATGGTGAAATAACAAAAACTGAAGGCCGCTATCGAATCCGGCAGAAATCCTCCGGCCGTAATCGGTGAATAAAACTGTACGTGTAGTTTGACTTTCGATAACGGCCGGCCGGCTAGGACGGACAGTCCACGGACTGACGGCCGACTGAATGTGAATAGGTACCTTTAAGACTCTCCGTAATAGTTTAAAATATGGGGAATGCGCTGGTAAAATAAAATAACTAAGCCCAGTCCTGTCTCTGTCGCCAATCACTTAAGGTAAAATAGACCAGACTTCAACAGGGTGCCATAAATGACAAGTGACTTAGCCACGATAAGGAGTGTTCTTAGAGAAATTTGACTTTATATTATTTACTAGATACTAAAACTCTTTGTATTTCTATTTTTCTGAATTTACTGTTAAAAAAATACTAGAATTAGACAAGCAACAAGCAATTAGTATTAGAATTTATTAAAAATTATCTTAAACACATAACAACTTTTGTTAAATTGGAAAGGAAAAAAGCTATCCAAAAGTATATGGTGTTCATTAAGGAACAATTTAAGGATGATTATCGATTTGTTAAATAATTGGAAACTTTTACCATCGATTTATTAAAACAACAAAAAGTTCTGAAATGTATAACATCTAAAAATATTAAATTATGGGTTAATTATAACTCGTTTAAATTACCAAATTTTAGGTTGATAGAAATAAATAGAACTTTTGTTAAGTTTTACAAAAATATTTGTGAAAATTATGTTTAATAAGCAATATATTTATCTTTCAAAAGAGTTATATTTAGAAACAAAAAATGTCACCAATAGACAAATTTATATTTAAATCTTTTGTTAAAAATAAAAACTTTATATCTACAGTTTAAGACCATAATCATATTACATTTTAAAAAAATAAAACCTAAAATAAATATTTCCACAGGACAAAATTTTAAAACATAATAATATGCTTTTATTAAAATGATTATTTACCAGCAAATATTAAAAAAATTTGCTGGTATTTCATTAGAAAAATATAAATTGAAATAAAAACATATACAGGTTGATTTACGTAGTTTTGATTTATGAGTACAATTTATTTAAAATAGTATATTACATAACAAGTGTTAAAAGTGGTACCCCACAAACGAGAAGGTTATTCTCTGCGTTTGTACACAATTTTTCCTAGAACCATAAAAAATCATCAAAATTAGTTTCATTTATTTTAAAATTTTGTAGGTATATGACCATTGTGTTAAACAATTTATTTTAACACTACAGTTGAAAAAATTATTTCAACACTAAAGAGTTAAAAAATGTTAAACGAATTTCAAGGCGGATTCACAGAAGCATCTATATTAAAACATTAAAACAAAAAAAAAACTACCTATTTTACTCATTTAACTTACCAAGTTCATGTAAAAGAATTTTATTAGGTCTATGCCTAGTTTTAAATAAAAGAATAGCTTTTTCTCTTATTGGCTTACGCTCATCCTACTATCTATGTATTGTACCGGGTGGTCAAATAAGCGAGGACGTTGGCCTTATCTCGGAAACCATTAATCGTACAACTTTCGGAAAGATTTTTTTATGAGTAAAGTGGTCAAGAGAAATTGCTAGAAATTACTTTTAAGTTCCTCATTTCGCCGCCAATTAACACAATTAAAAATTGTTTTTTTAAATTCCAAATTTCTCCGAAAATTCCCATATTAAGGTATAACTCTGATTACATCATTGGAAAGCTTAGACAATTCTGCATCATTTTGGTTTAAGGCTCATTGGCGTACCGGCCTCGGTAAGAGTGGGAGAATCTATTGAAAGTGTAAACATTAAAATCGCTGTAACTTCTAAACGACTGATCCGATTTTACTAAATTTAAGCTTGTTTGAAAGGGGAAAATAAGTATCTTCAATTGCCGTATCCAAGAGTACACGATAGTGTTTAATAAAATTGCTAGAGGGCGCAATTTGTAATAATAATAGTTTTTTCGATTTTATCCCGAAAATTCAAACCATACGGTATACTTATGACATCATAATCGAAAAGTAGATGAAATTTGCAAGAAAAGATGTGAAGACCGCAGTTCGATATCTTTGTTCGTTTCAGAGTTATTGCCAAAACAATAATTTTTAATACAAATTGCGCCCTCTAGCAATCTCATTAGAAACTATCTTGTACCATTGAATACGACAATTAAAGGCACTTACCTTTTTCTTCCAAACAAGCTTAAATTTAGTAAAATCGGTTAAGTCGTTTAGAACTTACAGCGATTTTAATGTTTACACTTTCACTTGATAAGAGTGGGAGAAGCTATTGAAAGTGTAAACATTAAAATCGCTGTAACTTCTAAACGACTTATCCGATTTTACTAAATTTAAGCTTCTTTGGAAGTACCTTCAATTGTCGTATCTAATGGTACACGATAGTTTCTAATAAAATTGCTAGAGGGCGCAATTTGTATTAAAAATTATTGTTTTGGCAATAACTCTGAAACGAACAAAGATATCGAACTGCGGTCTTCACATCTTTTCTAGCAAATTTCATCTTCTTTTCGATTATGATGTCATAGTTATACCGTATGATTTTAATTTTCGGGATAAAATCGAAAAAACTGTTATTATTACAAATTGCGCCCTCTAGCAATTTTATTAAACACTATCGTGTACTGTTGGATACGGCAATTGAAAATGCTTATTTTCCCCTTCCAAACAAGCTTAAATTTAGTAAAATCGAATAAGTAATTTAGAAGTTACAGCGATTTTAATGTTTACACTTTCAATAGCTTCTCCCACTCTTATCAAGGTCGGTACGCCAATGAGCGTTAAACCAAAATGATGCAGAATTGTCTAAGCTTTCCAATGATGTAATCAGAGTTATACCTTAATATGGGAATTTTTGGAGAAATTTAGAATTTAAAAAACAATTTTTAATTGTGCCCCCTTGCGGCGAAATGAGGAACTTAACAGTAATTTCCAGCAATTTCTCTTGACCACTTTACTCATAAAAAAATCTTCCGAAAGTTGTACGATTAATGGTTTCTGAGATAAAGCCGACGTTCTCGCCTATGTGACCACCCGGTACACTGAATAAAATTCATTGATTTTTTAGCTCCTTACATCCTTTCAATAAAATAATACATAAGTATACCTAAGTTCTGGATCCTTATGAATTTTCTGAGATTCATTGGCGGTAAATTAGAGTACGTTTCGTTAAACTTTGTACATGTCCTGGCGATAATTCAATCACATTGTCGAAATAAAATAAATAAGTTCATAAGAACTGCATTTGTATAGGTTTCTTCAATTATTTTAAACTGTTCTCTACTGTAACTATCTTGTATCTAAACTTAATGAAATGTCAAAACGATAACCATAGTAACATACGTAAACATCAGTTTTTGTCATGGCTAACTTACTAATTACCAAATGAAAATTGAATTGTATAGAAAATTTAACAAATCATGCTTAATACGTCAAAAAAATGGTTAACCTAGTTAGTTAGGTACAGGTATGATATACAAGAATTAAGGTATTCGGTATTAGTTAACTCTTAACGGGCAGCCGTAACCCAAAGCAACCGATAGTATTATTTTAATAGTATTTTTCAAAATTGTATTACGTCCAACTTCAGGAAAGCGACTTGAACCTCTTTACCGTGCGAGCAAAAATTATTTGCATCAAAGAGGGCTTGGATTGAAAAACGTAGGGCTTGGTTTAGATCACAATGATATGGGGACGATATATCTAACCAAATCTAGGTTAAAATTTTGTCAAATTCATATTATGACATGATATGCCAATCTAATGAGTAATAAAATAATTAGACACAAATTTATTTTTGTTGTTTACAAAATTAACAAAGTAAGGATATAAAGAAAGAAAAAGAAAAATAATTACATGTATTCTAAGAATTCACATAACCGGAGAGGTGGAACCAGGCTTCATCAAAAAATGTCAGGTCTAATAAATAAATTTATTTCCAATAAATTTTGGGTAAACCATTGAGAGTGATTCCTGCGTCTTTCAAAATCTGCAGCTTGTATTTTTTGAAATACTTGCACTTTATAAGGAAATAAATTTAGCTGCTTCTTAAGGATAGTCCTGCGTGTTCCATAAGATCTTCCCACTTCTTGGGACAGGCGTCTAATACAATTTGTTGGCGTATTTTGCATTATTTTACGAACGTTTGCAACAAGTTCTTCTGTTCTTACAGATGGTCTTTCTGCTTCTTTTTTGTATTGTATAAAACCTGTTTCCCTAAACACAGCCACGGTTCTTTTCAGGCAATGATAAAAATCCCCAGCAATAAAAGCAACGTTAGAAAAATGTTCGTGAAAATCGTCCATGCACAAACCCGGATTGTATTGCGACTCACCATTTACTCTAACCCCGCTTCGAAAATTCGCTTTAACCATGAATGTTTTATGCTGTTCCGTAAAGCCCATTGTGTGAATTATTCAAGAAATTGGAAAAATTACTTGTAACGACTGTCAAAGATGACGGAATAACTGACTGATTGTTAATTCAGGTAGTTACTGACACCCAACAGGTATTAAGCTCAACGGCTCAGCATTACGTCCTTAGATGCAAGGCCCTCTTTGATGCAAATAATTTTTGCTCGCACGGTATAAAAAAATGTTTGGTTTATTATTCTTAAAAATTTATAATTTTTAGTACCAAAATAAACAAGATTTTCCCTAACAAGTAAAGTCTATACGAAGTCAGTTATTGAGACAACATAAATATTGGGGGTACGATCAATTTACTGCATTACACATTGAAACTACAATACAAATATAACCAAATTTGTATTGATCGCTCCCTGTACAGATGCTCGAAGATAGTCAACGTGGACTTGACGAGTCTGTCATCAAAAATTGTGGGCGGAGTTATATTCCGCAAATTTGATTTTTCAGTTGCGAATTTGGTTGGTTAGAAATACTTTAGTTCTATATTTAGATCATTTAGATGGAATGCGTGTCGTATGATTTTTAATACAGTGCTGTGTCGAATGGGGAAAATTGTTGTTGATGTTTTCTTAAATTTGCATTAGTGATTAGTGATAATTTTGTGTGCGTGTGTTGTAGTGTATTTTAGTATCGAGTTTTAATTAGACAATTACTATGGCATTTTGGCGGCCCTTTGATACTAGTGATAACGAAACGGACAATTTGGGTATTTTTAATTTTTATTTTGCATACGCACGGAATACCTATTAGGTGCATCACAAAAATTATGCCAGTCTTCTCATATACGGATTCCGTACAAAATTTCAAAATTGTTTTTACATTTTTCAGTCAACTTTCATATTTGTATGCGAAAATATGGGAGGGTTTTAAAATCAACTGAGTATGGACTCGAGCCATACGAGCGTTTAAAACCATAGCGATACGTGGTTAATAGGCTATCCAGCCCGAAACCACATATCACTGAACGCGGGGAGTTTAGTCGGTCGGCAGTTGCCCCCTCAGGATAAATGTCAACCCGACACTACGTCTGTGCTTCCTCCGGTGGGGGCCATTTGCTCTGGCTGTACCCGGAAAGTGGAGTGCACATGTGTCTGTAAGCAGATTCTCCTCGTTAGCCGCAAAAAAAGCACGCCTGTGCAGAGCCGAAACACCGAACCGAGTGGTCTGAAGGTTTATACGCCTATAATGCGGAAACCGCAGGAACACGGTAAGTTTAGTCGGTAGGCGGCCCCACCACAGGGGGTTGAATCTGACACTTCTCTGTTAGTATCACCACAGGGGGTCAGTCTTTTGAAGATTCTCATCGACAAAAAAAAACAATTAAATTGTCACTGCATTTTAAATCAATAATGTTTGTTTAAAACGTGTTACGTATTAAAGTAGCTTTATTTATAATATTATTATCATATTAACAAATTAAAACAATACCCTGCATTTTAATTATTTGTTTGGGGCGCCTATTAGGAGTTTCATACATTTTTATGTAATTAAATTGACCTGAGAAACACTTTACCTATTGCATAAACACTGTGTATAAACCCTAAATACCTACCTATTTTCCTATTTAAATATGAATTTATAATGACATACATTATAAAGAAAACCATAAAAATCAAAAAAATTAACCGTCATCTTATATTCAGTTTATAAATACATCAGATAGTTTATAGTTGGAATTGATTAAAATTGTGATAAATTTATTTAAAAATACAATATATAAGTTAGTAAAACATTTTTAAATTTCTACCGCCGCCCATGTTTCCCAAAGGAGATGCCGATTTTAGCCAAATTTTATTTTTTTTGTTTGTCTCAACTGACTTCGTATAGACTTTACATCTTCGGTGGATTGATAAAATAATAATAATATTTGTAATAAACAGAGCCATATTATGGCATATAAATGACAATATTCACTTTAGCGGTAAATAAAAATTAAACCTACCTCAAAAGTCCAAGACAAGCAGAATATGTACACTGTACCCCTTAATAAACAAACAAATAGTTATAAATCTAATCTACACGATTCAAATTCAGTATAATAAATAACTACTGTTTTAAACTGCCTACAGATCTTTATTCAAAATACTCGTATATATTTTCTGTTGAAATCTTCGTTGTCGCTCCAAAACGACTGTTATTAAAAATACGTACTTTTCACCAAGCCCATATACAAAAGATAAAATAGTAAACCTGTCACATCAATAATCTCGTCATTTTAACTACTTTTTAACGGCTGATAGACCGCGACCGACCGGCGCCGGTTGGGAAGTTAAAAGTCGAAGTTTTGATCTATTAGTTTTTTAACTGGCGTTTGTTGTGATTATCCAACTTTTTACACGATCATTTAAACGAATTAATAGGAAGTGTTTCCCTGGGGCACCAAGGGAGTCACCTATTTAAATATAATAACCTATTACCATTACACCCTGTATATGCCAATAATGATAGTTAAATCTAAAAATCCATTACATGACAATAATTGCAAAAAAAAATTTTGACGGGGAAGGGTAAACATTTCATTTACTAAGCATAAATAAAATAAATAAATTCTTAATAGAAATAAATAATCGATTCCCGCTCACCTGAATTACTAAAAACGAATATCCGAACAGGAAACATACGCCAAACCCAATTAAATGCATATACCAGAAAGGATATACTTGAAAAGACGCCGCCCAAAAGAGTCCCAACATGGAAACAGCACCAAGATGGATTGATATTTTATTTAAGTTTGGTACCCATGACTTTGTATATACATCCTCTTCATCTGATTTCAAAACCTCCAGCACTTGTCTATATCGGATATACATTATGATGAGGACTAAAAATTAAAAAAAAATTTAAAGGGGTTCTGAGTGGATTATAGTTTAACCTCCTGCTTTCAATTGTATTTTATTATTAAAATAATTAGGTGAAGCATTTGTCACAAACAATACTTTTAGTCCATGGAAACCAAATTTATTTTATTGATACAAATACAACACCACCCGTTATTAAAGTGGAATTCTCACAAATTCTTTACAAATATAAAAATGCACAGTTGACCATTCAATCATACGAATCCTAATTATAATTTTATGGCATATTTATAATTTCCATAATAACTTAAAAAATACCTTTGTAATGTCACGCAGAATTTAAAAATGGGATAAACATATCAAGAAAGTAATCAAGAAGACAAAAGTAGGTATGGGCAGATTGTATCCACTGATAGGCCTAAAAAGCACTACGGAGCTAAAAACAAAGCTGACAATGATAAAAGCAGTAGTTAGACCACAACTGACCTACGGATTAGTACTAAGGGGCTATGCAGCTAATACATACATAAAACGGCTCGAAGGCACAGAAAATAATTATGTAAGCAGTAGCTGCACCATGGTTAGTTAGAAATGCACAAATCCATAGAGATCTCGAATTGGACACGATATCAGCCCTAATGAAGACTGAAGCAGCAACAGTGATTAAAAAAGCAGAAACTCATCCCAATAAAGAATTAAGAAGATTAGTGGACTATGATCCAGTACAGGATGACGCAAGAATGAGGGTATACTATAAGTGCCCAAGAAATCAACTATCATAATAGCTAATTAAAGAAATATCACCGCAGAAGAAGAAGAAGAATAAGAAGGAACACTTGAAGCAACATGCCTATCTAGCAAGGTAATAAAGTACACTCCTCCCTACCTAGTTTATCTAATAGTTAGTAGTAAACAAAAAAACATAAAAAGCCCATAAAAGAAAGTATTAACTACTAACACTACGCAAGAACTTACTAAACAAAAACACTGCACCCATACACACACCTACACTAACACCAGGAAGTTCTTAACTCAAAAAAAACCAGCTTACTAACAACAGCTTACTACTGCTTCAATTCAGCACTGCAAGTACTCTCCCTGAAACAGTGGGGTCCTCACAGCTGAGAAGCGTAGCCACGTGTACCTCATTTACCACAGACACATACACTACACCAAAACCAAACACGAACACTCTCACAGTAAGCTGTAGTAGGTATAGTAAAGTAGCTAGAAGACAAAACCTAACCTAGATACACCGGTGTCTAGGCTAGGAGAAGTACGAAGCAAAGCACGCATTAGGCATGCAGAGCGGAAATACTAATCGAGTGGTCTGAAGTAATGTTGGGAATAACCGACTTATTTTAATAACCGACTACCGAGAATTCAAGTGATTTTAAAACCGGATGAAAACGGTTTTTAACTCGAATACTAATATCAATATTGTCGGTTCATCTACAGCATGACGCTGACACAGAAAAAGGTATTATATTCGGCCCCATCTCGTAAATAAGACAAGTCGTAGTACCTCCGTCCCTGGCGTATGCATCACAATTTTAAAGTAAACACGATCCCCGCGCTCTCTTGGACCCCTGCTCGGCCAATTCGATGTATCCTCAGTCTTCGTTTTTGTGCGTATCGAATCACTTCGATGACAAATTGTACCGAGTTCGCGATAAGCCTGTTTTATTTATGTGTTTCTTATATTAAATACCGAAAAAGTGCGTGTTCAGTGCTATTATGCCTAAAAATTCAAGAAAAAGGGAACGCAGTGTTTCACCTGTGGGAACTGCAAGAATTCTTAAAACCTTGGAGAGCCTGAAAAAAAGAATGAAAAAACTCAAGCAGAAAAAACCAAGAAAATATTCAAGTTCGGAATCGGATGAGTCAGATCAACGGTCAGAGCTTGGCTCGGAGCAAAATGCGGTTAGCAGCGAGTACTCGGCGGAAGAAGGGGAAGCAATAATTATTGAAGGTAATAAATGCTGATTATCATTTATGATTATAATAACGTTAGACAGGGGTTGTTAAAGAAGGCAATACCTACATACCGATTATGATGTCAGTAGTGGATAGTTTTTTTTCTTCATGTTTATGATGACATGAACCAAAAACCGCTGTTATGGAAAAACTGATTATGGTATCAGTTTAACATTTTTTCATGTTTATGTTGACATGAACCAAAAACCACTATTATGCCTTACCTACCTGACTATGTTGTCAGTTCAGCATTGATTTCTCTCTCGTTCTCGCCAGTTTAAGGATATCATTATAGAGGGTTCCCTTTTTTGTTTGTTTTTTCAGGGGGCTCAGCGAACAGAGCAGGGACCACATCAAACCGTCCGTGTTTACATTCCGACATCTTGTCGCTGTTGGGTTCTGAGGTTAATACGGACATTCAATATGATGCCCTCATTCACCCGAATGTGGGAGACTGTTGGTTACACATCATAAAGATGGGGTTAGATGCAGAAGGAAAGGTTGAATTAATCAAGAAATATCCTTCGCCTGAAAATGCCAAAAATTTTGGGGCCCCAAAATTAAATCCATTGGTCAAGCATGCTGCTGTTGACTCGGTTATAAAACGAGATGAACGACTCGTAAGTCAACAGGCTCAAATTAGTGCAAGCCTCTCAGCTATAAGTAAAGCAATTACTAGCTTGTTAAATAAAGAAGGGGGAGAGGATAGCCAGAGAGGCACTAGCAATAAAGATATTATAGAACAATTAAGCGACGCAGGCCGCCTCTTAGCTGATATTCATCACATGACGGAACCTGGTGTCCCTAAACTTGAATAAGGATCTAAAGGAACCTCTTATGGAGTCAAAAATAGACGAATGGCTGTTCGGGGAAGATTTAAGCGAAAGGCTTAAGACAGCAAAAGATCTGCAAGTTTCTTCGAAGCAATTATTAACCGCAAAACAACCTCCCAAAAAGACCAGTTCGTCAAAGGGAAATTTAAACTGGAAAGGTCCACCCAAGAATTTTCGGGGAGCCAGAAGAGGGGCACCGTACAGTCAAGCTCCCACGAAGCCCAAATTCACTGTGAAGTATCGGTCAGCACACCAAAAACCGATCCAAAAACATCCCAAGTACCGGGACGCATTTTTGTATCGAGCGTCCAGTACACCGCATTCGGGTAATTTTGCATTAACCGAGGTCTGTCTATCGTCGATTGTCAAGCTACCATACGACAACTGTCAACTTTTGCCTGATAAGCGTCAATTTTTTTAGCTTTTTTCTTATAAGTAGAAGATTATAAGGAGGCGATAACTAGAGGAACAAATTCCGTCTAAAAGGTATATTGGCAACCGGTTTGTTCGTTGTTACCCAGAGCATTTTTTTTTATTTCAAAAACCAAAAAAAAAAAACAAGATTTCAGCCTAATCGAGCATACGGTAGTCCGACTGTTGTCGTAGTACCGAACGCTCGATACATGCCGAGGTCGAGCATCACGAATGCGGCTTACTGGACGCTCGATACAAAAATGCTACCGGGACGAGGGGGGGAGTCGACGTCATTAGTGGTAGGTAACACAGCAGGAAGGCTTAAACACTTCTATAAAAGATGGAAAGATTTAACCCGGGACAAGCGTATTTTATCCTGGGTGAAAGGTGTAAAAATTCCTTTTATAAAAAGACCAAAACAACTTTATATCCCAAAAGAACCTAGATGGTCATCTAGCGAATTAGGAATAGTAAATGAAGCTATCAATAAATTATTAAGATCAGGAGCCATATCCCGTGTCCAACCGTGCAAAGATCAAATTATTTCGCGGATTTTTACTATTCCAAAACCAGATGGCGCGACTAGGCTTATTTTATCTTAAAAATCTAAACCAATTTATAAAAAATGAACATTTTAAATTAAAGGATCAAAAGGTGGTATCCAATATAATTACACCAGGATGTTTCATGTCAAAATTAGATTTAAAGGACGCTTACCTTTTGATCCCTATACGGGAACAGGATAGAAAATACTTGAGATTTTATTTTCAAGGTTTCAAGGTTTATCAATATAATTGCCTCTGTTTTGGTATAAATTTTGCGCCCATGCTTTTCACAAAATTGATAAAACCTATAATGTATTTTTTAAGAAGCCAAGGTTATTTATCAGTTGTTTACTTGGATGATTTTTTACTTTCGGGGAATTCCTATAAAGATTGTTTAGAAAATGTCAGGGAGACTATCAGCATTTTAGAATCCTTGGGGTTTCTAATAAATTATAATAAGAGTTCACTAAAACCACAGCAAATATGTAGTTATCTAGGCTTCGAATACAACTCTCTGGATATGACAAT
The DNA here is from genome assembly GCA_963969555.1 of Polydrusus pterygomalis. Taxonomy (NCBI): domain Eukaryota; kingdom Metazoa; phylum Arthropoda; class Insecta; order Coleoptera; family Curculionidae; genus Polydrusus; species Polydrusus pterygomalis. The sequence goes on from OZ018378.1 coordinate 114,187,061, forward strand.
TTGTATACCAAATAATAAAAAAGAAAAATTGGGTTGCTTAATATTATCATTTGCAAATAAAAAGGTTTGCACGATTAGAATGTTCGCAAAGATGTTAGGAAAACTAATTTTAATTTGTCCAGCGGTTGATTATGGTTATTTATATACAAAAATGTTTGAACGAGAAAAATATTTGGCCTTAATGAGACACAGGGGAAATTTTAATTTTAAGATGAAAATTCCAAGTAGCTCAAGGGATGATTTTCAATGGTGGTAACGGAAACTTAAAAGCAATAGTAAAAGGTTGCGTAAGAAAAATAATTTTATAAAAGAGATCTTCTCAGATGCCTCCTTAGTAGGTTGGGGGGCTCACTGCGAAAATACAAATGTACAGGGTATCTGGTCGGAACAAGAAAAAAATTATCACATAAACTATTTGGAACTCTTAGCGGTTTTTTTTGGTTTGAAATGCTTTGCAAAGGAATTATCAGATTGCTCAATTTTATGCAGAGTGAACAACAACACGGCAATTGCCTATATAAATCGCATGGGAAGCGTAAAATTTCATAAATGAAACGCATTAAGTCGAACAATCTGGCAATGGTGTGAAAAGAAAAACATTTATATCTTTGCCTCCTCCATAAAATCTGGGGATAACAGGGAGGCAGACACCGCCTCTCGTATATTTCAGATTAACACAGAGTGGTCACTTAACGATTCAGCGTTTACAAAATTAGTAACGCGTTTAGGAGAATCCACGTTAGATTTATTTGCAAGTCGCATAAATACCAAATGTAAATGTTACGTGTCATGGCAGAATGATCCCGATGCCTTTGCAATAAATGCTTTCACTCTGAATTGGGAACATTTTTTCTTTTACGCTTTTCCTCCCTTTAGCATTATTCTCAAGACATTACAAAAAATTATCACGGATAGGGCTGAAGGCATCATGGTTGTACCTGTCTGGCCCACACAGCCCTGGTATCCCGTTTTTATGTCTTTATTGATTGGTAAACCAGTTATATTTCCACCTAACAAAAAATTACTTTCTGTTAATAGAACTCCTCACCCACTATCAACGAAACTTTCTCTGATGGGGGGACGATTATGCGGAAGGCACTGCAGATAGCAAAGGTACCGGAAGAAGCTTGGAATATATGTATGGCTTCTATTGCAAAAAGCACTTTAAAGCAGTACAGTTCGGGATTAAAACTGTGGTGGGAATTCTGTTCTCAGAAAAATATTAATCCTTTTTCTATCTCGGTAACAAACATCCTGGAATTTTTAACATTTCACTTTAATAAATGTGTTTCATACAGTTCACTAAACACGTACAGGTCGGCTATAGCGTAAATAGCGGATCCAAATCTGGCTCAGGATGCTCGCATTAAAAAGTTTTTTAAAGGGGTGTATATGCTTAGACCAGGGTTACCCAAGTATGAAAATACATGGGACCCTACGGTCGTATTAAATTATGTAAGAACTTTAGAAAATGATAATATAAGTTTAGAATTATTAACACAAAAGCTAGTAACACTGTTGGCTCTAGCAACAGGACAGAGATTACAAACCTTGTGGCTAATAGAGATTGAAAATATTTATTCTGTCGATTCTAGAATTGAAATTGCAACACCAGGGCGGATCAAAACATCCGCAAGGAATAGAAGTCAACCCATATTGCAATTACTTTTCTAGAGTCAGACCACAATGTTGTGGTGTGGATGTTAATAGGTTTAGTCCTTATAGTACAAGACATGCATCCACATCTGCAGCAAAAAGAAAAGGATTAAATATAGACACAATACGACTCTCAGCAGGTTGGTCCAAAAACTCCAGGATGTTTGCGGAAGTATATAACAGACCCTTATTATCCGAAAAAACTTTTGCAGAAACTGTGTTAAGCGGTTAAAAATTTAGCTATAAATGGTGTAACGTATTATCGAGCTTATTATGTATTAATTTTACATTTAATTATTAATCTTAGTCGTTCATTATTGTTCGTTCTTCTTTTTTTTTCTGTTAGATCTATTAAATATATTAAGATACTTCGGGTATACACAGTGCGAACAAACCCGAATGGGCCGAGCAGGGGTCCAAGAGAGCGCGGGGATCGTGTTTACTTTAAAATTGTGATGCATACGCCAGGGACGGAGGTACTACGACTTGTCTTATTTACGAGATGGGGCCGAATATAATCTGGATCGAACTTCACAGGTAAGTTCATTTGATCCAACGATTAAAATGAAAATTCCATATTTATTAATTTTTGACCTGCTAATAGACTACATAATTGCATACCACTATTTACGATCCATTGCACCTGCCTCTCTTCTTCTACCGGAAAATGAAATAATCTTAATCCTGAGAAGGTGCGAGGCGACTTCCCACATTGAAAATAAGCACACGTGTTGCCAGCCATACCGCGTCACTCAGTCTGATCCTTTTTCAATTAAAAATAAATATAATATCGTCGGCTTAGTGCAAAAACTCACTAAGTCAATATTTCCAGGTTTTGAGATTATTGTAAATTTAACTAAGTCTTCTACCGATACAATATTTGAAAAAATATCACAAAAGTAAAAATAAGTGTCTTAAATTGTCAATTTTGACTATATATTATGCCAGTGCATAAAGAGCGGTACAGATTATTACCCGAGGAACAGCACTGTATATGAAGATAAAATTAGCACGTGGCCGGGGTTGCCGAAAAACGACACTGTGGTTGCGACGACCGCTTGGTGGGAAGTTTTACCAAAGAACGGCGAAATTGTACACTAAAGAACAGTGCAAAGAGAAACACTAAAATGGCGCGTGGCCGGGGTTGCCGAAGAACGACACTGTTTACGCGACAACCGCTGATGGGAAGTGAATTCTGCCGCATGGAAACGAATGCAGCTGGCATCTTAAGGTGTGGCCGCTGGCCAATCAAAAACTTACACGCGATATACGTCACATCACGCTGATGCGGCGGTCGGTTGGAGAGCTTGTCAAGCGCAAGGATTTCAACTTTTAGATAAGCTGAATAGCAAAATAGCCGTTAAAAATTAGCAAGGGGTTTAAGCAATAAGCAATATTGTACGGAGGCCGAGACATCGGAATGTTGTCGGGCCTTTGACGGCGTGGTGAGACTATGGAGGACTTGAGGTAGGAGGCCGATCGCAATGCATTCGATTCGGTCCCAAATTAGCAGCGGTAATTCAGCTTTACGAGTCGCCGTAAGATAGCGCTCGTGTTCGAAGTGGGCTATCAAATAAATGGTTTCTTATGGACGCGATAACTATTTTTATTCAAATTAGTCCTTTAAGGAACAAATAAGGACATTTATATAAATTTACACTTACTTTGTTATACTTATTAGTAAACTCGGCCTGTATAAAGTTCCAACGATGCTTCGTTTTTAAAATACAGGAACATTCTATAGCTAGAGGGTTTTACCTTTGGAGCTAGAAAGATACTTATTTGGCAGCGTTTCCTCTCTGAAGAAGATCCTGTCTTACACCCCGACACAAAGCAAACTCTACTTTTATAAATTGTACCATTATTCATTATAAATATGGAAATTAATTACAATACAACATTATTTGATTTGTCTTGTCTTGCCTTCAAACGTTATTTGTTATTTCGAAAAATAAAATGTCAATTGTCAAAAGTAAAAGTTAAAAACTATGGAGGATCTAGTTTTCCATATTAAAAACGAAGAAGAAGAAGACAAAATCAGCCCACTTTGGACGCGAGAGCCATCTATCGGCCAATAGCGAACTAACCAAAAAACCGGGACAGAATTTGAAAATGCTGCCATTGTCGATCGGCCTCCTACCCTATAGTTCTCCATAGGTGAGACAAAGGGAAGCCATGTTTCTTTCGTAAATAATTCTAATTTACATATTTGGCGGAAGAACATGTTATATCTTAGAAACGGCGAGTTAAGACGTGAAAATATTTGTTTGGAATCAAGACGAGAAGATAAATTAGGGAGTTTTTGCATAGCAATAATAAGTATAAAAAAGGGGTTTAATTTGTAAATTAAGTTTAATTTACCCTAGGGAGGGCAAGTTCCCGAACACCTATGCCTGATTCATATAAAAATACAAACTGATTTTTAATAATTTTAGTTTTTAGTGGTTTTCCGGCGAGTAATTTTTAGTTAGGCTTATTAGTGGTAGAATGTGGCGTCCTTGGAATTGTGCTGATAGGGGGGCATCTTTAAGTGTAATTTTTAAAAGAAAGCATTTATCTACCGATGCCAAACTAATAATTAAAAGTGTGTATCAATCTTTGTTGAGTAGAAATTTTAATTCGATGGATGCTTTAGCAGAGACGTCTACTTTGACAAAAACTCGAGCAAAAACTCCTTTATCTTCGGTAAGAGACATAGGTAGTACTTAAACCTGTTAATCCTATAATGTGAAGTGATACAGAGTTAAATTTTGAATAAATTATCAATAGTTTTTTAGAATTTAATTAATTTTTATTGTACTTGTTATCCTAATAGTTATACTTTTAAATTATATTATTTTCAATTATCATTAATTGTTATCATTATTTTACATTTATTATAGGTACCTACCTAAAACTAAAAATACCTATCTATTTATTTTAAATTATAAAAATAAATCATGTGGTGTTGGTACATTTCAAGCCGATCCTGATCCCATATAATCCCCTTTGAAGAGGTTGAGGCGTATACAATAGGGTTTAATCAGGTAGTTTATTTTTGGCAGTAAGAGTCAACGGTATAATTCTGCAAATACTATACCCAGGAACTAATATAGGAACTATTATACAATGCATTTTTCAACTAGGATTTATTCATTTCATAAACGAATATGATCAATGTCAATATCTTACTTAGCAATGCGCCCAATCCTACATTAAATGTAAAAATGCAGCTTTCTATCGACCATACTCCCAAATCATTGATATATGGCAAAACCTTTGGAAGTTCTTTATTGTAAACTGCTAGAGCATATCTAGAAAACAAACAAAAAATATTAGAACTCTTATTACAACGCTAATATGAACACATTTAAATCTAATAAGGGTGTTATCAATTTTATGCCTTCAGGGCAAAATAAATCAGTTTTCTTAAGTTAATTTAACTTGATTACATTTAAATGCCTGTGGCTATCATTTTTAGAGCGATTCTTACTTTTCTCTAGTTGTCGCATTTGCAATTTTAAATTATCAGATATGAAATCATGCAATGCTATGTTTTGAAGCTGGGCGAGTTTTATCTAATTCTTAATTCTTTTTATGAACCCAATAGTACATAAAGTGAAAAAGTCTTAGATTTTAATAATTTATTGTAAAATACTTTAAAAACCAAAAAATTACATTGTCGGACTTCCATTGTCTTTATGTCTAAACAGTTTACAATCGATAACGGTTGGAGATACTACCTTAAGAAAAAAAAGAAGGTTCCGTTTTAAAATTAAAAATAAATCTTTAAAAATGTTGTTAAAAAAATGTATTAAAAAATATTTAATTGTAGCTTTGTGCTAAATAAAACATGTTACTATTACTACTACTAACCGAAACGTTGTGTTAAGTAAGAAAATAAAGACAATGGAAGTCCAATAAGGTAATTTTTTTAAATAATACTTCATTGTCTACCACCTTCAAACATACTTTAGAAATTATTTAATTTCAAATTAAAAAAAGATGGTTTTACTTTTCTTTTCAATGCATACAATACAAAAATATACTTATTTAAAAAACTAAGACATTATTGCCTATGACAGGTTTTAAAGTAAATTTCATTGTGTAGAACGATATTTCATTTTTCATATATAAATTGTACATTTTTAGAAAAATAATTGCGTTTTCTTTTAGTTTCATTCTAAACAATTAGCTGATTAGGCTCATCGTATCTAAGATTTTCGTTTGGGGGGGGGGGGTATAACTTTCCCTCTGGATAACGATGTCCCAGGAATATTTAGCAAATCCGTAAAGTAATGGACCTTCTAAAATGTACAAGACTTGTTGAGGCAAACTGATTTTCAGGGTCAACTTTTCTTATTAGATGCTACTGATATTGGATACAGAATTATCGATCAAATAGGTAACGGCCATTTATTTTGACGAATTATCGTTCTGTAGGATGCGATCAATTGATCCATTTTGTCAACTCCACCCATCAAGGCCGTAGCCAGAAAATAATTTCGGGGGGGGATTTGTTCCAGTGGCGGATTTAGGATTTGTGGTAGGGGGGGGGGCGCGAAAGGGGATCGTGCCTTCTCTTTTGCGCCGCAGGCGAAATTTTTTTGGGTGCCACGCCCTTTTTTGGGTAAAATAACTGTAAAGCTTAATCTGCGGCAATATGCCAGACTTTAAAACACTCTTTTAATTTAAAAGACATTCGAAATTTGAAAGGTCGGTCGACAAAATAAACAAGAAACTATTTATTTTACTAATTAACATGTCTCTTATATTAAGTCATAATTAGTATAATATTATTATATTAAGTTATATTATGTAATAATAAGATCAAAAACAAAATAAGAATGAAAACGAAAAATAAACAATAAGAACAAAAAAAATATCTGAAGTACCTACTTACTTTGTACTAAATTACAAAATCAAGTTTCCTGTTCTTAGAAGAGAAAATATGTATGATTTTGTTTACATCTACGTTTATATCACGGTGGACATAATATAGGAAAGCCAGACCATTAAGGCGATCTGCAGCCATTGTAGCCCGTAAATAAGATTAACCATTATGTTGTGTAACAACAAAGTGAGACGGGCGCACTGTATATAACTGCAGTCTCATTAATACTTATTAAAAGTCTAAAATAAATATCTTTTTTTTATTTCGGGGGGGATCAATCCCCCTTGATACCCCCCTGGCTACGGCCTTGCCACCCATAGCCTTGTTCCAACTGGATATGGGTTCGGGTTGTAAATTATTATTTTCCTTACTATTCCTAGAGTACCTTATACAGATTTCTTTATTCATGTTATTATAATTTGTAATGAATGACTGTCACAATTTTGGTATCTTTCCATCTAACCAACGACATTTTTTAATTTTTTTGTTGGAAAGTCATGCTTTTCCATAACTTTTTTTTTTTGAAATATTTGCCTGCTGAGTTTTAATAAATTCTGAAGTCTAAAGTTTAGGTAAATGCTTCATTACAGGCAAGGGCGTCCATAGGGGGGGGGGGGGGGCAAAACGGGTACTTGTAGTTTCTACTACCTATATAAATAGTTCTAAGTTATATATTTCTGAAAATATCGAAAAAAGTTATTAGAAAAAGAATTTTTAAATGCAGTTTCCAGCCCACATGCAAAATTTCAGCTGGATAAGATAATTTTGCTTTTTTACCTATATTTTGTAAATTGCACCACTTTTGCAAAATAAGACTCAACGCAACCTAAACATAAAATTTCTTAGTTTTGACAAGGCTTTATTTCAGATACATTTTCTTTAAACTAGCGTCATATTAAATGTGTTTTTTTCTACAAAATCAAAATTGGGCTATTAAAATTTGGTCGCATGTGATGCAAAGTTCATTTGTTTTTGACCCTGTATAAAGTAACTTTATAAAATACGTATTTTTGAAAACGTATAGTTTGTGACTAAAAAAATAAAAAATAAATAAAGAGATTTTAAATTAAATCGTTGAAAATAGATAAACTTTCCGTTGGGTTAAGCAAAAATTTATTTTCCACTTAATGAACACTTTACTGATGACACTGTGTTCTTTTTTGTCTTAATATTAAGGTGTATTACTTTCAAACACAAACGATGTTTTCAAAAATACTTATTTTATGAAGTTACCTTATACAGGGTCAATAACAAATGAACTTTGCATCACATGCGACCAAATTTTAATAGCCCTATTTTGATTTCGTAGAAAAACACACATTTAATATAACGCTACTTTAAAAAAAATGTATATGAAATAAAGCATTGTCAAAACTAAGAAGTTTTATGTAGGTTGCGTTGAGTGTTATTTTGCAAAAGTGGTGCATTTTACAAAATATGGGTAAAAAATAAAAATTATCTTATCCAGCTGAAATTTTGCATGTGGGCTAGAAACTGCATTAAAAAAAACTTTTTCCCATAACTTTTTTTGATATTTTCAGAAATAACCCCACTTTTGAATTATTTTTAGAAAAAAATTAAAATTTGACAGATAATGCGAATCACGTGACTACTATTTTTTTGCGTAATTTTCATCTCGATCGAAGCAGAACTTGATGCCAAAGTCAAATTTTGAATAAAGCTATTAATAAAAAAAAATCCCATATGATGCGGACTTTACTGGTGACACTGTACAGTACAGTGCGTCCATAAAGTATTGCACAAATTCATTTAACATTCAGGGATTTACTATTTTTTTAAACGCTCGGACACGTCAATTAGTGTTTTCATTTGCGCATTTTTTAAGGTAAAATGTTGTTATACAGGATGTCCCACGTAGGAGGTATGACGTCATCGATGACTTTTTTAAATGGAACACCATGTATATTATATCAATTATGAATTCTAAGATGAAAACTTAAAACTTTTCATATAACCAATAATACCTCTGTAAATCACGGTTTCTAAAATTTTTACGTTTGAAAACTTAAATGTGTTCTAATATTATTCCAATAAATCAGCATTATTTCAATAATTAAATGTTTTTAAGTAAATTTTCAATTGTGAATATTTCAGAAACCGTGATTTACAGAGGAATGATTGGTTATATAAAAAGTTTTAAGTTTTCATCATAGAATTCAAAATTGATATAATATACAGGGTGTTTCATTTGAAAAAATCATCGATGACGTCATACCTCCCACGTGGGAAATCCTTTATAACAACATTATACCTTAGAAAATGCGCAAATAAAAACACTAATTGACGTGTCCGAGCGTTTAAAAAAATAGTAAATTCCTGAATGTTAAATGAATTTGTGCAATACTTTATGGACGCACTGTATATAAAAAAGTATTGTTTAAGTTTTTGCCCCCCCCCCTGAAAAACGCTCTATGGACGCCCTTGATTACAGGTATGGTATTTTTTGCGTACACCCTTTTCTTCGTGGGAGGTCAATATATCGTTTAGGACATTACTTATTTAGCTAATTTAACGATAATATTAGTCATCTAAGGATTCTTAATGTCGCCACCAATTCCAGACACCTTTTTTTTCATTTTTTCTGATTTTGCTGAATATATTTGAAACACCAAAAGGTACCTGAAACTTGTGCATAGTTCCCAATTTTTCTAATCCAAACCGCTTCCCATAGTAGGGTATCTACTGTTTTATCCCACTAGGAACCTGAAAGGCATTATTTAAGACAAGTGATCTTTAATAAGTGGCCTTAACTTGTATAAGCCATCGTTTTGGTATTCCGTTTTGTTATCATCATTCACATAAAAATTTCTAAGAATCGACAATTCCTTTTTGAAAAATCTCCAAATTTATACCTATTTTTAAAATTAAAGATAAGAACATTTCTCTTTATAACCTTTTCAGTAGCCACAAAGATTAAAGTAGCCAAAACAATTCTTTTATTGAGAAAATATCATTTAACACCGAGTGTTTATACCTCGAGATCATCTAAGTGATAAAACATATTTAGAAAATATGAATTTCTAATATTTTCGCCAAATTTAACTTTAAAATAAATCCGTGGTCCCGGAGAAGAAGGAGATAAGTCCAAATTTAGCCATAATGGGATATCATGGGTAATACGTTATAAATATTTACATCTACCTTCGTACCAAATGAGATAAGTTAATTCAAGTCAATAAGAGTAATAAAGCTATGTTCCTTTGGAGGTATGTTGTAAGTTGGCCCCGCAAAGTACTTAAAGGAATAAGTAAACTTATTCCCTTTCGCACAAATATAAACCCGTACTTAAAAATTGTTCATAAAGAAATAAGTTTACATACTTACCCCCTTAAATCCCTAACTTTATTTTTATTTACTTATACATATCCCTAATTGAACCAACTAGGTTGTACTTTTTACTCCTTAGTAAATTTAAATTAATAAATACAAATTTCTAAGAAGAAAAAGGATAACCTAATGCAATTTCTTCCTTATATTTCGAATATATTTTGAGATTTTTACCAAAACCTTCCGACTCTAGAGGATGCTAAGGAGACACATCTTGACTTGGTTTCGTCAGATGAAGAATATTAGTTTTCAACTTCATTTATTACGCCTAAATATTTATATTTCTTATTAGAATATTAAAGTTTTAGTTTTAACTGGCAATTTTTATTTTTGCAATAGTAAATAAAATGTTACAAATGAAATAAGTATATTTTTTCTTAGTTCATAAAGGGATAAGTGCATCTAACTTCTCAAAAAACGCAAAACCATAATTTTGTTTTATAGATATTATTAAATACAAGGTAGCAATAATTCTAGTACAAGAATTTCAATTTTCTAAACCCTTCCCCTGATTGGCACTACTAAGCTGAACTTCAACTCAATCTACTGAAAAACTATAAAAATAAACTTATCTCCTTCTTCCCCGGGACCACGGAAATATTATGTCTTCGGCTTAGAATCAAAGTGTTCTATTCGTTATCATTCAAATTGCATTTATCACTATGGTAGTACTGTAGTACTGAGCGCCGACCAGTGCTAAATTTTACGTTGGTAGTGCATATGCGTTAAAAATTTATAAAAGCAGCTGTTGCAACCAAGAATCAAAAATGCAGGGTGTCCTAATATGTCCTCTTTAATGATTTTTTTTTATATAATTGGGTTGTTTGTAATTTTATGTTTTAATATTGGTGCAATTTAACAGAATATAAAATGGGATGATTTTGATACAATTTTATAAGTGCAATGACGGAGTCTTTACTCCAGATAAGTCGTCCCCAAACCACTAAAACACCAGAAAAACGCGGTTAAAACCACGTATGGTTAAAATTGACAGACTGACAGATGTCTTGTTTATTTTTTTTTTCAAAAGAGGAGGAAGTTATATTTATAAATCAATTCCACCAACAGAAATTTCTGGGTAATTTTGACAAAATCGCATAAGGGAGTGCTAATAATTAGAATTTGTTTTCTTTCAAGGGTGAAAAACGGTGCAACTTTCACTCACGCTAAAATGCATAAGTGTGAGTGTCAAATTTCATTCAATTTTAATGCAGGATGGATATGCATGGTTACTGATCGGCATTTAAAAAAATATTAATCTATTTTATTGTTAAAGCCCATCCGCACCTATGAAATTGTCACCCAGCATTTTTGAATCTTGGTTCCAACAGCTGATTTTATAATTTTTTAATGCATAATATGCATTAAAGTCCTGATATGTCCACATTAATTTAATTTCAAATTTGGTTGTTGGTTATTTTTTTTAATTTTAATATTGATGCAATTTGACAAAATACAAAATCGGTTGTTTTTGATACAGTTCTACCGTGCGAGCAAAAATTATTTGCATTGATGAGGGCCTTGCATCTAAGGACGTAATGCTTAGCCGTAGAGCTTAATACCTGTTTGGTGTCAGTAACTACCTGAATTAACAATCAATAATTAGTTATTCCGTCATCTTTGACAGTCGTTACAGGTAATTTGATACATCGCTAATTTTTCCAATTTCTTGAACAATTCACACAATGGACTTTACGGAACAGGACAAAACATTCATGGTTGAAACGTATTTTCGAAACGGGGTTAGAGTAAATGGTGAGTGGTAATACAATCCGGGTTTGTGCATGGACGATTTTTACGAACATTTTCCTAACGTTGCTTTTATTGCTGGGGATTTTTATCATTGCCTGAAAAGAACCGTGGCTGTGTTTAGGGAAACAGGTTCTATACAACACAAAAAAGGAGCAGGAAGACCATCTGTAAGAACAGAAGAACTTTTTGCAAACGTTCGTGAAATAATGCAAAATACGCCAACAAATTGTATAAGACGCCTGTCCCAAGAAGTGGGAAGATCTTATGGAACATGCAGGAGCAGCTAAATTTATTTCCTTATAAAGTGCAAGTATTCCAAGAAATACAAGCCGCAGATTTTGAAAGACGCAGGAATTACTCTCAATGTTTACCCAAAATTTATTGAAAAGAAATGATTTTAGACCTGACATTTTTTTCGGATGAAGCCTGGTTCGACCTCCCCGGTTATGTGAATTCTCAGAATACATGTAATTATCTTCCTTTTTCTTTCTGTATATTCTTACTTTGTTAATTTTGTAAACAACAAAAATAAATTTGTATTTATTTTATTACTCATTTGTTTGGCATATCATGTCATAACTATGGAGAACTATAGGGTAGGAGGCCGATCGACAATGGCAGCATTTTCAAATTCTGTCCCGGTTTTTTGGTTAGTTCGCTATTGGCCGATAGATGGCTCTCGCGTCCGAAGTGGGCTGATGTTGTCTTCTTCTTCTTCGTTTTTAATATGGAAAACTAGATCCTCCATAGTTTTTAACTTTTACTTAAACCCTTTATTTTTCTGTGCTTTTACTTTTGACAATTGACATTTTATTTTTCGAAATAACAAGTAATGTTTGAAGGCAAGACAAGACAAATAACGTTGTATTGTAATTAATTTCCATATTTATAATAAATAATGGTACAATTTATAAAAGTAGAGTTTGCTTTGTGTCGGGGTGTAAGACAGGATCTTTTTCAGAGAGGAAACGCAGCCAAATAAGTATCTTTCTAGCTCCAAAGGTATAGCTAGAATGTTTAATACCCTGTATTTTAAAAACCAAGCATCGTTGGAACTTTATACAGGCCGAGTTTACTAATAAGTATAACAAAGTAAGTGTAAATTCATATAAAAGTCCTTATTTGTTCCTTAAAGAACTAATTTAAATAAAAATAGTTATTGCGTCCATAAGAAACCATTATTTGACAGCCCACTTCGAACACGCGCGCCATCTTACAGCGACTCGTAAAGCTGAATTACCGATGCTAATTTGGGACCGAATCCAATGCATTGCGATCGGCCTCCTACCTCAAGTCCTCCATAGTCATAACATAATATGAATTTGACAAAATTTTAACCTAGATTTGGTTAGATATATCGTCCCCATATTATTGTGACCTAAACCAAGCCCTACTTTTTTAATTCATGCCCTCTTTGATGCAAATAATTTTTGCTCGCACGGTATAAGTGCAATGACGGAGTCTTTGCTCCAGATAAGTAATCTCTAAACCCAAAAAGCACCAGAAAAATGCGGTTAAAATCACATAAAATGTTTAAAACTAAAAACTGACAGATTAAAAAAAAAATTATAAAAGCAGCTGTTGCAACCAAGAATCAAAATTGCAGAGTGTCCTAATATGTCCTCTTTAATGATTTTTTTTATATAATTGGGTTGTTTGTAATTTTATGTTTTAATATTGGTGCAATTTAACAGAATATAAAATGGGATGATTTTAATACAGTTTTATAAGTGCAATGACGGAGTCTTTACTCCAGATAAGTCGTCCCCAAACCACTAAAACACCAGAAAAACGCGGTTAAAACCACGTATGGTTAAAACTGACATACTGACAGATGTCTTGTTTATTTTTTTTTTCAAAAGAGGAGGAAGTTATATTTATAAATCAATTCCACCAACAGAAATTTTGAAGGAATTTTGACAAAATCACATGGGAGTGTGCAAGTAATTAGAACTTGTTTTATTTCAGAGATAAAAACGCTGCATCTTTCACTCACGCTGAAATGGATAAATGGGATTAAAATTTCATGCAATTTTGGTGCAGCGTTAAAAATGCAGAGTGATAATGCATAGGTACGGATCGGCTTTTAATTTTGAGATAATTCTATAGAGAAAAAACAATGACATAAGAATATTAAAAAATCTTACCCCAATATATTTCGCTATACAATTTTCCTAAAATAATTTACGAACTTTCTTTATATTTATTAAATATGTCCATAAATTATTACCTATCAATTTGCAGTAGTTATTTACATTTTGTGTAAAAGCTTGAAAAAAATTAATAAATCTATGCGAAATAGGTTAGCAAGTATGTTGAAACTCCCACCTTTACACGAAACTTTAGGAAGAAATATTTTAAAAACCAGCGAGTTAAAAAAAAAACCAAGTTCAGATTTTTAATCTATTCCCAAAAAATATTCTCCTAAAAAATAATCAATTCAGTATGGAGTTATGTTAAATCCTACTTACGTTAGAAAGAATGTCGTTGGAAAAAGTACTCCTTGTACTATCGGGATAATATAGGCGTATTTAAATGGCATATCGATGCGTAATGTGATGTGAAGGCATGACGAAGGGTAAAATTTCGCTTGTCGCTACTAATTTCCAAAGGTATAGAATTATTATAAAGAGCACAAGTTTTACATTTAGATAATATAGGTTATGTCAATGTCAGTAAGCGTACAGGTAGATATGGATTTTTTTATGATGGATCAATAAATAGGTGTCAGAAACTACCAGCGCTAAATACACATCAACATTACACATGGAACAGTTTCTTGAAATCACTTCCCTTACTGATTTAATATTTTCCATTTTAGCATCTTATGTTTAAATAAATTTATTAAGCTCATTAAGATTTTGACTTTTCTACCAAAAAATAAGGGTATAAAAGTTCGTCTCTAATGATATTTAGAAATGACGCCAATCTCTAAAAGCCCATCGATTGACCCCTGTAAGTTCATTATTTCTACATTAGATCTATTTTATCAGTATTCACCTGAAGTCGACTGAAGATATATACAATTTGAAACGTTGTGCCATGTACACTTAAAAACGTAATGACGACAGGTAGGTTCATTGTGGGCCGGGCAGCAAAAACCATTAGTAGGGGATCCGACCATAGAACGACCTTCACCCATCGCGTTACGGGATGAAACATGTTTTTATATAAAATTTAATATGTCAAAAAATATATTTCGTGAAGGTTGACTGAAAATTTTGGTGCAAAGTATTTTTAATTAAAAATTAAAAAAATTTTTTTTTTTAAACATTGCACTCATTCCGTTACGTATTAAATTGCATACAAATCGAAAGCATGTAGCTTGTGCAATATGCATACGATGGGTTGACTACTTAAGCACCTCTTAACCCTTAATAAGCCTCGTCAAAAGTTTTCGGCTATCTTAGTGGTACATGAGATATTGGACCTTTGTCGCACTAATGGGCCACCCTGTAGTAAATACCAAGCAAAGTTTTAACGCATTTAGGTTAGGTTCTGTCATATTTGACATATATTGCACACAATTTATGTCAAATATTATAGAACCTAACCTAAACGCTAAACACTTGGGTTCTATCCTTTAAGTATGATTTTAACAATTTAAATAAACCGATACTACATAACTTGCTCAAAAGTCTTTCAGTGCTGACCACATCACAAGCTTTCCTGGGATCAAAACATATAGATATCACTACTTTTTTATTATTTAACTCACTTGATATGTTGTTAACTAGGTCTATTGTGGGACTTAAAGTAGAGTTATTTTTGATAAATCCATATTGGAAATCATCCGCACTAACAAATCTTTCAACAAAACTAAACGTTGTTTTTTTATGATTTCTTTAATTATCTTATTATGATCCACTTAGGGGAGAGCAAGGCAATATGACATACTATCTTTTGAAAATTAATTTTTACTAAACCAAAAGGTATATTAGGTTTTATTATTTTTTTTTAATATGGCCTCTTAACGTTTTAAGTGAATTAAAATTGAATATTTTGAATAGAATTGCAACATTAAGGAAAAATTTCAATAAATAACAAGCATTACAAAAACCATTTAACCTTATAGGGTAAGGCAAATTGACATACCAAATTTTTCCCTTAAAGGCATAATGACTTGGTTGTATGCAATTAACTGTCCTGTGTGTAAAAAAAATACAATGTAAATGTAAAATGTAGTTTCTATTTTTTATATTTTATGTTTGTTGTACATTAACGAAATAAAAAAAAAAATATTGAAACAAAATATGAATAAATTAAGAACGTCATACTGCTATACAGGCAAAACGACACACTGCTATGTCATTTTGCCCAATGTGCAATATAAAGAATAAATATATTTTCTAGGTTATAATTTTATTGAATCATTTAAATGTTAGTGTAATATTAAAACTAGAGGGCTAATAGTTGTGGGTTAACACTAAAACATTGGCAGCGACCTTATACAGGGTGGCCCTTTAGTGTGGCAAAGTACAATAGCTCCGTTACTATTTCAAATACATTAAAAATATTAATACAAAAGTTGAAGGGCAGTAAGTGACTTATAACGTAAAATTATTTTTAACTCTATAGGGTGGCTCAAAAAAGCGGAACAATAAAAAATGTACTTTTTTCAAATGGAACACCCTGTATATTTTTTCATTTTTAAATTCCACATAAAATTATAATTATTTTTTATTAAATACATTATTAGTCTATACTTTATAGTTTCCGAGATATTGACTCTTGAAAAGTGACATTTTTGAACTTTGACAGCTTCTAGCTTTCTAACAGTACGTCTTAGAGCAAAACGGCTTACATGTCCCTATCTTTAATTTTTATTATCTTCCCAAAAAAATCAACTTCCGGTTAAACCGGATGTTACTCGAAAGCAGGAAATATAGTTGTTCCGGTTTAACTGGAAGTTGATTTTTTTGGGAAGATAATAAAAATTGAAGATAGGGACATGTAAGCCGTTTTGCTCTAAGACGTACTGTTAGAAAGTTAGAAGCTGTCAAATTTCAAAAATGTCACTTTTCAAGAGTCAATATCTCGGAAACTATAAAGTATAGACTAATAATGTATTTAATAAAAAATAATTATAATTCTATGTAGAATTTAAAAATGAAAAAATATACAGGGTGTTCCATTTGAAAAAAGTACATTTTTTCTTGTTCCGCTTTTTTGAGCCACCCTATAGAGTTAAAAATAATTTTACGTTATAAGTCACTTACTGCCCTTCAACTTTTGTATTAATATTTTTAATGTATTTGAAATAGTAACGGAGCTATTGTACTTTGCCACACTAAAGGGCCACCCTGTATATTTTAACCAAAAATATTTTAACAATCACTTATCTTGATACTTTACATAGGAAAATACACAAACTCTCTAGAAAACAACAAACGATCGACTATGCTATTTTATTATGATCTTAGCGGTATTAAGATGTGTTTTGTAGTAGAGAACTCAGCACGAATGTAATCGAACTGGGCCGAAAACAGGTAATATGTCATTTTACCTGCTATGCCATTATGCCTTGCTCTCCCCTACCATACTAATTGCTCTATTTTTAATCATGTTATTTTTACTCCTTGACTTATCTACAGGGTGTGTCAACAAGGTGTTCGCCTTTTTTTTTTTTTACGTCGGCCTTTTTCCGCAACGAGGCCAATCACCGACGCCAGGAAATTCGTCACACACTATCTGGTAATTTTGCCGAATATCTCTTTGTCGAGGGTAGGGTTCTTTAACGTGCTAACATCCATGACACCGGACCCACAGTTTAACGTCTCTTCCGAAACACGGTGCACCTCTTAAAACCAAATTCCAAATTTTAACATCGACGTTGCCGGCCCCGTGGATCGAACCCGGGACCTTCGATCTGAGAGGCCGCTGCACTGACCACCAGACTACAACGCCGATAGGTGTTCGCCTTCGATAGCGCCTAAACTATAATCGATTAATAAAAAAATGTTATATAAAAGTTAAAGGGCACGAATTCTCTCGAATTAAAACAGATGACAGCAGTTATTTGTCATCGATCAGCTGATGTATGGAAATCAAAACATTCAAAACTTCCCCAGATTCGTAGTGAGCCGTAATTAGCCCGCACGTCATGTTCTGAATTGTGTTTTTAAGGGTTTTTGTTGCTTTTTATTACTTTTTAAAAGTTTTTAGTGGATTTAGTGGATTTTATTTTGAGTTTAATTGACATTTATTAACTTTTGTGTTTACGGTAAATTTCATGTAAGTACAATTCACCAAACATAAAATTTTAGTATTTTTTTCAGACGGTAAATCATGATGGATCATAATAATTATTACACTGCACCCGTGCCCAGCACGTCAGTTTATGTCATCGAGGCAAAAAACAAGGTAAATTTAAACCTTTTTTTTATTAATTATTATTTATAGTAAATATTTTTCAGTTCTGTTGAACCTCACGATACCCGAAACAAACAAAAATACTCCGGAACATTATCGACTTTTTTGGAAAATATCTGTTATACGGTTATTTCGTCAAAATTATTGATTTTTTTAGTAACGATGTATTTATTTAGGGGCTCAAATTTGGTATGGTTTTTGAAATGTGTCTTCTTAAATTGCCCGTTCTTAAAGGTTAGGTTTTTTTTATTTCGGTTTAATTTATGTTTTTTTGTTTTGAGCGTAAGACTAAAGGGGGTTAGGTTCCATACAGTTTCATCGCTTTTCCCCTAATTTTTTTTCTTTAGCAATGGTTTTCGTGAAATTATAACCTCAAACACAAGTTATTTTTGCATACAATGCTACTTTGTACTACACTAACTTATTAACAAAACTTATTTTATACCTGAACTATGTTTTCCGCTAAAACGGCGTTTTCACATCTTCCTGACAAAAATATTAAATATGTCATGGTAAGAGTATTAATAGATATTTAATTTTCTAATATAAGAATGGACTTATATGCACCTACAGTGTACCGGGTGAGTCAACGATTGCGCGGAGTAGCTTTATGCCTTGAAGATAAAATTTATCGATAATAAGCTTTTGTATGAAGGTATGGTTGGATATCTGGCACTTTTAAAAAATATTTTGAATTATACAGGGTGCGCCCAAAAAGTGGGGTGTCATAAAGTTACATTTTTTTAAATGGGCCACCCTATATTTGAACATTTATTAATTTTACGTGTTATTTCATACATTTTTATTAATGGTTTAATATGCGAAAAAGGTATAGTTTTTTAGATAATTCGACTTTTAATGAAAATTTTGCATTTGCAAGCATCTCGTTATTGTGAAAACGCTACTTAAATTTTCACACTAAGCGATTCATAATTTTTATACTTACTAAATAAAGTCAAAAATACATATTCACTATGAAATATTTGACGAATCATTTACATGGTGTTTACTTTCTAGGACCAAAGTCAGAAAACTTCTAATTGAAAAATATCACTTTTTTTAAATAGAACACCCTATATATTTTTCCGTCATCTTATAGCTCGTCATAAACTCTTCAACTTTTGTGAAGAACGCCCTATCCCTATCTTTAATAGTTTTTGAAATATTTTGATATTTAAAAATTTAATGTCCTCGTTATAGCATCTTTTGTCAATGGATCACAGTAGCCATGGAAAATAAATGAAAAAATAAATATTTTGTTATAACTGTCCCTTTCCCAAATCAGTTTCTTAATAATAAATGTTCGAATAAATGTCCTTCTTGTTTAATACACTTATCAATCCTTTTGATGATATTTTCCCGGATATTGAATAACATGTATGGTGTTATTATTTGAGAGATATCCCCAATCCTATTCTCCATATCCTGCCTTGTCGTAGGTGGTGTGGTGTGACATACTTTTATGTAGCCCCATAGGAAAAATCTAACGGGGTAAGATCGCAAGACCTTGGTGGCCATGCAACAAAACCTCCGCAGCCAATTAATCTTTGAGGATAGTGCTAATCCTAATATTCTCTTGCTTCACGATAAAAGTGGGGAGGGGCACCATCTTGTTGGAGCCACATATTTTGACGTTCATCATAGTCGACTTCTGCCAATAATCTTGGTAATGTCTGTTGCAAGAAAGGTAAATAATTACGTACGTTTAAATGTTCATTAAAAAAATATGGCCCTATAATTCTGGTGTGAAGTATGCCGCACCACACATTAACCGACCAATGGTTTTGGTGTTGAACTTCTCGGACCCAGTGTGGATTCTCCGTTGCATAATAATGCATATTGTGTCTATTGACATTGACATTTAAATTCACCATTTACCTTGATTTGGATACCTATTACGTAACCATTGGCAATAAATTACACGCCTTTGAAAATGTTCATCGTGAAGTTCCTGATGTTACTCAATATGGTACGGATGATATTTTTACTTGCGTGTTTTGCGGTTTGCTGTTGACTGTGACGTATCACCGAGCGAAGTTAATTTACGGCTAATAACTATAGGGGATTCTCCTGGATGTGTAACAGTATTTCAAGTTCTTTTTCACCATTTGTAGCTCTTCTATCTATTCACAACTTTACGTTTTGAATGTTCCACACTGCCTGTTGAATCAAACATTTCCATTAAATTTTGAAAATTTCGAGAACCGGGTGTTCGCCGCTCGGGATATTTCATCCTGTATAGTCGCTCAGCAAAAAGACAATTTTTATTTGCCTCGCCCAAAACATAGATCATATCGATTAATTCATTTTTTTTTAAATTCATTTTGAGTAGGTACCAACTTATAAAATGACAATAAACTTTACAGAAGAATGGCTTAATTTTCACATTGACCTGTTCTTAATGTCATCCAGTGCCATTATTTTCATTTATTTTCCATGGCTACTGTGATCCATTGACAAAAGATACTATAACGATGACATTAAATCTCTAAATATCAAAATATTTCAAAAACTATTAAAGATAGGGATAGGACGTTCTTCACAAGAGTTGAAGAGTTTATGACGAGCTATAAGATGACGGAAAAATATATAGGGTGTTCCATTTAAAAAAAAACTGATATTTTTCAATTAGAAGTTTTCTGACTTTGGTCCTAGAAAGTAAACACCCTGTAAATGATACGTCAAATATTTCATAGTGAATATGTATTTTTGACTTTATTTAGTAAGTATAAAAATTATGAATCGCTTGGTGTCAAAATTTAAGTAGCATTTTCACAATAACGAGATGCTTGCAAATGCATAATTTTCATTAAAAGTCGAATTATCTAAAAAACTTTAACTTTTTCGTATATTAAACCATTAATAAAAATGTATGAAATAACACGTAGAATTATTAAATGTATTCAAATATAGGGTGTCCCATTTAAAAAAATGTAACTTTATGACACCCTACTTTTTGGGCGCACCCTGTATAATTCAGAATATTTCTAAAATATGCCAGATATCCAACCATACCTTCATACAAAAGCTTATTATCGACAAATCTTATCTTCAAGGCATAAAGCTACTCCGCGCAATCGGTGACTCACCCGGTACATCGACTCTCCGGAATGGTTATTGAGGTAATTTTTATTTCACTTGACTGATAAAATAAAATTTAAAAAGGGTGAGAGGATCTTATAGAAAAAATTTTAAATTCTGAGGGAGCATGCCGTTTTCAGTTTATTTTTTGAGATCAGGTCGCAGAGAAACCAATTTTTCTAAATACGAGTCGACCGCTCTATATAATAATATACCAATTGCGCTACGGAAACTATGAAATTATTTCTCTCCCTTATTAACAAGGGCGTAGATATTGGGGTGGGTAGAGAGGGTTATTACCTTCCCTTCCCCCCCAGAACCATAATATTAAAAAATAAAACTGAAAAAATATGCTTTACACCTTCCTTCTTGAGTATTCTTGTGTGATATTTATAAAACTTTTGGTAGAAAGCGAATTTCATAGTTCACGTAGTATCAATTGTTAGAGCGTTCGACTGGTTCGAGGTTTTGGGTTCAAGTCCCAGCGGAGACATAATGAAGTATAATAGATAACCTAATAAGTAATTCGAATAAGTATAACGGGAATGAGGGCAGGCAATGAAATGCCACAATTGTATTTCTCCCAACGTTTCGTTTTATATTAAAACTTTATCAAGCGCACCGGCGTATACAAGGGGGGGGGGGGTAATAGGGGTAATTCCCCCCCCCCCCAAGATTACTTAAGCGTTGTTTAATTTTTGTCCTTACTCCTTAAAGTTGCTATTATCTAGTATCCTAGCCAGGCACGTAGCTCAGCCCCCCCCCCCGAAACTCGAGACCATACTCATAAAACTTACAAAAACAAAATGAATTTTATGCAAAATATCCATATATTATTAGAGCTCTGATTTCGGCAACATAGGCAACACATTAAACATTTCCTACACTATTACATTTTCTTTACCTCAATTATTACTGGGTTTGTTTTTGTGCTTTTCTTGAGGATTTTGTATTGTGTTTTTTATTTTTCCCACTTGAAACCCAAGCACCATGATTAAAAAAAGGGCGTAGCACCCAAAAAATGTTCGCCTGCGGCGCTTTTTTTTTGCACCTTCGGCGCGATCCCCTCCCCCCCCCCCCTTCCCTCCGAGAAGAAATCCTGGCTACGTGCCTCATCCTAGCCGATGGATTACCCCCCAGACGCATGAGCTGGATACGCCGTTGATCAAGGGTCAGTAAAAAGGTCTTTAAGCAGGCTTAAAGACTTAAAGGCTTAAAGACCTTTTTATTGACCCTTGATAAACTTTAATATAAAACGAAACGTTGGGAGAAATACAATAATTGTGTCATTGCCTGCCCTCATTCCCGCTATACTAATTCGAATCTACTAGTAAGGTCGCTATACTTACCTAACTAATAAGTAATAAGCTTAGAAACAAAAATTCAATTATAAGAACAGTAAAATATTATTTCTACGAATAATATTACACTCTTATTTTTTTTGCTTAGGTAAAGGTACATTTATATTTGCATGGCAATGAGTTGGCTCAGCAGTTTGGTACCCTCAGCTTAATACAGTACAGGTAAGTGAGATACAAGTATCCTAATTTTAAGATTTGTTGTATATTATACACAAATATTTTAACAACTTTTTGCAAGGCTCTAAAAGGTTAATGGTAGAATCCAAAACAAAACTATCTTTTAACATCTTTATACATTTTTAAAACAATATGACGTAACTTAACAAAAAAATTAACTAAACGCACATATTGCTTTCCCACCAAAATGGCGAAGCAACTTTTAATTTTTTGAATATACTTATATAAAAATACCTAGGTATACCTTACACATTTTTATCGTTTTAACCGACAGAAAACTGCAAAAGCATTGCACATTTCTGATTTTTCTGTGAGGAGATACAAAGATGGGCCTGTCGAAAATCGTCTGATTGTGTCCGAGGAAAAAGCTAAACCTCTGACTGACGATTTGAGAGATGGTGTGTGCTTGCAAATCAGAGATGAAATATATCATATTTATGTACTCTTCTTAATAATATTACTAAAATGTATTTATACCTATGTTTTATCTATTATAATATATATAATATTAATATTAATAGTATAACATTTTTTAGTGGCAGAAAAAAAATTGCTGTCTATTAATAATCCAGGAGCCAGCGCAAAAAATATGCAAGAGTTTTCTGAAGGCTAATATTTTCAAGACGGGTTCAACTTTAGTGATTAAAAGCTAGTGTACAGTCAGCAGTTACAGTTCCGGGACACCTGGCGGCGGGACGCGCGCAAATGTGTAATTTTAATTAGTATCTCCAAACTGTTTTCTAAAGGCTCAAAATTTGTACAAAACCAGCAAATATAATATAAAACAGGAATATAATAGTCAGACAGCGGAACATGAGGACACATAGAGTCAGCGCTACTCCATACTTGTCAAAAAAATGTCCTGACCAAAAGTGTTTTCTGAAGGCTCAAACTTTTTTAAATAATAATAACAACTATAAAGTTAAAAAAAAAAATACAGTCAGACTCCTCTGCGATAGAACCACTTCAGTCAGCAGTGTGGGCACTGCGCGCATTAGTATGTCTAGCCTCAATAGATATTGAGGCTAGATAGATATCAATAACGTTTCATATAAATTCATAATTTTTTGATAATTTTAGTTGTTTAGAACGACAAATGATAAAATAATATTATAAATATGATAAATTTCTTCTGGTGATTAAGCTATGATTTTTTTTATTCTCAAATACGTAGGAGAGGTTGATTTAAAAAAAAAGTAAAATCAAATTAACTTTCATTGGCTCAGGAATAAAGAAAGAGTAATATCGCTACGATTCTAATTATTTTACAATTAAATGTCATTGTTTCTGTTACTCTTTCTCGTGTATCAATAATACTTCACCGTTTGTGATGAACAGTCCTGTAATAATAAATAATAATTACATTTATTTCAGTTTTGTCTTTATTTCAGACTTAATTATATTCATTTCGATTTTACCGTTTCTACATATTTATGATTTGGGTAGTTTCACAAATATATATAAGCTAACAAAGTTATATTTATTACGGTTGGCGAATCTTTTCCTTTTTATTTCGAGGAATCTTTTTTATAAACAGTATTTTTATAAATATCAGTTAATTTATCAAAGAAAAAAAAATTTCAATTGTCGTGCTACAGAAAATATACTGCGTTGGGAAAGAAATTTCGAGAAATTTTACAAAAGGAAACGACTTCTGAAACGAGACAAGACAATTGAATTTTTT
This sequence comes from Polydrusus pterygomalis, assembly GCA_963969555.1. Taxonomy (NCBI): domain Eukaryota; kingdom Metazoa; phylum Arthropoda; class Insecta; order Coleoptera; family Curculionidae; genus Polydrusus; species Polydrusus pterygomalis. Next base: position 114,211,365 of record OZ018378.1, read on the forward strand.
TTTCTCTGATAAATTAACTGATATTTATAAAAATACTGTTTATAAAAAGATTCCTCGAAATAAAAAGGAAAAGATTCGCCAACCGTAATAAATATAACCTTGTTAGCTTATCTATAAAAATGAATGTTTGTCTGTCTGTGTGTGTGTATGTTCCGTATGCGTTCCTATACCATTTATCCGATTACGATGAAAATTTGGTGAGTTGTTGTGTGCAGGCCGAGGAACATTATAGAATTTAAAAATGTGGTATTTTGACATTGACAGCTGTCAAAATTTGACAGGAGTGATTTCAACTTCTTTTAATTGAAATATTTCATTTGGCAATATTGTAGCTACCATCCCAGACAAGAAAAAAATGAAAAAAAATTTGACACTTACCTGTCAAAAATTGACAGATCAAGTATAAATTGTTTTTTTTTTCATATTTTTGATATCGGATTCTTGCAGCTACGATCTTGGACAAAAAAGAAATGCAAAAAAAGTTTTTAACATGAAAAAAACAGTATATGTCAATCTGTCAAAATTTGACAGCTGTCACATAAAATCGAGTGTAACTTTCTTATTTAAAGAGATAACAAATTTTTGATTTCGGATTAATTTAAGTACTAACCTGGGTGAAAAAATGGCCGTTACAAATTTGACATTGACAGCTGTCAAAATTTGACAGGAGTGATTTCAACTTCTTTTAATTGAAATATTTCATTTGACAATATTGTAGCTACCATCCCGAACAAGAAAAAAATGAAAAAAAAAATTGACACTTACCTGCCAAAATTTGACAGATCAAGTATAAATTGTTTTTTTTTTCATATTTTTGATATCGGATTCTTGCAGCTACGATCTTTGACAAAAAAGAAATGTAAAAAAATTTGACATATTAAACCTGTCAAAATGTGACAGCAGTGATTTAAAGTCTTATTATTTAAATTTTTAACCTCGCAATATTGCAGCTATGATCTAGGAAAGGAAAAAATTTAAAAAATTTGACACTTACCTGTCAAAATTTGACAGGTCAAATATAATTTTTTTTCCCTTACTTTTGATATCGCATTCTTGCAACTACGATAGTCGACAAGAAAAAAATGAAAAAAAAATTGACACATACTTGTCAAAATTTAACAGCTCAGGTATAAAATTTCGTTATTTAGGTACAGAAAATTTCTTTAATTTCGTTTTCTTAAGCGACAATCATGGATACCAGAAAAACGAAATGGATATGTGAAAAAATTACACAATATTTTAAAGCAATCTTTGGTTGTGAAAAAATTATACATATTTAATAAGACGATCTTGGGTTATGAAAAAACTATACTAATGTGAAAAACTACAGATACCCGAACAGTGCCGTGCCCGAAGTGTTCGGCACAATATTATTGTCTGAAATACATCATGGATTGCGGATAAATTGACACATACCCAAACAGTGCCGTGCCCAAAGGATTCGGTATAATAGTATTGTCACAAGTGTACAACGATCTTGGGTTGTAGAAAAAATGACACACACCCGAACAGTGTCGTGTATATATATAAAAATGAATGTTTGTCTGTCTGGCTGTATGTCCCGTATACGTTCCTATACCATTCATCCGATTGCGATGAAACCTTGGTGAGTTGTTGTGTGCAGGCCGAGGAAGATTTCAGCATTAAAAAAGTGGCATTGTAACAACGCATGTCGGGTACTAATATATAGAATAATTCGGGTTTGTTCGGGTTTGTATCTATAAATCTGTAAAGTATTACTTGACGTGATCGTGATGGTGAACTCGCCTTATTATGGCATCTCAGAGAAAGCGACCATAGCAAGACGTATACCGGGGCGAATGCCGGGCATTGCAACGCATGCCGGGTACACGCTAGTATTATATATTTGTGAAACTACCCAACAAATCATAAATATGCGTAACACGGTAAAATCGAAATGAATATAATTAAATCTGAAATAAAGACAAAACTGAAATAAATATAATTATTATTTATTATTACAGGACTGTTCATCACAAACGGTGAAGTATTATTGATACACGAGAAAGAGTAACTGAAACAATGACATTTAATTGTAAAATAATTAGAATCGTAGCGATATTACTCTTTCTTTATTCCTGATGGGCCAATGAAAGTTAATTTGATTTTACTATTTTTTTTAATCAACCTCTCATACATATTTGAGAATAAAAAAAAATCATAGCTTAATCACTAGAAGAAATTTATCATATTTATAATATTATTTTATCATTTGTCGTTCTAAACAACTAAAATTATCAAAAAATTATAAATTTATTTTTTATGAAACGTTATTGACAGATATTGAGGATAGACATACTGATGCGCGCAGTGCCCACTCACACTTCTATCGACTGCTGACTGAAGTGGTTCTTTCGCAGAGGAGTCTGACTGTATTTTTTTAAACTTTATAGTTGTTATTATTATTTAAAAAAGTTTGAGCCTTCAGAAAACACTTTTGGTCAGGACAATTTTTTGACAAGTATGAAGTAGCGCTGACTCTATGTGTCCCCATGTTCCGCTGTCTGACTATTAGATTCCTGTTTTATATTATATTTGCTCGTTTCGTACAAATTTTAAGCCTTCAGAAAACAGTTTGGTGATACTAATTAAAATTACACCTTTGCGCGCGTCCCGCCGCCAGGTGTCCCGGAACTGTAACTGCTGACTGTACACTAGCTTTTAATCACTAAAGTTAAACCCGTCTTGAAAATATTAGCCTTCAGAAAACTCTTGCATATTTTTTGCGCTGGCTCCCCGGCTATAAGTAAGGTAATAATATGTATCGGTGTAAGCATAGAGAAAAAAGGTTCACAAAACAAAAATATGTGTATTTTACACAATATTTTTAACGGTCTGTATTTAATTGTATATGTATAATTTTTTTTTATCAGGTCCATAGCTCTTTATAAGCATGCCAAATTTTATCTTTCTAACCATTATAGTTTAGGATCTAATATTTCCGTATGACAGACGGACGATTGAGGAGAATAAAGTTTTAAGGATACATATATGAGATGCTAAAAGTAAGCAAATGTGCTCCTGTACCATAGTACCTACCTGTAGCATAAATATAATAACTCTAATCTAGATAACCAGAGAAATTTTTTCTTATGTTATTAAATTAATATCAATCAAAAAATAAAAAGTTAAATGCGCCACTAACTTTTTCTAGCATGAAGTATTGATAAAGTACCTACTTGTATTTTATATTTTCGTATAAATAAAAACAAAGAAGTAAGCCCAAGTAGCAATTTAACGTTGGGACGACGGGTTTAAAAAGGTTGCGCAACCAAACATAAGTTGCGTCATTAACCTTAAGACAACGTCGTCCCAACCCTCTGCTACACCAAAATGGTCAATCATTTTTGAGTTTTTAAAACGTTTGCATTTTGACTGTAGTTAACGATTTGTCGTTTGCTAAACGTTGCGAAATTTACTTTGAAACAACGGTTCATCACCTGCGCCCTCTTGTGCGGCGATGATTGATTATAATGTTTAGAAAATGGTAATTTTCTTAACCAAATAATTTACTGATGGACAAAATGGACACTTAAGAAAAACTTTCTGACAACTAACCATTACCGTGTATTAATAATGAAAATAGCTACAAGATAACCTGCGTATATTGCTAAAAAAGCCGATCGCTAGGCAGAAATTAGTAACGCATTTCACTTTACTGTCAAATATACTATTACTTTATGCGAAAAAACACGCGCGCCTTAAATCTGTTAAAAATTCTTAAAATTCAAATGTATATAAAAATAAAAAAAAATAAAAAATTTGCATAAAGTGTATTTAAACTTATAATTAATTAAAACCCAATATAAATAGGCATGTATTGTATTTAGAAATCTAAAATAAGGCTACTCCTTGTCATTATTTCCTTGTATCTCAAATTTTAATGGCCGACCACAACGTTTTATGACATTAATATGGCGTAGACGCATTATAGGCGTCAATGCGACTTATGTTATCAGGTAACAAATAATTATACTAATTTTTAACCATAAACATTTTACGCCTGGCACGACTGGAGTTGCCTATCCGACCAAAAATAAACTGAACGCGACTTTCCAGCTGTCAAAAACAAATGAAAAAGTCTGTCATCACTTATGTCATATGTCACTATTGTCATGTCATTTGTTAAAAAAAATTGTTTTAATTTTTAAGATAAAATATTTGATTTATTGAGTATGGTTGACTATTTTAAAGTTGTGTACATAAAAAGTACAAAAGAAGTTGAACCAATACCTCACCAATGGGAAGAGGATGGAATTGTATACTGGCCCCCTACAAAAGGGCAAGTTCGCAAAATGCAGTCCGATGCTGGTAGTATACCAGACAAAAAAACTTGGAACAAATATGATTGTTTGGTAAAAGCCAGCAACATGCTTCTATTTATGCACGCTTCTTCCCATGCAGATCAGTTATGTAAAGACGGTAGTTTATCTGACTGTACCACCACAGATGATGAAAAAAGAAAAATAGTGCCCAAAAAATATTTTTCAACTACATCCAAACGGACAAGTGCTGTCAGAAAGAATTATGCTGGATTGCCTGTCTATGATTTTAGCCATGATAAGCCAAAAACAGCATATAAACCCACAGAAGTTGAAACATTGTCCGAACTAGAAAGTTCCAATGAAAATACTGAGGAAAACACAATCATTAATGACCCTGAGGTACTGGAAACTCTCATTATTGGAAACAAAAGTAGATAAAATTTGCAAACACTTAGAGGAATGTAAGTATTTGCATGATGACTCAACTCGAACCAAAATACTTAAAATTTTAAGAATCTATCATAGCTTCTATAGGCATCCAATTAAACATATTTTCTGTTGTTTTAGGTAAAGAACAAATTCTGGAAAAAATGGTGGAAAAGTTTGCTCAGATGTCTGTTCGTCTCGACAATCTTGAAGGAGTATTAAAGAAAACAGAACCTTGCTTGACATTACCAGAAAATGAGGTAAAAATATTTCCGATTGATAGAGTACCAGTCTTGGAAAAGTGTGAGAAAGATTTGGAGGACAAGACTTTTAAAAACAAGGTTTACATTCACTTAACCAGGAGTATAGGTTCAGCCATGCCCTTCAAAACTGCATGTTACAAGTTGGCAGGTAGTATGTTCACTAAACAGCTTCTGACAAAATATTCATGGACTGGAATGAGTAGAAGCCAAGAAAAAAAGGCATTCAACAAATTAATAGGAATTTTAGATTTATTTTATAAAGTCATATACAAATTAGATAATTCTTTTACATACCCAGGGAGAGACAGTTTTTTCAGAGATTGCATATTAAAACACAGCAACACTAGATTAAAATCAACCAAAAAAAATATGGTTGTGAGTGCCACCTTAGAATTAAAAGAAGATCCCATCACAGAAAACCAAGATCTGTAGGACAGTGTGGATACCGAGGTGGAAACGGAAGCAGTAGGAAGTCATTATCAAGAATATGAAATTCTTAATATAGGGGAAGATGGGGTGGTTCTTCCTGAAGATGAGCGTGAATAGGTTTTATTATGATATTAATTAGTTTAAATAATTATTATTTAATTTTATATTACTTCTCAGTGAAATATAAGCTTCAATTTGTTTTTTTGCTTACTTTTACTTTTTTATGTATTTTTATTACCATATGTGTTTATAGAAGAGCTAAACTGTTAGTTTTTTAAGTGATATTTTTTTAAAGTTTTTTTTTATGTAATAAAAATATCTTGTGGTTTTCGTATGAATCTTTTTTCTATGGGATTAGAATTAAATAAATTTAAAACTAAATTAAAAACACGTCTTTATTTACAACATTATTGTTGTTTACACTTACAACTAATAAGATTTTATTGATTATTAAATAAGTCAAGAGTATGAACAAGTGGCAAAAATACAATTTGATTTTTATAATCTAAGCTTACTAATTTGCACTTCACATCCTTTAGTTTTATACTAATATATTCACTAAAAATTTCCTTACATAAATATACATATATTTAAATTAGATGAGGAGAAAGGATAGTCGAAAAAATTACATAATTTTTTAATTTTAGACCCATGAAAAATTAACTCGTTGTTTAATTCAAAGATACAAAGTAGTTTAAATATTTCTTTGCGTTTAGTAAGAATCCATTGATCTTTTAGAGTTGCTCCAAAACATATTCCATTTTTCAGTATCACCTTTTTAAATGCTGAATAAACACCTGCCGGTTTTTGTTGTGGGTCTAAAATTGCATATTTTAAATAAAATAATTGTTGATTTGAATGTAATATGGAATGACTGAGGGAATGACTTTTTAATTCCAGTTCCCTCTTAGCTATTTGTGCTAAAGGTCTAAAACCACTTTTTAGGCGGTTTTTTATCATGCCTAATTTATTTTCAAATGGGTAAGAACTAAACTCTTTAAGTGGCCCAAAGCGTTTAACATCTTCAACTACATGACAAAGATTGTGAATATTACTGCTAATTGCATCTACACCATAGATATTAATAAAACCCTCAACATAATCTTTAAATATTTTTTCAGCTAGATTAAGTTTTGTTGAAAAACATGAACACGAGCATAGAAAAACAGCACAAAAAAGTAATAAAAAATGATTGTAGAGCTCACTAGGCAAATTTTGTTTTAAAATAACAGGTCCTAGATAATATAGAAATGTTCTGTACTCAACACCTTTCCAAAAAGCAAGACTACTTAGGCTTCTGACTGACCGATGGATTTCACTAGGAATTCTTACATTTGACTGTTCGAGCCAACTTGAAATATCAGCAATTTGGTGGTTGAAAAACTCCACCTGAAGGTCTTTACTGCCATGTATCCAATAATTAAGACATATTTTTATCAGTCCCAGATGTATGAGGTGTAATGAATCTGCAACTATAATGTCACGAACCATATCTATAGGCAAGCGTTCCAAAGGGGAAATGATAAACTCTTGGTTTTGATTTTTTTTATGATGGTGGGCATCAGTTTTTGATCTAAATTCTTCATCAGATCTTAGTGGACAGTCTACTTGAGGAAAGCTCATCCATTTTTGCTGGTGATAGTACTTGCCTACAATAGTACATCTTAAGCAACTGTGGTAGGCATTGAAAGACACTACACCTAAAAACAAAGTGATAAGTAAATGACTTGTAAACCAAACCAATGCTTCTTATGATATGTATATGAATCAATGTAAGATAGGGTATATTAGAATACTTACATTTGATAAAGCTGCGGGCTGGAGTATCGCAGATAAAATTATCAACTTGTATAGAACATTTCTTGTTGTTGATCTTGATACCACAATCTAACAGCTTCTGAAGTTCATCAATGAACTTCAGTAAATACTCTTGCACAGATGGGGGCTTACTATTCCCAGAGAATATTGCCACTATTTGAGGAGGAAATTCTTTAATGTTCGACACCTTGACTAATATTGGCCAAACCTGACTTTTAGAACTATTGGCAATGGGCAACCCATCTATATTAAAACTTAATTTAAGTGTATGTAGGTCGACTTTATCTATATATTTTTCAACTCCAGATAAGCATTGCTCCAATCCATGGTACCAAAAGTAGCCATTACCACCCATAGTATCAATATGAACATTCTTAGGTGTTCCCATGATTGTCCTGCTGTCTTTACTTAATCCCGATATACCACAAGATATTAAACTTTTTAAGAGAGCATTAGTTGCATTGTGAGATATCTGATGTTCTATCATCCAGTTAGGTAAAAATTTCCGGATTTTTGCACCTAAAGTGTCTTCCACGGATTGTGAATCTGGCAGCAATTCCTCACCTTTACTAATCTCACTTATTTCTGTATCTGTAGTATGTTCGTTTCGCTCGATCTCACAATTCCTTACAGATTCTGTCCCAGGTTCTTCACTTATCTCGGAGGTATGTTTCTCTGCCCCTTCATTACTGATCTCATCCTCATCACTTCCCACAGATTGTGAATCTGGCACCTGTTCTTCACCTTCGCTAACATTTTCCTCTATAACTCGTCCCAACATTTGTTTACGACATAGTCTCTTTTTTTGCCTATAATAGGTAGCAGAGTATTTAAAGGCCCGCTTCATTTTTATTTTAAGATTAGGAAACAAACGCATAAATCGAGAATAAATATTTTTTTTTAGGTTAGATTGTCCCTTATTAAATAGTTGAGGGTTAAGGTATAGTTGTAAGTATAACTCCGCGAAAACGTTTTCAATTTAACTAAAATATTGCCCACTGTATTATATAGTTCGGTTCTCCGCCAGGAAAACGTTGAACACAACTTAAGTTGTCACTTTAACGTTTTTACAACGTTGTTTCCATTACCTTAATATTTACTACTTGTAGTTGATTTGCAATCGGTTGGGTAAAGGTTGTAACAACGTCGCAGTTTAACCAAAGTCATGCCCAACATTGAGACGACGTTGTCCGCTGGTTTCGGGGGCGTCGTTTCATAAGTGACTATTTTTTACACTAGATACAACGTTTATTTTGGTGTATTATGTGGTTGTCGTCGCCAAAATGCTACTTGGGAGGTTGTGTGTTTTATTTATTGGTAGTTTTTAACTCTGTTTTGAGACTTCATCGTCTAACCATAAAACTCAAATCTGATCCTGGAATTCATACCAACCTATCAAAATTAAATAGACCAAAATTGACAGAGTGTCACGTGAGTTTGCCTTCATCTTGCGAGAGTATTTAAAATATTAACTAGACAATGGAGCATAATGTCAAAATATTTTATAATATACAGGATCGCTCAAAAAATTAAAACTACATATAATTTTTTTTAAACGAAACACCCTATATATTTTTCTTTCTGATTCCGCTAGAAAGAAGCTTTACAGTCATATTATTTTTTTTGAATTTGATTGCAACCTTGTCAAGTAATTAATTATTTTTTTTTATTTTAAATTGTCAACTGTGCATGTCCGCAGCGTATCTAGACGCTTCTGAAAAATAGCAATAGCGATCGGTCTCTCTTAGCAAATTTGTACAAATTCGTACTATGTAACACTGTTCGGGTTGTTTCGTAGTGGACCGATACAGTACGAACTTGCATAGCGAAAGCGAGACCGAGACCTTAAGATATGTCTCCTTGCAAGCGACGTAATTTTATCTCTTTTTACCTTTAGCTAAATACACGTTTTGTCTTTCTTATACGATTAACATAAACATAAACCTAACTTAAATCAATTTGATATTATTGGTTATTTGGCCCGTATTTGTTGCAATTCGAGGTTTTAAGATTAGAAGATAAATCAAAATTATAAATAAGAGGGAAAAACGGAATATTTGCGGGATCAGGGCTGGGACAATTAATCCAGCTTAACGGGCTTTGTTACTATATTTTTTACTAACTCGCTTATCCCCTTGTGATGATAATTGCCTGTGACAAAAGCCCAAAAGCAATTAGAACTCTTGTCTCTGTGGGTATTCTGGTTGGCCTTAGTTGGTTGGTTTGTTTATAAAGGCGTAGGTCGGAGGTCGGGTTCGACGTGTGGCCCAAGCTAATTACACAGCAACCTCCTGGCTTATTATGCGCCCGAGACTTGTTGAAAAAGGATTGTTGCTTCTACGAGGTCCAGTATTTTTCTTCCAAGTCTGTCATGCAAGAGGTTGTCGTCGCGTTAAATATTTCCGAAGATTCTGAATCTTTTACGGGTTAGTGCTTCGCAGTTGTATATGCTATGAAAGGCGGTTTCGTCCTCTTCACCGCAAACTCTACATTCATTGGGTCCATTATAGATTCACGTTCGTTGAACGTGTTTTCTTAATTGACAATGGCCTGTTAGCAGGCCGGTCACTTGTTTTAACTGGGTGCGCATTAGGAGTAGGTTTGCAGTTGATAGTTTCGTTGAGGGTTTATCGATAACGGCCAGTGTGTGTGCCTGGCCAGGTGTACCGTTCCATCGAGATAGATGTTGTTTTTGCGCCCATCTGTTTAATGTTGTTTTGGTTGCCTGTTTTAATATTCCAAGGGCGGGTTTGGGGCCCCTAAAACTTTTAGCAGATCCGGTTTTTGCCAGTTCACCTGCTTTTTCGTTATCTTTTATCCCTGAGTGACCAGGGACCCAAAGGAGGGACCTTGTTGTTTCTAGCTGCAAGGTCGTTTAGGTCGTTATGGCACTCCATTCTGATTTTTGATGTAAATTGGAAGAAGTTCAAAGCCTTAAGGGCAGCTTGGCTGTCTGATAAGATATATATGTTTTGGTCGTGGTAGCCCTTTTCAAGATTCTTTGGTACGCATGCTTGTGTCGCATAAACTTCTACTTGGTATACTGTGGCGTAGTTTCCCAGGGGGATACTAATTTCCATTCTGGGTATTTCCTTAAATATACCTGCGCCTACTCCGCTGGCCGTTTTCGATCCATCAGTGTACCAAACTAGGTCATTGTCTAGTGATGAAGATTTTCGTTTAGATCAGAATCGCACCTAATATTAAATGGTTTTGTATAAGTTATATATCGCTTTCATGCGATCGGTTGGCATTTCCAAGAGCTTGTCGTTAATAAGGTCCGTTGCTTTTGTATGCCCTATTTTCTCGGGGCTTTGTTTCCATTCTCCGTTTGCTTTCATCCTAGAGGAGCTGCAATTGGCTTCAATTTTGATGTACATATCTAGTGGTGTTAGCCCTACTATGATTTCCATTGTTGCGGTGGGGGTGCTTCTCATTGCACCGTAATGCCCAGGCCGGCCAGACTCTAGTTGACCTTACTTCTTCCTGTAAGTGGTCCACTAAATTATCAAAAAGTAATACCACTTGTTGAGAAGAATTAAATAAATTAATTAAATAAAGGAACGACGTTCGTCTCTCATAACGCATTTTTGAACCCAATTTTCGTATATACGTTAATCGTTTTTAAAATAGTTTATGAAAAACTTTTGTGCTGGGAACATAATTGTAATATTTTACTTTACAATCTAAAAACGACAAATAATTGAGGTTAAATTCAAATCGTAAAATCTCTTCTTTTTTGTCAAAAAACTCAATTTTTTTAAAACTGACTACAATTTTCGTTATCATGTTATCTCTATTTTGCCGATAGAGAAATGCTTATAGAGTACTTGGTATCAAAGCGATTGTTTTCTCCTCTCTTCTTTACCTGTTTCGCTGTTTCTATTTTTAAAAGTTAAGAAGTACTACTCCAGCATCCCCCCCGCTGTATTCCCGGTTTGCCGTACCGGTGGGGCTTGCGAGCTTCATTGACTCAGTCTATGTCGGCGGTAGGTAACTATCAGAAGGGTCTCCCATGCCGAACAGGGTATCTATTCTCCAACTTGAGAGAAGTGATCGCTCTCTCGAGAGAAGTGACCATTCACATCATATGCTCACATCGTCTGATATCGTTCTCTTGCAGTCAAAAGTCCGTATTCTCGAGCATCGATCGATGAGAATGATGTAGGCGTGGCTTCCAAGGCGCCAAATTAAAATTTCTATTGCAGTATGATCATCGAGGTAGAATATTTTTCTGTATATTCCAGCGCATGCACCGTTTATTTGATTCTGCACTGTACGAAAATTTAAATTTCGAATAATTTGTTTATCTATTGGTTATTCATATATACTTATATCTAATTATGTTATTAAATTATCGGGTTGTATTTATTTATATTAAAACAAGAAAAATACTTTAAACCTTATTATAACTAGGTAGGATTACCTTTCTTTGAATAAAAACATAATTCAATCAAACAAAAAAAAATAGTATTAAAACTTAATATTTATTTATGTAAATACTGTTTTGTTCTATATTCACTTAAATTAAAGAATATTTATTTGATGGCTCAAAGGGTGGACAACCCTAACCCTATACAAGTAATGGTGAAAAAGCAAATATTGCTCTGCTGTCCCGCATTTATCATTTTAAAAGTTGGCAGCCTTACAATAAAACCACAACGCAAAATTTATAAAAACTCGACCATCGTTTTTGCGTAATGCGCATGCTTATTAACTCACTTCTCCTAACTCGGTTCTCTTGAAATTTTTGAGAGAATGAATTCCACAGAAAAATAAGTGGTGTAATGAATTCTCCCAACTCTTGATGGAAATGAATGAATAGCCATTTTAAGTTTCAACTATACAGTTTAAACATTCTTAAGAGAAAAAGTACCTATAATCACTTCTCTTAAATGATCATTCGCCTATTTTCGAGGTCTCAATGTTATCAATTTTTCCGAGTATATAAAGTTACAAATAAATACTTTTGAATGGAGAATATAAGGAGGTCGTCACTACCTATAAATATCTTGCAAAAAGATATGCTGATCGAATTTATGCAGCAGCATCCCGAACTAAAATCGGGAAAGTTTACCAATACTTTTACATTCAAAAAGGCCCAAAACCTTTGGGAAGTTTCTTCTAAACTTAATTCCGTTGAAAATGGATCGGAAAAAAACTGGCGGCAATGGAGAAAGTATATGTTTATGTAATTACCTACATTTTAATAACAAATAAGTAATTAGGGTTTTCTTTAAAAGTTATAATTTTGTAATGGAAAATTGTAAACCTCCACAAAATATAAAATGCTATTGATAAATGAAATTATATTTGATTTGATATTACCTGACAAAAATGTAGAAAATTTCTATAATTAATACTACTCAATATATTCAATATGTAGGTACAATAATATTACAAAAAATTTACAGACAGTTTTATATGAAGTAGATTATAATTACATAAATTATAAAGCATTCAGGCAGGTACCTTGAAAACTTAATTTCTGTATGTTGGTACCAATATATAATTACAAAATTTAATAGTTCAAACGATTCTTAACTACATCATTTGATTATCATTGGCAGACAATACAACCCATAAATATAATAAAACCAAAAACAGTGAAAGAGCCGCAACATTAAAAAATGCCTATTCAGTAGTCTTGTCCGCAATAAGCGCGTACGTCTTTGGTACGTACGCTTTAGGTCATATTTACGTCCGTCGGTCGGGTTTGTCTCAGGAACGTTGGAACGTGGATGTCTCAGGAACGTAAATTTTCGACGCAAAAAGAGATGTATATAAATTTACATATTATAAACGTTATTTGGAGTACGTATAACATGTAGGTATATTTATTTGATTTATTATGCTCGTCCATAGTATGCATTACCTACCTTTATTTATTATGTAAATATTAGGTCTCTGTAGTGTTAGTACCTATATTCGTAGGACGAAGTCCTGTGTGTTTGTAACTGACAGACGATAGAGTAAAGTAATACATAAATTAAACATAAAACAAAGATTTCCACTTAGACATTATATGGGCATAATTACGTATTATACCGATATGCCCATTCCTATATAAGGCGCGATTTTACATGTTTCTCAAGTATATTTTCAGTTATTAAACTATATAACCTTGTATAAATAGCCTCTGTATAATATATAAGTGTAAATACTTTCCAAAAATAGAAATGCAATTATAGGTTTATTTTTGGGTTAACCAAACACCTATATATTCAAGTCGATATCGATGTATGTGTAGAATCGATAATTCCTCCCATTGCTATTGCGATTTAAAACTCATAACTCTGATATGGTACAGACCAGACAACATCACGATCACCCCTAATGTACTGGCAAATTGCCCCCAGTGAGCAGAGCCATTAAGAACAAGTCAATCCAAAACCCTTTATTTTTCTGTGCATAACCCTACTTTTTCGACATAAATAAATAGGTTAACAAAACTTATACGTTTTATATATTATTTTTTTATAATACTATTTATTTAAATTATATTAATATATCTAAAGAAAATGCTAAGCAAATATTATAAAAAAGCTAAAAAAGGACGTCGATTTTTTTTTGTCAGCAAGAGTTGAACCCCTCAAGATGCCGAATCGGGGGCTGTCAGTGAATTGGAGGTACGACGTCAAGTCCTTGATACAGATTCAGACTTAAGTTTCCCTGAAGACGAAAGGGTGTTTTCAGAGTGTAGTTTGTACACCAATTTGCTAGACTGCCCAGTTGATATTAATACTTAACATTCAGTGCTAAGTTTAGGTGTTGCTACTGAGATTCCCAAAAATACATTGCAGTCTCCAATTGGAGAATGGTGTTTAAAACATAATATTATGACACACATAGCAGTAAATCATCTTTTAAAAATATTAAACCCATACCATGTTAATTTGCCTCTCGATGACACAAAACTAAATTGAATTTGTGTTAAAAAATTTGAAAATTATACTAGTAAGACTTCTTTACTCTTTTAGGTCGAGACTCTATCAAAAGTAGGGGGCAGAAACAACTACGACTTTGTAAAAAGATCCATGAGCATGCTAATTGCAGATAGCTTGGCCATTCGATATAGTTGGCTGGGATGGAGGGATAAGGAAAAATTTAAAGATCTAACTATTTGCAACTTGGTTCTAGGTAATTAGAAATAATAAATTTTAAACTAAATTAATTTTCTGATACAATAAAAATATCTCGAGTAGGTATTACATAAAACAAAAAAACTGCGGGTTGTTAATCTTTACTTTTTTTTAGACGCCATAGAAAGGTGTGGTGTTGCACCTACTCGTAACAAAACAGAGGAATCGTTGGGTAATTGGTTGAAGAATGCTCCGGAGAGGACTAAAGAAGAGTGGCCCGATGGTGGATAACGTATAGATAGGGTAAATGCTCCAGTGAATGGCAATGTTGAGATTGTAAACGTGGTAACAAAAGCTAAGAAATCTTTTAAGTCTATTTAAAAAATTGTCAGAACAGATATATTATCCTTTTAATTTATAAACCTATCTGAGAATTAATAACATTTATTGTTTATTATATTGGCGCCACTTTTGGAGAAAAGTTTAAAATGTTGAATAAGTTCATGAGTGTAAATATACCTAGTTGGTTTTAAAATGCTTTATTATAAATTTAATATTATATTATAATTTGATATACCTATTAATCTTAATCAGAAATGGTCATTCACTGGTCACTTACTGGTACATTCACCCTATTATGTTTAGAATTAAAACTCATTTATATTTAAAAAATGTACATACAGGGTGGCCCTTTAGTGTGGCAAAGTACAATAGCTCCGTTACTATTTCAAATACATTAAAAATATTAATACAAAAGTTGAAGGGCAGTAAGTGACTTATAACGTAAAATTATTTTTAACTCTATAGGGTGGCTCAAAAAAGCGGAACAAGAAAAAATGTACTTTTTTCAAATGGAACACCCTGTATATTTTTTCATTTTTAAATTCTACATAGAATTATAATTATTTTTTATTAAATACATTATTAGTCTATACTTTATAGTTTCCGAGATATTGACTCTTGAAAAGTGACATTTTTGAACTTTGACAGCTTCTAACTTTCTAACAGTACGTCTTAGAGCAAAACGGCTTACATGTCCCTATCTTCAATTTTTATTATCTTCCCAAAAAAATCAACTTCCAGTTAAACCGGAACAACTATATTTCCTGCTTTCGAGTAACATCCGGTTTAACCGGAAGTTGATTTTTTTGGGAAGATAATAAAAATTAAAGATAGGGACATGTAAGCCGTTTTGCTCTAAGACGTACTGTTAGAAAGCTAGAAGCTGTCAAAGTTCAAAAATGTCACTTTTCAAGAGTCAATATCTCGGAAACTATAAAGTATAGACTAATAATGTATTTAATAAAAAATAATTATAATTTTGTGTGGAATTTAAAAATGAAAAAATATACAGGGTGTTCCTTTTGAAAAAAGTACATTTTTTATTGTTCCGCTTTTTTGAGCCACCCTATAGAGTTAAAAATAATTTTACGTTATAAGTCACTTACTGCCCTTCAACTTTTGTATTAATATTTTTAATGTATTTGAAATAGTAACGGAGCTATTGTACTTTGCCACACTAAAGGGCCACCCTGTATAAAGTTGAAGATTAAAATAGTTTGTAATACATTTTGGCTTATCTTGAACTTGACCCAAAACCGATCCTGAATCGTACGTACTATCTACATACCGAGCCGTACGTATTACCTTCATACTGGTCAGTACATACTATGTACGAATGTACGTACTAAGCCGTATGTTATACATACGTACATATTCGTATGTCTTCTGTACGCCTTATAATTTTGAATTCGGTCGAGTTAAAGACGTACGTACAAATTATGTAATCGTACGTCACCGGGACGTACTTTCGTCTAAAACATACGTACTGAGAACGTACTTAATTCGTATTTGTGCTTATTGGGTCAATGAGGCCATGCTGCGTTTTCTTCAACATCTTTTCTATACGATTATTAGTTGACGGATTAAAAAGTCCTCATCATCAAATACCACTACCATGTCGTCAAAATTGACACAAACGCAAAGAAAATTCGAGAAATAAAAATGTATTAGAATTGCAATAACAAATACAAAACTATAACCTACATTCTACAATTTTTAAAAGCTCAACCACTAAGTTTTTTATGCGCATGCTTATCAACGCACTTCTCCTGACCTGATCGTATTCTCTCGAAATTTTTGAGAGAATATGAGTTCTCCCAACTCTTGATGGAAATGAGTAGCCATTTTAAGTTTCAAGAATACAGTTTAACATTTTCAAGAGAAAAAGTGATCACTTCTCTTGAAATGATCATTCACCTAGTTCGAGAATAGATACCCAGGTCTCTGTGGGTAGAAGCCAGACTAGGAGAAATACAAACGCACAGTGGTGCCCACACACACGCACGCGTACACCCTTACTTACACCCACACACAGAATACACCGTCCTACAGGCTTAACCCTAAGGTGTTATGCGAACCGTGCTGAGGGGGTGGATGGTGTTGAGCCTGAACCAATCGACATCTTTTACGGAGCCTTCGAGATACCAGGCGATCTCTCGAAGTAACTTGCCTTGCACCTGTACAGGAGGCACTGCAGGTGTTGCCTTTATTTCCTCCATACTTGTGGGAACTTTATGGATAAAGCACCAATGAAAGACGACCAACTGGTAAGCAGGGAACTTGAAGACGCCCTACTTAACAGTCCTGCATCAGCTGACGTGGATGACAACAACACGACGTTGATTGCAGATACGCAGGGAGATTCAGTCAAGGCCAACGAACCTGACCTGAATATCGACCTGAAAAAACTCAGCCTGAAGCGAATGTCTGGATCACAGCGACGGAAATTGGCAATTCAGGCTGCGAAAGAAAGAGGCGAGCCGATTCGTTATAAGAACAAAAGACCGACTCGTAAACAACCGGACTCCTCCCGTAGAGAGGGATCTTACGCCCACTCCGAATCCAAAGACTCCGCTAGTACCTCACGTGAAAGGAGCCCACACGCTCCTTCCAAAGGTACTTCAAATAAAAGAACACGGTCTGACGGCAGCACCCCCGATGCTCAACAGGCCGCAAAGAAAAGAAGGGATGACAAAAGCACGATAGCTTTTAGAGACGCCCTGACAGCCATAAAGCTAGCCGTTGTTCCTCAGGACTTCCCTGAGACACGCCTGACAGAGGAACAAGCGGATCAAGTGCAAATGGCACTATTGGATGTGATGAAACCCGGACCGGAAGGATCTGGGCCCGCATTCAATAGCTGCTCCTTTGACAAAGGAGCAGTCATCCTATCATGCATAGGCGAAGGGGCTAAAACCTGGGTGCAAACCGAGGCCCCCAAGCTGAAGCTATGGGAGGGCGCAAACTTAAAGGTAGGGATGGCTAAAGACCTACTACATACGTCGTAGTCGTAAGCTTTTGATATGTAGTCTGTACTTACCATATGATAACGCGCGATTACCTAACACAGAGGATTTAGAACACATAATTGCGTTCGCAGGGGAAAAGGGTTTGCCAGTCTTAATCGGGTGCGACGCAAATGCGCATAGCGAAACTTGGGGAAGCACCGACACTAACGCCCGGGGTGAAGCCCTCACTCAGTTTCTAGCGCATACTAACCTTGAGGTACTAAATAAAGGTAGAAAGGCTACGTTTGGCAACGAAAGGTTGCCACTTTGCGAAGAAACCCCAGAGCCACGGACTGGGAAACATACATCTCGGTCCTTCAGCGCGATACGGGCATTCCTCGGAGCAAGTTAGAAAGTAGAGAGGAAATAGACAAGGAAGCGGATGCATTAAGCAAGCTGATCGTCTCAGCGTACGAGCGGTCCAGCCCGCTTGTGGCAGTAAAGGAAAAGAGGGTTCGCTGGTGGAGTAACGGCCTCGCGAAACTGCGCGGGCTAACCAGACGGGCCCTTAACCGAGCCACTAGGGAGGGAACGCAAGACGCATGGGACGCTTACACAGATACTCGAAGGAATTTTAAGCGGGAGGTAAGGCGCAGAAAGAGAGAGGCCTGGCGGGCGTACTGCGGGGAATTAGATTCCCTACCAGAGACTGGCCAAGATACTCAGCTGCGAGAGTAAAGGGATAATCGGATCCCTAAAAAGACAGGATGAGACATGGACTACCTCCAGCGAAGAGTCACTTAGACATCTGCTGGAGGTTCACTTCCCGGGCTGTGAGGCGACGCCGGTTGCTGAGGAGGCCGGTCCCCCGATCCAAAGAGCGGATTGGAGGACGGCCAACAAAATTGTGACCGGTGCTGCTATAGCCTGGGCGGTCAACGAATTTAGTCCATATAAGGCAGCGGGGCCAGACGGCGTTTTCCCGGCTCTGCTTCAGAAAGGCCTGGAAACTCTACTCCCAAGGCTGGAGAGAATTTTCCGGGCTAGCTTAGCCTTGGGATACGCACCGAAAGCATGGCGGTCGGCAAGAGTGACGTTCATCCCTAAAAACGGAAGGACGGATTACTCCATAGCCAAAGCTTTCAGGCCAATAAGTTTAACCTCCTTCTTGATAAAGACACTAGAGAAGTTGGTTGATAGGTATCTCGTGGAGGTGGTGCTAAAAGCACGCCCCATTCACGATAATCAACACGCCTACAGGCGCGGGCGATCAACAGAGACCGCACTGCACGCCGTAGTAACAAAGGTAGAGAGGGCCCTACATTATAAGGATGTTGCCTTGGCAGTATTCTTTGATGTTGAAGGGGCCTTTGACAAAGCAAAACCAACGACAATTTGCGATTCGTTAAGAGCAAGGCGGACGGCTCCGGCCATTATAGAATGGGTCAGAACAGCATTAGAGGAACGGTCGGTGACTGCCGCCGTCGGGGACGTTCAGCTGGACATCGGGGTGAGGGGCGGCTGCCTATCTCCACGCCTATGGTGCCTAGTAATGGACGGCCTGATGGTCAGGCTCGCCGAAGCCGGCTTCTACGCACAAGCATATGCTGACGATGGCCTCGTACTGGTTACGGGAAAACATCTGAACGTGGTGTGCGACAGAATGCAACTGGCCTGCAGGATAATAGAAAGGTGGTGTAGAGAGAATGGACTTTCTGTCAACCCAGGTAAGACTGAGATGATTCTCTTTACAAAAAGGAAGAAAATAGACGAGTTTAGAGCGCCACAGCTTTACGGAAAATCCCTAGACTTGGTGCAGAAGGTTAAATACTTAGGAATTATTCTAGACAATAAGCTCACATGGACGGCGCACGTGGACCACGTAGTGAAAAAGTCTACGGCGACCTTCTTTCAGCTTAGACGAGCGGTGGGAGCCAGTTGGGGTCTCAATCCCCGCATTATGCACTGGCTCTTCACGGCGGTCATCAGACCGAGAGTCGCCTATGGCTCGATAGTCTGGTGGCCCGCGGTAGAAAAAACCACTGCTAGAGCAAAACTTTCGAAAGTGCAGAGATTGGCTGGCCTCGGTATAACCGGAGCCATGAGGACGACCCCTACAGCCGCGCTTGAAACTCTACTTGGGCTGCCTGGGCTCCCACTCTGGATACAGAAGGAGGCAATGGCGGCCTACATGAGAATGAGATGCACTGACTGTTGGAAAGGTATTGGAGACGTAGGACATACGAGGATAGCCCGACTAGCGGAAGCTGAGGTTCCGATACTGAACCTCGCAGCGACCCTGACAGAGGAACCGTTAAGGCTGAACAGGAAGTACTCCCTTACAATCCCTACCAAGGAACAATGGGAGAGAAAAGAGGTCCTATTCCCAGAGGATGCTCTGGTATGCTACACCGATGGGTCGCGCATGGCCGGAACGGAATCCTCAGGAGCCGGAGTATATATTGAAAAGACTAACACCCGAGAGAGCTACCCACTAGGACGGCTCGCAACAGTCTTTCAAGCAGAGGTGTTTGCCATCTTAATGACGGCCAGCATGGCAGAGGTCAGGAACTGCGAAGAGCGTGCGATATATGTATGCTCCGACAGCCAAGCTGCCCTAAAAGCCATCAGTAAACCAAGAGTCACAACCAATCTCGTCAGCGAATGCGCCGATGCCCTGGAGAGACTCTCGAGGAGGAAAGAGGTAAACCTGGTCTGGGTCCCCGGACACCAAGGGGTTCAGGGTAACGAGATGGCGGACGAACTTGCCAGACGTGGAGCTGAGACCCCATTCCTTGGACCAGAACCGGCTATAGGAATAACAAAAAAACAGGTAGGATCCGCACTCAACGAGTGGGCTGAACGCCGCTCTAAGGAGCAATGGCGGACGATCCAAGGGTGCAGACAAGCTAAGGACTTTATAGCTTGGCCAAGCAAGGCTAAGCTAGACTGGATTCTAAAAAGAAGACGATGTGTCCTAAATCCCCTGATTGGGATACTGACAGGACACTGCAAGCTGAAGAAGCACCTAGCACTGATTGGTGTCGAAGACGACCCAATCTGTGCCGGATGCCTGGAGGAGGAAGAGACTCCGCTGCATTTTCTGGGTACCTGCGAGGCCTTGGGAAGACTCAGGCACCAGGTCCTGGGATCGGCGGCTCTCCAGAAGGAAGAAATCACAGCCCTGGCCTGGAGCGACATACTCGACTTCATAAAGAGGTCGGGACGCTTTGGCGGGGGCCAAGGTGGTTAGTGTGATTGGGGGAAGACTCTGGGTAGGCAAAAAGGTTCGTGGTTGGTCTACTTGCCAGGTTTTCAGAACCTCCCCTCAATTACTACTACTACTACTACTACTACTACTACTACACACGTCTAAAGTCATCATGATGGCCCCAAAAAACCTACGGATGAAAACGCCGAAGGAGATCCTGCAACTGGTGAAAACCCAAAATGCAGGACTTAAAACCGATGACTGGTATGTCTTGAACCATACTAAGGACGAAAACGGGATCACGTTGGTTATGAACATCGACGAATCATCTCTGAAGAGCCTAACAAAGTCTAACATGAAGGCGTGTCTCGGACTTTGGAAGGCCTCGTTCAGAGTACTAACTGCAGCAAAGGGGAAGAAAGATGGCTCAAACACCGTCCGTCAACCTGAATCTGCTGCAGGTAAATCTACAACACAGTAGAGCTGGGTCTGCGGCCTTATGCCGCAGACTCATAAACGAGTCCACAGCGGTGGCACTGATCCAGGAGCCCTGGATCGTTGGAGGTCATGTTAGAGGACTCGGTCAAGCAGGTGGTAAGCTAATATACAATTTGTCATCTGGTAAAATGAGAGCTTGCATCTACTTCAGGAATGATGTAGACTGTGTGCCTCTGTTAAATTTCTGTTTTAGGGACCTAGCAACCGCAAAACTGAGGTACAAGGAGGATGGAAACGTGAAGGAGCTAATAATCTCCTCTGCCTACTTCCCTTACGACTCGGTCGGACCACCACCACCAGCAGAGTTCAAAACACTCGTGGAACACTGTGAGGCCAACCGCCTTCAGCTACTGGTAGGCTGCGATGCAAACTCGCACAACATTGCATGGGGGAGCACCAATGACAACCCACGCGGCAACAGCCTACTAGAATTCCTGGTAAGTAACAATTTATCTTTACTAAATCAGGGAAACGAACCGACTTTCGTAACCGCGAGGCGGAGAGAAGTAATCGACATAACCTTGGTCACAACGCGTTTATTAGACGCGGTTAAAGGCTGGCGAGTATCGAACGAACCGTCTGCGTCCGATCACAGACATATTCAGTTTGTACTTCAGAATTGCAGCGGGGAAATAACGCCCTACCGTAATCCGCGTAATACCGAATGGGAATCATACAGGGATCAACTGAAACAGGGTCTGACTTCTGTTAAAACCAATCTGCAAAGTACCGTAGATATAGACTTATCTGTGGATCAACTTCAGGACGCCATTACAACAGCGTATGAAGAAAACTGCCCTCTAAAAGCACGGGGGAGAAAAAGGGAAGTACCATGGTGGAATCAACACCTGCAAGACCTGAGAAAAGAAACCAGGAAACTTTTCAACAAAGCTAAAATCACAGGCGACTGGGACAAATACGCCCGGTCTCTCACTGAGTACAACAAAGCCCTAAGAAAAGCCAAACGAGATTCATGGAGGAAATTCGGCGAGGAGGTGAAAACAACCTCCCAAACGGCCCGCATCCATCGAATTCTCGCTAAAGACACGTCAAACTCAGTTGGCACAATAATGAAACCAACAGGCGAATATACCAGGAGCGGTAAAGACACCCTTGAAACTCTTCTCCAAGTGCACTTTCCGGGGTCGAAGGTTATACAACCGGAAACCCAACATCATGAAACGAACCTTGTGCACAGAGCCAAGAAAGCAGACTGGAAAACTGCAGTTACAACAGTCAGCTATAAAAGAATCAAATGGGCCATAAATACATTCGAACCCTATAAGTCTCCAGGGCCGGATGGAATCTATTCCATTCTCCTGCAAGAAGGACTCGAATACTTACTACCACACCTATGCAGAATCTACCGAGCTTGCATAGCCATGGGCTATGTTCCAGAGGCATGGAGAACAGCAAATGTCACCTTCATCCCTAAGCCCGGACGTGCAACATACACCGAAGCCAAGGCATATCGACCCATAAGTCTCTCCTCATTTTTACTAAAAGCGCTAGAGAAACTTATAGACAGGCATATTAGAGACGGGGCGCTCATGAAGGAACCCCTTCACGAACATCAACATGCTTATCAACCAGGCAAATCTTGTGAAACTGCCTTACACAACCTAATAACAAGGGTCGAAACAGCGCTATATCACAAAGAAATTGCCCTAGGCGTTTTCATTGACATACAGGGGGCTTTCGACAACGCCTCCTGTTTCGCAATGATGTCTGCCGCAAAAAGACATGGAGTCGACGATACCACACGAAGATGGATCCACAACATGCTTCAATACCGGCAAATCAAAACTAGCCTACATGGGGATACTATAAAGGCCGATGTAACGCAAGGTTGTCCGCAGGGAGGGGTACTGTCACCTCTTCTATGGAACTTGGTGGTAGATGAGTTACTAGCATGTCTTAACGCAGAGGGCTTCTACGCCCAAGGCTATGCAGACGATGTGGTAATACTCATCATCGGTACACATGCCACTATATTAGCAGAGCTTATGCAAAGAGCACTAAACATCGTGCAACGCTGGTGTGAGAAGGTAAACCTCAAAGTCAACGCTGCTAAGACTGCAACATTGCCATTCACCAAACGAAGACAGGCAGGGAACTATAACAACCTAAAAATCTTTGGTGAACAGATAAAAACAGTCAGCGAAGTCAAATATCTAGGACTAACCCTGGATTTGAAACTGACATGGAACCGACATATCAACAATAACCTAAACAAGGCAAAAATGTGTCTAATGAGATGCAGAAGACTGTTTGGGAAAACCTGGGGACTCAAACAGCAGATGGTGCTGTGGTTATACGTCACAGTCATCAGACCCCTGATGACATATGGGTCTGTAGTTTGGTGGACAAAAACACAGCAAATCACGACAGCCACAAAACTCAACAGTGTACAGAGGCTGGCCTGTTTGTGTATCACCGGTGCAATGAGAAGCACCCCCACCGCAGCAATGGAAGTTATACTAGGACTAACACCACTAGATATACACATCAAAATGGAGGCCAACTGCAGCGCTTCTAGGATGAAAGCAAATGATGAATGGAAACAACGCCTCGAGAAAATAGGGCACACAAGAGCCACGGACCTTATCAACGACGAGCTCTTGGAGATGCAAACCGATCGCATGAAAGCGAGATATAACTTTACAAAACCATTTAATGTTAGGTGCGACCCTGATATGTGGTCCAAAGGAAGATCTCCGTCACTAGACAATGGCCTAGTTTGGTACACTGATGGATCGAAAACGGCCAACGGAGTAGGCGCAGGTGTATTTGGGAAAAGACCCAGAATGGAAATCAGCATCCCTCTGGGAAACTACGCCACAGTATACCAAGCTGAAGTTCATGCGATACAAGCATACGTACAAAAGAATCTCAAAAAGGGCTACCACGACCAAAAGATACATATCCTGTCGGACAGCTAAGCTGCCCTAAAGGTCTGAACTCCTTCCGATTTACATCAAAAATCACAATGGAGTGCCTTAACGACCTAAAAGACCTGGCAGCCAGAAACAACAGGGTTGAACTCCTATGGGTTCCTGGCCATTCAGGGATAAAAGGCAACGAAAAAGCAGATGAACTGGCAAGAACCGGATCTGCCAAAAATTTTAGGGGCCCAGAACCCGCCCTTGGAATATCAAAAAAGGCAACCAAAACAACATTAGACAGATGGGCACAAAAACAACATCTATCTCGATGGAATGGTACACCTGGCCAGGCACACGCACGGGCCGTCATCGATAGGCCCTCAAAGAAGCTATCAGCTGGAATGCTGCTCTTGACGCGTACCCAGCTAAAGCAAGTGACCGGCCTACTAACAGGCCATTGTCACTTAAGAAAGCACCTTCAACGAATGGGAGTCTATAATGGACCCATTGAATGTAGACTTTGCGGCGAAGAGGATGAAACCGCCTCCCATATCATATACAGCTGCGAAGCGCTAAACCGTAAAAGATTCAAAATCTTCGGAAACATTCGACGTGGCGATAACCTCCCGCACGACAAACTTGGAAGAAAACTACTGGACCTCATAGAAGGAACAAATCTTTTCTAACAAGACTGGGGCGCACAATAAGCCAGAAGGCTGCAGTGTAAGAAGCTTGGGCCACACGTCGAACCCGACCCCCGCCTTTAACCAACCAACCAACCAACTCCAGCATCGTTAAGTAGCTAGCGAGTGGAGGAGTAATGGGAATTAATGGCACTGATAGATGGACCAGTTTTATTTTGGAAGAGAACCATGACGGTGTAATAGCTTATGTTATTGCATTATAATAAATCATGCTAAATAAGCTATGACAATTCATTGAACTATTACATCCACCCGGTTCTAGCTTTTGTGCTGACGCTGTTTAATTAATAGGTCAATATGTAATAATTAATAATAATATGTAAGCATTTTATATACGTGTAACCCCGGTGATTCTACGGAGAGGTGAACACACTCTTCTTTTGTCATTAATAGAATAAACCATGTATCGTAAAACATTGCCAAGAGTTTAATTCCACTACGCTACATGGCGATCCTGCCAAAGGTTTTACTAAAAAGAAAGCCTATAATATGGTGGCATGGTGAAATAAAAATGGGAAACTATAGAAGAAAGCCTACAATATGGTGATATGGTAAAATAAAAATGGGCAACTCGACATTTTACTAGAAAGAAAGCCTATAATATGATGATATGGTAAAATAAAAATGGGCTACTTGAAGCTAAGAAGCCAATATTTGACCGAAAGTGGAGTGGTTAATTCAAATGATGACAATGATGATTTTTTAGTCCTAATGAGATGTCTTAAAAAGCAAATTAGAAGGAATATGAGTGCTTTTTTAGCCAATGGACAGTATAAATTGACTTTTTGATTTGAGTGACGTAATTGTAAAAGTAAGGCCTTACGTAAGTAGTTTTAATAGACATTGAACAATCATAGTGAAGCGTAATACGCAATATGCTCTGGTATCCTTTTTTGTATGTTATATTTTGTTAATTTGAGTCGCTATGCATATTTTTATTATTTTTTTACATTTTACCGTTCTATTATTTACCGATAAATGTATGTTCTATATGTAATTTTTTGTATATT
Organism: Polydrusus pterygomalis; assembly: GCA_963969555.1. NCBI lineage: Eukaryota > Metazoa > Arthropoda > Insecta > Coleoptera > Curculionidae > Polydrusus > Polydrusus pterygomalis. Next base: position 114,237,267 of record OZ018378.1, read on the forward strand.
TAATGCCAACCACTTGGGAAGATATTTATGCTAGACTGTTAGCCATAAAATTAGACGTACAAAACCAATCAAAACGGGCAATTAAAAAGCAAACTCCTAAAAGTGAGTTGATTAGGCAAGAAATTCGTGATAACATAACGTCCCTTTTTAATGATCTAACAAAAATTTTAAAATTATATTTTAATTCGCTTAACTCAGACCAAAGGTCAGCGGCGCGACAGATTTTTCTGACAGTTAGAGACAAGGTTGTTAGAACATTTCAGGTGCTCGGAGTTTCCTATCAAATCCCTACGTCTTGCACAGAACAGATCGACCCTTCTCGTTTGGACGACGATCTCGTAATTACAGACGACGACGAACAAACAGACGAACAAACAGACAACATGGTTTTGTCGGCGGTAGAATTTTTTAATTTAGCTAGTAAGATTGTTCCCCATGATTTTGATGGCTCTCCTGATAAACTACGTTCATTTTTAGATGCGCTAAATTTACTAAATAGTAACGCTGGCGACCACACGGAAAATGCTATTGCTTTTATAAAAACGCGGTTGACCGGTAGAGCACGCGACCTTATCGCAAATGAAACATCGGTAGATCAAATAATAACAACTCTAAAAACCGGCATAAAAGGCGAAAGTTCAAGGTTACTTACATCTAAATTGTTAAATCTTAAACAGAATACTAAGGACTCTATAACTTATTCCGCCGAAATCGAGGCGTTGGCCGAAAACTTGAAACGGGCTTATATTAGCGAAGGCGTACCTATCAGCACTGCTAATTGCTATACGACTGAAAACGTTGTCAAGGCCCTAAGCCAAAATTCAAACTCTGAAAGGGTTCGTATAGTAATGGAGGCTGGAACTTTTGGTACAGTGAATGAGGCAGTTGCAAAATTCGTTGGTATAAACCCGGCTTCAAGCATGTCAAACAATGTTTTTCACTTTAGACAGAGAGGTAACGATAATTTTGGTCACAATAGATATAAGAATCGTGGTCGGGGCGGTTTCCAAGGATATAATCGAAGAGGGCAAAATTATAATTTCAGGCGCGGTCGAGGGAATTTTTCTCAAAATACCACTTTTAGGGGTAACAATAACTATATAAATAGCGGTTTTAGAGGGAATAGTAATTCAACAAACTATGTCAATCAACGCCCTAGGGTTAGGTATTACGAAACGAATGATAATCAGGAAAACCAACCGGCCCCCCAACAGGACCGGTTGGGGGAATTTTAAAAATTTACAGTTTAGATATATCTTTCTCAAACTTTGTTGTTCTTCCATGCGAAATGACAGGTGAAAAAATTACATTTTTAATAGATACTGGGGCTGACATATCCGTTGTTAAACGCTCTAAAATACTGCCCAACCAAAATATTGACACGTCGAGTCAGAGTAAAATAAAAGGAGTTACGGATGGAATTCAAAATACCTTTGGCATCACTAATACAAAAATTTTTATAGACAATGTCGGCATAAACCATAGTTTTCATATTGTAGGTCACGATTTTCCTATACCTTCTGACGGAATTTTAGGCCGAGATTTCATTTCTACATATAAGTGCATTTTAGATTATTCAGACTGGACCATCACGATAAGATTTAAAAATAGAGACCTTCAAGTACCAATACACAGTTGTAATGACGATATATTAACAATTCCTCCCAGATGCGAAGTTATTAGGCAAGTAAATAGTCTAAAAACGCTTACTAAAGACGCTTTAGTCCTTAATAAGGAACTGCAAGGCGGTGTTTTTGTAGCCCGGTCAATAGTATCTAAAGAGAACCCTGTAGTTAGGATAATTAACACGACGTTTGAGACAGTAACTATAAAAAATATTCAATTGGAAACTACTAATCTAGATAATTTTGATATCTATAATATACACTCGGAACCAGTGGATCGTTATTCAAATTTAGTAAAACAGTTAAATTTAGAAATGCCAAATTTCATAAAAAACGACGTTCTTAATCTTTGTAACGAATTTTCAGATATTTTCGCATTAAAAACAGATAGGTTGACGGTAAACAATTTTTATAAACAAAAATTACGGCTACGCGACGATAACCCTGTTTACATTAAAAATTAACGGACGCCTAAAGTTCTAAAAAACGAGGTAAATTGTCAAATCGAAAAAATGTTGCATAACGGCGTAATAGAACCCTCAACTTCCGAATATAACAGCCCGGTATTATTAGTACCTAAAAAATCACAAGATGGCCAAAAGGCCTGGCGCCTTGTAATAGATTTTCGCGCCATAAATAAAAATAAACTTATTGCTGACTCATATCCACTTCCAAGGATAGACGACATTCTTGATGAACTTGGTAGAGCAAAATGGTTTTTAGTTATTGATCTTATATCAGGATTTCATCAGATCCCCTTAGATGAAGAATCACGCGACATAACATCGTTTAGTGTTGACTCTGGATCTTTCAGATTTACAAGATTACCTTTCGGATTATCGGTAAGCCCAAATAGTTTTCAAAGAATGATGTCAATGGCATTCGCCGGCATTACCCCTGAAAAAGCCTTTTTGTATATGGATGACCTTATTGTAATCGGTTGTTCCGAAAAACATCACCTCGACAATTTAAAAAATGTTTTCCAAACCTGTAGAAAATACAATTTAAAATTAAATCCCGAAAAATGCAAATTTTTTAGAAAAGAAGTAACTTATTTAGGTCATAAAATAACCGATAAAGGAATTTTACCTGACGATTCTAAGTACGATGCTATAAACAAGTATCCGGTACCCAAAACAGCTGACGAGGTAAAACGCTTTGTTGCATTTTGTAATTACTATCGTCGATTTATACAAAATTTTGCATTATTAACTTTGCCTCTCAATAAATTAACAAGAAAAAACACTGAATTTTTATGGACTAGTGAATGTCAAAATTCCTTTGGCCTTCTAAAACGGGCACTAATTAGCCCCCAAATTTTGCAATTTCCGGATTTCCAAAAACAATTTATTGTAACTACAGACGCCTCAAATGACTCTTGCGGCGCTGTATTGTCACAAATTTTTGATGGCCAAGAGCTACCGATTGCATATGCGTCACGCACATTTACAAAAGGTGAATCACACAAGCCAGTTATTCTAAAAGAACTGACTGCCATCCACTGGGCCATTAAATTTTTTCGTTGTTATTTATACGGACAAAAATTTCTGGTTAAGACAGATCATAGGCCTCTCGCCTATCTTTTCTCAATGAAAGATCCTTCATCTAAGCTAACTAGAATGCGTTTAGATCTGGAAGAGTATGATTTCGAAATAGAATATATTAAAGGTAAGGATAACGTCGCTGCCGATGCCTTATCCCGAATAAGCATCGATACATTAAAAGAAATACGCGATAATACTACATACGTGTACGCGATAACTCGTTCTATGACAAAGTCTACCACTTTAACAAAAAATAACCCGACCAACGACGATAAGTCTTTTATTCAACCTAAAATTTATGAAGTTTTAGATAGTTATACAGTGTTAAATATGCCTAATTTAAAATTTGAAATAAAGCCCACCTCTTTGAAAATGACGATTAAATATAAAAATAAGATATGCGCGCGTAAAACTATTCAAATCACTAACGGCAACATTGCTTTAGAGCAACTGATGTCTCAGCTAGATTTATTGGCTAGTGAAGGAAAAGTTAACAAAGTAAAATTAAGTTTGGGCGATGATATTTTTAAAAGGTGCACCATTAATGAGTTTAAAGAAATAGGGCAAATAAGGTTAAAACATGTCACTGTAGTTCTTTGCAAAGTTGCAAAATTAGTAGAAAGCAAAGAAGAGCGATTAAAACTTCTCGATAAATATCATACAGATCCTTTATACGGAGGACACTGCGGTCAGAAAAGACTACTTAAAAAATTAAAAAGTACCTTTAGATGGAAAAATATGTCTCGTGATGTCGCAATTTTAGTGAGAAAGTGTCACGAATGCCAACTTAACAAGGGCAAGGTAACACATTTTGAACCCTTGGTAATTACCCCCACCCCCCAAACAGCTTTCGATATTGTCTGCATAGACACTATCGGTCCATTCCAAAAAACAGACGCAGGTAATTTATACGCAGTAACAATACAATGCGAACTAACTAAATATGTTATCATTACACCAATACCAAATAAAGAAGCGGCGACTGTTGCTAAAGCCATTGTCGAAAGTTTTGTTCTTATATATGGACCACCCAAAGTCGTAAGAACAGATATGGGTTCAGAATATAAAAATCAAATTTTTGACAATACTGCAAAACGGTTGGGAACTGAGCACAAAATGTCTACTGCATACCATAGTCAAACCATCGGAGGGTGTGAACGGAACCACAGAGTACTTAACGAATACATACGCATGTACATAAATGAAACACGGACTGACTGGGACAACTGGACTCGATACTATGCATTTTGCTATAACACCACACCTAGCAGTTATCACGACTATACGCCTTTTGAACTTATTTTTGGGAAAAAGGTTGATCTCGCTTGCATAACCCAATCTCAGGTAGATCCCTTGTATAATTTAGATGCATACGACCAAGAAATTCGTTATCGGTTGCAACTAGCACATAACAGAGCTAAAATACAGCTTGAAAAAGCTAAATCAAGCAGAAAACTTTATTATGATGCTAGATCTTCCGAGATGAATTTAAAGACAGGTGACCTTGTTATGGTGACCAATGAAGATCGTACTAAGTTCGATTCGTGGTACGACGGTCCCTTCTCCGTCGTTGGCATTGAAGGTACAAATTGCATAATAAATACCAATAAAGGCAAAAATGTAACTGTACATAAAAATAGAGTTAAAAAATATGTTAATTAATTATTAAGAATAATTCGACAGGCCTGTCAATAATAGTGTAACGTTGATTTACTAATTTATTCCTCACCAATCATCCCTTCATCTATTTTCTATATTATTTACTATAAGGTATTCTTAGACGTAAATTTAATTTAATTTTTATACGAATATCGTTTACGTTTTGTTTTTATTTACTATATTTTATTTCAGGGCATTATTCCGTATCAGCACAGTTGTTAGTTTATCCCGGATAATGACCTCATTAGTTGGCCACATATGTAGGTCATTCTCTAGGAAAGGGAGGTGTAATAGCTTATGTTATTGCATTATAATAAATCATGCTAAATAAGCTATGACAATTCATTGAACTATTACATCCACCCGGTTCTAGCTTTTGTGCTGACGCTGTTTAATTAATAGGTCAATATGTAATAATTAATAATAATATGTAAGCATTTTATATACGTGTAACCCCGGTGATTCTACGGAGAGGTGAACACACTCTTCTTTTGTCATTAATAGAATAAACCATGTATCGTAAAACATTGCCAAGAGTTTAATTCCACTACGCTACAACGGGCCCCTTTGCTATGTCTGCACCTTTGATAATAATAAGACTTATGGTCATTAATATGGAGTAAGTACAGCATAGTGCGGTGTTTTCGTTATCTTTGTTTTTCCAATATGGTCCCAGAAAAGCGGTTTTAAAACTGTCCGGTGTTTGTTGTATAAAATATATTAAACCCAAAGTTTACTCAGTTTCCAGCAGGATAATGTTTAATCCACATAAAAAATTTCGTACTTCACCGTCAAGTTGTTTTTAAGCTTTCGACCAAACAGACAAAGAGAGCAACGGACAAACTAATAGGCCTTCTTACGAGAAAAGTAAAAGGAAAATTACTTTGTGGGCATGTTTGTTCGCAGGTATCTCTGGAACCACTAAGCCCATTTAGGTATTGTATGTTTTATAGGCTAGGTTTCTGCTGTAGAATTGTCTTTATTTAAAATCCAATATGGCGAGTTTAAGATAATATATTGATCCAATTTTAATAATACAATTTAACGTCGTTGATTCTACAATACCTGCTAAGTGATTTTTGTGTTTTTTTTCAGTATTGAAATAAACCCCCTAGCAAATCAAATACAATAGAATATAGATTTATATTTTTCTTAAACACATGAATATGTTTTTTAAAAATATGTGTAGTTAGTTACTAAAACTGTATTTAAGTTAATTTGCTTAAAAAGAAGAAATAACTGATATTATGTAACAAAGCAGATATTTTATTACCTCCTGTGCTTCGCTTTATCAGAAACAACTGACATGTGCATCATTTTGAAGTACCGATTGTTTCACTTAGCAGATTTTACCGATCGCGATAATTGCTATGTGCAAAATCAACACAATTAATAACTGCTAAGTGCATCCCTGTTGCACATATCAGGTATTAGTGTCCATTGTTTGACTGGTTGCACTTAACCCATTAGTGCATGAACTTATTTTTTATAATTTTTTAAAAATTTTTTCTATAATTTACATAAATAGGTTAAAAAAGATTTACAGAGCACAAAAAAACACAACTATTGTTTCTAGTTTATTTATTACATGGTGTCCCTTTAAAGGGACACTATGCAAACCGTAACCTTAAAATATATGAACACAAAAATATCATTCAGTAATTTTTTTAATTTGTATGATAAGTTTCAAAGCAAATCTTAGGATGTAGCCCACAGTCGCATTTCACACATATAAAATTGCTTTTCTTCTTACAAACTTGACACCTTCTATCCGTTTCATTGTACCTTACCATATGTCCGATATTATCAAACCTTGAAGCGACAAGATAGGGCGTTGTGGTTTTTCCCCTGCTTGGTGGTTTACCGTAGGTCCGCAATAAACTATTAGCGATGAATCTGCGAAATACCAGTAGAGATACACAGTCGGGATGATCTGGAATCAGCTTTTTCATTAGGATCCAGGCGTTTGACACAGATGCATCTAATAAATATGATACTATTGGCCAATACCATTTTCTTTGACGCATTCTTGTTCGGTACAGTGCAATAAGTCCATCAATTTTATCGACACCGCCCATATGTTTGTTGTAACTTGATATAATTCTGGGTTGTGGAATAAGTTTTTTAGTTTTGGATTCATTGCACCACCTAGTAGTCGTAACAACGTCATTGTTTTCAAAGTTTGTAGCAACCGTAACCACTTTATTATCCTTCCATTGTACTAAAGTGATGTTTTCACATGAAACAAAGGTATGACTTCCCCTTGGCTTGGGTTTCCAGGAATTGGCTTCAGGAAATGGACATTTCTCTGTTCGATTTTCTCGAATCGTTCCAGTAGCACATATATTATTTTCTGATAAATGATTCATTAAATTTACGCCCGTAAAATAATTATCAAAAAAAATTTTGTGTCCATTATTAGAGGGCACCTGTGATTTTTCTAGTAAATTCATAACCACATCACCACCAAGTCCAAAGCGTTTTTCTGTATTTGATTTTCCTGTGTAAATTTCAAAAGAAACCATATAGCCATTACTACTACAAATCGCCCAGTTCTTATAGCCAAACCGTATTGGTTTTCCCCGTATAAACTGCTTGGCGTAATGCTTTCCGTAATACGGAATCATGCTTTCATCGATAGATAAATGTTCTTCTAATCCTCCGTGGTTTTTAAAATTTTCATTCAATATATCTAGTAGAGGACGAATTTTATAGAGTCTATCAGTACGATCAATATTGGCATTATTATTGAAATGTATATGACGCAGTAACATTTCAAATCTATTCAAACGCATACTATTACTCAATATCTTTGGTATGTCTTCAGCAGAATTCCAGTATAGTCTCTTGTTAGGGTATTTTGCATATCCTGACAATAGCATTCCACCAAGTAAAACATACAGTTCGTCTTGGGTGAAATGCAGTTCTTTATTTTTTTGTTGTCCATATAGGTTCGTCTCTTCTAAGATTTTCAAAATAAGATTTTGATCAAAAAAAAGGAGAAAAAAGTCCAGAGGATTTCGTGCTTCTTGGGCATCTACAGAAACTTCTCGAGGCATACATGCTTTATTCATAGAAAAAGAAGAAGGATTATCGGTCCAGTTGTGAATCCTTTTTCGTTTATTTGTGGCTAAATTGTCATCGTTGGCATTACCTTCTTTAGCCACACGACTCGGTCCCGGTTGTGGAAATAATTGTGCGAGTGGAATGAGGTCTTCTTCGTCAAAATTATTTTGATTACCTGGTTCAAACACGCGATCCGGTTCCGGTTGTGAAAACAACTGCGCAAGCGGAATAAGGTCCTCTTCATCAAAATCATTTTGTTTTCTTTGTCTAACTTCACAATTTCGCTGAAGTATACCACGGCATAAATGGTTTGCATCGCCAACATGCTCATCGTCTGATTGGTCACTGTCTTCTTCCGTATCTGCACCTTGATCATCAGGAATCTCTATATATACATCCAGATTATTGTATTCATGATCATCATTATTTTCCATCAGGGAAAGCAACTCATGTAGTGGTAAACTGCAAAAAAAAAGTGTTCATTTTGCATAGAGTCCCTTTTAAGGGACGGTTAAAAAAACCCACGTTTATTTTTCAATAAAACAACAAAATGTTTTCTTAAGTAATTAAGAACATACGTATTGGTAACTACTATATATTTACAAACTTTGGAGATTCTAAGATAACAAAGCTTCTAGATAATAACAAACACTTACCCTCCATTTTTGGTAGAATAAAGTTCGGGATCGGCCATTGTATTTGTGACAAGACAACAAACGCACTCACCAAATTCTTTAAATCAACTAACGCCAGTGTCAGTTAGGTTATGTTCTAGCGCGTCAGTTAAGCCGTAAAGACTTTATTAATACGCCTGCGCATAAAAAACAGCGGCGTCCCTTATAAGGGACTCAATGCACTAATGGGTTAACAGGATTTTTATTATTTGATTTAAAAATATAACGGATTTTTTTAGCACATATCAGATATTATCCACCCATGCGCATACATTTAGATAGTCGGAATATATCCAAACTTAAAATTCGTCAAAAAGTGCACTTAGCAGGTATTGTAGAATCAACGACGTTAAGTCAAAACATTTTTAAAACACATTCGCTGCCAAGCCAAATTTGTAAAAATGGCCTGCCACGCCAAGGCTGAATTCTATAAGATACGGCAATTCTAAGACAATTGGGTATAGCAGTTTTTTTTGATGTATTGTTTGCCTGTTTTTTTTTAAATAAAACATAAACAGACACCGGTGTCTGACATGGCGTGGTGATAAGGTATTAAACCTTTTCCCCATAACGCGCCACAGAAGACACTCTGAGAAGACATTTTTCTTATATGGGTACGCCACAGCGGACACCTTAGCGGACACATGAAAACCGCCCATCGTATAGAGCTATAGCCCTACTGTAAGGAGTGTAAGGAGACTTCAGTTGCGGAAGTAAGATAACGTTGTGTCTACTGCTAGTTCTCCGTTGCAAATTTAGGCCGATTTACGTGATTTATTTTATTACATTCTATTTTTGTGCAACAATGAATAACAGAACCCGAAGAATTATGTATTTTGTGACCAATGAAGAACCAGGGAGTGATTTCTCTATATCTGTTTATTATATAACAACACCTGATATAATGTCTTAACATTTTGATTAGATTTCTAAAAAGAAAATAAATAAATAAATACAAAAAGCGCTTTAAATTTTTATTGAAATAAGTACTATACATTGGGTGTCTGCCTTGGCGTGTATGGAAATTAATTAAAAAAATTATGTATGCACGCCATAGCGGATACAATAGCAGACACTGGTTATAAAATCTATGTAGGTACATTGTCTAATCAAAAAACCAAAATAAGTGGACGGTTCCGCAGCGCCAATACAGACACCTCATATGGAAACTTTTATAGAAAAGTGTGTCCGCTGGGCAGTGTCGTTGAATAAATGTAGCGGACACGGGTGTCTGCTGTGGCGTAGTAAAATTATAGCTGATCAGACACCGGTGTCCGCCATGGCAGCGAATGTGTTAATGCTCAAAATACGTAAATCTATTTAAATTATTATATTTTTGTAATGGGCTATCATAATTACAATTTAGTTTTCGTTTTACTACCCATGACGTAGCTATTTCTTCTGGTAAAAATGTAAGGGTTTCGTTCAGAAGGACATAGAAATTTTTCAAATTCTAGTTCCGGATTCACAGTTTTTTTTTCGTGGTAAGGTTGTAACAATGAGTTCCAAAAATCGTTGGCAACTAAAAATAAAAATGATACGATAATTTCTAGTCATCTCTTTTAAAAGACTGAACCCAGCTAATGATATAAATGCAATAACCTTAGATAGGGAACACTCTGACTTACGTTTAGCGTGTCCCCTTGGACTCGGGTGAAAACAATCGGCTGCAGCATATCCAAAATCTGTAGTACCGTCTTTTAATCTGGGGATACTGTAATTTACAGAAAACTTATGCATAATAACAGTGAAATCTTCGTGGTCAAATTCGGGATAATTTGCTACCTCGTTATCTATTTCCTGCCATTTATTAATGATGTCGGTTAAATTGTCTCTTATAGATAAATGTTGTGATCCGACCATGCAAGAGCAAAACACCAAAGGTAGAAGTTCACAAATGAGGGGTTTATCCGTTACGCTATCTGCCAGCCGAGAAATATCTGAAAATAATTTATAACTGGTAAAGATTTTTAGGGCATTCCTTTAAAATACACTGCAAAAAAAAATTAAAGGAAAATTTTTTATACCTTTATAACTTATGCTGTGGAAATTATATACACTGCGTTTTTTTTTAACGCGGGCCATAGGGATTTACATGGTAAATCTTTAAGCCTATGTTAGGCACATTTATATTAAACAAATAATAATAAAACTTAAGAATAGATAAAATATGAGATGGGAGGAAGAAGTTAACATACAATCTGTGCAAAAAAGCTCCAAGAGATACCCAAAAAAGCCCTTTTTATTTTTTTTAAATTACACTTTTTTACCCCCTTGTAATTTATGCAATTAACTACCTTAGATAAAGAAAAATATTGACACCGCTGTCAGTCAGTATTTTCCTGACTTTTATGAAAAAATAGTTATTTACATTACTAGATGCGAAAGTTCATTTTTTGGTGTGAAGAGGTTTTTGAATTGCCGAGGCAAAGCCGAGGTGATTTAATACCTTCGACCACCAAAAAAGGCTTTCGAATCGTGTAATGTATTAAATTTTTTCTACTACTGTTTTCTGATCAATATATTTATTAACTTTGATTTTATTCAAATTAAAATGATAAAATAAATTTTTTTTCACCTATAAAATAATCCATGACAACTAGTTATTTGATTATTGTTGACAACTAGTTATTTGAGTACTGTCTAAGTCTGTCAGTTCGATTTTTTTGTCCTGGCACCGAAAGTATTACTTTCGTAGCTAGCAACGGATAATATTCAGGTAACTATAACATTTACTTTCGTTTTCTTTCGTGTTGCTAGGGTCCGAAAGGTAATTTATTTATACAGTAGTAGAAAATGTAAATGTATGGGCAGGTATTCTAGGAAATATGATTATTGGTCCATTTTTTATAGATGGTACGCTTAACAAGAAAAATATATGGATCTTTTACATATGGAAGTAGGTCCTGCGCTAGCCCACAGAAAGGAGGAAATTATATTTTAACATGATGGAGCTCCAGCTCATGGTGCAATAATTGCAACGGAATATCTAAATAATGTGGTTCCGAGCAGCTGGATAGGACCTTTTAAATGGACCGTTCGAAGCCCGATATCACGCCTTTGGATTTCTTTTATTGGGGATACCGCACATCAAAAGTTTTTGATAACGTAAGAGGAAGACCAAATGATGTCATGAGTTAAAAAACAGAATAATCAAGGCCTCACGCAGCATCACAGCGCGACAGTTGTCGAATGTTAGAAAGCATTTTTATGATTGTTTGGAGCACTACAATTCTAGGAAATATGATTATTGGTCCATTTTTAATAGATGGACGCTTACCAAAAGAAAAATATATGGATCTTTTACATATGGAAGTAGGACCTGCGCTAGCCCACAGAAAGGAGGAAATTATATCTCAACAAGATGGAGCTTCAGCGGCAATAATTGTAACGGAATATCTAAATAATGTGTTTCCGGGCAGCTGGATAGGACGATTTGGACCTTTTAAATGGCCCGCTTGAAACCGGGATATCACTCCTTTGGACTTCTTTTACTGGGGACACCTCACATCAAAAGTTTTTGATAACGTAAGAGGAAGGCCGATGTCGATGAGTTAAAAAACAGAATAATCGCAGGCCTCACGCAGCATCACAGCGCGATAGTTGTCGAATGTTTGAAAGCATTTTTATGATTGTTTGGGGCCCTGTTTGGCTGTAAATGGAGGGCACCTCGAACAGTTTATATGAGTTTTAAGTTTATTGTTGTAGATTTTATTTAGAAAAATTATTAAACCTTATTGAAATAAAATTGCTGCTTTAGAATTAAGAAAATTAATACATTTTTAACCACTTAAAATAAAACATATTTAATACAAACTAAATAATCATCAACATTGTATAATTTCGGTACAACTTGCCAAATCTTATAAAAATGTCACATACCAGCTTATGTAAAATATTATACCTGGGTAAACTTAATATACAGGGCTGGGCAAAACAGCGTGATATTATAACTTAATATGGTATTTTTCAATGTTTTGCGTTAGTAAAGTAATACAAACATGGTCCTAAATTGGATATGAGACCACAAGAAATATTTGTGTAAAATTTCGACTCGTAGTTCTCAATAGAAATATGCCTAACATAGACTTGGCCTGCGTTAAAAAAACGCACTGTATGTTATCTTATAAATAACAATAGTACACATGAACAACTCCATGGTGACCCTACATCATCTATAGATACAAAGAAAGTGTAACAACCTCTTAAAGTATCTTTGCTCCTCCAAACAAATAGACGAAGTCACAAGGAAGAAGACCAAATTGAACTTCTGACACTCTTTAGCTCCGAAATCAACCACTTTTGGACTGAGTTAAGTTGGGTTAGATCGTTATATTTAAGCCTCAGCTCAGGATATTGTGGTAGCATTTTTTCCGCACTTTTTAGAGATACTCTGTACACGTAATTTTTGAATGTAACATTTAGGTAAAATTAGTTAGCACCAAAATCGTCAAGCAAGTAAAGAAATATTCTTTAATAAAGTAAAAAGTTGACGAGTACTTTTCTTTTATTATGTGCGATTCTTACCCTTTGTGAGATCTCAATGATGAATTGATTGAATTTATACCAAGCTGCATTTGAATATCTACGAGTACTTAAACAAATACAACAATAACACTTTCTCACATTTTTTCTGGTACAGCCCTACCAAAAATACCGCATAAAAACTTATTAAAAAAAACAATAAACGTTTATGATATTTTATGATTTTTGACTAAGCAAAATGAAACACAATTAACCTATAAAACCTCATAAGCATTTTACGAGATATTACATGGTACATTCTTTTAGAATTCGATTGTTTCTTTATAAACCTTTATATGGAATTGATAAAAACTTATAAAAATACAGTTAATTAAAGAGCGAAGTTTTAAGAGATTTTATGCTGGTTTGCTGGAAACATTTTTTTGAAATTTGACTAGCTTTTTATGAGGCGTTATAAGGTATCGATTATAGAAGATTTAAGAGGTTTTATGAGGGTTTATCAGCTATAAGTTTTAAGAGGTTTTATGTATGTTTATCAATTTATTAATATTTTATGTCCTAAAAAGACGCAAAGTATAATTATTTTGGGATAGGACCTTAATTTTGTGGAACAAATACAGGGTGTCCAAAATAATAAAATGAATTTTATAAGAGATTTATATTTATGCAAATACATAAACAAAATAATGAAAAAAATTCTTCTTTCTGCTCACATCCATATCTAAAAAATAACAAAAAAATTTTTTGTAATATTTTATACCTACTCTTAACATTCACCATATTCTATTCACTATTTTTTTATATACCTTTTTATATATACTTATTTTTTATACCTACAGCAGCAGCTAGCAAATAAAATATAATAATTTAATTAAAAAAATTATAATCAAAAAATTAATTTATAGTTAGTGATGGTACCTAATTCTGTAATTCTTAAAAATATTTTTAAATTTTTTAACCACCCTGAAGGCATATCTTTCTCTAAGGAAAGTGTTTTTTTTTTAATAATGGGTAAAATAAATAAAAATTAATTGCATTAACAAGCTCAGCTTCAGGGAATTGAAGAATAAGTTTATCGAAGACAACATAAACATATTTATTATATTATTAAATTTTAAATAAACTTATTATCATTAATATTATTATTATTAATAAATACTTGTAAAACCTACCTACGTATTAATAGCATTTTTGGCCCGCTTCAACTTTTCAGGGGCATGAGGCAGCCAACTTTTAATTTCATTGTCAATTTCCTTCTCTGTCGTTCATTCGCCTCTTTTCAAGATTGTTTCTAAAAGAACACACTAATTTAGGAACTTTTAAAGAGTACCTATAAATTAGTTGAAAAGATGATTTTAATGTACAGTCACTGATATTAGAAAGTTTCTGCCGACCAGAAAACCCGAAATTTTAGACTGGCGGTAGCCCTAGTGTATATTATGGTTGGGCTCGAAACCACCGCAAAGAAAAAACAAAGATATTCCAGATTTGTAGAATTGTAGACCCTATATAGTAATCACTTTTATTAATGGCCCAAATATTGTGTTGGCAACTTTCTTAATGCAATGTTCTTTGAACTGTGACTTGCAGGAGTTCTATTTATCCAATATTAAGTAGGTACTGTTATGTTGAGGTCAAGACCGAAAACTCTACAATAATTATTTCTGACCAATAATTCCTCTACATAATTGAAGCTTCGAGAATGATTTCTTCCCTTCACGTACCGCCCAGCTATACTCGATAGCTAATTCAGGCCGCAATGTTCTTGACAAACTTCGAGAAGTCATCTCAAATACCTATACAGACCGCCAATGTGACTAACATAGTTAACCTGCAATAAAAGAACATTTAGAGATTAAGATATCTAAAATTTCATTGGCTTTAGCAGCTACTTTTCGCTTAAAAGTAGCTTTACTACGTGCAAATGGTCTTTCTTTAGGCGTGCGTGAAATATTAACGTAATTAATAATTATTATACATACCACAAACTTTTTTCGAAAATAACACGAACAAATTTTACAAATAATCAAAAACCCAACTTCGAAAGGCACAACAAATCTCTTAAAACATTAAGATATTTGTGGAAGGCACGCCTTGAAAAGAAAGTTTTGTAAAAAAACTGGGGTCAGGATGACAGATTTGGACCACAGAAAAGGAATTAAGGGATTATTTGGTTCGGACACAGAAAAGAACTAAGTGTTCGATGTCTTGTAAATTATTGTTCTGTAATTTTTAAATTATAATAATATGCTTATTAAATTTGATATTATTATACTTTGTCTTTTTCGGTGGCACACACAAAAACAGAAAAATTAATAAATTATGTAGAATATTAAGAATTTTGTAAGTGTATACAATATTTATAATTTTGGCGAATTATGAATATAAAATAAAATTAATATTGTTTTCGCCGAAATTTTCATTTTTATCTCTTTTCTACTAATGTCCGACATATTTTTTGGGATACGTCATCAGACCAACTTTGGTGTCATAAAAACCCTACAAAATAAAATAATAAAAATCCTTTTTTCTATGATAGATTAGTATAGATCATAAGATTTTTTTATTAATTATTATTGTGAATATTTTTAACAAAATAGTTTATTTCCTTTTTCTAAAGTTCTTGATATTGTTATTTTTTTGTATTATTCTTCAAATTTTTATATTTAGAAAAAAACCTACTAAGGAAAATATTACAAATCTTGTAAATTCCTGTAGATGAGGCATCAACCATAATGCATCATACAAACTTGTACATTATAAAACCTCATAAATTCCTTTAAAAGCATCAACCATAAAGCACCAAATAAACTTATACACTATATAACCTGATAAATTTCGTTAGAAAAAGCAAAAATAAAGCATCATCTAAACTGATAAACTATGAAACTCCATAAATTTCTTTAAAAGTGTCAAAACATAATATCATATAAAAACGTATAAACTGTAAAAACTCATAAATTTCTTTATATTTAAGCTCGTCACTCATAAAACATCATAAAACCTTATAAATTGTTTTCTTTAATTTCCCTATTAACTCTTATAAAAAACAAACCCATTTAAACTCATAGAATTAAGGAATAATACCGTAGTTTGCCACATTTAATTCTGTAGGAACGCATACAAGTCTATAAGTCTATTATAGTCTGCTTATAAATAATACAAAACAGATAAAATCACATAAAAACTTATAAAGCTTTCATATATTTTTTAAGTGGGTTTATAAGGTTTTTTTATTAGGGAATAACGTTTACTTACGAATTGGAGGAATTAAATTTACCACGGTTCTAGGTAAGTTCTTCTTAAGAATTCTCAGAGTTCTCAACATGTCACGCTTGTGATTAGGAACTATTTTATTGAAATTTTCTTCGTAGCAATTAAATGAGCAAATATCATTGTGTCCAATAAATATCGTGATCATCTAAAAACGGAAAACAGCTGATGAATAATAATTCAGGTTTAAAATGGATAAGACCCATTCCTGGCTAATACAGGCTGGGCAACATTTGAACCATTACAAAGTAAAATTTTGGGTTATGTTTACGGACACATAATAGGTATATCAATTAAACTAATAATAGGATTTTGTCGTACGTAGGTACCAGGTGTAAAAAAATATAAACTGTAAAAGTGACCAAAAGAAATTGCTGGAAATTATCTTAAGTTTCTAGGTTGACCGCTAGGGGGCGTAACTATAGACAAAACAGAAAGCGGGGTTTTACCAAAAATTCTCAGAGTAAACGTGTATCAAAGGTAGCATTTCTTCAATCTAATGAAAATTCTGGCAAACTTTCAATTTTAAGTTTTTGCTCTAAAAACAAAGTCGTCCTGAATTCCGTTGCGACAGCGATATTATTATATCAGCCTTAACCTACGCTTGTGTGCTTTGACTCCTTCCATTTTAGTACCAATAAGACTGTTTTTTACATACAAATATCACCTTTAAAATCCCCTTTTAAATTACTTTCTTTTAAATAATTGACGGAGTTACCGACTTTTTATTCAATTTTATTCATTGAGACATAATTAATCGTATTTAAAATGTTTGTTCTCTTTTCTATTAATCCTCATTTTTAGTAACAATTTTTTACCTCACCATTTTATGTCCATGTGTCAAATGTCAGTCAGGTATTGTTTAATTAAATTAGAAACGAGAAACTAGTTCTTGACAATAGTATATTAACGTACACGTTTTATAAAGCATCATTTTATAGCACGCGTCCATGTTAAAAAACGAGCCGCTTGCGGCGAGTTTTATAACGGGACAAGTGCTTAAAACTGCTTTATATAACACGTACGTTATACTATTTTTTCTAATTTGTAGTTTTTCCAATAAAAAACACATATTTAAAAAGAAAATAAATCCTTCAAATGTTGTAAATTTTTATGTCTAAATTTTATGTTGGTAATACTATTTTTTTATCATAGTAGCCTCTGGACAACAAAAATTATTTTGCGAACTGTCATTTTTTGATTCATTTTCACCACGAAATTCTAAAGTTATTTTAGCGATATGAGATTTGAAATTGGACAGAATACGTTGTGTGATCCTGGTACATTCGGTACATATACAGAGCGTTCGGAAATTCGGGTGATTTTGCTACTTTTTTTCGAATTTCAAGAGACGTGATTTTACGTCACGGCATTGCAATTTAGTATAGGGAAGATGAAAAATTCAAATAAAGTTTAAGTTAAAATCGACATTGAAAGGTTAGTAGATTGAATTTTGTATATACGATTTGGCAGACAATGATAGCTTGAAGCATCTACAAAAGATTGATTTATAGATTTATGCAACCAACATACATGACTGTTACCCAGACAGAATAAAAAAGTAGGTTATCAAGCTATTTTTCCTCTGCGAAAAATGGGTTTACTCGTAAATCACAAAGGCCGCGCAAGACAATGAAATAAAACATTTAAATGTTATCAACATCAAATAAAGAAAAAACGCGTATCGAAATAGCTTCATTACGATACGCAAATGCGTTGGTTAGTTATAATTATAATGTTGTTTGTCAATGCGTAAAAAGTTTAAGTTAAAGATTGGATTTATAATGGTTTGTTAATTTTTATTATGGATGTACATTTTGTGCGATTTGAAACTGATTATAAAGAATTTAAAAACCCAAACGTTAAGACTTCTGAATAACCTTGATTATAACTTAAAAAATCTTTAATCGTCAATTATCCCCAGGACGAAACCAATCGACAATAAAACCCAATCCACAGCGCTATACTATCTCACATTCGATTCCCATCGATATCATTTAAGTGATTGCGAGGCTAACAAAGCATGTTTTTGTTTCAAATTGCATGTGAGAGCACTAAAACAGTCTGGGGTGGTCATCGAATAACTTCCCCCCCCCCCCCCCCCATTCTCTAATGAAAATGTAAATTTGATATTCTTTGCTTTTTTTCCAAAATAATTAGTATTAGTATACACGGGCAACAAAACCCTATACAAAAAATTATAATAGCTCTTGTCATAAGCCAGAAACTTTCAATCGTTTTTTAGACAAGATGAATAAATTAAATTTTTTATTTAATAAGAGTAACCTCGGACTGACTTACCTTCCAATCTTTTTTAAAGTTAATATTTTTATCATTCTTTATTCTTTCCACTAATGTTTTCGCCATGTAAGGCATGTCTTGGGATATTGCACCGCCTACAGCTACGTTGAACTTGGCCTTTCTATCTGACACACGGGCGTCCAAAGAAAACCCGTAAATATTGGGATTATAGTTCTTGAGGATGTTTGGAATAGTCAGTAGTGTTCTCCAAGTTTCTGCACCGCCTGAAATATGCAATTTAATGTTTAACCATTTCTTCGAGGTTTGAGGTAGTAGTAGAGGTAGTAGATACGGTAAATGATTTACACCCGTAGACATTTACCTTTAGATCAGCAAACAATAATTACGAAAGGGGCAAATTTATGGCCTTGCGCGTGTAAACCAAGTCATACAGAAATAGACATACGCAAAGTAGTCATTTAACGAATGGAAAGATCGACAGGTCCGGGCTTTAAAATTTAAAATGTCTTACTATAAACGCTTACTGCTGAGGTGCACATATTATGTTAAGCCCGTATTTCACGAGCCAAGAAATTGTAATAATTAGTTGACCTTCAATTTATTTTCACTTGTAAACAGCTAAAATTTGAACCAAATTATTGTCACAATTTATTGACAAGAAATTAAAACTTGATTTAATTTTTTGACCAAGTTGGGGGAAAATGTAGTGATATAGTCAGATCTGGTCTTAACGTGCGGGTCCAAAGGTCACTGATCATATGCGTCAAATCAGACAACACAGAGGCTATCAAAATGTTGTGAGATTATTTACAAATATACCGAAGGAAGGAAAAATAGTTTCATTATTTTAGCTATCGCGAAGATAGCCACATATACCTTATATTATTAGTTTTGTAAAAATTATGTACACGGGACTTAAAAAAGTTACAAAAAAATTATATAATCGTTAATTATATACCTACTGTACCATTTAATTAAAAACGACAATAATAAACAGTGCAATTTATTTTAACAATTTTACTACTAAAACCTAAAAATACAATGGCATTTAGTCTGATAAACTATTTCGATAATGAAAGAAAAAGTGGAAATTCGCAAACCAATATGCAGGAAACCGCAATGAAAACACTGGGAATTAGTTTAAGGACTATGCAGAATAATGTGCATGAAAAAAAAGCATAATATAATAACCAAGTATACTAAAAAATGTAAACGAAAAACACCGTTTATAATTATAGCATAAAAACTCTCATCGTCACTTATAAAATCTGAAAAGTCCTCGTCGTCTGAGTCGTCTTCGAATGGAGCAATTATCATTGGCGCTACTTCGACATCTAGTACTTGTTCTCGATCCCACCAATCCCTTATTAATATTTCTGTATGTTCCACCGATTTCTTCCAGTACTCTTGTGTAATATGCTCTAACGAATCTTGCCAAACTATTTGTACTTGGTCGCATTTAAGACCATCACCTACATGTTTTTTATAATAAGACTTTGCACCAGCCCATATTAATTCTATTGCGTTAAACTGGCAATGATATGGCGGCAGTCGTAGAACCTCATGACCATATTCACGCAGTATTTCATCTCCCGCGTATATTTTGGGTTTTTTAAGAGACTTTGCTATTGATAGGAGTTTCGATTTAAGCATATTTGGTAAAGGATTTTGGTTGTGTTTTTCCAGCCACTCATAAATATCACTTTTCCTCCAAGATGAAGTAGGCTGTTTATTTAAAATTCTTGAATGATATGATGCATTATCTAATACAATTAAAGACGGAACATCCAAATTTGGTATCAATTGAACTTTTAACCATTTTTCAAACATTTCGCAATTCATATTATCATGATAGTCAGCACTTTTTGATGTTGAAGAAAAAATTAAACTCGCACCTGCAACATATCCTGTTGCAGAACCGGCATGCAAAATAATAAAACGCTTTCCCGTACCGCATCCCTTTTTCCTTTTAACACTTTTTACAGACTTATCTTGCCAAAATTTTGAACCACTTCCATTCGAAAATATCCACGTTTCGTCTAAAAATACCACTTTTCTAAATTTCGATTTGTAATTGTCCGTATATTTTTTTAAAAACTGAACCCGCTGACTCACTATCTATGGCTGCTCACATAAAAATCTTCGGTTACAGTCTTTTTTATAGCGAAAACCTAAATTTTTTATTAATTTTGATAACGCTTCAAGTCCAATTTCCAAAACACCCCGAATTTTTAATGTTTTTTGTAAAACTGGAAGAGTTACATTGGTTTTTGATTTGTATAAATCGTAAATCACATTTCGAACTCCCATTTTAATATTTTCGCTTAAATCCTCAGTCTTCGGCTTCCTTCGTTTACACTTTTTAGTATTCTTGGGTATTATGTATGGAGGACTTGAGGTAGGAGGCCGATCGCAATGCATTGGATTCGGTCCCAAATTAGCATCGTTAATGCAGCTTTACGAGTCGCTGTAAGATGGCGCGCGTGTTCGAAGTGGGCTATCAAATAATGGTTTCTTATGGACGCAATAACTATTTTTATTTAAATTAGTTCTTTAAGGAACAAATAAGGACTTTTATATGAATTTACACTTACTTTGTTATACTTATTAGTAAACTCGGCCTGTATAAAGTTCCAACGATGCTTGGTTTTTAAAATACAGGGTATTAAACATTCTAGCTATACCTTTGGAGCTAGAAAGAGACTTATTTGGCTGCGTTTTCTCTCTGAAAAAGATCCTGTCTTACACCCCGACACAAAGCAAACTCTACTTTTATAAATTGTACCATTATTTATTATAAATATGGAAATTAATTACAATACAACGTTATTTGTCTTGTCTTGCCTTCAAACATGATTTGTTATTTCGAAAAATAAAATGTCAATCGTCAAAAGTAAAAGCACAGAAAAATAAAGGGTTTAGGTAAAAGCTAAAAACTATGGAGGATCTAGTTTTCCACATTAAAAACGAAGAAGAAGAAGACAACATCAGCCCACTTCGGACGCGAGAGCCATCTATCAGCCAATAGCGAACTAATAAAAAACCGGGACAGAATTTGAAAATGCTGCCATTGTCGATCGGCCTCCTACCCTATAGTTCTCCATAGTATTATGTTACGTTTTGTTTCATGCACAATTTTCTGCACAGTCCTTAAACTAATTCCCAGTGCTTTGGCTACTGTTTCCTGAATATAGGTTGGCGAATTTCCACTTTTTCTTTCATTTTCGAAATAGTTTATCAGATTAAGTACCATTTTTTTTTGATTGGGGATTAAAAAACCCAGAAAATTATTTCATTTTGTCACAAACTGTCAAAGTCACAAAACTGGCATATTTAAAATAAAACGTAGCTGGTACTATTATAAGCTTTTTAGAATCGCTGGAAAGTAAATACATATCCTTTTTTTTTCATGTCAAAATGAAATAAGTCTGTCTCATTTATCTTACGTATTTTATTTAGAGGGTAAAATTAAACGCAAGTAAAGAAAACAAAAACTGAGAGTATGTCTTTCTTGAATCGTATGACCCGCACGATAAGACCAGATCCGACTATATATATATGTGTAGTACAAGGGCGTCCGAAGGAACTTTTTCAAGGGGGGGCAAATCATAATTGGAATTATTTTTGTTTCTAGCACTTCAACAAACCTTTAATAAAAGAATAGAGCAAAACACCTAATACTTATATTAAATAACAAAAAATAGCTAAACAAAATATTTAAAAATGTTCAAATATAACAACAAAAAAAATACAACAAAAAACTTATAAGTTATTCAGATTTATTGGAGAAAAGAAATGTTAATTTTCTTGAATCGTTTGCAAATTTATCAATAATTTTTTCAATTAAATGTATTTTTTTTCTTTTACAAATTTGCGATGAACACTCATCATACATAAACCGTCCAATCGGTGCTCAGTCATAGTCGAGCGAATCCAGGTTTTTACTCTTCTGCGAGGACTGAATGATCTTTCGACTGTACATGTAGTTGGATGTAAGCGCACCCCCTTGCCCCCCCCCCCCCTTCGGACGCCCTTAATGTAGTATTTTTAGTGGCTGCCGATCAGATTTTCAGGTTAAAAAATCGTTTTTAATGTTTTGTTCGGGTTTGTTCGTCGTGTTTTTACTTCGAAAAGCAAGAGAACGAGTCAACTAAAATTACCTTATCAAATCAACATTTAACAATTTGCCAAAAACTTGGGTTCGTATAGAACAACATTTTCACGTACAATTTCTTGATTAAGAATTAGTTAAAAAAAAGTTTTTAATTAGTAAGAAAAAGTTTTTGGTATTGGGTATTTTATTATTGGGAGCAATTGCTTTTAATTCACAGTTAATTATTATGCTAATATTTATTAATTTGATTTACTTTGATTATGAAAAATGGTAATAAATAATGTTTTGGAAATTCATTTTTGAATTTTATACGAAAACATCAATTCGAATGAAAATGAAATAAAACATTTTTACGCTGAAAAAGAGAGGCATTTTGTGCATCCACAGCTACAAAAAAAAGTAATTTTTTTGTTGACAGTTGTATAAAAATTTATTTTTATCTTATCTGTATCTTTAGCTTTGTTCACAAAAGTAATATAGATTAAAAAACTTCCATTGCATAATTTGTATTTTGTTTGTATCTCGGAGTCCCGGGATCCCGGAAAAACCTGTCTCAAAAATACCGGGATTAGACTGTCAATTCCGGGATAAATACCGATTTTTATGCATATATTAATTTGCTTCATAATACAAAAGCGGAAAGAAAAACGTAGGTAATAAGACGCGAATGCCCGACATCATTACTCAAGAAATTTTATTTATACGCAAATAGTAGTAGTCGGGGACGTAATCTTTAAAAAACCTTTGATTTTTTTATTAACCATTAAGCCCACACGCGTGGAATCTGAGAGATGTTTCTCTTCTGCACGGTTTTTATGTAATAAAATATATTATATATTATATTATAATATACTAATATATTTTTTTATTAATTTATAAACCTAGAACTCATTTGTCCCTTTCGGAATTGACCGGGTGGTCAATAGTTTGTATGACACCTGCGGCTTTACACGCACGCCATGCCGCAGTTACTTAATAGTCAAAAATAAAATTATCTGAAAAAGTAGTAATAAAAAAGTTTAAAATAACAACAATATGTAAGCCGCACACCCCATTTTTCCTAGTGTTCAGATTGGTTCGTATTTTATGAGAATTAAAATATTTAATGTCTTGCCCTATTATTGTAAATATACTTTCAATTCTTGTAGATGGTGTATATTAGGAATGCCTTACCAATACTAAAAGCAGACCCGCGGCTTTCGTGGAGTAACCCCACAAAGTTCGTAGCTTTCACTGCAAAACCGGCAGTAACGCTGTCTCCCAAGGCACCTATTACGTCTATGTCTCCTGGTCTTAGTTTATGGACACTGTTGGGCACCTCTTTACTTCTCAAAGTGATGTTAATGTTACAGGGAAACTTCATATCTGGGGCAATTCTTAGTGCTCTCTAAAAATATCGTTATTACAAAAAAAGATTTCACATATCATGATCACAAGATCAAAATAAAAATGACTTTTATTGGGGTTTATTATACCCAACGGTGTTTGAAATATTTCGCATTTTGTGAAAATGTAGTAAATAGTTTGATTTCAATTTGCGTTTTAAATAACATGTTACTGCCAAATTAAGAATTGCGTATGGTAACCGACATTGCCTCTCCCAAGAAACCCGAAAACTCTTATCTAATTCTTTGGTAGTGTCATAGTTTAACCACTGTAGTGGAGTTTAAATGACTTGCCTGGATGCTGCGAACCGTTTTCGGATCCAAAAAGTTCAGAATTCGTGTTTAAGACTGATTTATGGTGTTAAACCAAGGATTCATATTACCCCTTATCTTTTATATGTCAGGATGTCTTCATATTATGTATAACAGATTTAAATAACACATTACGACATTTTATTCTAAAATACTTAAATTTAAACTAAAAGTATGTTCAATGACCGCTGACCGTTACGTCATATTCTCCATATTTGCGGTACATCATAAATTAATTCAGTTAGTTCTATTTACCGGTGGTAAAGGTTATGATTTTTCTTAGGCTTGATCTACATAAAGACGGATATATGTGAACAAGTAAAATACAAGGGCGTTTTTTCAAATATTTAATTATTATTTTTATATAGGGAAAAGAAAAGCATAATGCCTTTCTCCACAATTTTTAATTCAATAACTAGGCGAACCTAGGGTAGAATCGACATGTTTCGAGTGTAGAAACACCCATTATCAGGAAATTGAAGCAAATATAGTGAACAGCTGATGTTGTTAGCAATAGAGAAAATAAAAAGTGGAACAAATCCATAATGGAGCTTTCAATGGCACGCATGGGGAGTGAAAAAACTTTTTGTATTCAAACGACAGAAAACATATCAGCACGCTGAAAGGTCAAGGACCAGTGAAAAGCCACTGTGGGTTGGAAATGAAAAGAAAAATTAGGAAGTATCAAATAAAGGACTTTGTAGAAAACATTTTAAGTGTACTTGATAAAAAACATTTTAGTTTGATTCAACTATGTCGAAGAAGTGTGAAAGACGTCAAGTATGAGGGAGAGAGAAAGAAAAATATGTTTTTTATTAAAGTCATGTAGATGCTTTCTGTAGCTTACCATTTAGCTTGAAATAAAATGCCGTTGGGGTACCAAGCTTGTTACGGCCCGGTTACCCCAGCAGGAGTCAAAACTGACACATTTAGTTTAAAAAAATTATATAGGTTTAAGACATTTTTCAAAGAAAAATTTTCAATAAAGTTTCGGTTTTCAAGAACATCTTAAGAAGAAGTTCGCTGCGACCAGCACGTGTCTAACCCAAGGGTGTCAAGATCAAGTTCATTTCCCGTCTGGGTTAGACACGTGCTGTCTCTGTCACTGTCACCCTGTTTTTTGTTTTTCCAATTGTTCTTTGATATTACAAGATACCTTGATTTCGTTATTATGACAACAACATTTCGATGTATTGTCGAGTGACAGTTCGTTGATTTTTAATTTTGTTCTTTATGTCAAACTTGTTTCGCGTAGATTATAAAATATATCGAAGTGTCGGTCTTAAAAAAAATATTGTACGTCACGCAACCGAAAATTAGTGTTTTCCAGGTCTCTCCAAGCTTCCAGGACTCGCCTATGGCTCGCCCTGGAAATGCTTGTCTCGACCTGAAAAACACTACTTTCCGGTCTTGTAACGTAAATTGCTATTTTTTAAAACCGACCAGAAAATATACACTTTCTGGACAATTTTTCGTCTAGAAAATAACCTTTTCCCGATCGCAAGACCGGAAAAGTGACATTAGAGACCGGAAAAGATTTTTCCGGTCCCTGTTTTTTGTTTTTACAATCGCTCTTTGATACTACAAGCTACCTTGATTTCGTTACTATGACAACAAAATTTCGATGTATTGTCGAGTGACAGTTCGTTGATTTTTAATTTGTAGTTTATGTCAAACTTGTTTCGCGAGTTCGCAAATTTAACAATATGAATTCAGATTTTGAATTATCCGACACGGAAAATGAGATTTCAGAAGAAATTTTGGAAGCAGCAAGGAAAGTGACTTACGATATATTGCCAGTAAAATTAAAAGCCCGTTACGAGAAGTCATACGACGCATTTAAAAATAATATAAAATAATTTAATGTAAGTATATCGAAGTGTCGGTCTTAAAAAATATATTCTACGTCACGCAACCGAAAATTAGTGTTTTCCAGGTCTCTCCAAGCTTCCAGGACTCGCCTACGGCTCGCCCTGGAAATGCTTGTTCTCGACCTGAAAAACACTACTTTCCGGTCTTGTAACGTAAATTACTATTAAAAGGTGGCCCTTCACGTATAACATCGCCTTAACCGTTAACGCCATTGATTGTTTTAATACAGATCAGTCTACATTATCATTTACGAACATGGTAAAAAAGACGCCTACTACTGTGACTGTAGTAGTGGCTTTATTTCCTGCAGTAATATCACATTATCAGTTCATACCCCATCTCTTTCCTTTTCCATGTTTTTTTTTCCTTTGAACAAGCAATATTTTTCTTATATAATATTAATTAAACTATTAGCGTTTCTTAAATTTAAATTAGTTTACTAGATTTAGTTAGATTTGAAAATATTCAATATAAATTAGGGCCTGAATAGTATTTGCATTTAATTTAGATGGCTGCCATACTAAGGCCTATTTTTGTCTATTCCATTTGTGAGTTTCCTATATATTTGTAACAATGGATTAACCATATATGTAAGTATATAATTATAATTTTAATGATTACATTTTCAATATGTATTTTATTTTTCAATCCAAATTCACGCTGGAGTCTACTAACTGATTAGGTTTTATGTTGCACTTATAAAAAATGTATTAACTTATACAAGGTCTCCAAAAAGTACGACAAAATTGACGACAACCTTGAAATGATAATAACTTGTTTAATTTAAATTTAACACCCGTTTTCTGTCGGCAATAGATCTAAAATCCAATTGTCTGTCGAAAAGTATTAGGCTTTCCTATAGCTAATTGCTCACGTTTTTAGTAAAAATGGAAATATTCGTTTCATGTTTATGGGACAACCTATACATTATGAAAATAATTATAAAATGTACCTCTTACAGTCATGTCACCTTAACCCAACTTGGGTACTTAAATAAAGGTTTACGTGAGACCGTGACTTTGCGTTTTTTTTACAATTCAATACCTCTTACAGGGCCCTTATCCAATAAAAATAATTTAGCTATAATATGTCTTGTCGAATGACATAAACAAGCCTGTATACATGGGGGGGATTCTTCAAGAGTACCTACTTAGTACTGTACTGCATTTCCCATTATTTTTACTTAGAAGGGTATAATATGGAGGTATTCAACATAGACATCAATTTTTTTGGGTTAACTTCTTAAAATAAGACTGTTTCTTTCGTTCTATACTTACCCTAGTAAGTATAGCAATCATTTGACTATCTGAGGTATTGGCGTTAGCTTCTACAGCATTTGATATAGTAGTTTTTGCCCTGCGAAACAGAGGAGCAAAGTTTCTTTCCACGTATGGGTCCTCGATACATACAGTTGGAGGGAACGATGTCGTCAATACCAACGTAAGAAATTTTAAAATAATATTCCACATGGTCAATAATCCTGCAATCTTAGCGTCAGAAATAACTGTTACTATTTTTGAATTTGCGCCAGCTAATTCATAAAAACAGAATTACATTTTGGACGGGTGGCGATCGACTGTATCTGCAAAACCATACATGTAAGGACTTTGAGTTAAAAAGTTTATTATGAAATATGGGCAAAAAAACACTGGAAATAATTTTTAAGTGCATAATTTTACCGCAAGGGTGCGAAGTCGCTATGCTATGATACAAAGTCCTTAGTTTCTACTAATAATTGCAGTACAATATAGGTCAAAAATTCAGTTTTTATATGCTCTGTAATATCCTCTATAAATTTTGTAATACCAATTTTTTTATACAGACCACGATAACAGCGTGGAGAAGGGTAACGACTAAACGTACTTAAAAGGCTGTAAGTTCGGCCTGCGTTAACCGAATTTAACAAACTATAGCTTATTTTAAAGAACGTTGGTATAAATACTATTAAAATTAATGCGTGAAGTTAATAATAGCGGCACTTTTAAAAAAATATAAATCTTCGATTTCTTAAAAAAATTGAATCTAACCATTTTATCTCTATTCTATAGCTTAGTTAGTAAAGACAACTGCAAAAACCGCAAGTCGTTTTCTCTTCTCTCTTAAAAGTTATCGCAAAAATAGTGGAAGAGTGTAATTCTATTTCCGCTTTTAGCAAAGTGTTGCATTTTTCCTTTTATTAAAACAATGAAATCCTAAATACTAGCTTTTTTAACTGAATCGGTGAGAATAAGAACAGTACAGATCCAAAATTGGACATTTCGACCTTGTTTAGCCATTTTGTCTGTAATACATGGCTGCATCATACGAGTGTAAAAACAGTACTAATATTACTATATTAAAGCGTATGACTGCGCTAATCGTGAAGCGTTGAGCGTAAGAACCGTACAAGTTCGGACTTTACAGAGAGTTTTTTTCGTTTTGCCAAAACTGTAACATTTGGACTTGTACTGTTCTTATTCTCACCGATTCAATATTTTTTTAATTGAACACATTCATGTACCAAATTTGGTTTATTGAAGCCATTTTTGTGTCTCTTGTTATTATTTATATGACAAAAACATTTTTTACTGTAAAAATATTTTCATTTTTACTTTTTAAAAAACTTAATATAAATCTTCACTTTTGTCTTTACAACTTACCCAATATATAAGAATATTCCAAAATATATATGAATTTTAACAAAACACACCATACACGAAGCAAGGTAAGAAACTAAAATTCTTGAAAATAAGAGAAGATCGTAAGCGTTGAAAATTTTGAAATATTTTTAAGATGAAGGTTGCTTGATTTATTTGATAAAATTGATTACAAAATTAATTTGCAATAACATTAATTAAATTACCATAAATGATGAAAAAATAAGTTTAACAGCTGAAATATGAACCATTAATTTTATTATTTTCCTTGAAAATAAATAAATGAAGCAGTAAAATATTAAAACAAGAATTAAACTATACTTTTCATAATTATAAATTTCAGGAATACCTATTTAATTATGGTAATTTTTTTCTCGAACAAACTAATTTATCATTGGGAGGGAAAATTAAATATTTTAATAATATAGAATATAATAAATATAAAAATAAGGACAATTGTTGACATACAGTAAAATGTGCTCGTTATATTTCCAATGAATATTAAAATTTTATATTGAAAATTTGGAGAAAATGTTAGGGCCTTTTGCTTTGTTTTGATCGATACATCTGCAATATTACTGTCAATATTTACCATAAAATTGTTTGTATTATTATTACTTATTTAGTAAATGGTATTTATTACATTGGTTATTTTGGTATTATTTAAATGCTAACGATAGCAACACAGATCGCATTATACATTAGGGGTCCGGTTAGAGGGTGGAGCGAAAACACCCACCTTAATACTGCCGCCATAATAAAAAAAGCAGTAAAGTAAGAAATCAGGTTTTGAAGAAAAACGGTGTTTAATTTTTTTTCATTTTGTTGCTATGTGATGTTTTTGTTAACAAATTTGTTGACAAATCTATAAAATATAGGATCTAACTCAATACTTAATTTAAGTAATGTTTAGTGTTTTTTCATAAAATAATGTTAACAAAAATGCGTTTCTACGTAGTACCCCAAGAAATATTATTATATGCTTCATAAACAGAAATGCAGTATTTCGCCTAGTTACTGCGTTTTTAGCTAGCTTTGTTTGATGTGACGCCACTTACGCTTAATTTTTGGCAAAAATCCAAGTATAATAATTAAAAATTTAAAATACAAATCAATACGGTTGTGAAATATAGAATATTGAAACTAATAAAAAGTAGAGCAATCGCGTCCGTATAATTTATATCTACGACAAATATTCTTGGCTAGCGGACTTTTAAGTGTGAAAAGACCCGCAATTTGCTTTAAAGTACACAGGGATGCCAAAAACAATGGACTCCCTGGTGCCGAGTAGACATTGACAGCTGTTTTCCCCTTGTTAGAAACTCATCAGAATGCCACAATCCGAAGCAACTTCACTGATAATTTACCTCACGTGTATAGAACCAATCAAAATGCTAATTTTCATAACAACCACCTTGGTAACGGTCGTCTTACCCGATAAGACATACCGCTAGCTCGATAAGACGCTAGTAGCTTTTTATATTATTTTATATTATTTTGCTATTCAAAATAAATATATTAATAACACCTAACAACCTATTCAATAAAATACACCTCTAGACGCGGCTTCCTATCTTCATACCTTTGTTTTTCACTCAAAACTCGATTTTCCAAGAAAATTTTCACTCAATGTAATTTTTACTTATAATCAAAAATAAGACCCTCGAGCTAAAGCTCTCGGGATCATATCAGATTATAAGTAAAAATTACATTTCGTAAAAATTTATCAAAAAATTAATTTTTTGTAAAAAACTGCGGTATTACCGATAAGACGCCTCCTCTATCGGTATATTACTGTTGATAACACTGCAGCGCATATAAACCCTACTTAATAAAATAGCAAGTAGTAAATAAGCCGCAACGCCATCACGTTGGAATCAACAACAATGCAATTAAATATTATATAAAAAGAAATAATTTAAACAATACAAAATATATGAACAAACAAAAGCATGTATTCAAAATAAGTATATAAAGTAAATATACATTTTACATTTATGAAATAAAAGGTAGGATGGATTAAGACTACAATTAATTTTAGAACAACTTTATTATTATGCAATTTTTCTGGGAAAGTATGCCGTAGATTCGATTACGCATATCTTAAATTATTATTTTTGAGAGGTAACTGTCAAGTTCTACGGCATACTTTGACACCGTTTGTTTATATCGTATAATATATCTGTATATGTATCACATTTTTGATGCTTATCAAAAAATTTAAAAGAACTTTTCCAAATATGATGCTACGTTGCTGGTTGCTGGTTCATTCAATGAATGGGCGAGAACGTATCATATCGGTTCACATAGGGTGTCCCTTAGCCTAACAAAAAACGGTTTTTCCCAAAGTCCTCCAAATATTAAACACTTAATATTTTTGGTAAAAAGGCCGTGATAAACAAAGCAATAATAATAATATGTCCCTACAGACGACCTAGCGGCCCCATGAGGTTGGGCGGTAGCGTTCGAGGAAGCGGGAGCAATCGCACCCTCCATCAACTGGTGTACTTTTCCAATGTGGTGGTGGCCAACCGGCATTGCAATTTGAGCACATGGTCATGACGTTTGGGTATTTGTTATAATCGCGGGAGCAATCGCAACCTAGACTAGTTGGTACATCTTTCACTGGAGTTTGTGATCTCTTGTCTCTTAGTTGGGTGTTTTGAATGACGGAAGGTGTTTCTTGGATCTGAAATACAATAGGCACTTCTAACAAAAGCATTAAAAAGGTATAGAGTAGGGGAGACCGGGGTTGATTGTCTCACGGGTTGGTTGTCACAGCGGCCATAACAGAAAACTGCTTGAACGAATAAGTTCGTTGACCGGCGTCGAAGACTCGTGGTAGCGATACCTCTCTTTGAACTTTACTTCAGTTCGTTCTGAAATATCGTGACGGAGACACGTGCGTTTGTTTTTTTCGCGTACTGAAAGTAATTTTTTGTGGATCTGTATTGAGTATCGTAAGTATACCTAAATATTGGATATTAATATATTTTTTTGTGTATCTTTGAAGTTTAATGTGTACTTTATAATATGGTTATATGATTTTTTAAATAAATATTAATTTGAACTTATTTCGGGAGGATATTTTGAAAAACGTGGCTTGGGGCCGGTTGTCTCACATTGCCGGGGGGCATCTAGACATTCCGCTATAGGATTCGACACCCCTCTATTCTGATTGGATGATTTCAAATTCCGTCTGAAAGGTATATTGGCAACCGGTTTGTTCGTTGTTACCCAGAGCATTTTTTTTAGTTCAATTTTTTCCACTAATATTATTTTATAAAAATAAAATTAAAAAAAAATGCTCTGGGTAACAACGAACAAACCGGTTGCCAATATACCTTTTAGACGGAATTTTAAATCATCCAATCAGAATAGAGACGGGTGCCGAATCCTATAGCGGAATGGCTAGATGCTGCCGGGGGCCGGTAGTCACTGTTTTTTTATTATTACTATATTTTTTATTTTTGTTGACCCATTTTTTTGATAGAAGTTTGTATTGTTTTTTTATTACGAATAAGTTTTTTTTTGTTAACCGATTTTCTAGTCTCTAGTTTGATAGACGTTATTAGAGTTAAGCATATTTTGTTTTTTATTATGAATAAAACATTTTTCGTTATCTTTTTGGGTACACTAGGTAATTAAGGACTTACAACCATATTTTTCTTCAATAAAAATTAGTTCGATTTGAATAAACGTATTTATTTTCACTTTAACTTATTATGTGACTACCTTCCCCGCACAATGTGACAACCATCCCTGACACGGGGTTACAAGTCTCACTTTTTCTTTTTCATAAAAATTGTAATGTTTCCTCAATTGGTAGTGTTAGAGTAGACAAAAAGTATTGAATGAAAAGAATGAATGCACTATCTATTGATATAAAAAATGCTATTGCTAAACTAGGAAAATGGAGACAAAAAATACAAAAGAAAAAAATGTTACTTTCAACCCCGGTCTCCCCTAATTACCAAAAATTGTTGTTATTTTTATTGATATTTGAATAAGTAAACGATAAAACGAATAAACTCCAGAAATAACTAAAAAAAAATTATTTAATATGGTAAAAATGATAAAATATGGCATGATAATATGTAAAGTTCTCGCATCACTATCAGAAAATATATAGAAGAAACATATTTTTAATGTGTTAAAAGGGTGAAATATTGCACAAAAAAAATATTCTGTCAAAAAGGTCATGGCAGATGATCAAAGTCAAAAATTAGTCAGAGAGGGTGTGAAATAATATTATTAATATTATCAAAAATGTTGAGTCTGAGTAATGTGTGGTTTTTAGAGTGCTTATTGAGATTGAAGAAACCAATTTTTATCAATATTCACAGTGTGTCCACTTTAGTTGAAATCATAATATGGAAAACTTTTTAGTATTATTTTAGAAAAAGAAGTAATAATTCTTGATAAAAAGTTCTGCATGATCAATTAAACTGCCCTCGTATACGAGGTTTGTTAAAATCTTTGATCAAGAAAAAATTAAGTAAGTACCGTTATTTTTGACAACATCGCACATTGTTATAAAAAAAAAGTTGACTTAAATTGAAAACTACTTTTATACAGTGTCACCAGTAAAGTCCGCATCATATGGGATTTTTTTTTATTAATAGCTTTATTCGAAATTTGACTTGGCATCAAGTTCTGCTTCGATCGAGATGAAAATTAAGCAAAAAAATAGTATACCTTTTTTTGAATTGATATCTGTGGCCCGGCACTTGTACCGGTTTTGAGAGCGCACTTGAAATTTTTTTTTTGTTTTTACAGAATAACCCCTTTACGACTATGGAGGACTTGAGGTAGGAGGCCGATCGCAATGCATTGGATTCGGTCCCAAATTAGAATCGGTAATTCAGCTTTACGAGTTGCCATAAGATGGCGCTCGTGTTCGAAGTGGGCTATCAAATAAATGGTTTCTTATGGACGCGATAATTATTTTTATTTAAATTAGTTCTTTAAGGAACAAATAAGGACTTTTATATGAATTTACACTTACTTTGTTATACTTATTAGTAAACTCGGCCTGTACAAAGTTCCAACGATGCTTGGTTTTTAAAATACAGGGTAGGGTAAATGATACAGTGGTCAGCCACGTATCAGTGATTGGCCACCTAATTTTAATTGTACAATTTTAAGACTTCCAAATGAATTTCGGCGTTTTGGAGAATTTTAATAAGACGCGGCAACAATGATTCCTAACTGCTGAAAATATCACACTTTTAGGTTAAGTCAGTATAAATCGATCGCTAAGTAAAGACAGTTAGTGCAAAATTGAACCGGTTTTCTAATATATGTTAAGAATTTGCTAAGCAAAAGGCTGTACGAGGTAAGTGATTATTTGCTCACTAATCATTCGATAATGATAAGTTTATGTTTCGTAGTTGTTAATACGATATTATTTACTATTTCTATGGGTTTATGTGTTAGGTTATAATTTTTGGCGGTTATTTTAGGTGGCTGATGACTGAAATATTTTTTTCGTTGTTGCATAGTTATTAGCCGGGGTGGCTTAAAACTGTATACTATGAAATAGTGTTATTGGCCGGCTGCTTAACTGCATACAATTTAATTGTTTCAGTCGTCAGCCATGTACTACAGATTGGCCATCCGAAATTAATTTTTAAATTATAAAGCATGTAATTTTAATGCGAGTGCCGAATAATTTCCCAAAGTGGTTACAAATGTTCTATTTTATTTCTTTAATTACCCTTTTTATTTATGGTAGTATAGGTTTTAAAAAAATAAAATAGACAGTAGGTGTCAAATTGAAATTCTGTTTTGTTCAATGTAAAGAAGTTGCTAAGCAGCAAGCTGTACGAGTTCTGTGATTATTTGCTTAGTAAATAATAAGAAACAAGGCAAATGTTTTTTAAACATTGATTAATAACGTTATTGTTAAGGTTTTTAAGGTTTTTCCAATAGAGTTACCTATTTTGGCTGGTATTTTAGGTGGCTATCGACTGTGTCAACATAAATCTTCTTACACAGTTATTGGCCGATAACTGTAATATTAACCGGTAGGCTGTTTCTTTACATTTTTTTTCATTTTCGTCCAGATTTTTTGTTTTCTATAAAAATAAGTAGGTACAACAAAAATTATTTTCTTTTTTAGAAAAATGCCAAAGGTCCAAAAGAACAAAAAATACCAGAAATCCTATACTGAAGCAGACGTTGTTAGAGCCATAGAAGCTGTAAGAAATGGGTTGCCTCAAAGACAGGCTGAACGCGATTACAATGTTCCCAGAGGTACCCTGCAATTCAGAATGGGTGACAAATTTCGGAATAAAACTTCCCTTGGTCCAAGTCCCGTCCTTTCTAATGATGAAGAGAATTGTCTGAAAGATTGGATAGCTGAGTGTCAAAACAAGGGCTTTCCTCTTAGAATTGAAGATATTATGGAGTCTGTGAAGGGTTTTTTAGATGCGAATCCCAGAACAAATGCATTCGTTGATAATCGGCCTGGAAGAGGCTGGTGTAAAGGATTTTTCAAAAGACATCCAGATATATCTCTTAGGTGCCCAGAAGCAATAACAGCTGCAAGTTCTAATATATCCAAAAAGGATATTAAGTCATGGTTTGCTGAAATTGAAAAATATTTAATTCGCAAGGGATATAAAGATATTTTGGAAGATAGCTCCCGTGTATTTAATGGAGACGAAACTAGCTTTCTATTGTGCCCTAAAAATAAAAGAGTTGTGGCTGTTAAAGGAAGCAGAAATGTATATGAGATCGATCACAATCCCAAAGTGAACTTGACCGTCATGTTCACGTTTGAAGCATCCGGAAAAGTGACACCTCCCATGATCATATATTCGTATAAAAGATTGCCAGCTGACGTTGCAAAGTCTGTGCCTGATGGATGGGGTATTGGTTGTAGTGATTCGGGCTGGATGAAGAACGATGTATTTTACGAATATATTGGAAATGTTTTTTATAAGTATCTAGTTAAAGAAAATACGCAATTCCCGATTATTTTATTTGTTGATGGTCATAAAACGCATTTGACTTACCAAACCAGTCAAATGTGTTGTGATTTGGGCATTATATTAATAGCTTTGTATCCAAACAGCACAAGAATCTTGCAGCCCGCAGATGTTTCAGCATTCCGGCCATTAAAAAATAATTGGAATAAAGCAGTACTTGAATTTAGAAGAGATAACCCGAATGCTGTGGTGACAAAAGAAAACTTTGCTTTTGTGCTTAAAAAAGCTGTCTCCAGTTTGACACCAGAGGTGATTAAAAATGGATTTCGAGCTAAAGGTTTATGGCCATGGAATGCATCGGCTATCGATTATTCGAAATGCTTAGGAAAAACGAAAAATGCTAATGAAGTTTTGGTGGAAAATAAGACCATTCAAGACATTTCTATAACATACCGCGAATTTGCAACTATAGTAGGAGATAAAAAAATTAAGGAATTTGAGGAAGATCCAGAATTTAAGGCAAATAGCAAGGATCAAGACCTGGTTTTTCAAATATATACAGTTTTCAAAGATACATTTTGTTCCACTACAAATAACAAACTCACATGCGCAAAAGATAAAAATGGTATTGAAACTGGTTTAAATAAAATTCCCCATATCGTAAAAATTGATATAATTGACAACACTGACTCGAAAACTTTTAACATAGAGGATATTCCAATTGTAACTGAAGATCAGGTAATTCTTGGTACTGCAACATCAAATATAATTCTTACTGACATGCTGCAGCCTGAGCTTTTATTAAGTCATACCATTTCCAATAACGACAACATGTTAGAACTCACAGCACATAAGTTGAAGTATCAACAGTCAATAAAATCTCATTAACTAACCAAAATTCACTTAGTTCGGCTGCTGTATCTCAAGCATCGATAGGAAAATATTTTATATGGCCCACTACACCCGAACGAAAAGGAAAAAAAGAAACTAAAAGGTCGTCTTTCGTTATTACATCTTCAGATCGTAGAAATGAGGAGAGGCAAAAGATTGAGAAGAAACTAGAGGAAGAAAGATTGAAGGAAGAACGGAAACAAAACAGAAAATTGAAAAGCTTAAATAAAAAAAATGGTCCCAAGAGGAAAGTATCAGCTAAGAAGGAGCAACTAAATAAACGGAAAGCCGAAAAGATAATAAAGCCTGGCTCTAGTCAGGAAACAGTTTTAAATAATGAAGCAAAGTTGCAAAAAATCAACAAAAACAAAGATGAATCCATTAGAAAGACAGACCTCGATCAGGAAGAAGAAAAAATTACAGAAGCAGATCTCATTCCAATCACAGTGTTAAGCAATGGATTAAAGGTGCACTTGCCCAAAATAATAAATTATAAAATAACTGAAATGTCTGTTAATTTATGTCAGGAACCCACAGGAGATGCCAACAAACAAGACAAAAATTATACCCCAATCTGTGATCAAAATAAATCCTTTTCTAGTAGCGAAACTTCATCAGATCCATCAAATATCAATAGAAGTAGCATTGATGAAAAATTTGTACAAGATACTATAAATTACAACAATCAGCAAGCTGGAAATGGTACAAACGTTATTGAAAAGCATGACAATACAGAACCTGTTGAAAATGAAACAGAATACCGTTACCAGAACCCTTTAAGGTGTCAGGAGGAAGCTAGTTCTCTATCATCATCTGCAGGGGAATCACAGAACAATATTTCTAAAATAAATTTGATTAAAAGGAACTTATTTAAAGATGAGCCAAGAAAAGAATCAAAGATATGTGTGTTATCAAACGTAAAATTAGATTTTAAAAACGACAAGAATTTTTATAAAAATGAAACATACAAGGGCATGTGTTATAATTGTGTTTTTAATATAACATCATCTAAAGTCGGCGTCAGATGTAATTCATGCCTTAGAACATATCACCTTTCATGTTTGGAAGAGCCAAAATGCCCGAATTCTAAACTTGTATGCTTCAATTGTGAGAATGTTAAAAATTAAATTTTTAATTAAGTATTGTGTTTTCATATTGTAGGAGGTATGGCTAATCACTGTATTTTCTTTGGCTAATGACTGACA
Organism: Polydrusus pterygomalis; assembly: GCA_963969555.1. Taxonomy (NCBI): domain Eukaryota; kingdom Metazoa; phylum Arthropoda; class Insecta; order Coleoptera; family Curculionidae; genus Polydrusus; species Polydrusus pterygomalis. The sequence continues at coordinate 114,275,205 of OZ018378.1, forward strand.
CAAGTGGCCAATGACTAATGTATTTTGACTTTTTGGATTTTATATTTTTTTACTGAATTTCCGTTTAGTTTAATTGAAAATAAATAAAAGTTTCATATAATGAAAGGTTTTCTTCATATGATACAAAAAAAATTTTTTAAAAATATATAGTATTATACCAGTTATGACGCGAGCTTGCAGCAAATGCCATTAAATGGCCAATCACTGATGCTTTTACCCTATTAAACATTCTAGCTACAGAGTTTTTTTTTTAAAGTGAGCTTACCTTTGGAGCTAGAAAGAGACTTATTTGGCTTCGTTTCCTGTTTGAAGAAGATCCTGTCTTACACCCCGACACAAAGCAAACTCTACTTTTATAAATTGTACCAATATTCATTATAAATATGGAAATTAATTACAATACAACGTTATTTGCCTCGTCTTGCCTTCAAACGTTATTTGTTATTTCGAAAAATAAAATTTCAATTGTCAAAAGTAAAACCACAGAAAAATAAAGGGTTTAAGTAAAAGTTAAAAACTATGGAGGATCTAGTTTTCCATATTAAAAACGAAGAAGAAGACAACATCAGCCCACTTCGGACGCGAGAGCCATCTATCGGCCAATAGCGAACTAACCAAAAAACCGGGACAGAATTTGAAAATGCTGCCATTGTCGATCGGCCTCCTACCCTATAGTTCTCCATATTTACGACTGACCTTTTCTAAGGTACCGTACTAGGACGCAAGATGTCGCACTGGATTCTATAATCCCATCGACAATCGATCCTGACAAGCGATTTGTCTTTGAGCCCTGTTTCCTTCTGCCAAATTGAGCCTCACTGATGAGCCGTAATAACGGCGAAACGCGTCTGGGGATGTGTTTGGCGGAAGGAAACAGACAAAACCTTTTTTTGAATTTAAAAAAATAGTAGTCACGTGATTCGCAGTATCTGTCAAATTTTAATTTTTTCCAAAAAATAATTCAAAAGTGGGGTTATTTCTGAAAATATCGAAAGTTATTAGAAAAAGTTTTTTAAATGCAGTTTCTAGCCCACATGCAAAATTTCTGCTTTTCTGTATACAAAAAGCATCTACACTACTTCTACAAAAAACAATTTTTTCTTTCCGCCTGACTTGACCACTTTCACATGTCTCCGACATAGCTTTATCTAACTTTAGATCTTCTATTATCTAACTATAGATCTCCTATCACGTACACTTAAGATGATTTTTACAAGGTCTTTCTAAAAATCCCTAATTTTCTTTTCATTTTCTACCCCCTTTGCACTGGTACTTGACTTTTCAGTGTGCTGAAATATTTTCTGTCTTTTGACTATAATAAGTTTTTCACGCCTTATGTGTAACCTTTGAAAGCTCCATTACGGCTTAGCTCCACTTGTTATTTTCTCTACGGCTAACAACATCAGCTTTTTACTTTTTTACTTCATTTTCATGTCGATTCTATTTTTCTATGAATCATTCTAGGTTCGCCTAGTTTTTAAATAAAAATTGTGGAGAAAGACTTTGTGTTTTTCTTTTTTTCTATTTCATTAAACTCCACTTTGAGTATGGACTACTTCTTCAAAATTTTTAAATTTAATTGTCATTTCTTGCTTTTTCCATTTAATTTTCCAAATCATGAATAATAATATAGTGTACCGTAAAACGGGGCTACTTGAAAACGCGGAGGTAACTTGATAATTTCAGCCGCTACTGTTTAAGTCACGTACCACCGAGAACTGGTGTGAAATATAAAGTGCGCATGTACGGCGGGCGTGTCGACACCTGTTAGTTGGTAGGTTGGATTATACGCGGGAGGTTTTTTGTGCTGGTTAGTAGTGATTTTGTATCGTTAAAAAAAAGTAAGTTTTATATATTTTTTATATACCTGTATACATTCTATTACACAAAGACACCTATGAGTTATATAACACAGCCACATTTTATTTTCGAAAGAGACTGGTATTTCCTTTGACACCCTAACGTCAAAACATATATTTCGTGTTTTACTAGCCAGTGGTGTAGCATTTTATTTTTTATTGTCATTTTAGGGGCTACTTGAAAATGGTGCGATTTTACAAAAGAAAGCCAGGAAATCAAAAATATCGAGACTACGATGAAAAATCACTCCAGCGTGAGGTACAATTATATAGACAGGGTGGCAACCTAAGAGATTTAAGGGAACAATTCGATATTCCTTATATAACTGTATACCGAAAAGTTAAGGGTTTGCACACAAAATCGGTTTTTTAGAGCTTTCTCTTAGTTTGTAAAAAGTGGTTGATTTTTCAATATTTTGTTGTTTTTGCAATAGATATTTTTTTAAAACGTAAATAAAACTATTTTTTGCCATAAATCCCTAATTTTTTAAATTAAATTACTAACTGCGGGTTTTATTAAAAGACAATTTACGTTTCAAGTAGCCTCTTTTGTGAGTATACTTGCATTTTAGATGCGATTTTCAAACAAATTTTATTTAGCCCTATCACGGGGCTACTTAAAAAAATGTGTTTCAAAATTTTTTTCTCCAGTATGGCGAGGGCTAGATTTTTTTTTCAGTGTCACACCTGATAGCCCTTTCCCCAAAGTAATCTAAAATAATTTTAGTTTCGATGAACGTAGCTTTGTTGCAACGAGGTAGGACCTAAAAGTTGAAAAAGTGTATCAAGTAGCCCCGTTTCACGGTATTTTAAAATATATTTATTTTATAAATATTTAAAAGCACTAAAAAAAGTTTAATTAATCAATTAATAAAAGCACAACACGAACTGTTTTTGCAGATATTTCTGTTTTACTTTTATTAACAATTTATAGATGCAACCTATTCTGTAGGTTCCAAAGATGGTTATTTTTCAGATTTTTGGATAAAATGTAGAAGTAAGGAAATAATGAAAGAAAAACGAAATGTCGAATGCGCACTAAGGCCCAATTGTATAGGTTCGGTTTAACTAGAACGCTAGGTTTAAACTAGAGTTTATTCAAAAAACCGTTTGTATAGGTTACGTTGACGATCAAACTACAGTTTAACTATCAAGGAGGAGGCACCAGTTAAACTTCAACTGATGGTTAAATGCATGCAAAATGTCAATTTAACTGAAACCGACATAACCACAAAAAATCCGAAATTTAAAATAACTATCGAGGTTGGGATTGGGATTATACAATTGTGTAGAGAAAATGGATATTTTTGATTTATTTAAGGATTTGTTGTCAGATGATGATAAGGACTTAAATAATGTTATTAACATTATTGAAAATCCAAGGCGGCCCCGAATATTCAGACCGCGAATAACCAATATGGATTGGTAGAGATTGGAGAGATAAAGAATGCATCCAACGTTTTAGAATATCAAAACGATTTCCATTATAATAATAAAGACATAAGTATTGACTTTTCAACTCGCCAGAAGTTAGCCGTAGATAAATAACCAAAAGGTAAACAATCGGTATTTTAAATGATGTTTGGTTTAAACTTGCTGTTAAACCTAAAGTTAAACTAGAGGTTAAACTTTAGTTTTACCGACACCTATACAATTGGGCCTAAGTAGTGATTAATGCTCTTAATAATTTAATTACTATTTAACCAGTTTTTAAAAACATTAATGAATTACTGTTTATTGTTTTGGCAATATTTATTTGATTTATTACTATTTTTAATTTGATTATTTCGTACACCTGTCAATTTCGCCTTTTCGTCCAATCAAACCGTCTCGTTTTAACCAATCAGCTAGTATAATAGTGATAAAACTACGTGGGATTTTAGCGATTAAACGTCGCCATTGGCCCCCGTCTAGTATTGTCACAATATTTCGAAGTATAAATCAATGTCAAATATTTTTTTATAACTTTTTCGGATAATTTCTGATATTTTAATACAATAACATTAGTACTATATTTATTTACCTACTTGTTTTTATATTATAATGCACCCATGCCTATGTTTATTCCAATAAAGTTGCTATTCTTTATAAATTACACCACATTTTAAAAAAACTTATCAAATGTCATTTATTATAGAACTAATCTAGAATTCTGACTTCTCCTTATAAGGCTGGCAACCAAACATACAATTATAATTGTATGTTTGGTTGCCAGCAGTAAACTAAACAGTTTTCGTTGAGTGGTATGTTATGCAATTTTACTAAAAATAACTATTCCAAGTAATGGTGTAGTGTAGAAATATATAAGACATTATTACTCAATAGATATGGATGGGACATTTGGGGTTCACGAAATAATGGTGCCAAATATCACTCGAGCTTCGCTCTCGGGATCTAATCAAAGTAAACGTTTCCAAATTCAACTCGTAAAATTTTCAAACAAAAAAGTTTTCGTGACAGCTGAAAAATTTAACCGATAAAAAAACGATGTCTTGTGATATTACTGTTGATTACTTGATACCCGTTGTGGCCAATCTGCAATGTGCTATCAATAATTTTGAAAACTGGCTATTGGGTAATTATTTCTACACAAAATATGTTCTATACCCCCTATCAATAATTATTCATAAAGCTAAATGAACCATTCGAAAATTGTTAATGTAATGTAATCAACTTAAAAGAATTATGGAAATATTTAGAAAAAATATGTAAGTACTTTCTCCTCACGCTCAATTATCGTCGCTTCTTTATTACTTAGTTCCTCGATAATATTCCCATTGGGAGCCCCATAAACTAATTCCCAACTAAATACCAATAACACTGTTAACAAAAAAGGTAACCTTAACGACATTTTGTATAGAACCTTCGAACTGAGTTCAAGATGTTAACGGTCACAATTTATAGACAGCCCAAACGCCCACCTTCAAAGTTTTATATTATTAATCGATTAATTTACAATAAAATTTTATCGCTGATAAACTATTTATAATATATATTGCGCTTGGCAATTCTGCTAAAAAATTTAGCGCTACCCTAATTCGCACGTCAAAATCGCTTAATCTGCAGTGCCGGATTAGGCCTAGGCCGACCAAGCCCGGGAATTTATTGGGGCGGCAAAAGGGGCAAAATCCTCATTTTCAGCACTAAACCGAATTAAAATACATTTTAGATCAACTATGGAAACGGACTTAATTCTTTAGCAATTTTACCTATATCTATAGAATCAGAACTTTTACTTCATCTTGATTACAATGAAGTTACTTTGCCGAACAGAAACTACTTTGCAAACTCTTGTAGTTTTTTGTTTGTATCTTTTTGTTAAATTCATAAAATATTCTAAATATGGAATTTCTAGACTATCTACTAGTTTTATGCACATAGGTGCACTCTTTGTTTCTTTTTTATGTAATTCTTGTCCCCTTTAATTACTGTGTTTCTTCTTATAGATAAACCCTGGAATATTAAAATTTTCTACAAGAAAAACCAGCACTTGTAAATCTAGGAACTTTACTAGAAAGTTTATAATGGAAATAATGAAAAAATATTTTTGGGCCTGGCACAGGCAAAATGTCAAGAAAGAAGTAAAAAGAATATATTCGAATAACCCACTTTAATTGTAATTTATTTTAATAATAGTTGGGTGTTGGGTAAATTCTTAGTGAAATTTGAGCAATTGAGCATCGTCTCGAAAACTTAACACCTGCGGCGCATTTTTTGGGCTTAGGGTGGGGCTTGCCCTTAATCCGGCCACACTGCGAGAGAGCGCAGCGAAGGCACGGAGCAAAAAATGACAAATAAGGAATCTGTTACTTTGTTTATATAAAATGGAATTTAAGTTTTATCTCAAACGCTATCCTGCTTAAAAGTGCAAAAATATTACAACTTAATATAGAAATGTAAAGAAGGATGAGCCAGGGCGGCATTTTAAGTTGTTGCCCCGCTTTGAAAAAATTCATGATCTGGAGCTGATTTCTGATTACAATTTGTTGTTACATTCTATTACAAAGAATAAAAATTAGAAGTCATTATAAAAATGTAAAACACCTCTTTCGAGAGGTGTAATGGCCAATTCATGCTGTACCCGGACTTATATAAAAGCAACAAAAATAATAAGTATTCAATTTGTTTTCATTAACTATTTTCATGCTAAAGGGCATATCGATACCTTTATGGGAAAACCTGGTAACTCCAAAATTAAAAATTTTACAGGAGGCGTAAAAAACTGTTTTAATAAGAGAATATTCAAGATTGAGAAGTGTTTTTTTAATGAAATATTGTTAAAAATATTGGAAAGATAATAAATTTCTTAACACCAAAATACACAAAACAACAACTTTAACGTGGCATTTCAGTACCAATCAGTACCGAATATTTAATCAACTGCCAAGGTAGAAGGAGATACGAGGTTTTTCATGGAACAAAAAGAGCCCGAAGAAGTTAAGAGGTTTTTTTTTATTGTACATTAAATTACAGGAATTTTGTGGAGATATGGGGTTTACAAATAAGAAATCTTTGGCGCCAGATGGCGTTTAAAGCTCCAAAACCAAAAAAAGAGGAGTTACGAGGTTTTCACATAAAGGTATCGATATTATTACGTACAACTAAATTTCATTTTGAATTTTTAGCTTGCGCATAGCTTTTATATTTACAAAATTAAGTATGGGTTTATTTATAAAGTTAATATTAAAACGTTATTAGCTTGAAGGTAAGTTTTTTGTACTTCGTACATATACAATAACAAATAAAATAGAGTTTGCCACTTGGTAATGTTTAAACTACGCTCACCGACTTTAAATTCGATCCATCCAAAATTTTGTTCAAGTTTTATGTATGGTAACTTTTTTTTTCGTAGTCCGATTTAAATGATTTTTTTTCCAATTGTAGATACATGCTTCAGCTTTACTTAGATTTACTTATAAAAGATTTTAATTTTAACATTTTTTGCAAAATATTTTTGATTAAAAAAAATAATATGCCTAGCGGTAAGGAACTAAAAAAAACAATAACGGGTATTACCACCCCAAGCACGAACAACTGCCTCCATTCGCCTTGGCATTCCTTGAATGAGGTGTCTGATCTGATTTTGATCGATTTGCCCCATACTTCGATTAGTGCTTCTTTTAACTATTCTAAAATAATCAGAACCGGAACTCGTTTTCGAATCTTTCTACCCATCATGTTCCAGACATGCTCTATGGGGTTAAGGTCTTGGCTAAGTGATGGCCAGTCCATTTTTCGTACTTCTACGTCTTCTAAATATTGTGTAACCATTATTGCAGTGTGAGGAAGAGCATTATATTGCATCAGTATGGAGTTATTTTTTATAAAGGGTGCAAAAGGAACGACGTGTGGTGCTAAAATATCCCGAATATATCGATCAGCCGTCATGGTTCCTCAATTAACCATAACTAACTCAGTTTGAGCTTTTATATTTACGCCGTTCTTTAAAACGTTCCATGAACACTGAACACTGGATCTTGTACATCCTAAAACTCTAGCAGTATAATACTGCGACCTTCCATCATTTACTAAAGCTACTGCTCTTGCCGCATCAGTAGGTACAATTTAAAATTAAAATCTTTTAATAAAATGTGTAGCGTTTCCTTAAAAAATCGTATCTCTTGAACCGAGAAAGATATCGAGCTAAATAAAAAGCAATCTGTTAGGAATAGATTGAACTTCGCAAATTTGCTTCTTTATTAGAGTTAATATTGCAAAATCACTCTACAGGGTGTTACAAACTTAAAAAGAAAAAACATACTTTTTAATCCCCTGTATAGTTCACCAAGTATACAGCTTTTTAAAAGGGAAAAAAATCTATGTAAAGCTGAAGCATGTATCTACAATTGAAAAAAAAATCATTTAAATCGGACTTCGGAAAAAAAAAAGTTACCATACATTAAACTTGAACAAAATTTTGGATGGATCGAATTTAAAGTCGGTGAGTGTAGTTAAGTACCAATTAGATATCAAAAGGTGCGAAAAACAGTAATGGGACTCTTAAAAAAATATTATTGGGAAACCCGAAGAGTAAGTAGACATGTTTTTTTCTATTAAAATGGCTTTATTATTTTCATTATTCATTTTAAATCAATTAAAAAAATATCTTTACCATGAAGCTAAAAATATGATTTTGACTTTAACAAATTTGTCTGTGTAAGCCGCTAAACTTTTTTTGTTATGCAGGGTATATGAGAAAAGGATATAAAATGCAAAAACAATATGGCTTTTACAATGCCATTTTTCATTTTTGACCCTCGTGTTCGATATCCTACAGTTTTAAATTAAAAACTGATTTTCTTAAATAATTCGAGTATTTAATAAGATATTAAGTTCAAATTTGGTACATTGCTTCAGCATAAACATTATTAAAAATATGGGGGTACAGTACCGACTGACCCTCCTATTTTTTAGTATTTGCGCCAGTAATGACTTCAGAACTATATTTTTTCAGGTAATCATTTATTTTCGATAATTATTTGTCTCTTATAAAATTTCGATAAAATGATGCGTTTTGGTAAAAATTTAAAAATTATGTGTCCCTAACTGATACTACCGCGGCTTATAATTTTTAAATTCTAAATCAAGTCAGCCGTTGAGACATTATCATGGATACAAGATATAATTAAGTGAAACTTTGCAATAGGTGACAATTCCGATAGCAAAGGACTAGCCAACGAAGATAAGGGTCAAAAATGAAAAAAGGCATTTTAAATGTCATATTATTTTTGCTCAAGAAATATATGGTTAATGGATTGACCTACTTTTTTCGGACACCCTGTATAGTGTGTCCCCCGGATCGACGCATAAATAAGTAAACCAGATGGAAATTTTTTTAGTTAAAACTATCTTCTGGGGTTCAACCCTGCTTGGGTTCAAGGTAATTTAGTCATCATTTTAGTTTTTAAAAATCAAGTATGTCTTTACAAAACATGTTTTCCATGATTAAAGTGCTTTCTCTTTAGAAAATAAGAAAAAATGGTATGAAGAAACGATGCTTAGAAAGAAAAAATAAGTAAGAATGTAAAGTTTAAAAATTCTGTGCCTACTTAGATATTTTACATTAACAAATCATTAATGATCTAAATATTTAATAGATATGGAATAGATTTTTTGAACATCTTTACTTAAAAACATTTTTTCGTAACTCCCAGAGCAGCCTCGAAAAAAGTACTTTACTAGTGAAAAAAATAAGTTCCTTTTAAATTTCCAAGACATACCTACTTGATATTTTAAAACCAAAATTATGACATAAATTAGTTTCTATCGAAGGCCGGCTGAACCCCAGCCGTATCATTTTGCGGTTCTAATAATAAAGAAAAAGGTTTTGCAGTTCATTTATTGTCGGGCTAAAAAAAATTAATTCCAAGTTTTTGGAAATTTGCATATCTAGCAGGTTATTTACTCCTATGAAGTAGTTTACTAAAAATAATAATTCTAATTAATTTTTGCCAATAAAGAAAAAATAACTCGTTTACAAACGCTATAGGCGGAACTGACACTTTCCCAAAAATTTTTTTGTTGCTTCATAAACATTGCTAACATCACAGATATGATTTTTTGTTTTTTTTTGCTTTTTAGTCTATATTTATGGATTGTTTGTTTTTCTATAGTTTAGTAAATTGTGTTTGTGCCTTCAGTGACTTGGATAGAATGACTAGTAAAGGTCATTGTATGATTTTATTATGCCCAAATAGGGGTAAAATACCGGGTATTTCGTATTTTCAGTAAGTATGACGTAGTAATAGTTCTTGATACGTAATTTTATTTTATTATGATCAATTTAAACACAGTAGAGGGAGATGGGGTGTTCACCATCAATTTGCTCTCACCCCCTCTGCGCAGGCGCCAGCAGTGCGCAGGCGCGCGTCATATGTCAAACGTCAATTGCTAGATGACGTGCGTCATCTGCCAACTGTCAGACGTCAAATTGGTGGGCGCTAGCTACATTGGGCCTTAGCTACTTTGGCGTTAGCCACTTTGGGCAATAATATTCTATATATGGAATGTGTTCAGGATGACGCCATATTACGAATAGGAAAAGATGGCGGATGCCATCTGTCAATTAAGACAGCTCAAGGTCACCTGTCACTTGTCAAATGTTAAAATTGAAATCTAACACGTGGTATAGGCGCGGAGCGATCTAACAAGACGTTTAAAAGAAACCCGAAGTCGATCGGCTGACTGATTCGAGAGATATAGTTTTTGCGATTAGCACCCTTATGTCTAAAGATAAAGATGCGAAATTTGGCAAACAGGTATAAGACGAGAGCACCTATCGAGCAGTGAAAGAATTTTTCAAAAATCTCTATTAATAACAAAGCTATACGTATAAAACCATTAGGGCCTTAGCATAATCAATACATAATTCGTACTATGTAGCTATCATTGGTAATGTTTATCATTATTAATATAATTCCGAGACGAGATATCCTCATAATATCAGTAAAATCATCAAAGCGGCTAAAAGGACACATCGCAAAATTCTAATTTTTTCTATATTTGCATTACTAAGGTATACCTATGTAATCCCAAACTCAGAATATATCCAAGTCTTCAAATTATTAGAAAAACGGGCAAAGCTGCCAAAAGGGCATCTCGGATTTTTATAATTTTATCTAATATCTACATTATTAGGCCATACCTATACAACCCCGCAATAAAAAAAAATTAAGGTCTTTTTGGCAACATGCGCAGTAGACCAAAACTGATGTTTCGGGGCTAAATAAAGGAGAAAATTATGCGCAAACCCCGGAAAAAGTACCTTCGGTACTCCGGATGCCAAAGGGCATTCCTTAAATACATATTTGAAAAACGCCCCAAACACCCGTTTTTGGGAAAAAATTAAGAAAAAAACATAATGGGCCAGCTATCGTGATACATTCTGTATATGAAACATTGATTCCTTAGTATTATACGTTTAGATTAATATATATTTAAACCTCTTATAGAATACATTTTTTTAATAATACAAACTATTTCCAACTAACAATGATCGCAGCACGAGGCGAGGTTAATGAGGCAATTAATATTCAATGAGTGTTATACCACAGTAACAATATTAAAAGTCGTGGACAATTACATCATCTTGGAAATATACGACATTATAATTTTATTCAACACGAGGTAAGGACAAGTGGTAATTAATATGCAAACGACTATTTGCAGTGAGCAAGCAATTAATATTCAATGACGACTGGTGGAGTCGGAGTGAAAGGCTCTGCTATAAATACAGTGGAACCCGGGCAAGCCACCTCAGTTATCATCGAGAAGTTGAAGGCTAAAGTACTAAAGTGTTGTGCACGATCAAAAAATTAATAAAATGTAAGTACCTTTTAATATATTACAGTGTTAAGTTGATACAGCATGCAAGTGGATAATAAAAATTATTTGATTAAAAGTAATTTAAATACAGGTTCTAACGTGTTACGTAAACCAATACAGAGTGTTTATGCCTCGCTGTAGGCGTTTAATTGTATAATAATCGATATATTGCATTAAAATTGGGGGTTATAAGGGACATAATACTGTCTTACTATGCGAATTTTGTTAAATTGATTTAAATACAGGTTCTAACGTGTTGCGGAAAGCAATACAGAGTGTTTATGCCTCGCTGTAGGCGTTTAATTGTATAATAATCGATATATTGCATTAAAATTGGGGGTTATAAGGGACATAATGCTGTTTTACTATGAAAAGTTTGTTAAATTGATTTAAATACAGGTTCTAACGTGTTGTGTAAGCCAATACAGGATGCTTATGCTTCGCTGTAGATGTTTATTTGTATAATAATCGATATTGCATTAAAATTCGCGTTATAAAGACCGTAATACTGTATTACTTTTACAGAAAATGTTTGTTTGTGAATTCTGCTCTCGCTCATTCACCAAGAAGGCTAACCTCAAGCGCCATGGGGACTGTAGGGCTGTGGTCCAAACATGTCAAGCTTGCGGAGATAACTTTACGTCAAGGAGGGCTCTTCAGCGACATCAACAGGAGAAGCATAGAGCCCCCAAAAGACAAGCTACTCCTTCGCAAGTATCCATGGCCAAGAGAGCAAGACTCGTTTCGTCAGATGGTGAGTTATTGCATCATACTGTGTAAGATTATATATTGCATCATATTACACCATATTGCGAAAGATTGCATCATATTGCGAAATATTACATGAGTGCTAATAATTGTTAATTTATTTCAGAACCATCAACTTCATCATCTGCGCAGCAGAAGCATTGTGATGATTGTCAAGTGGATGTGCCTGTCTCCCGGTGGACTAGCCATCTAAGGACCCAAAGCCATCGGGAGAACTGCTGCTGCGTGGAGCAGGAGGAAGGTGTACAACTGGTCAAAACATCATTCCGGAGCCGAATTGCTACCTACCGACTTTCTTCAAGTCAAGATCCCACTAGCGTCCCCAGGTTCCTGGACCATCTAAGGGGAAAATTCGTAAGGCTGGTGGGAGGAATTGTTGCAAAATACGAACAACTGAAAGTCGGGGTAGAGCTTTTCGGTCGCTTCCTTCTGCAAACGAACGAGTCGTCAGAGGATAAGTCCTTCAATACCAAATATGTAATGGTGAATGGAGCGACGGACTTGGAAGAGCTGTTTCAACAGTTCACAGCCATCCTGGACCGGAAATATTCAGAGTTTTCGGAAAAGGATAGTGGTAAGTACTATTGCAAGCGTTAAAAAAAGTCTAACATATTTTTAAATCATAATACTTAACAATGTTTCTATTGTTACAGGGTGGACTCTGCAGCAGCTCCTGCATTTAGAATTAGGTATTAATAAAATTAACCCTCTAAAGGCATCGTCTTATATTCCGCTACCAAAGGAGATTGATGCAAAGAAAGCTGTTCTAAACATTCAAAACACAGACGTGATGTGTTTCAAGTGGTCAGTCTTGGCATCCTTACATCCAGTTCATTGGGCTCAAAATGCAAATAGAGTCGTGAACTATCTGCCTTTTGAAAACGAGCTGGACTTTACAGGTATGGAATTTCCAATTAAACTTGGTGATATAACCAAATTTGAACGGCTTAATAATATTTCTATCAATGTCTACGGCCTAGAAAAAGTGTTCGACAATGGTAAAAATAGTATTGAAGTCGTTGGTCCCTTATTTTTTACGACATCTCGCAAGGAGAGACATGTGAATTTGTTATTAATCAGCGATGATTATGAGAACAGTCATTACTGCTTAATAAGAAACATGTCTCGACTGATCTCAAGACAATTATCTTACCATAAGGCTACAAAGTATTTATGTGATGGTTGTTTAACATATTTTTATTCAGAGCAAAAACTAAAAGCTCATCAAGAACACGATTGCGGGCACGTTTCGGCCAAAGTGCCAACAACAGACTTAAAAAAGAACAAATACGGAGAAGAGATTCCCGAGAATATTTTCAAATTCACAAACTTTGAAAAGAAATTAAAGGTACCTTTCGTTGTTTACGCTGACTTCGAGACAATCCTTAAACCCTTGGGTACAGAGCAAAATGAGCAGGACCCCGATACATCCTATACTGTTAGGACACATAAACATATACCCTACTCATTTGCATACTACATTAAATGTGACTTTGACGATGCCTATTCAAAGTATCAAAGTTATAGAGGGCAGGACGCACACAAAGAATTTATAAAACGATTAGAGACTGACTGCAAGTCAATCTATGATCATTTTATGAAGGAAGTGGTGCCAATGTTACCTATGACAGCGGAACAGGAGAATGCGCATCGACAAGCACCAGCCTGCCACATTTGCGAAAAGCCATTTGAGGTAGAAGCAAACGATAGGGTACATGATCATGACCATTTGACTGGGTTCTATCGAGGCCCCGCCCACTCTGTGTGCAATCTAAATTATAAAATTCCCCAATTTATACCCATCTTTTTCCACAATATGTCCAATTTTGATTCCCACCTTTTTGTCAAGGAGTTAGCCTGCGATGAGGAAAAGTTGGACGTTATCCCCCAAAATAAGGAAAAGTATATTTCCTTTACTAAACATGTCTTGGTGGATAACGTTGAAATTAAGGAAGGGAAACAGCGACAGGTATTTTTAAAATTACGTTTCCTCGATAGTTTTCGTTTCATGGCCACTGGGTTAGATAAACTTAGTAAAAATTTAAAACCGGAACAATGCAGAACAGTTCGAAAATATTTTGCTGCTGATGCTGAATTTGAACTTATTCGACAGAAGGGTGTTTTCCCGTATAACTACGTGGACTCTTTTTCCAAATTGGACAAAACGGCACTTCCACCACATAAAGACTTTTACAACCAACTTAAAAAAGAAGACATCACCAAAGATGATTACAAGCGTGCTTGGAAGGTGTGGAATCTATTTAAATGTAAAACATTAGGCGAATATTCTGATATTTATCTTAAATCCGACGTCCTAATTTTGACAGATGTCTTTGAAAGTTTTAGAGACGTGTGCCTGGCTACCTATGGTCTCGATCCAGCGCAATATTTTACTGCGCCAGGTCTCTCGATGGACGCGGCTCTTAAGGCCACGTCCATCCAATTAGAATTATTAACTGATTTAGACATGGTACACTTCTTTAAGCACGGGATTCGCGGAGGAGTCAGTGTAGCGTTAGACAAGCTTTAGCGAACAATAAATTTATACCGAATTATGACGCTTCTAAACCCACCTCATACATCATGTACCTGGATGCGACCAATCTATATGGCGCAGCTATGTCTCAATATCTACCAACGGGAAATTTCAAGTGGTTAAACGAAACCGAAATTCAAAATTTAGATTATATGAATATATCGTCTGAATCACCAACAGGCTATATATTAGAAGTTGATTTGGAATACCCGGAAAACTTGCATTATTTACACAACGAACTACCCTTTTGCCCACAATCCATCGCACCACCCGGGTCTAAATTTCCAAAAATTACAAAATTGATACCAAATTTTATCAAAAAAGAAAAGTATATTATTCATATTCAAAATTTGCAGCAAGCATTAAATTATGGCCTTCAGCTCACTAAAATTCATCGCGTTATATCTTTCAACCAATCACCGTGGCTTAAAAAGTATATCGATCTAAATACAGCGTTGCGAAATCAGGCTAAAAATAAGTTTGAAAAGGACTTTTTCAAGCTTATGAACAACGCTGTATTCGGGAAAACGATGGAGAACGTGGAGAAACGGGTAGATGTGAAACTTGTTTCCCACTGGGAAAATATTGGTAGGAGGTTGGGGGCCGGAGCGTTAATCGCGAAGCCCCATTTTAAAAATCGCACTATTTTTAACGAGAATCTGGTAGCAATCCAGATGAAGAAACAAAAAGTGATATATAATAAGCCTATTTACGTAGGCTTTTCGATCTTAGAGGTATCCAAGACCATTATGTATGACTTTTTGTACGGGTACATTAAGCCAAAATATGGCAACAACGCGGTCTTGCTGTATACTGACACCGACTCCCTTATTTTAAAAGTAACAACACCAAATTTCTATGATGACATGACGGATAATTTAGATAGATTCGATACATCCAATTACTCTGACGATAACCCACATAATGTTCCTGTAAACCAATCAATATTAGGCAAAATGAAAGATGAGTATGCAGGAAAGATTATTTGGGAATTTGTCGGCACCGGGGCGAAGGCGTATTGTGTTGATGTTGAAGGGGAATGTACGAAAAAGGCAAAGGGGGTCCCTGACTACGTTACCAAAAAAGAACTAACTATCGAAGATTATCGAAAAGCGGTTAACGTAGAGGGGACTCTGATTCATCGACAGATGAATACATTCCGCTCCCATCAACATGAGATGTTTGTCGAACTTAAAAATAAGGTAGCGCTGTCATACGCGGACGACAAGCGTTACCTTATACCCGGTGATTTAGAGAACACGCTTGCTTGGGGTCACAGAGATATCGCAAAATATAAGGAATCATTGGAAATTCCATGAGTCAAGACTGACTAGAGCAGCTATCTTTGCGCCAATTTCTTTTGATAGCTGCTGTCTTTAGGGGGTTGTGATATTAGGTTAGATATTTATTATTGTATTATTAATATTATTATTGTATTATTATAATTATTGTATTATTGGATGGGCTATTGTATTAGTATAATTATTATTGTAATAACTGTTTAATAAACAGTAAATTGTTTGTATTTAAATCTATGTTTTATTTTACCCAACCCACTTGTTTGCGTTCTTCTGATGTATCAACTATAGCGGTGATGAAACCACCAATCTTAAAGACTTTGCTTGGTTTAATCTTGCGATGTATTGTATCATCCTTCTATCATTGTGAAGGAGATTCAAACACCCTGTACCAAGCGGAGGAGGTCGTCATTGGTAAGTTTAAAGAGCGGACCTAAATCGAAGACATTACAGAGAACGAACAGCTGATGGATAGACTCTCACCCATCAAAAATACCCTCCTTGGGGCTTAAAAAATAAGAATAAATAGGGGAAAAATACCTAGAAATTCAGGTTAATTTTCCTTTTAAAATCAGTTAACTCCTGCAAGATTATTTATGTAACACAAATGCACGACGAACATAACCCAACTTCTTGGATGTGGCTATTCTGTATAAAGACCAGCTAACACCAAAAAAAGAGTCATGTACGGACAAAAAGTATAGGTACGATCATCGTCTAATATTAGGAATACCGAAAAATAACACTAGACAACCACTAAGAGGGGGTACATTAACGTTAAAAGATAAGGATGGATACCATTTAAATTACCGAATGATCAGCCAAAGAAATAAAATTCCCGTTTAAAAAGCTATATTAGTTACATGAGATGGGCGTTAAATGTATAAATTTGCGAAATTCAGGGGTGACCGCCTATCTAATCAGTCTTACAACCACGAAAAATAAAAAGTAACTAGCTGAATAAATGGCTTCTTAACGACTCGTCCTTCTAAACTAAAAAAAAATAAAACAAAAACGGTTGTAAAAATTATTCATTAAGTCATAAACTTAGAACAGGTCACACAATGGTATAAACGTCAACAGCAGATATTGGCTCACGGATCGTTACGGCCATTAGGTAATACTTGCTGTTCGATACATGTGTAGCGAAACATTACAAGGCACCTAGAAAACCCAAAAACTTGATCAGTCAACTAGTTAGCAGGTTATAGGTCCTTACGATGGTGTTTCCAGAAGGGTGTATTTTATCCTACTCTCATACATCCTATAGCAGTGACGTTAAAAACTAAACCGGTTTTATTAACAAGTACAATCGTTTATAGAGCATAGAGACCCATAGAGCTGTAACCAACATTAAATAAAACAAGCCAATATTGTAGAACACTTTATATGTTTTATCAATGCTTTATAGGAGTCGCAGTAAAGTCAAACAGTACTCTATATAAATGTAATATAAGGTACAGGTAACAATCATCCGCCTATTTTATATCATCTAACTTTGCTAGTCATTTAATAAAACACAAGTTCATATTATTTTTAATAACTTTTAATTATTTCTCAGTATCTATAATATGTTGAGTTATCTAACCATACTTCACGTCTTGCATAATTAATTGCTTCTCGTATCTCAGGATCTTCAAAATACCCGTATAAGCGCTGAACTTCTTCAAAATTCCCCAACTTGTTCATGTCGCATACAAATCTTAAGGAATCTGGTTCTTCAAAGTATCGCTCACATATATCCAAAGCTCTAACTATATTTTTCATAGTCACCGGACGAATTCCTCATTCTTCTTTACGTTTTTGAAGTGTATTATATATATCCCGAATTACATGATGTGCATCATTATTTACTATATTCTGTGCTTTATCCATGATATCTAATTGATTGCAGGTATTGCAAGTAGTTAGGACAGCGTTCTGACTTAAAATAAGCCTCAGTGCTTTTGCTGATAGTAAATATATTAACAAGCCTAATTACTCGGTGAAACCTGAATCTATAGAGGATTATTCGGGTTTTCGGGGTTACTCGGGGTCATTAGGATTTTGAGAATGTATTTTGCTTGACGGAGTTTTAACACAGCCACGGCCAAAGGCTCACGAAATTTGCAAAAGTTTGGGAGAAGGCCGTGGCTGTGTTAAAACTCCGTCAAGCAAAATACATTCTCAAAATCCTAATGACCCCGAGTAACCCCGAAAACCCGAATAATCCTCTATAGATTCAGGTTTCACCGAGTAATTAGGCTTGTTAATATATTTACTATCAGCAAAAGCACTGAGGCTTATTTTAAGTCAGAACGCTGTCCTAACTACTTGCAATACCTGCAATCAATTAGATATCATGGATAAAGCACAGAATATAGTAAATAATGATGCACATCATGTAATTCGGGATATATATAATACACTTCAAAAACGTAAAGAAGAATGAGGAATTCGTCCGGTGACTATGAAAAATATAGTTAGAGCTTTGGATATATGTGAGCGATACTTTGAAGAACCAGATTCCTTAAGATTTGTATGCGACATGAACAAGTTGGGGAATTTTGAAGAAGTTCAGCGCTTATACGGGTATTTTGAAGATCCTGAGATACGAGAAGCAATTAATTATGCAAGACGTGAAGTATGGTTAGATAACTCAACATATTATAGATACTGAGAAATAATTAAAAGTTATTAAAAATAATATGAACTTGTGTTTTATTAAATGACTAGCAAAGTTAGATGATATAAAATAGGCGGATGATTGTTACCTGTACCTTATATTACATTTATATAGAGTACTGTTTGACTTTACTGCGACTCCTATAAAGCATTGATAAAACATATAAAGTGTTCTACAATATTGGCTTGTTTTATTTAATGTTGGTTACAGCTCTATGGGTCTCTATGCTCTATAAACGATTGTACTTGTTAATAAAACCGGTTTAGTTTTTAACGTCACTGCTATAGGATGTATGAGAGTAGGATAAAATACACCCTTCTGGAAACACCATCGTAAGGACCTATAACCTGCTAACTAGTTGACTGATCAAGTTTTTGGGTTTTCTAGGTGCCTTGTAATGTTTCGCTACACATGTATCGAACAGCAAGTATTACCTAATGGCCGTAACGATCCGTGAGCCAATATCTGCTGTTGACGTTTATACCATTGTGTGACCTGTTCTAAGTTTATGACTTAATGAATAATTTTTACAACCGTTTTTGTTTTATTTTTTTTTAGTTTAGAAGGACGAGTCGTTAAGAAGCCATTTATTCAGCTAGTTACTTTTTATTTTTCGTGGTTGTAAGACTGATTAGATAGGCGGTCACCCCTGAATTTCGCAAATTTATACATTTAACGCCCATCTCATGTAACTAATATAGCTTTTTAAACGGGAATTTTATTTCTTTGGCTGATCATTCGGTAATTTAAATGGTATCCATCCTTATCTTTTAACGTTAATGTACCCCCTCTTAGTGGTTGTCTAGTGTTATTTTTCGGTATTCCTAATATTAGACGATGATCGTACCTATACTTTTTGTCCGTACATGACTCTTTTTTTGGTGTTAGCTGGTCTTTATACAGAATAGCCACATCCAAGAAGTTGGGTTATGTTCGTCGTGCATTTGTGTTACATAAATAATCTTGCAGGAGTTAACTGATTTTAAAAGGAAAATTAACCTGAATTTCTAGGTATTTTTCCCCTATTTATTCTTATTTTTTAAGCCCCAAGGAGGGTATTTTTGATGGGTGAGAGTCTATCCATCAGCTGTTCGTTCTCTGTAATGTCTTCGATTTAGGTCCGCTCTTTAAACTTACCAATGACGACCTCCTCCGCTTGGTACAGGGTGTTTGAATCTCCTTCACAATGATAGAAGGATGATACAATACATCGCAAGATTAAACCAAGCAAAGTCTTTAAGATTGGTGGTTTCATCACCGCTATAGTTGATACATCAGAAGAACGCAAACAAGTGGGTTGGGTAAAATAAAACATAGATTTAAATACAAACAATTTACTGTTTATTAAACAGTTATTACAATAATAATTATACTAATACAATAGCCCATCCAATAATACAATAATTATAATAATACAATAATAATATTAATAATACAATAATAAATATCTAACCTAATATCACAACCCCCTAAAGACAGCAGCTATCAAAAGAAATTGGCGCAAAGATAGCTGCTCTAGTCAGTCTTGACTCATGGAATTTCCAATGATTCCTTATATTTTGCGATATCTCTGTGACCCCAAGCAAGCGTGTTCTCTAAATCACCGGGTATAAGGTAACGCTTGTCGTCCGCGTATGACAGCGCTACCTTATTTTTAAGTTCGACAAACATCTCATGTTGATGGGAGCGGAATGTATTCATCTGTCGATGAATCAGAGTCCCCTCTACGTTAACCGCTTTTCGATAATCTTCCATAGTTAGTTCTTTTTTGGTAACGTAGTCAGGGACCCCCTTTGCCTTTTTCGTACATTCCCCTTCAACATCAACACAATACGCCTTCGCCCCGGTGCCGACAAATTCCCAAATAATCTTTCCTGCATACTCATCTTTCATTTTGCCTAATATTGATTGGTTTACAGGAACATTATGTGGGTTATCGTCAGAGTAATTGGATGTATCGAATCTATCTAAATTATCCGTCATGTCATCATAGAAATTTGGTGTTGTTACTTTTAAAATAAGGGAGTCGGTGTCAGTATACAGCAAGACCGCGTTGTTGCCATATTTTGGCTTAATGTACCCGTACAAAAAGTCATACATAATGGTCTTGGATACCTCTAAGATCGAAAAGCCTACGTAAATAGGCTTATTATATATCACTTTTTGTTTCTTCATCTGGATTGCTACCAGATTCTCGTTAAAAATAGTGCGATTTTTAAAATGGGGCTTCGCGATTAACGCTCCGGCCCCCAACCTCCTACCAATATTTTCCCAGTGGGAAACAAGTTTCACATCTACCCGTTTCTCCACGTTCTCCATCGTTTTCCCGAATACAGCGTTGTTCATAAGCTTGAAAAAGTCCTTTTCAAACTTATTTTTAGCCTGATTTCGCAACGCTGTATTTAGATCGATATACTTTTTAAGCCACGGTGATTGGTTGAAAGATATAACGCGATGAATTTTAGTGAGCTGAAGGCCATAATTTAATGCTTGCTGCAAATTTTGAATATGAATAATATACTTTTCTTTTTTGATAAAATTTGGTATCAATTTTGTAATTTTTGGAAATTTAGACCCGGGTGGTGCGATGGATTGTGGGCAAAAGGGTAGTTCGTTGTGTAAATAATGCAAGTTTTCCGGGTATTCCAAATCAACTTCTAATATATAGCCTGTTGGTGATTCAGACGATATATTCATATAATCTAAATTTTGAATTTCGGTTTCGTTTAACCACTTGAAATTTCCCGTTGGTAGATATTGAGACATAGCTGCGCCATATAGATTGGTCGCATCCAGGTACATGATGTATGAGGTGGGTTTAGAAGCGTCATAATTCGGTATAAATTTATTGTTCGCTAAAGCTTGTCTAACGCTACACTGACTCCTCCGCGAATCCCGTGCTTAAAGAAGTGTACCATGTCTAAATCAGTTAATAATTCTAATTGGATGGACGTGGCCTTAAGAGCCGCGTCCATCGAGAGACCTGGCGCAGTAAAATATTGCGCTGGATCGAGACCATAGGTAGCCAGGCACACGTCTCTAAAACTTTCAAAGACATCTGTCAAAATTAGGACGTCGGATTTAAGATAAATATCAGAATATTCGCCTAATGTTTTACATTTAAATAGATTCCACACCTTCCAAGCACGCTTGTAATCATCTTTGGTGATGTCTTCTTTTTTAAGTTGGTTGTAAAAGTCTTTATGTGGTGGAAGTGCCGTTTTGTCCAATTTGGAAAAAGAGTCCACGTAGTTATACGGGAAAACACCCTTCTGTCGAATAAGTTCAAATTCAGCATCAGCAGCAAAATATTTTCGAACTGTTCTGCATTGTTCCGGTTTTAAATTTTTACTAAGTTTATCTAACCCAGTGGCCATGAAACGAAAACTATCGAGGAAACGTAATTTTAAAAATACCTGTCGCTGTTTCCCTTCCTTAATTTCAACGTTATCCACCAAGACATGTTTAGTAAAGGAAATATACTTTTCCTTATTTTGGGGGATAACGTCCAACTTTTCCTCATCGCAGGCTAACTCCTTGACAAAAAGGTGGGAATCAAAATTGGACATATTGTGGAAAAAGATGGGTATAAATTGGGGAATTTTATAATTTAGATTGCACACAGAGTGGGCGGGGCCTCGATAGAACCCAGTCAAATGGTCATGATCATGTACCCTATCGTTTGCTTCTACCTCAAATGGCTTTTCGCAAATGTGGCAGGCTGGTGCTTGTCGATGCGCATTCTCCTGTTCCGCTGTCATAGGTAACATTGGCACCACTTCCTTCATAAAATGATCATAGATTGACTTGCAGTCAGTCTCTAATCGTTTTATAAATTCTTTGTGTGCGTCCTGCCCTCTATAACTTTGATACTTTGAATAGGCATCGTCAAAGTCACATTTAATGTAGTATGCAAATGAGTAGGGTATATGTTTATGTGTCCTAACAGTATAGGATGTATCGGGGTCCTGCTCATTTTGCTCTGTACCCAAGGGTTTAAGGATTGTCTCGAAGTCAGCGTAAACAACGAAAGGTACCTTTAATTTCTTTTCAAAGTTTGTGAATTTGAAAATATTCTCGGGAATCTCTTCTCCGTATTTGTTCTTTTTTAAGTCTGTTGTTGGCACTTTGGCCGAAACGTGCCCGCAATCGTGTTCTTGATGAGCTTTTAGTTTTTGCTCTGAATAAAAATATGTTAAACAACCATCACATAAATACTTTGTAGCCTTATGGTAAGATAATTGTCTTGAGATCAGTCGAGACATGTTTCTTATTAAGCAGTAATGACTGTTCTCATAATCATCGCTGATTAATAACAAATTCACATGTCTCTCCTTGCGAGATGTCGTAAAAAATAAGGGACCAACGACTTCAATACTATTTTTACCATTGTCGAACACTTTTTCTAGGCCGTAGACATTGATAGAAATATTATTAAGCCGTTCAAATTTGGTTATATCACCAAGTTTAATTGGAAATTCCATACCTGTAAAGTCCAGCTCGTTTTCAAAAGGCAGATAGTTCACGACTCTATTTGCATTTTGAGCCCAATGAACTGGATGTAAGGATGCCAAGACTGACCACTTGAAACACATCACGTCTGTGTTTTGAATGTTTAGAACAGCTTTCTTTGCATCAATCTCCTTTGGTAGCGGAATATAAGACGATGCCTTTAGAGGGTTAATTTTATTAATACCTAATTCTAAATGCAGGAGCTGCTGCAGAGTCCACCCTGTAACAATAGAAACATTGTTAAGTATTATGATTTAAAAATATGTTAGACTTTTTTTAACGCTTGCAATAGTACTTACCACTATCCTTTTCCGAAAACTCTGAATATTTCCGGTCCAGGATGGCTGTGAACTGTTGAAACAGCTCTTCCAAGTCCGTCGCTCCATTCACCATTACATATTTGGTATTGAAGGACTTATCCTCTGACGACTCGTTCGTTTGCAGAAGGAAGCGACCGAAAAGCTCTACCCCGACTTTCAGTTGTTCGTATTTTGCAACAATTCCTCCCACCAGCCTTACGAATTTTCCCCTTAGATGGTCCAGGAACCTGGGGACGCTAGTGGGATCTTGACTTGAAGAAAGTCGGTAGGTAGCAATTCGGCTCCGGAATGATGTTTTGACCAGTTGTACACCTTCCTCCTGCTCCACGCAGCAGCAGTTCTCCCGATGGCTTTGGGTCCTTAGATGGCTAGTCCACCGGGAGACAGGCACATCCACTTGACAATCATCACAATGCTTCTGCTGCGCAGATGATGAAGTTGATGGTTCTGAAATAAATTAACAATTATTAGCACTCATGTAATATTTCGCAATATGATGCAATCTTTCGCAATATGGTGTAATATGATGCAATATATAATCTTACACAGTATGATGCAATAACTCACCATCTGACGAAACGAGTCTTGCTCTCTTGGCCATGGATACTTGCGAAGGAGTAGCTTGTCTTTTGGGGGCTCTATGCTTCTCCTGTTGATGTCGCTGAAGAGCCCTCCTTGACGTAAAGTTATCTCCGCAAGCTTGACATGTTTGGACCACAGCCCTACAGTCCCCATGGCGCTTGAGGTTAGCCTTCTTGGTGAATGAGCGAGAGCAGAATTCACAAACAAACATTTTCTGTAAAAGTAATACAGTATTACGGTCTTTATAACGCGAATTTTAATGCAATATCGATTATTATACAAATAAACATCTACAGCGAAGCATAAGCATCCTGTATTGGCTTACACAACACGTTAGAACCTGTATTTAAATCAATTTAACAAACTTTTCATAGTAAAACAGCATTATGTCCCTTATAACCCCCAATTTTAATGCAATATATCGATTATTATACAATTAAACGCCTACAGCGAGGCATAAACACTCTGTATTGCTTTCCGCAACACGTTAGAACCTGTATTTAAATCAATTTAACAAAATTCGCATAGTAAGACAGTATTATGTCCCTTATAACCCCCAATTTTAATGCAATATATCGATTATTATACAATTAAACGCCTACAGCGAGGCATAAACACTCTGTATTGGTTTACGTAACACGTTAGAACCTGTATTTAAATTACTTTTAATCAAATAATTTTTATTATCCACTTGCATGCTGTATCAACTTAACACTGTAATATATTAAAAGGTACTTACATTTTATTAATTTTTTGATCGTGCACAACACTTTAGTACTTTAGCCTTCAACTTCTCGATGATAACTGAGGTGGCTTGCCCGGGTTCCACTGTATTTATAGCAGAGCCTTTCACTCCGACTCCACCAGTCGTCATTGAATATTAATTGCTTGCTCACTGCAAATAGTCGTTTGCATATTAATTACCACTTGTCCTTACCTCGTGTTGAATAAAATTATAATGTCGTATATTTCCAAGATGATGTAATTGTCCACGACTTTTAATATTGTTACTGTGGTATAACACTCATTGAATATTAATTGCCTCATTAACCTCGCCTCGTGCTGCGATCATTGTTAGTTGGAAATAGTTTGTATTATTAAAAAAATGTATTCTATAAGAGGTTTAAATATATATTAATCTAAACGTATAATACTAAGGAATCAATGTTTCATATACAGAATGTATCACGATAGCTGGCCCATTATGTTTTTTTCTTAATTTTTTCCCAAAAACGGGTGTTTGGGGCGTTTTTCAAATATGTATTTAAGGAATGCCCTTTGGCATCCGGAGTACCGAAGGTACTTTTTCCGGGGTTTGCGCATAATTTTCTCCTTTATTTAGCCCCGAAACATCAGTTTTGGTCTACTGCGCATGTTGCCAAAAAGACCTTAATTTTTTTTTATTGCGGGGTTGTATAGGTATGGCCTAATAATGTAGATATTAGATAAAATTATAAAAATCCGAGATGCCCTTTTGGCAGCTTTGCCTGTTTTTCTAATAATTTGAAGACTTGGATATATTCTGAGTTTGGGATTACATAGGTATACCTTAGTAATGCAAATATAGAAAAAATTAGAATTTTGCGATGTGTCCTTTTAGCCGCTTTGATGATTTTACTGATATTATGAGGATATCTCGTCTCGGAATTATATTAATAATGATAAACATTACCAATGATAGCTACATAGTACGAATTATGTATTGATTATGCTAAGGCCCTAATGGTTTTATACGTATAGCTTTGTTATTAATAGAGATTTTTGAAAAATTCTTTCACTGCTCGATAGGTGCTCTCGTCTTATACCTGTTTGCCAAATTTCGCATCTTTATCTTTAGACATAAGGGTGCTAATCGCAAAAACTATATCTCTCGAATCAGTCAGCCGATCGACTTCGGGTTTCTTTTAAACGTCTTGTTAGATCGCTCCGCGCCTATACCACGTGTTAGATTTCAATTTTAACATTTGACAAGTGACAGGTGACCTTGAGCTGTCTTAATTGACAGATGGCATCCGCCATCTTTTCCTATTCGTAATATGACGTCATCCTGAACACATTCCATATATAGAATATTATTGCCCAAAGTGGCTAACGCCAAAGTAGCTAAGGCCCAATGTAGCTAGCGCCCACCAATTTGACGTCTGACAGTTGGCAGATGACGCACGTCATCTAGCAATTGACGTTTGACATATGACGCGCGCCTGCGCACTGCTGGCGCCTGCGCAGAGGGGGTGAGAGCAAATTGATGGTGAACACCCCATCTCCCTCTACTAAACACGTCTAATGATGAAACAAGATGTTTAAGTCCGGACCTGTCTATTTTCCCCATTCGCTAAATGATAATTTTGCAATGCGCATGACTATTATTCCTGCGTTGTTTTGTATACATGCGCACGTCTATAAATTTGCACTTTCGTAATTATCGTTTGCTTATTTAAAGGTAAATGTCTATGCTAGTATCATTATATAAAAATACAAAAAGTCCTTCAATAAATAACTTTTAAACCATTCGTGGTCTACGACATTTAAGTATGATTTTATTTCTTAATAATATAATAATAATAATTTTCTCAATTATTAAAATTTCCAATATATTTTATAATTGGATAACGTAATTAAATTTTTACCGCATTGTTTAACTGCTACAATAAATTTTAAAAAATGACGAAACATTTATTATACACCAGGGTTCCTTTTCAGAAAATTCCTTCTTATTGGATGTCTACGTTATAAGGGGAGGACATGCTCGAAATTTAATAATTCTAGAATTAGGGGTTGAGGAAGTGGTCAATCAGTCACTTTCCAATTTTATATTACAGTATAGATATCTACATTAAAAAATGTATACAGTACTGATAAACTCCAAGTTACAGTTGCAATTTATGTGAGTATGAAAGGGGGTCGGCAATTATATTTTCAATGCGAGGCATCGATGAATTTTAATTGTGTTAAATGTGTGGAAACAATAGGGAACTTCCCAATTTTTTTTTTCAATAATATGATTTAGTTAGGCCTAAAAAAAATATTTCCCAATTATTACTCCTTAAAAATCAGTAATAACTCTTTAAAGTTTCGGGCGTGTCAAAACCATTTCAAACGACCTTTTAAGCGCGCCAAGCCCGATGACGTCACGAAGTATGACTTTTCCACCATCCGTCATCCTGACCGGTGGCCGAGCTACCTAGTTTGCATTTGGATTGCCGTGTGTTATTGTTATTGTATTGTTGTTTTAAGGTGGAATTCTCAACGTCGTTCAATTTATTGCCAACCTATAACCTATTTCGTGGATGTCACACGAATTATACTTTTTGACGACCCGTTTTTACCCGCTTGGGATAATTTGAATTTTGGGGCATTTTTAAATCTTGCTAGCGGTCTTTTGGGACGAAATATGTAGTTTTTTTTGCTGCCATATGTTTTATGACAATATACAGGGTGAGTTTTTTATAGTGTTACAAGGCGATATCTCGAAAACTGTTCAAAATATTTTCTTGAAATTTTAGTGAGGGAATGGGGAGATGGGGGGACATATTTAAAGATATTTTTGACGTCTACCCCCCTTCCCCATTTTGAGGGGTGGGGGGTAACTTTGGAATTTTAAATGAGACAATGTACTTTTTTTTTGGTAAATACGAACCTACACAAAAAAATCTTTTGATTTGCTCCCCTGGTTACGAAATTCTTTTAAAAACGAATTACCCCAATTATTAAACCAAAACATAAGTTCTGACGTGTGGTTTCAATAGGACGATGCTCCACCGCATTATGTGATACAGGCCCGTAATAAGTTGAACGAATTGTTTGAAAACAGGTGGATAAATCGAGCTGGTTTGGTAAACGGCCTGCTAGGTCCCCGGATTTGACCCCTCTTGACATTTTTCTTTATTTATTTTTTATTTTATAAACGATAAAGTGATGGCGGCTACACCTACAACTTTAGATGATATGAAATACCGAATCCGCATTGCATGCTTATTAGCGAAGCTTAAAATGTTAAAACGGGTACGATATTTATTCTGAAAAAAAGTGACAAAGTATTTGGAAGTTGAAGGGAGACATTTTGAACATCTTCTGAAGCGCGACAGACGATAAATAAGTTAAAATTAAATAGTAAAGTATTTTTTGTGTTTTATAACCTAATAAATCATAATTTGGTAACCAGGGGAGCAAATCAAAAGATTTTTTGTATACGTACGTAGTTTTTTACGTAAGTTCGTATTTACGAAAAAAAAAGTACATTGTGTCATTTAAAATTCCAAAGTTACCCCCCACCCCTCAAAATGGGGAAGGGGGGTAGACGTCAAAAATATGTTTAAATATGTCCCCCCATCTCCCCCATTTCCTCACTAAAATTTCAAGAAAATATTTTAAACCGTTTTTGAGATCTCGCCTTGTAACACTTTAAAAAACTCACCCTGTATACTTATGATTTCTAGAATTTCCCTATTGTTTTGGTTATTACCAATAAAAATAAGTAAGGACCTTCCTTACACGTTTGTGTTATTTTCTCGTTGGTCTCTAAGTTTTTGTCTTTTTTATTTCCAACGAATTCAAGTTCTTGAAATTTTGAAACCATACCTGTTATGTAGACATGGCTGATGTTTTTGTCAGAATTCATTTCATAAAAGTAATGCCAGTTCATAAATAGCATATACCCTGTGGTGAGGTAATCAATATCGTGGACTGTAAATAATCCAATTCATAGGTAACTTTTGATACTTTATATTAAATGGAACCGAACAATATTGTATAAAAAATTTCGGGCCAAATTCGACTGATGCTTTCGTTAACGTTCTTGAAATCATTATTTTTACTGGTATTTTCTTTCTTGAAATATAAATATACATGGTCCAACAATTGTCCACCCTGAGCACCATTTCCGAATTATATTAAATTCGAAGAAGAAATACTGACACAAGTGAGAGCAAAAGCCATACACATTTACCTTTAGATCCACAGCTGATCTGGTGCGCCAGCAAAATTTAAATTTGATGGATAAAAAAGTACGTCTATAGGGCAAGTGCACGTGACGTCATTAGTCAAATTTGACAGACGCCCTGAGGAAAAGCAAAACCTGTTTTTACCGTTAGTTTACAGGTATTTTTGATGTTTGGATGTTCTTTAGTGTTTTTTTGGTAGCTTTTCTGTGCGAATAATAAGTATAATTTTATTATTGTAGCCAGTATCATATTTTTGGATTTTGTTTTATAAAGAATATTCGCTTTGGTTTTAAGTTGCTACATTTACTACATTACTTATAAGGTTGTACAAAGTATTTTAACCTACAACATGGACAAAAGCAACTACTATAATACACTTCCAAAAGAAGTCCAAGAACGCTATTTAGCCAAACTGGCTCTAATAAAAAAAACGATACCTAGCCTTATATTATTAATTTTAAAGAAGTGACAGCATATACTAGCCTCTTCGCAAAGGCACTTTGACGTATCAAGATGAGAAGCTAACCAAAATGCGAGTTGAATAACGTCTTGTCATGATTTGACAAATAAACTAACCTGAAAATATACCGATGTCAACGTCATAAAACTAACCTTAATATGTTTTTCCTCAGGGCGACTGTCATCATTCTGTCAGGTTGTGCACATGCCCTATACGTACACCTCGCCGGCCAGATCCCTTAGCGCCCAACAGGGATGGGTATGCGCTATGGAGAACTATAGGGTAGGAGGCCGATCGACAATGGCAGCATTTTCAAATTCTGTCCCGGTTTTTTGGTTAGTTCGCTATTGGCCGATAGATGGCTCTCGCGTCCGAAGTGGGCTGATGTTGTCTTCTTCTTCTTCGTTTTTAATATGGAAAATTAGATCCTCCATAGTTTTTAACTTTTACTTAAACCCTTTATTTTTCTGTGCTTTTACTTTTGACAATTGACATTTTATTTTTCGAAATAACAAATAACGTTTGAAGGCAAGACAAGACAAATAACGTTGTATTGTAATTAATTTCCATATTTATAATAAATAATGGTACAATTTATAAAAGTAGAGTTTGCTTTGTGTCGGGGTGTAAGACAGGATCTTTTTCAGAGAGAAAACGCAGCCAAATAAGTCTCTTTCTAGCTCCAAAGGTATAGCTAGAATGTTTAATACCCTGTATTTTGAAAACCAAGCATCGTTGGAACTTTATACAGGCCGAGTTTACTAATAAGTATAACAAAGTAAGTGTAAATTCATATTAAAGTCCTTATTTGTTCCTTAAAGAACTAATTTAAATAAAAATAGTTATTGCGTTCATAAGAAACCATTATTTGATAGCCCACTTCGAACACGCGCGCCATCTTACAGCGACTCGTAAAGCTGAATTACCGATGCTAATTTGGGACCGAATCCAATGCATTGCGATCGGCCTCCTACCTCAAGTCCTCCATAGTATGCGCACAACCCTCTTGTAATTAGGGTTTCCTTCTTTATCGACATTATATAAATACACACCAGAACCAGCTCGGCGCAATTTCTGTTGTTACATTTTCACTGTGGATTTTTTGTGTTCGTTGCTATTAGGTATTTTCCTTTTACGTCTTTTAAACAGCATAGCTAAGTAAACATCTTCGTTTAGCTGAGTTGTTAAGGGAATGCTTTGCTAACAAATCGTATAATCTAGTGTTGCCGCGAGACGAGACAAAATGGGTCTCTCGTCTCGTCGAGAGAGGGCGAGACGAGACGAGAGACGACCTTCTCTCGTCTCGTCTCGCTTCTCTTGCGATTTACACCAAATATAGTAAAAACCAAGCAAAATTTTAACGCGTTTAGGTTAGGTTCTATCATATTTGACATAAATTGTGTGCAATATATGTCAAATATGACAGAACCTAACCTAAATGCGTTAAAACTTTGCTTGGTATTTACTACAGGGTGGCCCATTAGTGCGACAAAGGTCAATATCTCCTGTACCACTAAGATAGCGGAAAACTTTTGAAGGAGCTTATTAAGGTGGGAGTATCAACATGCTTGCCAACCTATAACCTATTTCGCGTAGATTTATTTATGTTTTCTAGCTTTTATACAAAATTTAAAGAAAATCAGTATCGACTGGATATTCTCTAGGTAATAATTGACATATTTAATAAATATCAAGGAATTTCATAACTTATTTTAGGAGAATTGTATAGCGAAAAATATCGGGTAAGATTTTTTTTAACATTATTATGTCATTGTCACTCATTATTCTTTCACTATACAATTCTCCCAAAATTAGCAATGAAATAAGTTGATATTTTTGTAATATATCAGATATTACCTAAGTAATGTGCCGACAATATTGATTTTCTTTAAATGTTAGTTATTAAAATAATAAACTCAAAAAATCAACGCGAAATAGGTTATAGGTTGGCAATAGATTGAATGATGTTGAGAATTCAACCTTAAGGGTTAAGAGGTGCCTCTTATAAAATTATTTTTGTCTAGACAGGGTGCTCCAAAACACCAGCACGGTAAGAAATTTCCATTTCCAAGATATTGACTTTTAAAAAATGTCATTTTTGAGTTTCGACAAATCTAACAGTACTTCTTAGAGCAAAACGGCTCACATGTCCCTATCGTCCATTTTTATTATCTTCCCAAAAAATCACCTTCCGATTAATCCGGAAGAACTATATTTCCTGCTTTCGAGTTACATCCGGTTTAGCCGGAAGTTTGATTGATTTGGGAAGATAGTGAAAATGGAAGATATAGACATATGCACCGATTTGCTCTAAGATGTACTGTTAGAAAGCTATAGGCTGTCGAAACTCAAAAATATTATTTTTCAAAAGTCAATATCTTGGAAACTATTAACTATAGACTAATAATGCATGTAATGAAAGTAATTATAAATTTATGTAGAATCAGCAAATTTAAAAAATATTTTTTTTGGACACACTGTCTATTATGAGATTTTTAAAATCTTCTTAAATTCCTTTTATCAAAATTATATAATGTCCATATTTGGACCGACGGTTTTCGAGTTATTCGACTGCAAATAATTTTATCCAGCGATAAAACGTCATAATAATATGTTATTCTGAATGGCCAAGAACGGCTAACTAGATGAGACTATTTGCAGTTAAATAACTCGAAAACCGCTGGTCCAAATATAGACTTTATATATATTTTTGCAAAGAGGAATTTTAAGAAGATTTAAAAAAGCTCAAAAAAGTAACGTTTTTTGCTCGAGAGAGATCGAGAGAAATCGAGAGAGGCGAGAATTTCTCGACGAGAGAGGGTATTTCTCTCGTCTCGTCTCGGAGCTTTATTCGAGAGAAAATATCTCTCTCGTCTCGTCGAGAGAGGGCCAGACGAGACGAGAGACGAGAATCTCTCGTCTCGGCGGCAACACTAGTATAATCCTATAAGGAATGGACATACTTAACAGGGGCAAGGAAAAAGGAAAAAACCTTGGCTGAGCTTAGTTGAATTTTTGAAAGTTAGTTATTTAAAAGGAACTTGGTTACTGTAGATTGTGGGTGTTTAATATTACGGAAAGTTTACTTGAAAATGTTGTTTTAGACGTAATCAAGCTTTTGGCAAATTGTTATAAATGTTACCAACTAATATTTGACTTGAGGTTAGGTATACGTGATAACATCGATAATAATTGCTGTTTCGTTTGTTTTTTGTTTTTGATGTAATAAGGTACGTTTAATTGACTTGTTCTTGGGTTTTTCGAACTATAAACACGACAGCAAATCATTTTTAAGCAAGTTTAGAAACAAAACATTAAAAACGATTTTCTAACTTCAAAATCTGTTGTTGGCCAGAAACCACTACCTTTTCCCCCAACTTGGACAAAAAATTAGAACACATTCCAGTTTCATGACAATAATTTGTGGCATAAACTTGGGGGCAAATTTTAGCTGTCTACACATTACAATAAGTTAGAAGTAAACTTTTATAATTTCTTGAGCAAGAACTTAAATTTTAAAGCCCGGACCTGTTTATTTTCCCATTCGTTAAATGGGAATTTTACAGCGCGCATTCCTTTATGGCTTTGTTTACATGCACAAGGCCATAAATTTGTTCCGTTCGTGATTATTGTTTGCTTATCTATATGTACATATGTCTATGGCAAAAGCACGTTAAATTTTAAATTATTTAAAAGATATAAGTTTTATTAAAAGTTTTACAAAAAAGAGCAAAAAGCAAGCAAGTATTTGCCTTGTTGCAAATAAAAATTAGAGAATTTTACCATTACAATAATATTTTAATTTAGGCTTGAGATCATTTTTCATCATTTTACGTTTATTTTTACTGACAAATTTCGCAACAGCCAGTTTTAAAACATTTTCTCAACATTTTGAATTTAAATTTTATTCATTTTAGTATCGCTGGAAACCATTTCTGATAAGCTTTGCAGAGGGGTGTATCAAGTAAGGTAAAAATTAAATTGTTCTTATAGAAATAATAGTAAATTATTAGTATTACTATTTTTTTTTAATTCTGGTAATCAATTTTTCCGAAAAGTTTCAAAAATTAAATCTAAGAAAATAATTGTTTAAACTTTTATTAATAAGCCACACTATCATTTTTGCTAGCTATTGTTTCCTAAAATGTATTTATTTTTACAGTAATAAACCAAAAACCTTATTTAAAATAATACGCCAAAAGTAAAGTGATATTATTTAACCATTTCTTTTATTGATAATTTTTTTTTTATTGTAACTGTACTTGTTATTTGGATCAAAAAATACTTATATAGAATGTACAAAATTCTTATTATAGGCAGATTTAGAATGCAGATATTTTCTAATTCCTTAACGTCAGCGTAGGGTCGGTAATGTCGGTAACGTCGGTATGTATGTCGTAGGGTGCTCGATATACGAAAAATATAGCACAAAGCGCCCTACGCTTTTTTTTTCACTATAATACTAATGTTTATCGTTCATTATTCTTTTCTGCCTATATTAAGAATTTCAAGAATTATTTTAAACTATATTTATTTTTCGCTTTTTAGTTTGATTAATTATTAAAGCGTGTTTTTTAGTTTTTTTAAACTTTATTTATTTTTCATTTTTTAGTTTGAGTTGTTGTTAAGAATTGTTTTTTTTGAGTAGATTGAGCTAGATTAGTAGATTATTGTATTGTCAGCGGTTCTTGATAAGTCTACAAAATTTAAATTAAATCTGACCGTTTAAAGTGGGTCAAAATCGGGTTAAAAGAAGTCGGTTACAAACATATATACATACAAACCCGAACAAACGACAAAATTTTCAAAATAAAAAAAAAATTTGACAAAATTTTATTTGACGGGTAGAATTTTTTTAAAAATTTTTCTCTATTCTTAGCGACAATATCTATACGACCCCTTGTTTCATTACTATCGGTTATTGTAATAATTCTGACATATTGACAGGTGTCACATTTTGACAAGAGAATTTTTTTTGCGTATTTTTTTCAACTTTCCACCGTCAATATACATACGACCTTATAGTTTTTTCATTAATATCATTTTTTTTTAAACGATTTGACATATTGACAGCTGTCAAATTTTGACAGGATAATTTTTTGCTTATTTTTCCCGAAGTCTCCGCATCGAATACTACACGACCCCATAGTTTGTTTCGTCAAAATCACTTCTTCGTTTTATACCTGACAGCTGTCAAAATTTGACAGGAGAATTTTTTGCGTGTAGATTATTGTATGGTCAGCTGTTCTTGATAAGTCTACAAAATTTAAATTAAATCAGACCTTTTAAAGTGGGTCAAAATCGGGTTCAAAAAGTCGGTTACAAACAAAAATACATACATACAAACAAACAAACAAACATACAGATGAAGCTAATAAAAGCCTGTTAAAAATAAGGCGTTTCTATCTATCTATATAGTTGGTTAAATTGTTCTTGACAATTTTATAATACTTATAAAAAATTTCTGTTCATCATGCTAGTGTCGTCTGAAGAGTGTATGGAATTCGCCTTCTTCCACCCTTGCATGAAGCACATAGCAGCGTTTTTACACTGTTATTCTCACCTAAGCAACATTCAGCAGCATTAGCGCCAAGCAAAGCATCAAAAGAATCCAATTTTTGTTTGAGTAATATGTAATGTACCAACAACTCCTTATCATCTAGGAGTTATTGAATGTACACCTTAGAGGAGTTTTCAGGAGTCATCATTAGACGATATGTTGATTCTTGCAGTTCTATGTCACGAAAATGAAGATACTAGAAGAAAAGGAAAGCAGAAATATTGGGCTCATGTGATATTTCGTGCTAAACGGAAAAAAACGTCAATTTCATACATGAGATGAGATTATAAATAATTAATTATAACAGGAATAACTACGTGGAGATGTCTGTTAAGCTAGTTCTATCCCACCTCTCCAGAATTTTGGTTGAATGTTTTTTTTTCGTCGTATGAAACCATCGCTCCGGGCTAACTGTAATCTGTAATGAAACTATCCGCATTTATAGCTTGCAACCCAACTACTTTTGTAGCCAGCGTCACGTTCCTTTGCCTCTATGGGACAAAGGAGACAAGATCCGAGTCCAACATTTTGTTAGGGTCCATAATAAAACTGGTAATTTCTTGAACGACAGAAGAGTTTTCAACTTACATTGTCTTTATTTGTTTTAAATCACAACTTTTCAATTAGTATAAATTTCCAGTCATCTTCTGTTGAATACTAGTATTCATACTTCTCTGGCCCCCAAGAATAAACAGATAAGTCGACTTTATAAAATTTTTCAAAATAGACAACACAATATTAATTTAGTTGAGGTAAATTGCCTACAAGGTATTATGGGAATCTTTTACTGTTTTTAAGTTAGAATATTGTTATATGCAATGAAACGATCTTAAGTGTATTTTGAGCGACTTATTCGGATATTTACAATTATAGATTAGGATAACTCAAGATATCTTAACTGTGTGTTTTAAAATACATACTTAGGAAGACTTATTAAATATTATATTAAAGGTAATATTCATTTATCATTATTTATTTTGCAATAGAAAAAAGGATTTTGCACAACACGACCAAAAAAATAATACTAATAATATTGGGCTACTATTGCTCATCGGATCGATCTCCACTAAATCTGGATCTATGTCAGGAACATCAGCTACCAATCAACCTTCGTTAAAAGGCCGAAACTCCATGTCAATAAGGGGCAAAATTTCCGTTAGGTTCTTTTTTTTGTCTTTGTTAATTGCAACAATTCCTCCCAATTTTAAATAATAATACAAACTCGTCGATATAATATTCTTTCAACTGATTAATAATTATTATAACCTCAAAAACAACCACCTGCTGAGAGAACAAACAAATAACTTAACAAGTTTTTAGCGTGGCGAAGGTATTTCTGTGTGCACCAGGAAATAACTCTATATATTATTTGAACAAAATTGTAACACCACCGCCGTGAATAACAAGATAAGTTTACTAATCTGCTAATTACTAAAAACTAATATTAGCAAGAAGTAGAATAACTCAATTTATTATATTTAAAGCATAAATTTTTGTTATATTTGAAAAATCACATGTTCACAGAATATGTAAGACGAGTGATATTCGACTAATTTGCTTATTCACAAAAAAGGTAATGGTTTGTTCTACAATCATATGTAAATATCTCATTTTTGCAAATTTGGTGACTTGTTTGCTTATTCACTGGGGCCAGAGACTTGTCTCCAAGCTTTAAACAGACACTGTTAATTTCTCCATCGCATATTTATTGAAGAATTGATTGAGATGAAATTACTATAGCTTGCCAGTCAATCAATTCAATATACTTATAATTCCTTGTGTTAAAATTTATTTTTGGGATAATAAAAGTTCTGACTTCTTGATTATCCTATAAAATGCCAGTGTTCTTACATGGGGACGATCATCTGCTAGCATACAATGAAATGTAGGAAGGTTTTGCGAATACACAAAATATGTATTTCTTTGGATCACCGGATCCATTATATTAATGAACTCTGGTTTCAATTACCGACTTTGTTTAATAGCTTTCCAGACATTTTTTTCATAATTTTTGCACAATGAGTTTAACTTAAAAAAAACATCTTCTCATTTTCTTTCATCAAGGTAATTTTTTTGATAATTCTTCATTCTGCACCAATATCAAACAGAGTTTAAGTTAGTTGCAAACCAGATTGGCGTGTAAATATTTCGGTGAGTCTGGGGCTTTTCGATTTGCATTAAGGTTTTCCATTAAATGCGCAAAATCCTATTTACTGTAGTAAGCTGCCCCGAATGAACTAATTTACCAGGATCTGTGAGATAAATTAGAAGAACATTTTTCGTTTGATATTACAATGCATATTTAAAACTGGTGTTTCTGATCTGTGCTTAATTCAGAAACTATTATGTAAGGAAATTGTTTTAGGTTTAAAAGTTATAATTGGACGATTATGGGAACTTACCAATTGACCTAGCATGTACTCACGTTATTAAGAAAATGAATCAAATGCATTAAGGTAGTTCATAACTATAAAATTGGCAAATTAACCAACATAAGGGAGAAAAGAAGTGTGAAAGTTATTTGTTAACTTATCGGGAGGTGTTCAGATAACTTTTGCAAAAATGGAACGGGTTACTATATTTCAAAATTAAATAACCTTTTTTTCGTCATTTTTCAGGTTTGAAAAGGGCAGAAGATATATCTGGAAAAAATATTTTAATACCCATAGTATTTAAAATGCATGAAGTATAATATGTTTGTTACCAATAAGTGTAATTATCTTTACTACAGTCAGAGAATAAAAACAATTTATAGAAAAATGTCTATTTATTAAAAAAAAATGTAATACAATAACTTCATCATTCTGTTTAAAAAAATTGCTAAAAAATTAATTTTAAAATTCGTTTCTAGAATCCCGAGGTTGAACGTACGTGGCAGTTGTCGTCCTTCTTCTCGATCCTGTTTTTTTACCAATGTTTAATCCATATCTTTGATGTAAGTGAATCATTAATTTTCTAAAAGCATTTTTAAGTTCATTATGGACCTAAAACAATAAACATTTTATTTAATGGCCGGTTGTTACTATAAATAATGCAGGATGCCTAAATAATAATCAGAAGAAAACAATAATGTTAAGGATAATACATTAGCACATATACGTTTAAACATGTTGATGCAATTGAATTGGAATATATTCTGCTTAAAACAGTAATTATGATTTAACTTTATTTACTTCGTAAATAAATACTCAAACACTCACTTGTACAGGCGACAATTCTTAAAATATAATTTATGTAAATGTATAATAGACAACTTCTAATAGATCTAAATTTAGAAATATTACACTCAAAGTAAAACAGCTCCTTATAACAATAATATTGCTAATTCTATAAACATGTTTAGAAAATGTTTACATTTTTTAAACTTTAAAAGAAATTAAAAAAAAACCTTATAAATTAGTATCTACATAAGGTATCTTAATATCATTCACGTGATTTAATTATAGTATTATGGGATACAGTAAAACAAAGTTGAACTTGTAAATTTCCACTATATTAACTAGAAAAATTACATGTTTCGCTAACACTGTAGCTTCGTCAGATGACAATGATTTAATAAAGGTGAAAAGTAAAAATTGGGTGCAATAAAATTAAACTATTTAAGATGTAAATAAAACAGTGGAAGGGTTACAATTGCGGGAAAATCTAACAGAGGGTTTAAAAATTAAATTAAATTAGGTACAATATGGGTAGGTATTTACAAAATCTTAAGTATATGGTCAACAGAATAAATTTAAAAAAGGTGAATTATTTAAATCTAATTGATCATTAAGTAACAGGTCCGTATTTTTAAGTTTATTTATTTCCATAGATTCTAACAAATTCAGTTTTAAGCCTTTGTTTTCTGTATGTAATATTTTAAAGGAAGTATCGAAATTATGTTGATAATCAAGTGAATGGTTAGCATAGTTTGAGTCTGTTTTATTTTTTAGAAAACTGTTATAATGTTCCTGTATTTTTTTGTCAAACTGTCTACCCGTTTGGTCAATGTATGTTTTAGGACAATCTTTGCATTTTAATTTATAGACGCCTGATTTTTTGTTTTTATTGCTTTTAGTTTTGTTGTTTTTGATAAATTTACTTAACGAGTTATTAGTTTTGTAAAACAAATTTATATCAAGTTTGTTAAGAAAATTGCCAATTACTTTGCTAGGTTGTCCAAAGAAAGTGACAAGTTTAAATTGGTCAGCGTTTTTGCTTCTAGGAAAACTAAGTCAATAGCCTTTTTGTAAGTTTTATTTTTTAGAATTTGGTCAATTAAATTTGAGTTATATCCGTTATTAACTGCAATTTGTTTAATAATGTTTAGTTCTTTTTGAAAATTGATTTTATTTAGAGGGAGAGTTACTAGTCTATGGATCATACTGTGAAAAGAAGCTAATTTGTGTTGTATAGGGTAGCAAGAAGAGTTGTGTATGACAGTATCAGTATGAGATGGTTTATGGAAAATGGAGAAAACGTGTCTATCATTTTCTCTCTTAATATTTAAGTCAAGAAAATTGATAGAATTGTCACTTTCGTATTGTAAACTTGATATTTTTGTGTAGGCTATTAATATATTCCAAAAAGACTTTTAACTGTCTATCAGTACCAAGAAAACATGTTAAGACGTCATCAACATACCTAAGCCAATAATGAAACTGTTTGAAAAGAGGATGATTGCTTATTTTATTTTCTAAAAAGTCCATAAATATTTCAACCAATAAAGGACTAAGAGGGTTACCCATAATAAGACCATTTTTGCTAGTGTATATTTTGTCGTTGAACTCAAAATAATTTTGTTCAAGGCACACTGTAAGAGAATTCATAATTTCTTGTTTTTTGATCAGATTTACATTTTTTAAGGTAAGAAGTTGATTGACCAAAGTAATCGTTTCATCGATAGGTATGCTGGGAAAAAGTCTTTTTGAAATATATTAACAGTCTACACAAAAATATCAAGTTTACAATAGAACACGAAAGTGACAATTCTATCAATTTTCTGGATTTAAATATTAAGAGAGAAAATGATAGACACGTTTTCTCCGTTTTCCATAAACCATCTCATACTGATACTGTCATACACAACTCTTCTTGCCACCCTATAGAACACAAAGTTGCTTCTTTTCACAGTATGATCCATAGACTAGTAACTCTCCCTCTAAATAAAATCAATTTTTAAGAAGAACTAAAGATTATTAAACAAATTGCAGTTAATAACGGATATAACTCAAATTTAATTGACCAAATTCTAAAAAAGAAAACTTACAAAAAGGCTATTGACTTAGTTTTTCCTAGAAGCAAAAACGCTGACCAATTTAAACTTGTCACTTTCTTTGGACAACCTAGCAAAGTAATTGGCAATTTTCTTAACAAACTTGATATAAATTTGTGTTACAAAACTAATAACTCGTTAAGTAAATTTATCAAAAACAATAAAACTAAAAGCGATAAAAACAAAAAATCAGGCGTCTATAAATTAAAATGCAAAGATTGTCCTAAAACATACATTGGCCAAACGGGTAGACAGTTTGACAATACAGGAATATTATAACAGTTTTCTAAAAAATAAACAGGCTCAAACTATGCTAACCATTTACTTGATTATCAACATAATTTCGATCTCCTTTAAAATCTTATATAC
Organism: Polydrusus pterygomalis; assembly: GCA_963969555.1. Classification (NCBI taxonomy): domain Eukaryota; kingdom Metazoa; phylum Arthropoda; class Insecta; order Coleoptera; family Curculionidae; genus Polydrusus; species Polydrusus pterygomalis. The sequence goes on from OZ018378.1 coordinate 114,315,652, forward strand.
AGAAAACAAAGGCTTAAAACTGAATTTGTTGGAATCTATGGAAACAAACAAACTTAAAAATACGGACCTGTTACTTAATGATTAATTAGATTTAAATAATTCACCTTTGTTAAATTTATTCTGTTGACCATATACTTAAGATTTTGTAAATACCAACCCATATTGTACCTAATTTAATTTAATTTTTAAACCCTCTGTTGGATTTTCCCGCAATTGTAACCCTTCCACTGTTTTATTTACATCTTAAATAGTTCAATTTTTCTTTGCACCCAATTTTTACTTTTCACCTTTATTAAATCATTGTCATCTGACGAAGCTACAGTGTTAGCGAAACATGTCATTTTCTGTCTAATATAGTGGAAATTTACAAGTTCAACTTTGTTTCACTGTATCCCATAATTATGGATTTCCACCTAGTATCGGCTGAATCAATTAAATTTGATTTAATTAATTGGATCTATTACGAAATATATACGAAAGGTGCAGATTACTATTTAAGGAATTAAGATTTACTAAGTTACTCCCATCTGAAGTCCACCACAAATGAGAAGATCCTCAAAGGGGGAATAATCTCTAAAAATTCTTATCTTGAAATATTGATAATATGAACAGTAAAATCTCGAAATAAACAATAATAATTGATGTATACATACAGGATGGAATTTGTAACTGGAATAAATTTAGTATTAGAAAGCATCCTTATTTGTTGAAAAACTACAGAGCTACGTTTACTTTTAGTTTGGCATACTTTTCTCGTGTCTCCATAGAATTTATCCCTCTGTTGTGGGTAGCTCCAACTTCTTTTTGTTTAAATATGAAAGTAATTCTGATAGCCCATTGAAAAGGGAATATGATCCGCTATTTACTTTTGGATTTCGGTAATGTAGACGCAATTTGTTTTATTGTAAAAATTGTTGGAAATGTTGACAATTTTTTTCTTGACAAACGCCTAATCTAAAGTAAAATTCATTTTTAACATTATGTACCATATCCGGGGTTATTTGGCGAATTTCGTGTAAGTGTGTAAGTCGTTGTCTAAGTTCCTTTAAATCTTCTGGTTTTGTTACCTAAACTTTGTTTTTTAGGTGACCCCAAAGAATATAATGTAGAGGATTAGGGTCAGGTGATCTTGGCGGCCATTCAATGGTACATCTTCTTTCTATCTAGCGGTTTGTAAAAACTTCACTTAAATATTGTCAAACTTTATGGCATAATGAGGCGGAGCACCATCCTGCTGAAACCATATTCGATCATCATGAAGATTTGTTTTTGCATGGTAAGAAAATAAAGCAGTCAAAGCTGGAACAAGTTCTCCTTGCAAAAAATCCAGATATGTATGGCCATTTAAGTTACCTTTAAGGAATATTGGCTCCATGACGCGGTCACCAATTATGCTGGGTGTGTGTTTCTCGCATCCAGTGAGGATTTTTTGCCGACCAATATCGACAGTTCTGTTTATTGACTTCACCATTTAGTACCAAAGTACACTCATCTGTAAAAAGGATCCAGTCTAAATCCACTAAATGCTGATTCAGTGCATTTTTCATAACTTCACAAAACTAAAGATGGCGGCCCAGTTGATCTTCTAGTAACTATTGTACCATTACTATTTTATAAGGACGCATTTGACATGATTTCATTCACTTGAGTGCGGACCTATGGCTTATGTTATTTTCTCTTGCAAGTTGCTGAACTGGAGTATTATAATTTTTTTGAAGGGTAAGTAATAAACGTTTCTTGCTCTATAAAAAATCCTATTACTTGCGTCTCTTCATCCATTACTCATAGCCCACTTCACGATAACGTCTTTCAATTCTGCTGATGGTGCCTTGGAAAATTGGTCGTAGATCAGGGTGTGTTTCGTGAAATAAAGCTGCTACTTCTGCTTCAGTATGCGATGTACGCCAGAGCCAATCACAATTAAAATTTCGATTTTGTGTGAATTATTTTTTCATAATCAAAATGCGGCATCAAGTAAACAAACAATTCTATCAATAACATATTTTCTTTTTTTAAACACTCCGCTGACAGAACCCAAACAATAATTGTAGTATCAATTGTTGCTAAAATGGCTAGTTTATTTTTTTATGACTTTCTAGATTACCTCAATCTAATCTAAGTAAATAATGGGTCGTATTTCTTTTTTTTGCCGTATTACAATACATACCTTTACATTAAAAAAAAAGTTGCGGGCGGTTTCTACCACTAAAAGAGGGGTAAATTTCATGAAAGCGCGAAAAAAGTATGCCAAATTAAAAATAAATGCAGCCGTAGTTCGGTATTTTTTCAGCAAATAAAGAGGCTTCCTAATACTGAATTTATTCCAGTTTAAAATTCCACCCTGTTTAGACTATATATTATTATACTACATTATTATATTTATTGAAATGCCAATACTCGCGGTTAATCGATGCATTTCAGAAGAAAGTTGTAACTTGTAGATAACCTTTTTTTTTAAGAAGTGAAACCTCCATAATTTGATCGATCGATATCAAAGATTGATTGAAGTAATCTTGGATGATGCATTCTTACTTGTATAAAAATAATAATAAAACTAAATTAATAGATAATTTAATTTTGAATTTCAGTATGGTATGGGTTTACAACTAGAGCTGTTATGAAAGATGCGGGTGATAGTTAAAAACCTCAAAGAGTGCTAATATTGGTTTTAGTGAATGATAGAATAGTTTTGGACTTGACCTAAAGAAGGCTGAACATACTTACCAGTTGAAACGCTGTGGTAAAAAAAAATACAGTTAAAGTCCAAAACTCTTCTATCATTCAAAAAACATCATTGTCCAACCTTTAAATTAGGCTTACTATTTTGACGTCGACTGATATATTCTTCTAGGTTTAACAAAATCTATCATTTTCGATCAGAATGTGAAATATTTTTTGCATTAGAACTACTAGATTGCTCTTGTTAAATTAGTTAATATAGTTTTATAAGTTAAATTCTCTACATGTTTCGAATGTATATACATTCATCATCAGGAGAGTAGAATAAGGAATATAAGAAATACAATAGGTGCGAACAGTCCAAACGGAGCTACAAGATGAAGGAAAGAACAAGTAAAGTATTTGGAAAAACGTCCAACGTAATGATAGACTTAACGAGAGGTCATTCGTAAAGTATTGGCAGAAACTGAGTTATAAAGTTATCATAGCAGTAAGCTAAGTGTCATATTAGTGAGACAGCACCATAAGTGTGAGGAGAGAAGAATATTTAAAATTGGAATGGTAGATGTTGTAAAAAGTTTTTTATTATAAAATGAAGAGTAACTGAAAAGTCACATATTAGTGAATCAGCAACGTAAGTGTGAGGAGGGAAGAGTATTTTAAATTGACATAGAAGATGCTTTAAAAGTTTTTATATGTCATGTAGACATCCTTGTTTATAAGTAGTAGTAATAGTTATTCAAAATCTTTGTTCTAGACATCTTAACATAGTATAAAACAAAGTCGCTGTCGCTGTCTGTCCGTCCCTACCTATATATGCTTAAATCTTTAAAACTACGCAACGGATTTTGAAGCAGTTTTTTTTAAAAGATAGAGTGATTCAAGAGGAAGGTTTTTATGTATAACTAGCGACCCGCCCCGGCTTCGCACGGGTGCAATTTCAGAAAGTGGCATGCCGGGTACTAATATATCGGGTTTGTTCGGGTTTGTATTTATACCAGCAGGTTGCAACGCATGCCGGATACACGCTAGTTGCTAATAATTGTCTTATTTCTTTCCCTTTTTACTGATAAATGTTTGAACGGAAAATTACATTGACTACAATACGAATATGTCCAATGTCCATCAGTGGCAATCGGCAGCGTGAGCCTCACTGGCACTAAAAACAATGCGGAATTTGGAATATACAGAAAATAGAAAAAGTTTGAATATGGTTACGTTCGTCAGTCAGAATGTGACTCTTTCTTTGTAAAAAGCATAATTTTCTTCACAATCTTAAAGCAAAAACTATGGTCAAAAACAAAACTGGTATGGTATGTTTAAAAGATGCAAGTTGGTATCGGAAAATATTATACTGCTGGCCGTGCCTCTTTTAAAAAAGCCTCAAATGTATAAACAAATAAAATCCATTGCGACTTGAGTAGGACATAGTCTATGCACTTTTTGCCCTCACCTATTTTTTTGGCCACAAGGATCGCCGCTGATGCACATAGAACAGTCTGGTTCTATAACTACAAATAATATATGTATGTACCTCTGTATTGGCGTAGCAAAAAAGCAACGCTACGAAAATACCCTGGCTTGCTTCCATAGTATACCGAAAGTAGTCGTATATATCTTCTGCGACGCATGTGTCGTTAATCACAATTTTCTTTGCAGTAATAAATATGTGAAGTCCGAAGAGCGGTATTAAAAATAAAGTTGCTCTGAAAGCTGCCCTAAAAAAAATAATGGTTTTATTTTATACCTTTAAGGCCGATCCGTCCCTGCATGTTCTAATTATTTGCACACCCCCATGCGATTCAAAGTCAAAATTCCCTAGAAATTTCTGTTGGTGGAATTAATTTTTAAATATAACTTCGCTCATTTGACAAAAAAATAAACAAGACATTTATCTGTCAGTTTTAAGTTTTAGCCATATTATGTGGTTTTAACCCTGCTTTTCTGGTGCTTTTTGGGTTTAGGGACCACTTATCTGGAGCAAAGACTCCGTCAATGCATTTATTGACCTGTATCAAAATGATCCGATTTTGTATTCTGTTAAAGTGCACCAATATTAAAACAAAAAGTTACCAATATTCAAATTTTAAATTAAAAAACTCATTAATGTGGACATATCAGGACTTTGATGCATAATATGCGTTAAAAAATCATAAAATCAGCTGTTGCAACCATGATTCAAAAATGCAGGGTGAAAATGCATAGATGCGGATCGGCTTTTAGAGGAGTTTATTTTATCTGATGTATTCAACTAAGCACAAAATAAGTTTTATTTAAATAGAATTTTATTAAACGCAAAATTTGTACAACAACAAACTGTTAACTATGTTACATTACAAATAAAGCATTATAAATGGAGCAAGTTAAGCTAAACTTCAGTTGTAATTAGTCACAAGTCAAAGACGAAACGACCGTGACACTTTTTTTCAAAATCGAACTTTCTACTTTACGGTGTAGGTTCGTACCTAAATGCCGTTAAAAAAGTTAGTTAGTTCAAGCTTAATATCATCTTTAGTAAGTACCTACTTCGTTTGCCTCGTCGTTCCACCTTGTCTCATTTTCGATATCATGACCCTGATGATATCTAGCAGCAATACAGTATTTATCAATAAAATTACTACTCGGAAACTATCAACAGCCCATTGCTCTCCATTTGAGTCTACTGCCCAGCAGGAAGCCCTGTCGTTACTTGCTACAACACTGGCCCATATTATGGATGGAAGAAACGTCAATACTAAAAAGAAGATATTTTTTTTTCAAAGCAATAAAAGTAGCGAGATTTTTTTAACAAGATTTTACGTATCTCAGCTAAGATGGAAAAAAGTAGGCGACGCTAGCTCTCATTAAAACTTCTTATACAGGGTGTTGTACGACTTATTATATACGGGGGGTCCACGATCGGTGGAGAGCGACTGCATCTCCAAAACCATACAAGCTACAACGTTGAGGTAAAAAACCTAATATGAAATATGACCAAAAAAATGCTACAAATAATCTTTAAGATCCTAATTTTACCGGTAGGGGGCATGGTCGTTATGCTATGATACAAAATCCTAAATTTCTACTAATATTCCTTTGCAATAAAAGTAACATTTGGAATATTATTAAAATTTAAACGCAAGGTATTTCACTGATGAAAGTTGGCAAAATAGGCCCTGAATCCAAAACTGATCGCCATTTAATTAACCAAATTAATGAAATAATAGTGATATACCTTGGATTAATTTGAAAACTTACATAAGTTAAACTAACATCTAAAACTAATAATACGTAAAGTACGACAAATAGAGGCAGTTTCCAGTATTTTGTTTTATGGTTTTCCAAGCCTTTATTTTGTGTGAAACGAAAATAAAATGGTCTCACTGCACATGGCGGAGTCACTCTTTTACCTAAAAGGATTTAAAGCGCGTTTAAAGGAAGAATTAGGCCAATACAAATAACGTATAGACAGAATTAGTTAATATAGGTATACTTAAATCGTGCATAAGTAAAGAAAATTGTAAAACTTAACTTATTATTACTTTAAGTCAAAAAACTTACTTTCCGTATAGGTACTCTTAGTAACATTTTTACGTCCGGCCAATCATTTATCACGCCCTGTTTTATCAATTGACAAGTGACAGTCTGTAACTGTTGAGTGTCCATCGGCGAGCGATAGACAGAGTTCTGTTTTTTTCAACGATTTTTTTATTTATCTTTACTTTCATCTATGACTTTCAAGTTCAATGCGAAATTAATTCTATTCAAAAAATACTTTAATTTTTAATTACTCTTCTGCTTCTGCAACTGCTAATGGGTTTCATGTATTACTTTGGTTTTAAGTTTTCGATAGTATGATGTACTATATTTATAGTCACATTTCCTAAATATTTTATAAGGCTACAATTCTTTATTAAAAAACAAATGTAAAACTAAAAACAGCAAAGCCCAAAGTCTGTGTTACTACCTAACTAACCTCAATGTTTTCCAAAATTAAAAATTCATTTTCAAGGACCGGAAATAGTAATTTACGTTACAAGTCCGAAAAATCCTTTCTTTTTGGACGAGTCGACAAAATTCTAGGACTAGCCATAGGCGAGTCCTGGAAGTCTGCGAGCCCAAAAAAACTGTTTTCGGACGTGTTGCGTACACTATTTTTTCGGCAACCGTGTAAAATAACAAATCAATGAGACACATTTCATTATTATATTTCTTTGTAGAACAAAATTTCGAACATTTTAATTCTTATTTGTATTAAATATTGAAATTCGAACAGAAGATAGGTACTATATATGTTACTAACAGAAACATTCTAATTCTTATTTATATTAAAATTCGAGCAATTGCTAATATTGATGTGATTCTTCCCGGCCTAGTCCGGGAAGTACGTACTTCCCGGATTAGGCACGTACTTCCCGGATTAGGCACGTACTTCCCGGACTAGGCCGAAGAAATGCTACTTTCTCAAAGGAAAAGCGTCCGGGAAGTGGGTACTTCCCGGACGGTTGCCGAAAAAGACAATTTTAGACGTCATAATTCAAAACGTCACCATGACGTCCGATTGCAACTAATATCTCATAAGTCTGTTGCAGACGTCTTTTATACGTACTACCAATACATTAACATGAATCTTTAGGTCAACATAGGACGTCTAAATGTAGTCCTTTAAGGACCATCAGAAATTAGCCATACTGTGACGTCTGTGCGACTACTTTTAGCATTACAAATACTACCTCGGCATTTTTAGGTCAGATTAATATATTTAAACGACGTAAAAGGTACTGATTATTCGCGACCCTAATCCAAAAGAAACTCAGTGATATTTACACGACGTAGATTAGATGGTAAATAGTAACTTGACTTCTTAAGTAACTATTTTACTAAAATTTACACCAACCCTGACATGAGACTTAGTTTCTATTTAGTTATGTTTTACCTGTTGGGAAGGACTAGAATTTTATAATATTTTTTTTCAACGAACAACTGTTTTTAGCAAGGATATTGAAATTTAGACACTGCATGTATTCATTTTTTGTCCTATTTTTAGCAATTTGTTTTAAACAAAAAACCTATCGTTGGCGTAAATTATAATTTTTATTATGCTTAGTAAGAATTTATGAAGTTAAAATATGTTACTAAAACATTTGACTACATCTTTTGCAATTTTCGTAAATCAATATTATCACTTATAATCTCCCTAGCAGCAGAATTATTACCGATCATTTTTTTTAAGGTCACGAATGGTTTTATTGATAGAAAATTATCATGAGTTGAAGACGAGGGAAATTTTCTATCAACAAAAACATGAGTGAAACCGAGAAAAAAATGCATCATCATCATCATCATCATCAATCAACCTGCACGTGTCCACTGCTGGACGTAGGTCTCCTTCATTTATCTCTGTTCTGCGCTGCTTGTATCCAGTTTCCCTGGCAGCGTTTTAGGTCATCAAACCACCGAGTCGGTGGCCGGTCTCTATTTCTGTAAGCTTCCTGTTTCGGCCTCCACTCCAGTATTCGCTTTGTCCATCTATTATCCGTCATCCTAGCAACATGTCCAGCCCAGTTCCACTTAAGCGTTGTTATTTTCTCTATCACATCCACTACACGCGTTCGTCGTCTTATCTCTTGATTTGGGATTCTGTCTCTGAGAGAGATGCCTAACATTATACGCTCCATTGCTCTTTGTGTCACACGTAGTTTGTGTATTGTTTTTCTCGTTAGTGTTAATGTTTCCGCTCCATATGTTAGTACTGGTAATACACACTGGTTGAAGGTTTTTCTCTTAAGACATACGGGGAGATCTGATTTAAAAATGTAATTTAGTTTGCCGAAAGCTACCCAGGCCACTCTTATACGGCGAACAAGCTCGCAGGTTTGGTTGTTCCTCCCTATGCGGATCTCGTGTCCTAAATATTGATACGAGGTGGTTTAGTCGATGTCTACGAACAACTTAGCGAAAACATATCCATCGCTGGAGTGGACATCGAGAAAAAAATTATCGGGAATTAATTCTGTTGCATGGGAGATTCTGTAAGAAAATTTCATAATCATAAATTGGAGTTTCTTTTAATGTTCCTGAACTTTTAGTAGGTATTAAACCTTAGTTACTAACAAGTAAAATCAACTTCTATTGTAAAAATACAGTGCGTCATATTAAAGTAAACTCACCGGAAATATGTTTTTTAAAGTTATATTTGAATTTAAAACTATAAAGGCATTGGATTTCAGATAACAAATTTGTTATTTAATGTTTCTCACATTTTATTAATAAAAATGAGTTACTAACTGCTTAATTTCTTTAGCAATCGAACTTGCTGATTCATTACCAAAATGAATCATTTTTTACACAATATTATTGTAACAATAAAAATCACAGGTACGACTAAAAAACTGATTGTTACTTGCTTGTTTGTCTCACCTGTCACTTCGAAATGACTTGATATTTGAATTAAAATTAAGTCGTAGTACTATACCTAAGAAAAATTATCGCCTATTAATTTTATTAGGTTAATAGGCTATAGACTATCGCGATAGTATCCCGTTGCTATAAGCAACGTAAATAAAAAGGAGCCTTCTAATTGGTTGAAAACAAATTTATGAAATTTTCAGAATAAGTTCACCTGTAGTCCTAACTCTGTGGTTTTAAACTTACCTGCAACAGCACTATACAAAGTCATTAACTGAGGTTCCTTCGCAAAAGTTCTCACTATGACTTTATGTAAGTAATACCCATCCACCAGCATACAAGCATACGTGGAGTTTGTCGATGCACTGACGAAAAAAGTTAGCACTCTGCAACCCACAGTGTTGCTTTCCATCACATGATTACTCGTTGTTGTTGGCAACAATGCATCAATTATAATAAGTTTTTTAGACAATATCGTAACTATATTCCTTATTACGATTGCAATTAATAGATTTCTGTGCAGAATTACTCGATTTGTTTCTCTAAATGTTGGAATAGCTAGAAAAATTATGATCGCTGGGAAAGAACAAGCTATACAGACGTACAGAGCGATTACATGATAGTTATATCTTCGGAGATAAACTGGTGCTATTGCGCACGGGCTATAGTCCGTTTGCTGATTCCACAAAGCTAGCTGAATCGTTTCGTTCCAGTAACATTCTTTTCTGCTTTCTACTACAAAAAAAAATCACATGAAATTAAGTAGCTTCTTCCTTGACGTTGATTTTTTTTAAAGTGCTGTTAATCACATTTTTCATAGTGAAGAAAGTACCTATATTTTACTCACATTCACAAACTTTGTCAGGGGACTGATAGGCTTGACTACTACAAGGAAGACGAGCAGTTGTATTGACTGGTGTTGTTGGAAAGCACGACCACGCATCCCAAACCACTGGGCAAGTTTTGGGTGCTGAAAAAAATTATAAATACATATTGCACAAATCGAAATTTTAAGGCTAGTTATTGCTAGTTATCACTTGAGAGGTAAAATATTGTAAACCAGGAGATAGTAGTAGATAACTGTCATTGAATATCAAACTATAAGAATAGCGGATCTTCGAGAAAACTTGACAACACTGTTTTAGACTGTATTGGAGACGGTTTGGTCGCCATTGTGGAGTTGATCGTAAATCCATAGTTATAAATGCAGCGCCTCGGCAACAGATGTCTCAAATTTACTGATGTGATATCGTGGTGTTGCCGCATATCGTATTTTATTGGAATTTTTCGGGATTTAAGCATTTTTAACAGACAATAAAATAGGAGGTTCTCAATTCCAGCAGAATGTATGTTTTTGATAATAATATGTAAGCTGATTACTCCGGGGTAATTGGACCGATTTTCACAATGATTTTACCGTTGCATTAGGTGTTAAATGTTAAATAAATAAAAGTAGATAAAAAGCGCAGCAAGTATAACTAAAATAGGTTTTATTTCGTCGAAAAATAGCAATATAAAAATCAAACTAAGTCGTTTTAGCTATTTGTAGTTGGGTCGAAAACTCACTAAGTCACTTAATGAATTGTGCATATAATAAATACTATTTTGTAAAAATATATTGAAAAAAAACTTGTACATAATATGCACATGAGAACTTCGTAAGCATAACATTATTGCATATTTTTTTAATAAAATCACTTTAAACTCCGCCATTTCTTGAAACTGGGTTTTACTCAAAACTGTCAATTTTGACTTAATGAATTTTTGCACTAAGCCGGCGAAATATTATGCCAGTGCAAGTCAATCCAGGCACCGCGATGCGCGTGATGGTATGGTTATGGTAGTAGGGAGAGGATCATGCAGCAAGTCAAACAGACAGGCGGCAACAATGTTTTAATTTAGCAGTGTAAAGGCTTGTCGTTAGCGGCTGCATCAACACGCTTTATTGTTGGTGACTCATTGTGCCATCTATGAATTTAACGTAGCAGATTTAGGAAATCTGCTTATATGGCCTTCTTATAGTTTGATATTCAATGTAACTGTACATTGCATGATACAAAAATTATTAAGATGTGATCTTTGAAGGATGTGACGTCACGTGATGAGTAAGTAATCATACAAATGGTTCAGCATTTTCATTGTGTTTCCATGGTTATGATTATAAATTTTTAAACACCACATGACGTCAGAGCCTCTGAATATCATATCTGGTAATTCTTGTATCGTGGTATATATTTGCTATCTAGACAGCATAAAGTTTTCTTTACTTCTTGATTTGTAACAAATACGGATGTGTGATTTTTACGTTTTTTATATTTTGCGTATTGCTATTTTTTTAATAAAATAGTCAATTTCTACGGGGTGTTTCAATAATGCAACAAAGTATAATAACTTTTTATGGTGTTAAATAGAAAGAAAAGTTTTAATAAAAATTGTACAAAATCCTAAGTAGCACTTAGCACATATCTTTCGTAAGTCGAGGTCAAATCAAACATATCTTTTTTAAATGGAACTCTTTTTTATTCCATAATTAAATCCCGCTTATTTCTTTTTTAATAAAGAGTAAAAAGAATAATGTGATGATAATTTGACACAATACAGGGTGATTCACGTTGAGTGGCCTATTAGACGATCTCGGAAACGAGTGAAGTTATATTTCTAAAAATTTGGTAGCAGGCATGATTGGCTTTGAACTTTTAAAATATTCTATTTTGACGTTTGTCTCACTTCCGGTTATACCGGAAGTTACGGCCAACTTTGGTATTTTAAATGGAATACCCTATATATTTTAGCATTTTTAGATACCCTATTGAAACCTAAGTAACTTTTATTAACAATGACCTATACCTATCTCTAACCGTTTTTGAGATATGAATTATAAAATGCATTTTTTATGTAAAAACCTTACCGAGAAGAAAGTTCAGTAATTTTTAAATTAATAAAGCTAAACATTTAAAATTTTGTAGGCTTTTAACTAAAACATAGATCTTTAGACCACATTACTTAAGTTTCATGTTTTGCATACAGGGGGTTTTTAAAAGTGTGCCAATGTGTCCATTTAGATAAATGTGCATAAGTCAATTTTTGCAAATAGAACACCATATTTTTTATTTTAGTAACTTATTGAGAATCAAATTTCCCATCTAAATGTTTAATATGTCAGTATCCATATTTTTAGTCGTTTTGGAATTATGAGCAATTAAAAAAAGTATCTTAAAATATGTGTTTGTGTTAAGTTCATAAGACATTATTTTTGTAAAGAAGGCTTTGACTCCGATTTTGGACAAAATATGCTTTAATGGCAGCATTTTGTTATTATAAGTTATTATATAATTATTATTATATAAAGCTTAAAGTCAAACAAAAATCGGAGTCAAGGCCTTCTTTACAAAAATAATGTCTTATGAACTTGACACAAACACATATTTTAAGATATTTTTTTTTAAATTGCTCATAATTCCAAAACGACTAAAAATATTGAAACTAACATATTAAACATTTAGATGGGAAATTTGATTCTCTACAAGTTACTAAAATAAAAAATATGGTGTTCCATTTGCAGAAATTGACTTATGCACATTTATCTAAATGGCCACATTGACACACTTTCAAAAAAACCCTGTATGCAAAACATGAAACTTAAGTAATGTAGTCTAAAGATCTATGTTTTAGTTAAAAGCCTACAAAATTTTAAATGTTTAGCTTTATTAATTTAAAAATTACTGAACTTTCTTCTCGGTAAGGTTTTTACATAAAAAATGCATTTTATAATTCATATCTCAAAAACGGTTAGAGATAGGTATAGATCATTGTTAATAAAAGTTACTTAGCTTTCAATCAGGTATCTAAAAATGCTAAAATATACAGGGTATTCCATTTGAAATACCAAAGTTGGCCATAACTTCCGCTGCTACCAAATTTTTAGAAATATAACTTCACTCATTTCCGAGATCTTTTAATAGGCCACTCAACGTGAATCACCCTGTATAGTTATATAGTTATAATGAGCTGTTTGTAAAAATAGAGGTAATTTACATTTTCATGGTTATTTTGGTTTGTTTCCAATTTTTAGAGGGTAGGCATATTTTTTTCATTTCATCTCAAAAACCAGTACATTTGGGTATAGGGAACGCTTATTAAAAATGAAAAACAAGAGATATTTATAAAAGTTATAAAAGGTGCGATATATAATATTCGTCTAGGAGGGGTTTTGTAGGGTGAAAAATTAAAATTTGCTCTCATTTTTAATGGAAAATTGGGAGGGCGCAACCTGCAGTACCTTGCACATATTTAAAAGGAAATAAGTTTTTTGAGCCACTCTGTATTAAATTTTTAAATAAACATTCTTATTCTCCAACGTCTTTTATTTAAAAAAAAAAGGTATACGTTGAGTTGATTTGTGTAGCCGTTTATATCTGGATTTCAAATATTTACTTCGTGTATGGCCAGGTCTAAGATATTGTAATAATTGAATACAATTTGAAGCAAAAGCGTTAAATTGAAATCACTGTCACTAGAAACTAAAGAATTACCTAAATGCGTTGTTAGTTTATTATTTAGTAAAACCAGTCAATAAGAGATTTTTCTAATTTTGTATCATAACAAATCTATTACGATACGCATTTGCGTATCGTAATGAAGCTATTTTGATACGCGTTTTTTCTTTATTTGATGTTGGTAACATTTAAATGTTTTATTTCATTGACTTGCGCGGCCTTTGTGATTTACGAGAAAACCCATTTTTCGCAGAGGAAAAATAGCTTGATAACTTGCTTTCTTATTCTGTGTGGATAACAGTCATGTATGTTGGTTGCATAAATCTGTAAATCAATCTTTTGTAGATGCTTTAAGCTATCATTTTCTGCCAAATCCTATCCAAAATTCAATCTACTAACCTTTCAATGTCGATTTTAACTTCAACTTTATTTGAATTTTCCATCTTCCCTATACTAAATTGCAATGCCGTGACGTAAAATCACGTCTTTTGAAATTCGAAAAAAGTAACAAAAGTTCGCAAAATAATTTTTGTTGTCCAGAGGCTACTATGATAAAAAATAGTATTACCGACATAAAATTTAAACATAAAAATTTACAAAATTTGAAGGATTTATTTTCTTTTTAAATACTTATGTGTTTTTTATTGAAAATACTACAAATTAGAAAAAATAGTACCTATAACGTATGTGTTATATAAAGCAGTTTTAAGCACGTGCCCCGTTATAGAACTCTCCGCCAGCGGCTCGTTTTTTAACATGGACGCGTGCTATAAAATGATGCTTTGTAAAACGTGTAGGTACGTTAATAAACTATTATCAACGAACATTTAATTTAATTTAAATGTAAAAAAAATGCTTTTAACAAATGTTCAAAATGAACTCCATTTTCATGTATATAAGATTTACACGTCTAAAAAAATAATTGAACTCTTTGAAGCATTTCGTCATCATTTCTCAAAGCGTCAATTCCAGTTATTTCATTTTCTGTACCAACTGGCCCAGAATACACAAGGGTTTTCAAAGTTCCCCATAAAAATTAATCCATCGTGGTGATATCAGGGGATCGAGCTGGCCAATCAGCAGGTGCATCATTGCCTCAACCTATCCATCTATTTGGATACTGTTCGTTCAATTAATCACATACGTTTAACGAAATATGTGGTGGAGCATCGTCATGCATAAACCATATTCCTCTTCGAAGTTCCAAGTGGATCTAATAAATCTGGTAATTTGTTTCGCAGATATTCCAAATAATTTTCGCCATTTAGTTGAGATGGTAAAATGACAGGACCAATTATGAAAGTAATCATGATTGCTGCCACAACTCATGCTGATAATGGGTTACTTTAGTCGCATTAGGATTTTCTTCAACATAGGCATGTTCATTGTGAAAATTAGTTATGCTATGCCGAGTAAAGCAGGCTTTATCTGTGAATGAAACTCTTCGTGTAAAGTTCCTATCTTGATTTCTGTGTTGTTGGATAAACCGGCAGAAACTAGGCGTGGTTAAAAATCATGGGGTAAAAAGTCTTGTACTCGTTGAACATGAAATGGGTGCAGTATTTGTTCTCGGTCACCTTATTAGCAGAATCATTGCATACCCTTAGCTCTAAGCCCAATCGTCGGTTGCTGAGTTTTAGGATTTTCTTTTATTCGATTTAAAATATCTTCCTCAACCTCTGGAGTTCTTACCGTACATGCACGACCATAATTAATAGAAACAGGCTCAATCCAACCCGTTTCACGAAGACGTCTTCCAACTACCGCGAATGTTTTATGGTTTGGTAAGCGAACGATTCGGAAATCTTTCACTGTATAGTGTGCGAGATTTTAAGTCATTGCCTTGGCAATACCAAAAACCATGACGGTGGAATGCTCAACGTCATTCCATCTATTGCCAACCTATAACCTATTTCGCGTTGCTTTTTTTAGTTTATTATTAGATTAACTAACATTTAAATAAAATCAATATCGTCGGTACAAAATTTAGGTAATATCTGACATATCTATCCATTTTTTGCTAATTTTGGGATAATTGTATAGTGAAAGAACAATGACATAATAATGTTAAAAAAAATCTTACCCGATATTTTTCGCTATACAATTCTCCTAAAATACTTAATGAATTTCCTTGATATTTATTTAATATGTCAATTATTATCTATAAAATATGAAGACAATAATGATTTTATTAAAATTTTGTGTAAAAGCTAGAAAAATTAAATAAATATACGCGAAATAGGTTATAGGTTGGAAAGCATGTTGATACTCCCACCAAAGAGTAATGCACTAGTAGTGGATTACTCTATGCTCCCACCTTAACATATTGGTTTGACCATTCAAACGTATGCTTGAATTGTGATTCGATTTGACATTAGTCAGTTTTAAGTGACAGTAACGACAGTTAACGCCTTCGCTTCAAAATGTGTTGTATTGAATTATTACAATAATTTAGACCTGGCCATAAGCGAAGTGAATTTTTTAAATCCAGATATCTCAAAAACGGCTACACAAATCAACTCAACGTATACCTTCTTTTAGGTAAAAGACGGTGAAGAATAAGAATTTAATTGTGGAATTAAACAGAGTGTGTGTGTTTCATTTAAAAATATGTATGTTTGATTTTGGCCTCGATTTAGGAAAGACCCTGTGCCTGTATATCGCAAAATATTTTTAAAATATATTATTTACGATTTTGAATAATTCTTCTATCTAATACCATACTTACATACTTTGTCGCACTTTTGGGTCACCCTGTAAACTTACTGTTAATTATATTTTCATTCGTCATATAGTTTTTACAGCAATCCTCGGCATCACGGCAACACTTCAGATAGTTATCAAATACTTCTTGAGACATAAAGGAATTTCTTAAAAGCCTAAGAGAATCACTGTCCTTGTAGTGATAGACTGCAATTGTTTCATTATTAACCTAGAATATTTAAAAAAAATTTTATAAGTAATTATGACAATAATCGGCGTCGTGCGGAATGAAACAGCTTCTAAATTCTGCACTGATTTTAAGTTAATTTTAAGCAATTTGATTGTGACATCAACATATCTTTATTCGCTAAAAATGTTCCGCCTTTCTTATCTAGGACATATAAATTTGCAATTACGTTTGTCTTAGTATTATTCACAGATTGTCCGAGACAGCGCCATTGACGCTTGTCTCCATGGCAACGTGCATAAATTATGTGCGCTTGCCAGTTTTTTCTTTCGGGTTTGTAAATACAATATATAAGTATAGGTGAAACAAGGGTTTGTTAATTAGTTGTTTTTAAAACTAAAAACACTTTTTATTTTGATTTCAGTTATAAATTTCTTAAGGACTAAAGAATGTATTATTATAACAATGAATGGCTTGTTCTTTTTTTCTGTCACACTCAAAACTCCTAGGTTTCAAAGTATATTTGCAAACTAGCTTTCGAAGTTACTAACTAACAATTGAATACTGACATAAAAGGAACATTTTTAATAAAAAAACTTAAAGAATTGAAGAAGAAAGATCTGACAACCCTGGTTGAAAGGTCGGTCTCTTTGAAGCCCGTTAGTCGCTTTTTTATATCATCAAACTGAGTTTGGATAAATTATACCTACGATTACTATATCTTTTAAGGAGACGCTGCTATTTTGAAATTTTCTTTTTAGGAAAATTCACCGCCTACTATTATTTTGCTTAAGTCAATGCCAAGGCCTCCTTAATTAAGATTTTCGGCATAAAAATCATTTTAACATTACCGTTAATTTCTTTGTAAAAAAGAAAGTTATTTTCAAATAACTCGTAAACAAATAAAGATATCAAGATCCAAAATGTGCGTATTTTTATGCTTTATAAACGTATTAAGTAAAAGTATACTATTTTATTCATTCTTTTACATAAAATGAAGAAAAACTGAAACTTCTACACAAATCGCCCTCAGTAAGACGAATTAGCGATAATAAACAAACGAGCAGAAATTTATTAAGGTTGCATAAAAGATGTGAAAGATATAGTACATACTTTTAATAGTAACTTATTTACCAGCTATTCTCACCCTTGTTATTGGAGATACGAAAAAAATTCTTAGAACCAATCTGCTGCAAGAATGGACAAGCTTCGCATTCCTGATAATAGTATCTTGATGGAGCTATTATTCAAATAACTTTAGTGTTGTACTTTGTTCCGTCTGTTACGCCCTCTAGCGGCAATCGTACAACTTTAAAAATAATTTACAAGGTCTTTTTGCCGGTTTACTCATAAATTTTTTTTTCTCGAAAATGAATGACCAATACTTTTTGAGATACAGCCGCTGGCCAACCTTAGCGGGACACCCAGTATATCGAACTAAGGGTATCCGGTATCGCGCAGTAATGCATATACACAATTTGTTAATTTTATTATCAATTTATCTTAGTTATTGGGCTGTAAAGCCAACAGACAAATTGACGGAAATAAAAATGCTCTATACAGGGTGTCCGGAAAAAGGAAGTCAATCCCTTAACCATATAATCCTGGAGCAAAAACAATATGACTTTTATAATGCCATTTTTTATTTGTGATCCTCATGTCCGATATACAGGGCTGGGTGTCAACGTTTGAAATTAAAAATTGCCTTTTTTTAAATAATTCGAGTATTTAATAAGATACTTAATTCAAATTTGGTACATTGCGTCAAATAAAGAGTTACATCTTACGAGAAAAACAAAATAAAAAGAGCTCAATATTAAAAGTAGAGGGTCCAGTACCCGCTGACCTCCTCTATTTTTTAGTACGTGCTCCAGTGACTTTCAAAGGTATCCATTTGTTTTTGATTATTTTTTGTTTCCTATAAAATTCGATGAAATGATGCGTTTTGGAGATAATTTGAAAAGTATGGGTCCTTAACTGATGCCAATGAGACTCATGCAAATCTCCTAATTTTTAAATGCTAAATCAAGTCAGCTGCTGTTGTGGTATTACCAGGGATACAAGTGAAGTGAAACGTTGTACACTCGTCCAAGCTAGCGTGATATATGAAAATGTTGCCGGGTGCGCACGAACCAGAAAAAGAACGCATTCGAAGGAAAAGAGAGGCACGATACGCGGGACCGATCGGTGTCGGTGCTTATAGTAACTACAGTCCGTTGAAAAAGTTATGTTGTGTGTTGGATTTATTTTAAGTAAGCAATCAAACATCAATAAGTATTGAAGGATCATAAGGATGCCATAGTTGTAATTTAGGAACTTAACTAAAACTGAACAATACTATATATATACTTTACTCAAATTATAAAAAAACTAGATAATGTCTTTAGACAATGTCTTATAGGTACCTTCAAAATTCTGACCAAAGAATAGGTATTATAATATAGATAAATATTACAGCAAATCGCAGCTGCAGGTAATCACCTGAGTGGTAAATTATTATGCAGAGAAATATTTTTTTATACCAACTATGGTCGAGATTATAATATTACCTTTAAAGTGGCTCAAATCCTGAAAGTTCGTCTTCCGAGTCCGAACTACTATTTTCGCTAGTAATGTCACTATCACTATCTCCCTGTACATTTATAATTAGATCATCGACAATTAAATCCAAGGACGGTTCATTTTCCATAAAGTAGTGTTCAAATTTAATAGCATGTTTACATCGCTTTTGCCACTCTTCTTTGGAAAATGTGGAAAAAAAATCGTCGCATAATTGGTCCACGTATTTAAAATTAAAATTTACATTTTTCTCGGCAACATATGTTTTTAATGCTGCCCATACTAATTCAATGGGATTTAAATCTGGATGATATGGAGGAAGCCTTAAGACGGAGTGACCTGCATCAGTCATAATTTTATCTATTTCATAAACTTTATATTTTGGTTTATTAGCTTTCACTAAGCTATACAGCTCTGCTTTCAACAATTCGTCTGATGCTGGAATATTTCGTTCTCTTAGCCATTCCTTCATTACATCTTTTCTAGACCCCATAGTTGGGCATTTTTCAATTTGGACATTGTGGTATGGTGCGTTATCTATAACCAACACGCTGTTTACCGGTAAGTTGGGTATAAGTTTTTCTTGTAGCCATTTTTTGTAATTGCTGTAGTTCATTTCTGAGTGGTAGTCGCCGGATTTGGTTCCAGATTTGAATTTCAAAAGTGCATTCTCAATAAATCCCATCTCACCGCCTGCATGTACAATGATCATCCTCTGTCCTTTCGAAACTGGCTTATGAAATCCTTCTGTGGTGTTGTCACTCCAACCTCTATCTTGAGTGTGAGTGGAATGAATATACGTTTCATCCATATAAATTATTGGGCGGTTTTGATGCCTATACTTTTTAATATTTCTTAGAAAATGTCTTCTAAGGGCCTGTATGTCGGGTTTTTCCATTAGAGTTTTTCTATTATTTCTGGTTTTTCTCCAACGAAAACCGATTTTATGCATTACTTTTCTTAAGGTTTCATGCCCTCCTGCATATCCAGTGTCTTGCACAAATTTGCTGTGAATTCGTCGCAAAGTTGGAACCTTTTTTTCGGTGATGTAGAAATTTATTATAATCCGGCGGAGTATCCCATTATCACAGTCGTCAAATTGGCTTTTTGGTGCAATTCTTGTACTTTTTTTGTTTGGCGTCGAAAATAAAGTTGATGCGCCTTCTTCGACGTTTTTCATCTGTCGGGAAATTCTTCGTACGGTGGCTAAGCTTACTCCAGTCGCTAATACAACACGGTCCTGAACTTTATTAAATTCTTTAATAGGCCCGTTTTCAGGAATTTGAGCTGCTTCTCGCTGCATAAAGAAAATAATATTGGCTATTATCTCTCTAGCCTGCCCTGACAAAATTTTACCTTTCAATTTTGACTTAAAATCCATTATTTAAAGTTTTTAATATTTTTCCCTGACTGTACACTTCTTTACCCTGCGAAAGTCTCGATAAATATGAAAAATTTGGTCTCTAGTCACCGCGCATCGAATGGGCGGCACATATTTGATATTCTCATATATCACGCTAGCTTGGACGAGTTGGTGTCAATACCGAAAGTAAAGAACTAGCCAAAGATAATGTAAGGGCAGCGGCGAAAAGATAAAAACCGGTAATACTTAACCAGATAAATGAAATTATTTTATTCCCTTTCTAAGAACTTACTATTGCTAATATTCTTCACATAACATAAGTACCTATGTTATGTTAGTAACGGAAAACAATGTTTTTTAATAGTCTAAATAAATTGCTCGATATGATCTTAGTTTTTTTAAATACACTATCTTTAATAAAGAAAATCTTAACCTTTAAAAAATATGGGGTTTCAACCTGAACTGCTCTCCACTTGTTACTAGCGTATTCATAATTTTATGAAAATAATTTCTTTTTGAATATTTATTATCTTGTTTTGATGTTTCAAATTTATTTAATAAGTAATAGTATATTATTATCTTAAGAGGGAATGATTACAGTATGCATTTAATGTTGTGTAAAGAATATTAGCAATAGGAACTTCTTAGTAGGGCAATAAAATAATTTCATTTACCTGGTTTAGTACTACAGGTTTTTATCTGTACGCCACTGTCCTCACATTATTTTTTTGCTAGTACTTTGCTTTCGGTATTGTCACCTATTGCAACGTGGCACTTAATTATATCTTGTATCCATGGTAATACCACAACAGCAGCTGACTTAACTTAACATTTGAAAATTATTAGATTTGGGTAAGCCGCGTTGGTATCAGGACCCATACTTTTTAAATTATCTCCAAAACGCATCAATTAATCAAAATTTTATAAGTTAAAAAGTAATCAGAAACAAATGATTACCTGAAAAAATATAATTCGGAAATCACTTACTAAAAAATAGAGCAGGTCAGCGGGTACTGGACGCCCCCTATTTTGAGTGTTTGACAATTGTTTTTTGTTTTGGTTTTCTCAAATGATGTAACATGTACCATTGCGCCCAAAAAAAACTGGGACACGCAATTTTGTTTCCCAGCCTATTACAAATTTTCATCTTTGATATTTAAATGTCATTTTGACAATAGGTATATCAACAGTTTTTATTTGTTGTCAAAGTGGTAATACTAAATAAATATTATAAAGTGTTAAACATACCTTCGTTAAGTGTGGAACAAAAAGCTATTATATTATTATATACGCGAGTGAGAGAACATGTTCCTATAAGAGATATTGCTGAATAATTACATATAAGTAAAAATACTGAGCTTTTGCGTAATAGTAAAATACTCGAGACTGGAAATGTTGGAAGAAAGCAAGGTTTCGGCCACCCAAAAATTTTAACAGAAGTGCAAGATAGGGAAGTTATTAACTATTTACGCGATAACCCCTTTGAAACAGCAATAAAAGCTGCTCAAGAAACCAATTTTCCTGGCTCAACGAATACTGCTCGTCGAAGGATTCGGGGCTCAGATATCAGGAGTCGTTACGCTGCCAATAAAATTTCCTTAATAGAGGTAAATAAAGACAGAAGGCTAGATTTTGCACAAAACTATGTCAATCAAAATAATATATGGGAAACAGTAATTTTTCCGATGAAAAGACATTTCAGTCTTGTAACAATGGAAAAATTCGTGTATACAGACCCACAGGAGTGAGGTATGATGAGCAGTATACCCATAAAAAAAATATGAGTGGTCGGTTCTCTGTACACATTTGGGCATGGATCGGTAGCAGAGGTCTAGGAGTTTGCGAAATAGTGCAAGAAAGGCTCAATGCCCCTGTATACTGCAATATATTAAGACACACCATGTTACCAACGGTTACGGCAGTATACGGAGAAAATTTCATATTTCAGCATGACAATTTCCCAACTCATACCTACATCTCGACTAGTCCAGCAATATCTGCAAGAAAATGAAATAAATGTTTTACCTTGGCCATCTAAGAGTCCCGATCTTAACACCATAGAAAATGTTTGGGGTGAAATTACCAAATATATATATAAACATGACTTCAGACCCAGAAATCAACAGGAACTACTAGAAAAAATAAGATAATCATGGGGTCTGATATCTGAGGATTATATAAGAAATTTAGTTCTCAGTATGCCTCGACGACTTCAAAAAGTCATTAATAATAATGTTTTTATGACTAAATATTAAAATGTAAAAAATAATATATTTAATGGTCAAAAATATGTCACATGTCATAATTAAGTAAACTCTTTAGTCACATACTTTATACGTTGTTTTACTTTAGAGGATAACTATCTGAAAACTAAGTCGAAAAAATTATGTTATTTATTTTCTAATAGCGTAATTTAGAAATCACCTATTTAATCATCAAGGTGAAATTTTCACAATAATAAAATTATCACGAATATATTAATTTCCACGGCAGCGGTAATATTTGTTTAAGTTTTAATTATTATAGTCTAAGAGCTAAAATATAAAGAAAATTTTGTTGTTCCAGTTTTTTTTTTGGCACAATGGTACATGCTGAAGCAATGTACCAAATTTGAAATTAATACGTTTATAAATACTCGAATTATTACACCTTACATACACCTTGTATAATATCGAACGTGAGGGTAACAAATGAAAAATGGCATTATACAAGTCATATTATTTATTATTTGTACTGAAGGAATATATGGTTAACAGATTGACTTCCTTTTTCCGGGCACCCTGTATAACTTACGGATCTAAGAAGATCTCGAAAAGATGGTTGGACACGCTGGCGTCATATAAAAAAGCGTCATCATATTTTTATTTTTTCCATAATTTGATTCTCCGGGCGAAGATCGCACACGCCGAAAGCCGGGACTAATCCTATTTTTTTTTATATTGAATGTTAAAAAAATACGTCTATTTTAAGAACATCTGGTAGTGTTTAAAGGTTTATTTATAAAAATCTGTTCATTGTAAAAAATATTCTCTTGATTGACGTTATCAAAAATCAGTTACCGCGCTTGATATATTTTTAAAGTGTAGTTAACTAATCAGAAGTTTATTGTTTGCCAAACATACTCGTATTAATTTAATATCGATAGCTTATCCAAATTTATATTGGTTATTAATTTTGGATTAGTTATCTACTAAAAAAGATAAATTATGATTCAGCGGCAGAAATTCTGCAGATTGTAAAATTAGGATATACAGGGTGATTCACGTTGAGTGACCTACCGTGCGAGCAAAAATTATTTGCATCAAAGAGGGCTTGGATTAAAAAACGTAGGGCTTGGTTTAGATCACAATGATATGGGGACGATATATCTAACCAAATCTAGGTTAAAATTAGGTCAAATTATTTATATTATGACATGATATGCCAAACTAATAAGTAATAAAATAAGTGGACAAAACCAAATTTATTTTTGTTGTTTACAAAATTAACAAAGTAAGAACATACAGAAAGAAAAATAAAAATAATTACATAAACTGCTGAAATTAGATGATTTTGGAAACGAGTAAAGTTATATTTCTAAAAGTTTGGTAGCAGGCATAATTGGCTTCGAACTTTTAAAATATTATATTTTGACGTTTGTACCACTTTCGGTTAAACTGGAAGTAATGGCCACCTTTGGTATTTCAAATGGACCTAGAAGTCTTCTTCAACGGACTTTAAACAAATTAGTAAGTTTTTACTAACTGCATGGGTACAATGAGCTGGAGCGCCGTCCAACTGATACCAACAGATCCGATATAGTTCCAGTGGTAAAGTTTCCAGAAAGTCAGTACCATCTGTTCTTAAAATTTCCAAATATTTATCCGAATTTAATTTTTCCTCATAAATACAAGAAGCAAACTGATTGCAAACAAAAAACATTTTGCGTTAGGTTCTCTGATATTTTGTTTTGTTTTTAATTCCATCTGACTGTAGAGTAAGTGCCTTATTCATTTTAATTATTGAACCGCAAAGTATAAATATTAATCTTAACTGTTTTGTTTAATTTATTTATATGTGGTCGGTTTCATTTTTATTTTACGTCTAATGATGCCCAAAAGGATGAAACGAGTGAATTTACTTTTTATATTTTTAATTTATTGCGTTGGTTGAGACAGAGAATGTGTGCTTTTTTCCGCCTTTAAAAAAAAGTAAAGAACTAGTCAATCAATTCTTTTAAAAAAAAATATTTAAAAATTAATTTTAAAGAAATAACCTAAGTATATTTTTTATTTTGTAGGTGGTTTTTCTGGGTAAGGATCTTAGGAAGCAAATGAAACCCAAATTTTAATTTGCCGACGTTTCGGGAAATATATTTCCTTCCTCAGGGCTCTGAAACAATAGGATTCTTTCTTAGGTTTCAACAATAACCGATAAAAAAATTTACATAACTGATTTGTTTGAAAAAATGACAAATCTTATTTTCGATAACATAACATATAATAACAGAAAGTACATAACATATATCTTCGATGTATTAAAGAGTAACACAGTTACAAGCATGTGTCATGTTTTTTCCTCATTAAAATAAAATAAAATAGGGACCAAGGGTGAACACAAAAAAACAACAAACAGCATACAAAAAGTGGCAAAAACTTACAGTTAAAGTGGGCTCCACGAGTCACAATGGTAAAAAAACAAATAAAAAAAGATAAAATTAGGACACATAATGGTAAAAGGGACACGTAACAAACGGCACCGTAAACATTAGTAATTTTTTTAAAATTTTGTGCTATAACCTGTGCAAGGCGAGAAACCAACTGATTTGTTTGTCAGGTATTAGCGGTGATAATGTAGAAATAGGTTATTGTTGAAAATCTCTGTTTTTTTTTCCTTCTCGTTTTTTCAATTAAATTAAAATATGAAGTACCTACTGAGGGTTTCTATATCTGTCCTTTGATTGATACTTTCTGGGTCATTTTTAATTTCTATCATTTCCCTTAAAATGCGTTTCTTATAATTAGTAGCTGTCCCTAAAATGCTTACATTTTAAAACGTACGGTCACACTTTTGACTTTGAAAATGTAAGTATTTTAGGGACAGCTACTAATTATAAGAAACGCATTTTAAGGGAAATGATAGAAATTAAAAATGACCCAGAAAGTATCAATCGAAGGACAGATATAGAAACCCTCAGTAATTCATATTTTAATTTAATTGAAAAAACGAGAAGGGAAAAAAAGGAGATTTACAACAATAATTTCTTTCTACATTATCACCGCTAATACCTGACAAACAAATCAGTTGGTTTCTCGCCTTGCACAGGTTGTAGTACACAATTTTAAAAAAATTACTAGTTGTTTACTGCGCCGTTTGTTACGTGTCCCTTTTACCATTATGTGTCCTACTTTTATCTTTTTTTACCATTGTGACTCGTGGAGCCCACTTTAACTGTAAGTTTTTGCCACTTTTTGTATGTTGTATTGTTGTTTTTTTTTGGGTTCACCCTTGGACCCCATTTTATTTTATTTTAATGAGGAAAAAAAATGACACATGCTTGTAACTGTGTTACTACTCTTTAATATATCAAAGATATATTTTTCTGTTATGTTATGTTATCGAAAATAAAATTTGTCATTTTTTCAAACAAAACAGTTATGTAAATTTTTTTATCGGTTATTGTTGAAACCTAAGAAAGAATCCTATTGTTTCAGAGCCCAGAGGAAGGAAATATATTTTCCGAAACGTCGGAAAATTAAAATTTGGGTTTAATTTGCTCCCTAAGATCCTTAAACCCATAAAAACCACCTACAAAAAAGTCTATTGGATCATTAACAATTTTATTTTGTTTAATTTTTTATCATCATTGTAAATTTTTAATCATTTACCTACCCATTTGCATACTTGTCAAAACTACAGAACTCCAATACGTTTTACTTTTTTGTTAACAAGTATTCTGATGGCAAGCTCATCGAGAACTACCTATGTCACCCAAAACCAAAATGTGTTAAAATGTTTTAAAAAAATTATTAATCTTACCATTGCAACAGGTAATTGATAAACTGTTTCATTACAATTAAAGGAAAAATTGGTATTATAACTGTATTTTTCTACGAATCTTGCACTATTTGTGTAGTTATAACACATGAATCCGGCACGATAGTTCCAGAAAGCTTGGGATGTGAGGCCGCCTCTTAATGAACACTTCTTCGACCCATCCTAAAATAGAAACATTGTAGTATTCGTAAATTACAGTAAGTTTATAAAAAATAAACCAATATGAAAAAAATTTGATTATCAATTTTGAGAAAAAAAATTATATTTTATAAAAAGTTTTGCTTAAAAACATATTAAGATTGGCAACATTTCTTTTTAATGTTGTTACAAGGTATTTTGAAAACCGAAAAACTTAAAATCTCAATAGAAAAAGTTAAATACAAATATTTTTGAACGACCAAATTGTAGAAAGGCCAACAGGGGTCGAATTAAATTTTTTTTTAATATTAATTATAGGTAAACAGAACAATAATACATTATCTTATCATTAAGTAAAATGTTATTTTGTGTCTTTTATAACGCCTAATAATTATAATAAAAATTTAACCCGTAGATAATTAAACGTTAAGGGGATTCTTGCCTTTCAAAAAAGGTACAAATGTGAACAAATTTTTTAAAATATATTATAACCGATCTAGTTATCCGATGTTATTGAAAAAAATATATGTTGTATAAATAACTGAAACTTAGAGTCGTCCTCCTCCAGAATTAAAAAAAAAATCAATAGGGTGCCCAATAAAAAATTTGAAAGTCAGCCAAAACTGGCCCAGTTTCAAATAATAATAACGCTTACATTTTTAAAGATTATCAAAAAATAAAGGAGTTCTAAGTTAATATGTTCACATTGTGCCGTAAAAATTTGGAATAATTTGATGCGTTAAAATTGCCATACTATGATTTTAAAAATTGGCCATTAGGGATGTAAAATGTGGTAAAATCGCAGCATTTACTTTTCTATCCCTCACGTGCGTTCTTTATTGCCCAAGACGAGATCCCGCGGCACGAGCGACAAATTCTCAGAAATTCTTGAACACCTGCACATCGGACTGTTGGAATAATAAAGATAATAATAAGTATTTTATTTTTACATTATATTGAAAGCAATACTGGTCGGTATCAGTATAGCAGTGGTGGCGAATTTTAGTGGTGATTTTATTTTGAATATACCGTACCAAAATAGGAAACAAAAAAGTTTTTTTTTTAATTAAATATTAGCGAAAATAATTTTGAACTCTTAAACACTGAAACCCTGAAATTTGGTTAATAGTTAACTAATACCATAGGGCTCTTTGCCATAGCCCCAAATCTTAGTTGCAATATACAGGGTGGTTGAAAAATACACTTTTTCTGGTAACTTGAAAAAGTGACCATAAGTCATTTTTTTCAAATGTAACATCCTGTATATTATTACGGATTTGAAAAGCTGCTAAAATTTCTCCTAATTCTTGTATATCATACCTGTACCTAACTAACTAGTTTAACCATTTTTTGACGTGTTAAGCACGATTTGTAAAATTTTCTATAAGTACAATTCCATTTTCATTCGGTTATTAGTTAGCAATGAGAAAAACTGATGTTCAAACCCGAACAAACCCGAACAAACGCCGACAATCCAAAAACTGCCCTATCCACACTTTGCTGAGGGCCACAATTTTAATTTTGAGAAAACCGAAATTCTGGGTAGAGAATCGAATTTTAAAAAGCGATTGTTTCTCGAGATGGCCCCGCAAATTTTAAACATTAGCACAGAATCTATATTGCGTAACTTTATATTCTGTGACATTAGTAAATAAGTTTAGAAGATAATATAGTGTCCGCGAAAATAATTAACAACGAATAATTGTGGCATATCGGACAAATGTGTAACTGTTTTTTATATTGGAATACACAGGGATCCAAGCACAATGGATACCCTGGGGCGGGTAGACCACGACGGCCGTTTCGTCCTTGTTAGGACTCTACGGGCCGCCATAACCCAAGCAATCTCAACAACAATGGTATGATGTATTAATAGTATATTAAAGTACACGTTTCATAAGAAGCGGTTTTAGCGCACGCGTTATTGACACGTGCGCTAAAACGCCTTATGAAACATGTGCTTTATAAATTTTTTTTCTATTTCACCTTTTATAATCAAGAAAAATACATTTTGAAAAGAAAATAAATCCTTCAAATTTTGTAAATTTTTATGTCTAAATTTTATGTTGGTAATACTATTTTTTATCATAGTAGCCTCTGGACAACAAAAATTATTTTTTCTACAGACGTGTGGAAAAACCAATTTTCCGCACGGATATCAGTGCGGAAAATTGATTTTTCCACACTAGTGCGGAAAATTTTTTCGGCACGATTATGTCATAAATCCGTGCGGAAAATTGGCTTTTTAACACTAGTGCGGAAAAAATTTTCGGCACGATTATGTCAAAATCAATAATATATCAAATATAACTTGTAGTTATTACTTTTTTTTTCAGAATTAGTTACTGTTACATATGTATGTGATTGTTATAGTTAATTAAAAATTATTAAATTTCTTTGAAATGAACGTTACTTATTTCCACACGTCTGTAGAAAAACTATTGTACCTGACACGTGCGGAAAAATTCATTTTCCGCACTTGTTAGGTAAATAGCTATTGCAAACTGTCATTTTTTGATTTATTGACCCATTTTCACCACGAGATTCTAAAGTTATTTTAGCGATATGAGATTTGAAATTGGACGGAATACGTTGTGTGATCCTTGTACATTCGGTTCGGAAATTCGGGAGATTTTGCTACTTTTTTTCAAATTTCAAAAGACGTGATTTTACGTCACGGCATTGCAATTTAGTATAGGGAAGATGGAAAATTCGAATAAAGTTGAAGTTAAAATCGACATTGGAAGGTTAGTAGATTAAATTTTGGATAGGATTTGGCAGAAAATGATAGCTTGAAGCATCTACAAAAGATTGATTTATAGATTTATGCAACCAACATACATGACTGTTATCCACACAGAATAAGAAAGTAAGTTATCAAGCTATTTTTCCTCTGCGAAAAATGGGTTTTCTCGTAAATCACAAAGGCCGCGCAAGTTAATGAAATAAAACATTTAAATGTTACCAACATCAAATAAAGAAAAAAAGCGTATCGAAATAGCGTCATTACGATACGCAAATGCGTATCGTACTGAGCTTATTATGAACGTGAAATAGAAAAAAGCCTTTTACACAAGTAAAGCGGCCATCAATACAGTTAGTGGGTGCCGCTGCGTGATCTGTTTTTAATCTGCAGTTTCGTTGAAAACGCAAATAGCGTTCCCTATACTGGATTGTGATACACTTTGTGGTTTATTTAGTTGTCTACCTTTCGATTACCAGTGTGACTGTCTTTTGTACTGAAGTTAATTCCGCTGGAATGGCGCTACGGTGTATTGATGGCCGCTTTACTTTTGTAAAAGGCTTTTAATTCATCTTACCGCTGTTGTTGGGATAAACGAACGGCGTTTAGATTTCTCACTGTCCTTTGAAACATATTATTACGAATGACAAATTGTAAGGTAAAACCGAACTTGCTTTCTGTCTCGAATTTTGAAGTAGCTAGGATAGGAATAGACAAATTTTGAAAATTTTGTTTTTTTATTTTAAGTTTCGATTAAAATTACATGAGCTCTCAAGATTAGGCAAATTTGATGTATTTCGTCCTAACATCATGTTATTTTTACATTTTAAACGTGAGACCTTAAGTTTTTATTTTGACCATAAAACAGGATAATTTTATTTATATTTAAAATTTTAAGCGGTAGATATGTTGCGTTTTTCGTCGTTATAATTTTAATAAGATTTTAGCGTTTCGTGTTTTGAAGTTGGCCTTATTTATTGAAAATTGAAAACCTCTACTTTCTGGTCTGACACAATAAAATGGATTTAATAACAACATATTTTATTGTTGTTGTAAGTGAGTTGTTGTTGAATTTAAAAACGAAAGATAAAATATATTCTGTTATATGTTGACAATTTGAGTGAAATATTTCTTTATCACAGGGCGCAGGAATGTGATACAAAGAAAGATAATAAAAATATATTAAAGAAAATTTCGATAATTATACCACCTAGTTTAAACCTGCAGTATGTGTGCTAATACGATACGGCTATTTATTCTGAAACAATCGCTTTTTTTGTTTGCATAGAATGTCCGTCGACCGGTACGTCATGCCTGTCGACGTGCCGATCGTCGTGCAAAGCTGCCAACAAGTACTTAGTCTGTGGGCTAATTTACATTAAAAATAAATAATATATAATATACCAATCTTAATATTTTTTAAAGCAAAATTCTTTAACTAAGCTTTGCATGACTTAATATTTAATAATTCAACAATTAGAAAAGCAACGACTAAAAAAAAGTAAGGAAAGATTTCCTTCAACAAAAGTTTTCGTAGCAAGACGAAAAACAGAGAATCGCTAAGGCTAACACCCGAGATACAACAAATAACTATGATAATTCTATAATTACTTATTAAGTAAAGAAAAAAATACTTTTCTTATTTACATAGGGACAGAATAATTATTATGCAAGTAACTAAGGGTGTCATATTTCTCCTTTTCCAAACTTTTTAGCGAGATGCCAGAAGAAATAATAATACCATTTAATATAACAAAAATGCTAAGTCCGTGGTAATACAAAATTTGTACCTCCTAATTCAGTGCTGGATTTACCATTAGGCTGAGTAGGCTGGAGCCTAGGGCGGCAAATTTGGCCCAAAATTTTTTTTTTATCTTACAGAAATAAATGGTACAATCTTTATCCATGGTCGACGGGTAGTATTTTTTTAAATAAACTTTATTGTTGGCCGTGTCTGTTAATGGGGATAAAAAAAGGTAGTTGGAACTTTACTGGCTTTGCAGAAAGAAATTTCATTTTCAATAAAATAAGTAGGTAATCATAAATTTTAAAAATATTTACTAAAAATTATTGACCAAATTTGGGCGTAGTCTTAAAAAAATTTCGCCTGCGGCGCATTTCGCCTGCAGCGGGCCTTTTCTTTCCCGAACACTTCACCTGTTTCACAACTCACGAGCCGTCACTGGTATAGGGGCGGCAAAAATTAAATAGCCTACTAGCGTCAAATTTGTAAATCCGCCACTGTCCTAATTAAAATATTTTAAATAATAAGTACATGTCTGTATGTATTCAATAAAATACCTGCTTTTGTATGTCCACAGTTCGCACTAACTATTAAAACTCATTCTTGTAGAAAATAATTTAATAACTTTATACTTACATAATCGGCTATAGGGCAATATTTCTGTAATGGAATATTTGGTAAAGCTATCTGAAAAACAAAATGTCTTATTTAATAGGGAACTTTCCAATTTTTTTTTCAATAATATGATTTAGTTAGGCCTAAAAAAAATATTCCCCAATTATTACTCCTTAAAAATCAGTAATAACTTGGCAAAAATTCTTTAAAGTTTCGCGCGTGTCAAAAGCATTTCAAACGACCTTTTAAGCGCGCCAAGCCCGATGACGTCACGAAGTATGACTTTTCCGTCATCCGTCATCCGTCATCCTGACCGGTGGCCAAGCTACCGAGTTTGCATTTGGATTGCCGTGTGTTATTGTTATTGTATTGTTGTTTTAAGGTGGAATTTTCAGCGTCGTTCAATTTATTGCCAACCTATAACCTATTTCGTGGATGTCATCATGACAAATAATATTCGTGACGTCACGACCCGTTTTTACCCGCTTGGGATAATTTGAATTTTGGGGCATTTTTAAATCTTGCTAGCGGTCTTTTGGGACGAAATATGTTGTTTTTTTTGCTGCCATGTTATGACAATATATACTTATGGTTTATAGAATTTTTTTCCCCATTTAAAATTTTTGTCAAGTTCCCTATTATTAGGAAATATCGTCAAACAAACCAACTAAAAATATAATATATAGGGTTGAATTTTGAACTGGAATAAATTTAGTATTAGAAAGCCTCTTTATTTGTTGAAAAAATACAGAACTACGGCTGCGTTTATTTTTAGTTTGATATACTTCTTTCGTGTTTTCCTGAAATTTATCCCTCTTTTTGGGGTAGAGACTGGCCCCAACTTTTTTTTCAAATATAAAGGTAAATAATTAAATTGTATTGTGATGAGCTTGTTGAAAATTACATAAAAAAGGGATTACTTTCCCATTCCGGTAAGCTGGAAAGCCAGAAAAAAATTTCCATTTTAGCAACAATTAATACTACAATTTGGGTTTTGCCAGCGCAAAAAAAAACTATTTACAAACAGGAAAAATGTTATTAATAAGGTTGTTTGTTTACTTGATGCCGCATTCGAATGGTCACTTTATTTTCGTTTTAGAAGAAGTAAATACTTATCTGTTGTAGTATTTTGTACTGTTTAAAACAAACCGTTATTTTATAGTAAGAAGTATTTTTGCTATACAAAATGGGTTATTTAACCGAATCAAACAAAATCGAAATTTTAATGATGAATGACTTTGGCGATAGATCGCGTACTCACGAAACACACCCCGATCTACCATCAATTTCTCAACGCATCATCAGCAAAATTGAAAGAAGTTATCATGAAGTGGGCCACGTTAGGGACAGATCAAGAATAAGGCAGCATGGAATAATGGATGAAGACACGCAATTAAACGTTTTACTTGCTCTTTAAGAAACTCCTATTACTCCAGTTCGACATTCAAGTTAGTGAAATCATGTGAAATGCGTCCTTATAAAATTAATGGTACCTAACTGGAAGATTATCCAGACCGCCGTCGCGCCGTCTTCAGTTTCGTACAGTGATGATGAATGCACTTGTTCAGCCTTTAGTAGATTTGGACCCTTTCTACAGATGATTGTACTTTTGCACCAAATTGTGAAGTCAATAAACAGAACTGTCGATATTGATTAGCAGAAAATCCTCACTGGATGCGAGAGACACACACCCAGTTTCCGCAAAAACTTAATATTTGGGCACGCATGGTTACAGCAGTGTTAAAATTTTTTATATTGCCCGCTAAAATAGACGAAACAGGAAGTAGATAGAGCAAGAGTGTGTATAAAAAGTAGACCAAAAAAGTAATATAAAACGACTAGTTAGTAGTGAAGAGAACAATAGATGTTTTGTGAACAAATGTTGTTGTTTTATTTCGAAGAAGA
The DNA here is from genome assembly GCA_963969555.1 of Polydrusus pterygomalis. Taxonomy (NCBI): domain Eukaryota; kingdom Metazoa; phylum Arthropoda; class Insecta; order Coleoptera; family Curculionidae; genus Polydrusus; species Polydrusus pterygomalis. Next base: position 114,349,207 of record OZ018378.1, read on the forward strand.
AAAAATAAGACACGGGAAGATGATTATTGCCGTCTAAAGTCGGTAAAGCGAAGAAGCTAAGAAAAATAGCCAATAGCAGGATGGTGCTCCACCTCATTACACCATAAATGTTCGATAAATTACGTTTTTACAAACCGCTGGATAGGAAGAAGGGGTATCATTTAATGGCCGACACGATCGCCGGACCTTAATCCTCTAGATTATTTCCTTTGGGGTCACCTAAATAACTAAAGTTTACGTAACAAAACCAGAACGTTTAGAGAAACTTGGGTTTGTTCGGGTTTGTTCGGGTTTGTTGTTGTTGTTGTTGTTGTGTTGTTGAAACAATACCATCTCATCAATCGAACAGCTAGAATTAGAAGTGGACAAGTTAACCAACAACATTCAAAAAGCCAGGAACCACACGGCCAAAAAAGTTCAACTAGCTCCAAAAGAAAACAAACTTCCAGACGACATTTTAAACATAATAAAATTCAGAAATGCAACAAGAAAAAGATGGCAAAGGCACAGAACGATACAAGACCAAATCACACTAAGACAGTTGAATTATGAAATCAAAAACAGAATTAAAGAACACAAAAATCATTCATGGACAAACATACTAACAAACTTAACTACCACTGACAATTCTTTATGGACCCTAATTAGACGCACAAAAAAGACAGAGTCAAAAATTCCATCATTCACACCATTACCACAAAACAACAAAGAAAAAGCACAGACTATAGCAGACTACTACGGACAGACTTGCGCGGGAAAACCCAACACTAGTGCTGAACAAAACGAAATAACAAAAATCGCGAATAAATTCACAAAAAATAAGTACCCTATCCCACCCACCGTGCTACAAAAAATCTTCACAAAACCATCAGAAATCTCTAAAATTATTAAAAACCTTAAAAATAAAAAAGCTCCCGGCGAAGACGAAATCGCTCCTATTCTGATCAAAAACTTACCTAGAAAAACCATAGTGCAATTTTCATACATTGTAAACTCTATATTTTTACTACAGCACTTTCCGAGCGCATGGAAGAGAGCAATAATTATACCAATATTAAAACAGGGAAAACCTGGAAACAGACCTGACTCATATAGACCCATTGCTCTCTTGAGTGTGCTCGGAAAGGTAGCTGAAAAAGTAATTCACAACAGATTGAAGATTAGTCCATTGGATCAAAAAATCCCTGAGGAGCAGTTTGGTTTCCGAAAAGGCAGGAGTGCAGTACTCCTGGTAGCGCATGTTGCGCAACAAGCAATAAAAAAGTTTAACCAGGAGCAAAATACTGTACTCCTGTCGTTGGATATTAGGCAGGCATTCGACAGCGTTTGGTACAATGGACTGATCTACAAACTAATAAATATTCACGAATTTCCACTTCATTTTATTTCTCTTTCTTTCTCATATATTATAAATAGAACATTAAAAGTCAGAATAGAGAGCGATTTCTCCGAGCCAGTGACACTACACGCCGGACTACAGCAGGGTACCAATTTAGCGGCCCCTCTCTTTAATCTCTATACAGCGGATATACCAAAATTCCCAAATTCTAACTTAGCAATATTCGTCGATGATGTACTTATTTTTGCACATTCATATTATGCCAATGTAGCTAGACAAATCATAACAAATCATTTAAGAATCTTAATCCCCTGGTATCAAAAGTGGAAGCTGGAAATTAATCAAGGCAAATGCGAATGCATGATAATGACCAAAAAACATACAAACAACCAAATTAACCAAAATATTAAAATAAACGGACAACAAATACAACCAACTGACCATATTAAATACCTAGGCGTAATACTAGACAAAAGACTGACATTCAAACAACATACAGACAACACAGTAAGAAAATTCCTAATAATATCCCACAGTTTGAATAAATTGCTAAAAAATAATTCCCCTCTCTCCCCCCAAAATAAATTATTAATCTACAACCAAATTATAAAACCGACTATGACATACGCAAGCCCAGTTTGGTGCAGCATGGCAGATGTGCATTATCACAAACTGCAAGTGCAGCAAAATAAATTACTAAGGCAAGTACTTAGAACAAACAGATACACCTCTAATCGCCATCTGCACCAGGCAACACAGACACCGACGATTTTTCAATACATACAAGACTTAAGCATAAAATTCTATAACAATCAAATTCAAAATTCAGCACTGACGCAAGATATTACACAAATTAGACAAAACGACAACCCGACGCACAAACCCTTGCATGCAAGATTGCCGATTTATTTCCAGCAAAACAATCCACCATAATAAGTTCAAAATCTTCCAAAAATAAGTGCATCAAAAACGAAATTGCAACAAAAATTTAACTCCGCCCCAAAAGAGAGGGGACCCGCCCACTTATTACGTTCAAGTCGAAAGACAACTATGTGCTACCTTGTACCTGATAGAATTGAGCTGGTTTTTCACCTTATTTTTCCAGTAGTCGCAAATCATAAGCTTTATCATTCAAAAAATTTTTAATCAAACCACTTCAAATACTTGTATAAAAACAAAACTCTTTCATGGCGGTAGAGGGTTACGGAACCGACCAGATTAAGCTTTGCTGTACGTCACTAAAACTACCAAGGGTTAAAAACAGCCCCACAGGCGCTGTCTGTGCGTGTCCTGGGCAAAGTCCAGAGGGAATCATATACTTATATATTATATTATATAATGTAAAAATGTAGTATTTAATGACATGTTATAAAATTTGAATAATAAAGATATTTTAAAATTGAAAAATTGAGAAACTTGGGTAACGAATTATACACTATATTCCCCAAATAACCCCGGATATGGTACATAATGTCAAAAATGAATTTTACTTATATATATAATTATAAAATAAATTGCGTCTACATTACCGAAATTTAAAAGAAAAGTGGGTCGTACTCCCTTTTTTATGCTTTTTCCAACGAGCATGCCTTTGTATTTGCAGAAAAAAGAAACGTAACTTATTGAAGACACAAAGAAAGTATGTCAAACTAAAAATAAACGCATCCATAGTTCTCTATTTTTTTGACAAACTTTCTAATAATTTAAGTTAAAAATTTCACCCAGAATAAGCAATAGCAAATTTAACTTTTATTACCCTTAATAGGTACCATTTCGCGTCTCGTTAGGGCACTCGGTCGACCTTGTTCAAGTAAGCGAATATTTATTATAAAACTGTTTTGTGGGGAAATATATTATTACAATATGCAGCGAAACCACGGTCCTAAATATTGGTATGACATTTGACGTTTCTACTCTGAAACGATAGGTAAAACTTAAATGTTTGTTTTTCCAATGCCAAGTAAAACGTACAGCGAATTTAAAAAACACCCATCGTAAATATTATAAAAAACCATAAAAAAAAGTGTTTTTATATTAGTTATTTATATCATGCACTATGCACTGAAAAATTATACGACAGCTTATTTATTATTGTAAAGAAAATGTCTGCTGTGCGCTATTATTTTAGCTGCAATTAACAACATAATGCGTGTAATAAAATTTTAATGAGTAAACAGTATCAATTTTATGTTTTTTTGTGGAAAATAATTAATTTAATTACCGTAAATAACGGTAATATTAAAGCATAGTTTTAATATCAAGACATTGTACCACTGTTTAAGAGGACACGGAGAAAACCACTGTCGTTTATTTAAGTATAGCCTTTTATCTAGAAACATTGATGCATATTTTCGTCAAAACCAGGACCATTTACAATGTACGTGGAAACACAGAAAAGCTCTTTCGTAATGGACAGCAAAGAGTATCAGTGGGGAGGTTGAGGGGATGAGAAACGCCCGGGGTTTAATCAAAGTCGAATAGACAACACGGTTACATCGGTTTGTTTATTAATAAATCGTTAGTACGACCAGCGAGCCCTGGGCGTCGCTCGACCCTCAAACCCCACCGATTACGAGATCCATTAAAGCGCCATTTTTACGTGGCCGGATATCTGTCTTTATCAACTCAAACGACTTTAACATAAGGGGGAGTCCAACTAGCATTTTCAGGGCTTATGACTAAATATGAACTAAGTCTGACGTGAGGATTGGTGCAACTTTCAGTAAAGTTATTAAGCTGGCCACTCACATTCCGGTAGACCTGTTAGGTAGATATGTACAGGTGCACCTGTGCAGATATATCGCAACGTATGTGTGAGCAAACCAGTTCAAAGGACCTGTGCAGTGTGCAAGTCGTGAAAATCGATTCGGTCGACCTGCGCCAGACTGCTGTCGTACGTTGGACCGGAATGTGTGTGCCGACAAGCCTGCACAGGTCTCAGTTCTCTATCATAATTTTGTACTGAAAGCACGTGTTTGTACATAGATTTTGTTAAAAAATGGCGTTAAGTACTTGTTATTTTACCAAGAGCTTAAGGTGAAATAATTGCAGAGTTTTTCATGTCCTCATAATTGTGGCTAGGAATCTTAAAGTTACACTGACTTAATCTCGGATGAGGTGAAATGCAATTTCTTATTGCTGTATCCTTCTTTGCAATAAGAGGACCAACCATAGAAAGCAATTTCCTTGTCCATTCGTAAATAGTTTTGGAAATCTTTGGCTGTAAATTTCAACTCGTTCAATAAATTAATATGACTGTAACTTTTTCGCTTTAGAAACCAATCTTTGCACCATTTTTCCCCTATTTTTTTGGGTTTCGCACGTTTATTTATAACTAATAAGAGGCCCAGAACTGCCAATGCGTCGTCATCTTTCGATGCCATCATCATCAAACTAAATAAAATCTAGAATTTGATCTTAGAGTGTGTGGACTTTTCAGGTCTCCGGTATACCTGCACAGTTTCTCCTGCACAGGTGTACCCGCACAGGTCTACCGGAACGTGAGTGGCCGGCTTTACTGAAGACGTCAAGTTACTAATTACCGATTAAACTACGTCGTTTAGATGTCACTGAGTTTCTTTTGGATTAGGGTTGCGAATAGTTAGGTATTATCGCTTACGTCATTTAATTGTAGTAATCTGACTTAAAAATGCCGAGGTAGTATTTTGTGATGCTAAAAGTTGTCGCATAGTGACTAATTACTGAATGTCCTTAAGGAACTACATTTAGATGTCCTATATTGAACTAAAGATTGACGTTAACGTATTGGTAGTTCAATAAACATATAAAGGACGTCGACTACAGACTTATGAGAAATTGGTCATAATAGGACGTCGTGTTGTTATAAATCATGACGTGTAAAACTGTCTTTTCCGGTCACAAAAAATTACTTTTTAAAAAGGAAAGAAATAAGACACTTTAAGTCTTCCTCCACTGGTATATTAAGAAAAATATTAAGCTTTAATTAGAGGTAAATTCTCTACATGTTTCGAATGTATATTATGCATTCATGATCAGGAGTATAGAATAAGGAAAATAAAAAAAAACAACAGGTGCAAACAGTCCAAACGGAACTAAAAGATGATGGAAAGGACAAATAAAGTAATTGGAAAACGTCCACCGTAATGGTATACCTAGCAAGAGGTAATTCGTGGAAAATTGGCAAAAACCAAAATATTAAGCTAACAAGCTAAGTGTCACTTAGCTTAGCATTACGGTGGACGTTTTTCCAATTACTTTATTTGGCCTTTCCATCATCTTTTATCTCCGTTTGGACTGTTTGCACCTGTTATTTCTTATTTTCCTTATTCTATTCTCCTGATGATGAATGTATATACATTCGAAACATGTAGAGAATTTACCCTTAATTAAAACTTAATATATTTTTTTAATATACCAGTGGAGGAAGACTTAAAGTGTCTTATTTCTTTCCCCTTTAAACATACACTCCACTTAAAGGATGGACTATTTCTTCAAATTACTTTTTAGTTATTTGAGGTCAGTTAACACACAGACTTTGTGCTTTGGTGTTTTTAGTTTTAAATTTGTCTTTTAATAAAAAGTTGTGCTGTTATAAAATGATTAGGAAATGTGACTATAATTATAATACATCATACATCATCTTAAAACCAAAATAATACATGAAACCCAGTAGCAGTTGCAGAAGCCAAAGAGTAATTAGAAATTAAATTATTTATTGAATAGAATTAGTTTCGCTTAACGCAATGAACTTAAAGTTTTTAAAAGCCTATTTTGCCAACTTTTAACAGGGCCTTGCGTTTAAATTTTAAGCGATCAAAACATTCTTAACAAGTTTATTCTATAAACTATTGCCAGTGGCGTAGCCAGGTGGGGGCCAGGGGGGGTGCCTGCTCTCCCCCCTCCCTTGCATGGCGCCCCTTGCCGCTTGGTGCCCGTATCCAAAATAAAAATATACTTTAATTACACCCTTTAACATTTATTGAAATTGAAAATAATTTGGTATTCTATTATATGTATTTTGAAAAACAAACACCATATTTTTTTGAAATGCCTCAAATATAATTTTCAATTAAAAGTAAAAGATCTATTTTTATTTTATGAGTTAAAATAAATGATTAGCTACGAATGACTTTTTTAAAGGCAATGCGGCACATTGCGGGCGGCGTTTGAGTCGCGGCGGCAAATGTTCATTATTGTGTTGCCGAAAAGAGGATTCTTTGTTTATATCTGCAATAGTGCATATATAGCGTAAAATTAGAGTACCTACCTATTTACTATTAAGTATATGATGTATTTTTATTTACGAAAGTTACAGTGTTTTTGTCCGTATTTTTTTAATGGCATGACCCATTTATTTTTGTTTATTATTTAGAATATATTATGATGTGTCTTAACTCGATTTTTATTATTTCTATTTGTTTTTTTATACATTTTTTAATAGAAAATACCATATTTTTAATAATAATAATAGTGGTTCTAAAAAATCATAAAGCGCCCCCATATATGTTCGCCCCTCCCGCCCCTCCCGCCCCGCCAGGCTGGCTACGCCACTGACTATTGCCTATATACATATATTACAGGCTATATATTGCCATACCTAGCAGCCATTATATTATTTTATTCAAGTGACCCACAAAATGTTAGTTGGTCACATTTCTTAGCGATCTGGTATGATGTTAAGCCGTGCAGATTAGTCAAATGAAGATATTTTTAAAACTATCCGACATTTTAGATGCAGGATAACTGAGGCTATGAGCGCAATATCGGACTAACCCCAATATTAATAAATGTAGGAAAATAGGTTTGAAAAAATGGTGATAATCAGTTCATTCATAATTACCTTCTTTTAGATCATTTCGAATTAAATCAACTAAAGTGGGTTTAAGGTCATCTATATCTGTGTGGGACCATACATTGCGTTTTGACGGTAGCGTTTTAACCGGACCCGTTTGGCGGGAATTGAGTCATCGGAACATACACGTCCCGCCAAAAAAAATATGCGGCAGCGGTAATTTCTTTTTAGCACGCACTTTACATCTGTACTTTCTTTCCAGTCGTCAAACATAATATTACCTATAATAAACCAGCTTTTTTCTTTTATATTTCGGTCACTGTATTCTTTACAGCTTTTTTCCCATACTGCTGGGTATTCTTCGATGCACTGGATAAACTTATCAGTGTCGAACATATTTATATTAAATTATATAAAATATAATGTCCTACACTAATAATTTTTTTACAAAATTTTAACTAGAGACTTATTTTCGACTTTTTAATGTGGGTTAGTCCACTGTGCATTCAGAATATTTTTAGTTCTTTGGTGTATTATCATAAATTATTACTCGATACTTCATGACAAACTTTATTACTATAAAAGAAATTTAAAAAGAAAATGCAAAACTTAACAAAGCATCTCATCCCTTTCGTAGTCAGATGGGGGGGCAACTATTTTTGCATCCAGGACAGTAACTAAGAATAAGAATTCTAAATCAAAAATATTTGTAATCTTCAAATAAAAAAGTTAAGGTGTCAAGTTTTGATAGATAAATGTCAACAAATTTCTTGTCGAGGGTTATAGCTGCAAAAATGCGAAATTAAAACAAAAAATAAAAATGTTATACCTGATGAGCTGTGAAATTTTGACAGGTAAGTGTCAATTTGTTTTCTGCTTTTTTTTATCTAGGACAGTAGCTGCAAGAAGCCCAAATCAAATTTTTTTTAACTCTTCAAAAACATTGACAGGTGTCAAATTTTGCCAGATTGACATATGCTTTTTTTCGACGTTTTTTCATACTAAAAAATCAAGAAAAATTACCTGTATGTTTGTTTTCCGCTCAAACTAATTTTAGACCCAGCAACAATCCACATAGACAGCTAACTTATAGCAGCAAAGTGGACCAACTACTGCGCTTAGTCCACTTTGCTTCTCTGTATTCCCAACGAATATAAAATACCAAAACTAGGTTAGTGCTGCCAGCTAGGAGCGAGAAGAAAAAGGTCGGTTGGTTCACTTTGGAGTTGATAAAAGTCGATGCCGAATAAGATTCTACAATAAAACGTTTTTTGAATCTTTGTGGGTTAGTCCGATATTGCGCTTATAGCCTCAACTATAACAGATAGACGTAAACGGCGAACTAAAATACGACGTCAGATCTATCTACCAAAACTGACATGCGCCGCCTTTGTGATAAATTATTTTAGAAAAGTGCTTCTCAAAAATGTCTTAACTGCAATCCGTTACTTATAATGTGCAGAAGTCATATACTGACGACCCTTATTTCGTTTACCAATTTAGTGTAAATGCTGGTCGCCTCGCGGTCAAATCGAGGTATTTTTCCGACTACAGGTTGATAACTGTGGCGCGGCGTAAAAATGTTAGTTGAGAGGGCCATGGTTAAAACAGATGAACTTCGTAGCGTCAAAAAGAAGACAGATATCAAATTATCAAAATAAAATTTTTATACATCAAGTTGAAATCGAAAAACTAGATTAAACGGTCCAAAAACTTTCATTTATTTTATATATTAGTTCGTTCAGAATGCAAATTATATAGGTTAGCATGGGTCACAGTGGCCGCCCGGATACGGATATTATATTTTGTGTAAAATATCACTAATACTCCAGTACAACTAAGCTGTTCATATAGAGGAACCCGGAACATTGGTATTGGTAACAAATTGGTATAAAGCAGGGACTAGTGGGGAAAGGTAGAGTTTTATGTCATTTTCATCATACTAAAAATTTCATTAAATCTTCGTGACCAAAAGGCCTCAAATTCGGTCCGCCAATTTTTTTTGTAAATCACCCTGTATCTTCAAAAGTATGACGGATAGCGAAAAATTTAAACAATAAAAAATATAGGAGCATAAAAAAACACATATATTTCCTTAACAAAAAATACCCGTTGGTCCTTAAACTTCCCTGCATCTTAAAAATTTATATTTTTGTTATATTCCCGAAAAGATCACTGAAAGCGAAAATTATGAAATATAATATAATAATAATAATTAATCAATTAAAGTTAATAAAATAAGTATTTACATGCATTTAAAATAGGTAATAAAGACTTATGACTTACAATGGGCTTTGTCACTATAACCGAATTTATCATATTTGGCATTGATATCCTGAATTAGAACTTATTGAAAATACATTCCAATATTAAAAATCTTTATAGTGTCACTATAATTCCGAAAGGTCGATCAAAAAAGGACTAATCGACATTATATATTAGGTTTTTTTATATCGTTATTTTTATTCTTGATAAATTGGCTGACCTTTATTAGTTGATCCATCTCTTAATGATGCAGCAAGTTTTATTACGAGTTAGCTGAAAAATATATTACAAAACATGCACCCATCCGAAACAGGTTGAGCTGATAAAAATGTTCATTTATGCAGAAAGATACTGTAATTTTAACTTCATTGGAACTGCGTAAAAATGATGTTTCCATATTTCCATTCGAGTGGACATATTATTCTTTATGCCAAATAAGCTGATGTTTATTTACAACAGATGAACGAATTAGAAAATACAATGAGAGAAGAGGAATATGAAAAAGTTATTAATTCCGTCATGGTCAAACGCATTCAATTTTCGCAAAGTTTGGTCAGGTTTGTGGACAGATATAACGACTGGCCGATCAATAAAATCAGAAAGAGGACTAACCTAAATTGGAGGTTTAACAGAGGTGATTATATATACTTGATTGGCTAAAGGACCATAATCCATATACTGCGAAAATAACTACATTAATGCCATCAAAAAAGCGACCAATCGAAGAGAATCGGGCTGAAGATCGACAAGCCGCATAAGTACCTGAATGATAACTCGTGTCTTGTCTCCTGTTTCTAAGCTGTCCTTTTCTATTTAAGTAATCGAAACAAAGATAATATTATAATAGGCCTCATAACTGGCAAATATAATAATTGCGCGTACGACGTACTAATTGTATGATTTTTTTATTTTCAAACTTGTTGTTTTTCAATAATTTTTTCTAGAAAAGGTTCGTGGCACTAGGAAGATTAGTAATATTGGGATGTATTTTCAATAGGTTCAAATGCAGCATATTAATGCTGAATATGATTAATTCGTGTGACAAGGCCCACTGTAAATCATAATTCATAATCATTACATATTTTAGTAGCCACGTCAAGGTTGGAACACAGGCCCACTGCTCAATGTTATTTTTTTGAGTGCCCAATCATTTGTTTTAGTTCGGTGTGCAACCAAAAGAAACCACAAAATTTCTTACTGGTCAGGTTGATAATAGTATTGGGTACCTACATAAAAATATACCATTATCTTTTAAGGAAAAATTGGAAATGTATTTTTTGTATTTCCTAACTTTAAAGATGAAGCATAAGTAATAATGGCGTTTCCTCCAAATTTCAATCCATTTATACATTTAGTATTCCTCATAGCGACTAGAATGAGCTGTAATTAGCGCTTATCAAACGTTGTTTTTGTTATTTTCAATTGAGAAGCCATCAGTGTCCCCCATATTATGTAGCCACTGTGGCCCGATTATGGGGTAGAGTGGCTATTTTTCATATTCCCAAAGAGTTAAATTTATAATTTTAAAAAAATTATTTTATGATGTTAATAAACGTTTTATAGTTAGGAGAAACATGTTTATTCCTACCCTGTGTTTTTTCGTTTCATTACAAGCAATCACTATACTAAGAAAAAAGTAATATCCAAAAATGTTGCCACTGTAACCCGCTCTCCCCTACGGAGCCCGAGATATCTTGAGAAGATAGGACTTCCTGGGGACATATTGTCATATCTGGGCTGGCATTGTACATAAACAACCGCATTTTAAGAAATAAAAGTAGCATTTAGATTAATAAAAAAGGTTTTTATAGCACTGATATATTTAACTTCAATCACATCTTTCACCCATACTACGATTCAAAATGGTAATGTACGGTATGATAGGCGATGCGATGATGATTCGGATAGGTCAAAAACAAAAAAAGGATCTAATTTTAACATAAAACATGATAATAATATTATTGAAAATTCGCAGGACCTAATTAATTTGTTTAATAATTTTTTTGTCAACACTCCAAAAGATGAAAGAATGAGCCACTCGTTCACCTAATAAACTTAAGTTTTTTATCTGGTAGGTTTCCCAGAGTGATCTAAAGACAGGCTAAGTTGTCCCAATTTTTAAAAAGGGGGACCCTCAATTAATAGAGAATTATAGGCCGGTGTGTATGTCCTCCGCCTTTTCGAAGATTTTCAAGTACACACTTTTTTGGAGAGCCTTTTGCCGTTTTTGTCAAGAAACGATATTATTTCAGATAAGCAACATAGGTTTTTGTGCGGAAGATCTACAAGTTCTACAATTAACTCCTTTTATGATAAAGTTGTGGAAAGGTTTAATGTTGGCGAGTGTCTCGTTGGAATCTTTCTTGATCTGAGTAGGGCATTTGACTGCGTCAACCATTCAAAAGTATGTGAGAAACATTACAAGTACGGCATCAGGGGCTCTACTTTGTCCTGGGTCGAGTCATTTAAAAAAAATCGTAGGCAGTATGTCAGTATCAAGCATAAAACAGGTGGCAATTGTTATGAGTTTGATTCAGGTACCTATAGTGTGAATACTGGTATACCACAAGGCTCCATATTGGGTCTAATACTTTTTATATTATGTCAACGACATAGTCACGTCGATCCAGATATTGATATAATCATTTACGAGGACGATACTTCCATGGTGGTGGTGGTATCCGAGCAATCCTTGGAGGTTTTAGAGGCGAGGTGTGAGAGTAGTTTGGTGGCTTTGCATGAATGGTTTCATGGCATCGACCTTTACGTTAATGCCGACAAAACTCAGGCATTGCTCTTCCAGTCCCGTCAAAGACCAGCGCAATCTCCCCCAGTTTTGAAGATTGGTGGAAGTCCGATCTTATTTACCGAAAGTGTAAATTTTTTGGGTTTAAACATGGATAAGTTTCTTTCGTGGAAACCATATTGCCGGGCTATTTGTGCCATACGAAATTCAATATCATACCAGTTTAAAATGTTAGGCCCGGTACTTACTACACAACAACTTTTGACACTTTATCATGCTCAAGTGGGTAGCAGAATTTCTTATGGCGTCTGTTTCTGGGATAGGTCACCTATGGTTATGTCAGAAGAAAATCTTAAGAAATATTATAAATGTTTCTTCTACGTTTTCCTGTAGAACCCTTTTTAGAACATATAATATATTAACGGTCATATCTGTTTTTATTTTTGAAATATGTGTTTATGTATTTTTAAATAAGGCTAAGTTAAAAAAAAAATTATGTTAAATAATTTTATCACGAGACATAAGTCAGAATTTTATATAATCTATAACATTGCCAGAGACTCTCCAAATGTTTTAGTACCTAAGTTATTTAATATGCTTCCTGAACATTTAAAGAATTCTACTAATTTATTATATAGGTTTTAAAAGGTGCCTTAAGCTTCGGTTTCCTACAAAGCGGCACCGCAAAAAAGCGGCCGCAATTTGACAAGCCTCGCCGCGAAAAAACGTATATGTACACCTAGTTTCACGACCAACTTCCAGGTGAATTAAAATCGCTGCAATTTCTAGCCGCAACGGCTTATATATTTTTACGTCCGGACACTTCGTCTTTTAGCCTCATTACCGTGCATAAGACAAAGAAAGAAACGCCTTTTCCTTTTATTACTATCGAACAAGTAAGTTCGATTTAATGCTTTGCAATGACTTAAAAATAGACTCGAAGATACGAGAATACGGGTAGAAAGAGGAAGGGGGGGGGGGGGGGGGGCTGAACTGTTAGAGTATGGAATTAATTAAAATTTATTTATTTATTTTGATTGGAGGAGTGATGGGTTACGTCCCGCGAAAAATTGTTTTTTTATTGCTTGTCCTTTTAGTAATATACAGGGGGTGGCGCACTATTGCATGGGCGTCCGAACAAACTTTTTCATGGAGGGGCCAACAGATAATCGACTCAATTGCGATTAAAAATATTTAAACCAATTAAAATAATATCCAGAAAATCGATTGGTAAAATTTGATAGGTGCTATCAATGTCAAATTGTAAGTAATAAGCGTTATTGATAAAAATATAGACGCATGAGGTGATGACTGGGAGTTTTTGAGAGAAGTAAATTTTACTGTCAAAAATTTAGCGCGTAAGTGATGTTGATATAACAAAATATATGGAAGAATAGACTGTGCCCAGGTGATTTTGGGAAACATGCGCAAAAAATACAACGTAAGAGTTTGACAGGTGCTGTGGTCAAATTTTAATGAAAAGCGATATTGATACAATAAACTATGGAATCAAATACGGTGAATGAGTTACTTTAGAATATTAGCAAAAGCTTCTGTTAACAAAATTTAACAGGTGCTGTCAATGTCAATAGACTGTGACCGGAAAAGTTAGAAGAAAGAAATACGAAATTTTTTTGCAGCTCAATATCAAATTTTGATAATATTTTATTTCGATTTATTATGTCAACAAACATGAAAATAATAACAAACATCTCATACCAAGCGGGGTGCAGAGTCTATTTTCTCACATACAGTTCTTGCATAAGGTCCACCCCCCCCCCCCCTTTTGATAATTTGGGAATGGTTTCAGATATATTTAAAGTCGGTATGCGTAAATGATAGGTAAAAAATTTACTTTTGAGGAAAATTTTGTTGTTTTTTTATTCAAAATGGCGGACATTCGCCATCTTGGAAAACGTTTTTAAATGGGAAGGAGATCGAGTAATACTTCAGTTAAAGGTCTTTTAAGCCTGATATAGGTATAACCTTGTAATTTTTAATGTTCTAAAATGTGCCGTTTCAAAATGACGATTCCGAAAAATATGAGAAAACAACCATATTTTTGGAAGATCTCATCATCTTGAAAAACAAATCAATAATTTTATAAGTGTAAATTATAAGTAAGCTACTTAAATTTTTTGAAATATTGTTGCTTTGGGAGCGAAGGAAAAATAAGTCTTCTCCACAATTTTATTTTTGTTTTTCTTTCATTCCCATATTTGCAACTCCATTTTAAGCATGGAGTGTTACTGCCAATTAATGTTGTTTTGTTATTCAACATGGCGGAGATCGCCGAATATATTTATGTTTCCTTGCATAATTTCCGATTCGCCATGTTAAAGCGGAACATTTTGGAACACAATAAAACTTGTAAGGTTAAATTGGACGTGAAATACTTTTAAAATGAAGTATCACCCGACCTTCTTTTCCAGTTAAAAATATGTTCCATGTTTCCGCCACCTTGAATAACAAAACAATTCTCCTTAAAAGTAAGTATTTTGCCCATTATTTACGCCTACCGAATTTAAACAATATATCTCAAGCCGTTTATACAAGGAGAGGGGGGGAGATGGCTTTGTGCAATCACCGTTTAATTAAAAAAAAACGTTTATTAAACAGATATATGCAGAAATTGGCACGAAAATACAAATCTACCGCTACACAGAAAATTAGTTGTCACAAAAAAACTGTCGAAATGGTCTTTGTGCATCAAAGGCCATTTCGATAGTTTTGCAGATGCACTCTGCACCCCATAGGTATTATAATACTTAAAATGCTGTTATCTGTAAAATATTCCTATTTTTTCAATAGTATTAAAACTTCTAAAAAAAAAATTAAAATTTGCTACACACATGGAAAAGTCTATTCGCGCAGCTACAAAATTTGCCAGGGTGGAAAAATCACAAGTTCGAAAAACAAGGTCTTAACCAAGGCCAAGGCCAGCATAAAAATAGCACGGCAGACGATCGCGCAAGAACGTCTAGGCAAGACGAGACAATTTGCTGGCCAGCGCAAACATCGGAGCAGTGTTGCCAGACTGGCCAACGAATTATTCTGCCGAGTATGTCAAAAAATCTGCTGAATTCTTCACCACAGTCGTAGTATCAGAAATTTTTGTATTTATCTGTTGCCCCTACTTCGACCTCCAATAGGTATATATCAACATTTTTGTAAAAAAACACTCTTTTTAACATTATTTTTGGTTTGTTATTTTTTTTATATTTTCATTGAATATTATATATTTTAAATCTATTTGGTAAATACATAGTAATTCCTTATTTATTAAAAATTCTTTAAAAGTCTGCAAATTACGAAATTATTTTGCAACTTTGCAAAAAATACGATTTCAAAAATTTTGCTAAATGCAGAAAAGACTGCTGTTCTGGCAATACTGAATCGGGGTAAATTAATATATTAAAAGTGTTGCCAGGTCAAAAATAAGGAAAGCAGTCTGACATAAAAAAGCGATAGATTTAAAAATATTACGCTAAATATATTATATTGAAAACAATTAATAAATTATTTTATTAGTTAAAAAAGTATACATATTTTCAAACAATGGCCAATAATCTTCACTTTAAACGGATGAAAATTAGACATATTATTCTATAATATTACAGCACAGCTACCAGAAATATTGAAAAGAAGAGTACGCGTCCAAAATGTCAAACCTAATCACAGAATGGAGAAGAGAGAGAGAGGATTAGCATGCTTATTTTAAAAGCGTAAACTAAATCGAGTGTAATGTTAAGCGGAAGAAATGTTTAGCATAGCGATAAAACGGTAGTTCATCCATCAAAATAGTGGATCAACCGCAAAAACGATATACCTGGCAACATTGCACATTATCAATATTAAAAACATCATTGACTCGCTGCCAGTGTTGCCAAAACTCACGATTAATCGTGAGATTACACGGTTTTGGGAATTATATCACGATTTTATGAATCACGTCGCGTTTCTCACGATTTTTTATCGTATGTCAAACATAAGTAACTAAAAATAATTCATAACAAACGTCACAAATTTATTGCATTTACATAAAAATCCTCGTATGATTTTCTACGTTACGACTTTCGCTACTATTACTGCCGCTACTGGAGTCATATTTGCATAAAAAAGATGATTCCAGCAATTCGGATTTTGATTAACTACCTACTACATTTTTTAATACTACCATAATAACGCAAGTTTTTTTTTACTTTTTAAGTTTTTAGAAATGTGTTTGGTTTTTAAATACAGAAAGTAATTATATATTTGTTGTTTATAAGCTTTCATTCTTTTCTTTAAACTACCTAGGTAGTTTGACCCCTTTTAAAGAATTTTTTAAAATATTACGAATCTCAGGATTTTAAGTATCCGAGTCTTACGATTTATCTTAGAACATTTTGGCAACACTGCTCGCTGCATTCCGTTCTGATCTTCCAAGAATTAATATTCGGTATTCGGTTACACTTGGCAGTATATAGTGCGTTTTATATGATCAATCCACCATATTTTCAATATTTCACCTGGAAGTTGGTCGTGAAACTAGGTGTACTTGCTAATCAAAGTATGTTCCTTCCTCAAACCAAGCACTTGGTCTGAGGTTCCTTTAGAGCGTTCAGCGCAAAAAATACGGCACCGTATTTTCTAAAGCGGCCGCTCTGTACGTTGGGAGATAGCGCAAGCACGATTTTTGACGGTGCGCTAGTATTTTATCGAATCGTATATAATGTTACTTTTCAATAATATTCACCGTCCAAAGCGACCGTACTGTTGGCAAAATCGGCTGCCAAATTACGGCCGCTCTGCTGCGGTGCCGCTTTGTAGGAAACCGAAGCTTAAGAAGGTATTTAGTCAGTAAGTCTATTTATAGCTTGGATGAATTTTTAAATATCTGATTTTTTAATTGTTTTTTATTTTTTCGTGTCATTTTAAATGGAATTCAACTGACGAAATATATACATTGTAAAAAGGCTTTAGAACTATAAACATGTATGTTTTAGCTAATTGTGACAATTTATATATTTTAATAAATTTGTAACAAATTTTATAAAATGTTGATGGCATGTCATACTTTTTAAATGCATATTTGGGGGAAATAAGATTCTATAAATGTCCAAGATGGCCGCTATAAGAAATACTGAAGTTTTAGCATGTAACTAAAAAACAAAATACTATTATTTGAAATTTAATTTAATGCCAATATTATCTTATCTATATAAAAAAGTGTCGTTATAAAGTAACGATTTGGCACCTGTAAAATCAATAATCGCAAAAAAAAAAAACCAAATTGGAAACAAACTATCTCAGAAATCAAATGAAGAAAAACGATTAATTAAGAATTTCGTCATGCTTTTCGTACATAATTTTGAACAATTAATTTTACTTATCAAAATTAATACATCATAATCCCCAACTATTTGAAATCAAGTAAAATGTGCTTGAAATTTGTTGCCTAAAGCAAAATTGTTATAATATTATGTTCACGTGTCACCGTGACACTGTGGAATAAATTAAACACTTTTTAATTAATAATGACTTACTAGTTCTTTTACCTATAAACATATATGCTCCCATTCCCATGCCTTGACGCTATAGAAACCATTGATTTCCTTTTATTTAAAACTTAAAAACTTTAAAGCAATCAGCAAGCATGCTTTTTCCAGTTTTAATGACCTGCGATTTTTTTCGATGAAAACTAGAAACATCTAAATATTTACCACGAATTACACATTAAAAATCTACTAAATTCTGGTAATTGTTAATCTATCGCAATATATTTAATTAGGGTCTTTAAACACTTTACTAAGCAAATATTTTTTTAGCTTTTAAGACAGACGAGCAAATATTTTTTTTTACCCAGTAGATAAAGTAAGTTTGTAATAATAATAAAAAAAATTATTGTCTTTTAAACTACTTTGTAAAAAATAAAAAAAATTTCGTTGCATTTTTATTATTAATAAACCACGGAAGTAAAATTTGTTAAAACGAACCATTATGCCCGAACAAGCCGAGCCGTATTCATAAAACTGAAGGATATCCTTGTAAGTATAAGGTTTGTTCGGGTTTGTTTATAAGGTTTTGAGTTAAAGAAAAAGGTAGGAGTATAAGCATTACTTTTTTTCGTATTCATAATGATTACCTTATACTTGCAAGGATATCCTTCAAGAATAAGTAAAGGATATGTGAATAAACTTATTATAAAAATTCGAATTTGGTTTTTTAAAAACCAGAATGATTTGATATTATTATGGCGTAAAACTAAATTAAATTTGATCTTTAATTTCATACACTTTTATATATACATATTTTATATATAGCTATACATTTAATTATCAAAGTTGTCTATTACAATGCTCAAATTTATTCTGACTTTTTGTCCTTGTTGGCGAAGAGGTGGATCAAATTCGTCATTATCATTGTCATCTTCTTTTGGCACTTCTTCTTCAGGTACTTCAAAATCGATGTCGCTTAAAGTTTTTACCACGTTATGAAGCACAATACAGGCAACAATTATTTTTGGCACATTCTCCAATTTCACTCGGCAAACATATTGCAAAATAGGAAATCGACGTTATAGAGTTGACCAAAACAATGAATGGAGTCATGAGCCACGGCTCTATACCATATCCATCATCAGCAAGTAGCACGACGTTGCTTTTATTTTGTAAATGAACCCTTATTTGTGAATTTCTCCATATTCTTGAATCGTGGACAAATACAGGCCAACTAACGTCCAAACTAGTGAACATTTCTCTTGCATCACAAGTGGCTTGCACATTCAGTGTAGGGTGACCTTTTCGGTTGACATACTCATCGCCATGACGATTTGGTTTCAGTATTTCTATGTGGGTACAGTCAACTGCACCAATTGCTGTCGGAAACCTATACTTGCTTTGCCATAACTGTTTCGCATCCATAAGTTCCTTGTTAGTAGACGGAAACTTTATGCAGTAATTTGATTGCGCAACTATGCTGTCAATTACGGCAGTCACTGTACGAGATACTGTAGGTTTACTTACACCCAGTTCTTGACCAATGCCTTTCTGATACCCAGGGTCACTGAGATAGCGTAAACATATCTTCATTTTTAGGAGGGATAGCATTTATTCCCAAAAATGTGTTGGCAGGCTATTGCACATTTTCCTCTTCAAACCGGTATAACGACTGAGTCTGCTACTGACCAAACTCAAAATTATTAAAGGATATCCTTTTTATTTAAAGTAAAAGGTAACGTTTATGAATAACCAAATACTTTTTTGGGAAGGATATGCTCATACAATATAAGTATAAGGTTTTACTCGGAATATTATGAATGCGAGCTGAAGGAATTCCTTCATATTCTGCAAGTATAAGCATACCCTTTTTTTATGAATACGGCCCAATATATCAGATCAAACTGATAACCTCCTTCTTTTTTTTTGCGGCCGATTGAAAACGCTTCATTTTGTTGCAATTTAAATTTATGAAAAAATATTTCATTTTACAAAGCTCCGGAATATTTATATGGAAAATGCGATACTATGTAAATCTTAACACTTTGAAATAAAATGTCTATATTATTAATTATTATTTTAAAACATTTTGAAAAAATATATTTATTTAATTTATATGTTTGACGTAATTTTTTATCAGAAATGGTTTTAATTTCCATGTTCAATGTGCGAGCTGACATTTTAATAAACACAGATTTTAATGTTTTCTTTAACCTAATAAACACTGAATTAATTAAATGCTCTCAATTTTTTAACCACTGGCACTGAAATCTATGACTAAACTTATGACCCGAAGTAACACAAAATAAATGTTTAAAAAGTTTAAATTCGAATTGCAGTGACATAAGTCCAGTGTCCAGTTGTCCAGTGCCCAGTACGGCCAGAATTTTTTTTTTGTGGCAGAGTGCAACGTGTGAAAGTGACTAACAATGTGTCACAAACTAAGTTGGTCATGGGCGTTTCATAGGGCTCCATTTTGGGACCCCTATTGTTCAGGATATATACCAGCAATTTTATTAAACACATTAAGTTTTGTCGTTTGCACAGGTATGCTGACGATATACAAATTTATTTTAGTTTTCTTCCTCAAGACTTTGATAGTGCCATTTTGAAAATAATTGTCTCTTTAATCTATTATTTCAAGCATAACATAGTTTTCAACCCGTCAAAATCTGTCGTCATTGTTTTTGGTAATAGGAATCAGTGTAGTCGGTTCATTGGTACAAAGTAGATCAAGATGGGTAACTACTATTTGTTGATAATGTCAGGAATTTGGGTCTGGTGATCGACAATTCTTTCAGATATCGTTCGAATATTTTTAAAAAACACTATGCTTTGTGAATCCCTTATCCTGCTTTAACTACTGCTCCCCAGTATTCTTTCCCTGTCTGGATTACGTACGTGTGGTTAAGATTTAAAAAGTGAAGAATCATGCACATACTGTGGAGGGGAACATGAATATGTAAACTGTCCAAAAACTTTTAAAAAATGTTGCAACTGTTCTCGGTCAAATATAAAATATAAGTTAAATTATGATACTGCACACGAAGCTTTTTCCGTTGAATGTCCTACATATAAATTTTACCTACAAAGATACAAAAACTCTATTGACTACTACTCCAAGTAGTGGTCATTTTTCTCTGCTTGTATAGTTTTTAATGGATATTGCTGATATCTTAAACTCATTGGAAACAGAAACTCATGTAGAACAGCTGCAGAAGTTTATTGATGTAGACGAATTTAGGACCAGGAGGGCAGAAAATAATAAAATTTTGGAAATTTTACATTTTAATGTATGTAGTGCTCCCAGGCACTTCGATGAAATATTAATATTTTTGCAATCGTGCGACTTACAAAACATAGACATTTTAATACTGGGAGAAACTAGAAACAAGTTTTTACCGAGTCAATTCTGCGTTCCTGGTTTTACGACGTTTTTCAATAATAGCACTTTAAATCAAAACGATGGACTTCTTATTTTTATAAACAATAATATTAATTTCAATGTTAAACATACAGTTTTGCCATTATCCCTGATAACTTTATCTGAAATTTGTTTTAAAATTAATAACGTATCTTTTAACGTTATAGCTAGTTACAGATCACCCGCTACCTCAGAACTAAATTTTATTACAGATCTTGAAAGTTTCTTAACAAGAGTACAGAATCCTGACTTCACGATATTAGTGGGTGACATGAATATAAATATACTTAATAGGGATTCAGCATGCACAAACAGTTACTTGTTAGTTCTTATGTCTCTGGGCTTTGAATCATATATTAATACCTTTACAAGAGTTACGCCAGAAACAAAATCGTGTCTAGACCATATTTTTGTTAAGCAAAACCTTAATAGTGCCAGCTTGAACCTTTTTCCAGCAGTAATTAATGACAACACAACCGACCATTACCCGGTTTATTTACAGGTCTATAGTAAAAATGTAAAACAAACTCCAATTCTGGAAAAAACAATAACCAATTTTGATCATTCAAAATTTAAAGAATTGATTAACAGAGAGACATGGTTACATGTCATAAATGAAAACAATGCTAAAGTGTCTTGGAATCTCTTTTCCAAAACCTTTAGTGAAATCCATGGAAAATGCATATTAACTAAAACTATAAAAATAAAAAAACATGTAAAGCTTAAACCATGGATTACCAATGCTATAATAACATCAATACGAAATCGTGACCAATTAAAAAAACACCTATTAAAAAACAGAAATAATGTGGCTCTTATCGAAAGATATAAAAGTTACAGAAATAACTTAAAAACAATTATAGTTGTAGCGAAAGCCAGGTATTACCGTGAAAAGGTAAATAATAACAAAAATGATATGAAAAAAATATACAACATAATTAATGAAGCCACTAACACGAGCAATAGCAAAGACACTGATCTAAATATACTAGAGGATAAGAAACCGTTTCAAAATACGAAACAAATGGCCGACTACTGCAACAATTATTTTATACAGGTAGGACAAAAAATGGCTTCCAAAATACAACCTCCGCCTAACTATAGAAACGTTCACTACTCGGTAACAAACAAAAATATGTTTTTGACGCCTGTCACATCTAATGAGCTTATAATGCAAATTGGTTCATTAAAAAATAACAGCTCTCCAGGCTATGACAATGTTAGTGCAAGATTAGTTAAAGATCATCACTTGAGCTTGATCCAGCCCTTAACCCATATTATTAATTTAATTTTCCAACAGGGACACGTCCCAGAGGACTTTAAAAAATCTATAGTTGTCCCAATTTATAAAGCTGGCAATAAAACTGAGATTAATAACTTTCGACCTATAAGTCTAATAAGTGTCTTTGCCAAATTGTTCGAAAAATGCCTTAAAGATAGACTCTACGATTTTTTAGTAAAAAACAGAATATTAAATGAAAATCAGTTTGGGTTCCAAAAAGGGGTTAGTGCAAACCATGCAATTTATAAACTTGTTGACAGTATAAAATCAAATCTTGAAAGAAACCAGAAATGTATAGGAGTCTTTTTGGATCTTGCTAAAGCATTCGACACGGTGTCTCATAAAAAACTACTAATAGTGCTTGAGCACTGTGGCATTGGGGGCACTGTGTTGGATGTCTTCCGCAGCTATTTGGAGGGTAGAGTTCAACAGGTAAGGATAAAAGATCAATTTAGTGAATGTCAGAAGATACTGCTGGGTATCCCGCAAGGGACGGTTCTCGGACCCCTTCTTTTTATTGTCTATATTAATTCACTGCTGAAAAAAAACATAATGGGAGAAATAATATCATACGCTGATGATACGGTACTGATTTTCAACGATGATACTTGGCAGGGGGTGAAAGTGAGGGCTGAACTTGGTGTCTGCATGGTAAAAGATTGGCTGGATTTCAATGAGCTAACTCTTAATGTAGATAAGTCAAAATATATTGCGTTCTCTCTTACTAATGTAAATAGGCCGGATCTCGGTTCTCTGCAGCTACCAAGGACAGAACTAAAAATAAGCGAAGTTTATAACATCAAGTATCTGGGCATTTTAGTTGACAAAAATTTAAAGTGGTCAAATCACGTATTCAATTTATGTGTGAAAACAAGACGACTTGTGTACAAATTTTATGAACTAAGAAAATTTATGAATCAAAGGCTCCTTCTAACAATATATAAAGCACTAGTTGAATCCATATTACAATATGCTATAATCGTATGGGGTGGTCTGTATACTAATGCCTTAGAGCCTCTTAGTGTTGTACAAAACTACATATTAAAGGTTATAATGCAAAAAAAAAGACGTTATCGCACGATTCAACTCTATAATGTAAATATACTGAATATTAGAATGCTATACTTTTATAACAGCTGCCTATTCTTACATCATAATAAAAACTTACAAATAAAAGTGCTTCACACACATCAAACTAGACAAATTACTAATCGGGATTTGGTTGTTCCCTTTTACAGAAGGGATGGTAATCAAAGATTTACAAAAAGTTTAGCTCCAAAAATATATAACTCTCTACCGACAAACTTAAAAAATATTGGTAATCATAAAAAGTTTGCTCAAATGTGTAAGCCAGTCATTTTTGCTAATTATAGAACATTTCTCGAACTGCTCTAACAAGTTGCAACATTTTTGTTTTCTTGTCTTCTTCAATCGAGTTGTTCGGCTTTTGACTTTTTGCTCAAATTAAAACTAAATTAAAATATACTAGAAACATTTTATGATTTTTTTTTGCACATACAGATTGCTCGTGATCTAGGTGCAATAATTAATATTTGTACTTTATTAAGACAGTTATGATTTTTATTAGTAAACTGTATTTATTAATTGTTATGTTTTGTATGAATAAATTGAAATTGAAATGTTTATAAGTCTTACAATTCCATACCTAATGCCCTAATATAAAATTATTTTTATCCAGATCCTGTTGCAGTTAAATATGGCATGGATGAAAATGTTTTCTCAGAATTCTTTGGACTGACTTATTCCAACTTCTTGCGCCACGATGCTTCATTAATATTTGGCTTTTTAATAAGTGCCAATAAAATTGCCTCAGTTTCTTCATTTTTTTCAATTTTTTATTCTTTTTCTTTTTGATTTAACAAAGCGCTCAAGATATCTACTAAAAAGCTTCTGGATGTCGCCTTTCAGAAAACCGAGTCGCATTAATTCTACTAGCGAAAAAACACTGTTTCTTACTCTCGCAAATATAAAAACCATGAGCTTTCTAAAATAAAATCTTGTAATCTGTTATTGGACAAAAAATTATCCGCTTAAGTTTGCTTAAGTACTTATTTCTAAAAAATAGTGTCAAAATGCATTTAATTATTTAATTTGTTGGTTTTCCCATGGCCGCCTTATTTTGTTCATAAAACTCTTTCATGGATAGCGACATTTATGTTTTTCGATAAATATTATGAAAACGGGTTGGAATTTCAAATAAATGCAAACACAACAGTGGCGCACCCAGGGGGGGGCCCCCTTGGCCCCCCCCCCCAAATCCCCCAATGAAATTGACTTCAACTTACTATACCCACTAACCCACTAAAAAAAACTTTAATTTCCAGGCGCGATACAAAGAACGATATAATTTTTATTACCTTTGTTCAGTATTATAAGTAGAAAATTTCCAAAGCTTTCTCAGCCTTCATTCTTCTTATGCAAATTATTCATTTTTTGAAAATTTTTATAATGAAAGCATTCTAATATGCGAATTTAAATTATGGAACGACAAGTTTACAGATAGCAAAGAAATACCCTCCGATATGTTTAAGCTATATATTCAATGTAATGGTATGATATTTCCCAATATAAAAATTTTGCAAATTTTTGTTACCCTTCCCGTGACCGCCAGTACCTCTGAAAGGTCATTTTCCACATTAAAGTACTTAAAATCGTACTTAAGAAATTCCACCGGGCAAGTAAGACTTAATGGTTTGGCAAATTTATTTATTCATAAGAATGTTCCTGTTTCTTGTGAAGAAATTTTAAATAAACTTTCTAAGGGTCGATGAAAATTAGATTTACATATTTAACAAATGCAAAGGTGTAATAAATAGTAAAAAAGTTTTGGTTTCTATTATTTATAAAATATTGTTTATTGTTGTGCTTTGTACTAATTTATATTTTTAAATAAATATATTTGTGTTATGGATATGTCGTCATTACTATTACCTATATTTTATTTGATAAAAAGAGTGGTATGTTTTGTCCGGAATAATTATTAAAGTGGATATTTTAAAAAGTCAATTTTTTTAGATATTTACTTGAAACTTGAACTTGAATTGAACTAGGCTATTGCGATCTTCTGAGAATACCTGTTAAAAAGCTACAAAGTTCTAGAAAAATGCGTAACTTAAAAGTTTATTAAAAAATTTGCTTCCGGCACTGATTGGCGGGCCCCCCCTAACATAAAATCCTGGGTGCGCCGCTGAAACACAAAAATTGTTTTATAAAATTCTTAATCAAATAGTTGGTATATAATATACAGGGTATCCCATTTGAAAAATTTCAGAAAAATTAGTTTAAAGTGTGTCATATTTGAAACCTTCTTTTGAACACCCTGTATAAAATAGATAAAATCCATTCGATTTACAGTATCTCTTGACCCCTTGTCACTAATCTCATACAATGCTCTAAATAAAAAAATACTTTCAGATTGTTTATTTGATTTTTTTCCACGGCTGCAAAAGTTTTTTTTTAGTTTTTAATTTATTACTTCTAAACTACTAAAGCAAATTATATAAAATTATAAACAGTTATAAAGGACATCAATACAAACCTAAAAACATATAAAAATAGAGGGTGTCATTGAAAAAAAGACAACTTTGTGTTATCACCCTTTATGCGAAAATATTTTCCTAAAATGCATGCCGTGTGAGTCAGCATATTATTATGAACAAAACTTAATTCTTGTTGGAGCTATGGAATCCTGACGCACTATTGCAGGACCCTGTTATTCAATGGAGTGTAAAGTCAAGGGTTGACGCTCTTGAGAAAATGTCAGATGACACAATCGTGGTCCGAAGCCCACGATAAACTGTAGGTCTCCACGGGAAGGATGTTGGTTCCAAAAAAAGGGAACAAGCAAAAAAAAATTAATTAACGGAGTTCTGATGGCGCCGCGCCGCTGATACAGAGTAAAAAATATTTTTATTTTGTTTATTGTGCAGGTTAAAAGCACTTATCAAAAAAATTATTACCTTGTCGGACTTCCATTGTCTTTATTTTGTTACGTAACACCACGTTTCGGTTAGTTAGTATCTCTAACCGTTTTCAAGTGTAAACTAAATTATAATTCTAAGGCTACTGTCTTAAATACTATCCATGTGCAATGAAGCTTGATGACTCCGCCTACGTGCTTATTGGAGTGTGAAGTTTGAGCTGTTGGTTTTGGGCAAGAAGAGGCTTCCAGATATTGGGGATATCTATACTTGGTTTACTAAATATATGGGTATATTGATTCATGAAAAACTTCTTTAAACTTTCGTTTTCTCCAGTGTTGTTCCGTGTCTAAAACCTTGGCTTCTGACCACTGTATATTATGCTGGTTGGTCCACACATATTGCGCTATACCTGATCTCGCAGTTTCACCTCTTTGAGTATGTTTCATAATATATGTTCTTTAACTCGTACGGGAAGAGGTATTTTTGTTTCTCCAATTTACGATTCGCCACACTCGCAAGGGATTTGATAGATACAAGATAAAGATACTAACTAACCGAAACGTTGTGTTAAGTAACAAAATAAAGACAATGGAAGCCCGACAAGGTAATACATTTTTTAATGTTACTTCATTGTCTACCACCTTCAAACAAACACTTAAAAGCACTTGTAATAGATTTTTTTTAAATTTTCCCTGATAACAAAACATGACCTATTAATTAAATGCTCCTTTTATTTTCCTAATAAATTTATTATCTTATTTATTTACAAAGCTTTGATGGCAAAGTGTACGCTCGTTCTTCTAAAGTAAACGTATAAATCATTCTTTCTCTTTGACGTATAGCACATAAACCATAATTTTAAAAAGTCGTAAATCATTTTCTCTAAGAGCCATGTGTGAACACCTACAATTAACAAAATTAAAATCATAATTTAAAAAATTTTAAACATTTCTACCGAGAATTTTTAAAAAGAATTTGAAAACGTTATCAACTTTGAGATTCCAATGAATATAGGAAGAAACTTTTATAATAATGAATATGATCCAAAAAAAATAGTTTAAATTCTTTGTCTTATGTAGGCATTAAGTTAGGGTAAGCATCCGATTTAAAATTAGGTCGTTTTTTGCTAAAAATTGGTAGGTGTGCCACTTTGTCAGACCGAAGGCACCATTCCAGTTGTTGTAGTGAAGATAGTATTGTGTTGTTTGGCTTTGCTCGCTTAGAGACCTAACATTTTTTTTTAAAACTTCCTTGATTGTTTCTATTGTTATTTTGTTTTTAAACTTTAATATATCGAAGAAGTAGTCCATACTTAACGTGGAGTTAAGTAATATAGAAACAATAAAAGCACAAAGTCTTTCTCCACAATTTTTTTTTAGAATAACTAGGCGAACCTAGAATAATTCATGATAATTCAATTCGACATGTTTCGAGTGTAGAAACACTCATCATTGAGAAAACAAAGTGAAAGGTACAATGCTGATGTTGTTAGCAATAGAGAAAATAATAGTAGGATTAAGCCGTAATGCAGCTTTCAATGGTGTATACGAGGTGTAAAAAAATTGGAATAGTCAGAAGACCGACAAGATTTCAGCATACTGGACAGTCAGGGGCTAGTGCAAAGGCCCTGTCTTAAGCAGAAAAATGAAGAGAGAAAAGACAAATAGGGGGTTTTAATAGACTTTGTGAAAATCATTTATTAAGTAGTGAAAATAATGAATAAAACTTAAGATTTTTCACTACTTAATAAATGATTTTCACAAAGTCTGTTAAAACTCCCGAATTTTTCTTTTCTCTCTTTATTTTTCTGCTCAAGACAGGGCCTTTGCACGAACCCCTGACTTTCCAGTATGCTAAAGTCTTGATTGTCGGTCTTTTGCCTATTCAATTTTTACACCGCTTGTACACCATTGAAAGCTCCATTACGGCTCAATCCTACTATTATTTTCTCTATTGCTAACAACATCAGCATTGTACCTTTCACTTTGTTTTCTCAATGATGAGTGTTTCTACACTCGAAACATGTCGAATTGAATTATCATGAATTATTCTAGGTTCGCTTATAGTTATTCTAATAAAAAATTGTGGAGAAAGACTTTGTTCTTTTCTTTTTTCTATATTTAATATATCGATCAAAAAACACCATCATACTATGAAGTAAAGTTAAATTAAAAATAGCTGACAAGTAATGAAGTTATTATTTTTAATGGTAGGTACTTACGGCAGAACAAAAAGTCATTATGATCTAATGTTACTTGAGAAATGCAATAGGTTTATTTAACACGGACGCCGTTTATGATTTTCAAACAGACCAGTTTTGCCATGTTTTGACTAGATCTGTGGTCATGTTTAGATCAGGGATCTCCAACTTTTTTTAGTTCGAGGGCCAATAATTTATTTCCCTTCGACAAGACAATTAAATTGGGATTTTTTTTTATTAATAAGCATTAGAATGATGTAAGATACAGATTAGTGAAATGATTGAGACCTAAAATTTTCTTGAATTTTTGAAGTCGTCATCCGCAAACTAAGCTGTGGGTTGCATGAAATATCCGGGCGGGCTGCTAGCGGCTCAGAGCAGCAAAAAGTGTAAATATCAAGAAAGGCAGGCTAAAGTTCGCAATGTACAAAAACTTGAGGGATATATCAGCAATGTATCCGATGGAACCTGCAATGCAATCTTAAAGTGTGACATGCATTACACATACTTATTATCTCAGTTCAGTCCAAATGGTAAAAAAAACTACTAGGCCTCAGCTAGAGCCATTGAGAGTGCTGCATGCGCAATTTACATAATAATGAAAGCATCTTTAAAAAACCTTTGGTGCTTGTCTATCGAATATAGAATAAAAAGTGGTGTGCTTCAAGGCCCGGTACTGGGGCCTCCGTTATTTAATGTCTACATGGCAGACTTACCGCCTCAAATATTGTCTTATGCCTCGAGCTTTGCAGATGATACTAAATTTTTTTCGAACCCATTAATAAATGCAGACATGCTCAGAAGAGACATTCAAATCGTCGAAACATGGTGTAACGAATGGACCCTGTCTTTAAATGTTGACAAATGCACTGTACTTCACATCGAACATAATGATACTAATATACAATACATGCTCTATGGTGATCCAATAGAAGTAGTAGATCAACACAAAGATCTCGGAGTTATAATCACAAAAGATTTCAAGTTGGCTACACGTATTGGTAAAACTACAAAAAAGTCAACTCAGTGGCTTACATGGTGTCCGTCACATTCAAAAACATTAAACCTTTACTATTGGCCAAACTATATAAATGTTACATTCGACCAATCTTGGAATTTGCTGTGACAGTGTGGAGACCGTACTTTGTTGGTGATATAAGGTTTGTTCCTACAGCGAATCCCCGACAACTTAATGACAATTTTCAAACCAACTTTACGGCGCAAGTCTGATTTCTGATCGGTTTCAAACTCTTGTAGGAACAGGCGTTCGAAATCAACTAACTTCGGTTCGGTGTTTAAAACTGAAGAAATTTTAAACGATGGACATAACCTCAAAGTTTATATATTTTGTTATCGTTTTCATAATAATTGTTTATTGTTATTTCGTTAATGAAACTCGTTTGGCTCGGCCCAATAAATAAACCTAAACAAATTAAGCAACTTTTATAAAATGAATGAACAAAGTTATGAGGAAATGTGTTGTAAAAATGTTAATATCTCCTTAATTTAAAATCAAAAAATTTTTGGTTTTTAGGCCTAACCCTTTCTTTTAGGACATCTTCTAAATCACTGTCCGTATCCGAATTGGAAAAAACAGACGTTTCTGAATCTTCATCAGATGACGCAATGTCGCTCATTTCTCAATTTAATAATAGAAAAAGTCTTATACAAAAGCAAATACCGCAAAAACACGCCTAACAAAAATAGGTTATGTCATATGTTATGCAAGCGTTTAACCGCGCATGCTCCGGACATTTTACTGGCAAAAGATTCGCAAACTGCTCTGACAGTTGGCAAACTATCAGAGAAACGTGTAGGAACAGCGACTTTGGGTTTTCAAACTGTCCAAAATCTTTGTGGGAATACTTTTATATTTACTGCGCAGAATCCTGACTGTCAAGGACTGTTTCTGATCGCTGTAGAAACAAACCTATAGACGCGCTTGAACAGACCCAGCGCAGAATAGCACGGCTGTATCCTGAACTACGTTAACTTACTTAAGAAAAACTTTTAAGGGTACTTGGACCTACAACACTGACCGAAAGAAGACTTCAAGGTGACTTAATCGAAACTTCTTCAGTGGTATTACTCGGTTAATTTTGACATATTTGTGCGTGACGGCGACGACAGATTGCGAGATCATAACCTAAAGCTGGTACGTGAGCGATTCCATAAACTTTGTAGACAGTACTTTTTTCCAATCGGGAACATCGATCATGGAACTCACTTACGGACGCGGTGATAAATGCACCATCAGTAAACGCTTTTCAAAACGCATATGACTCAAATCTTTTAGCTTTATGGTCATTTAAGGTGGGAAAGCATGTAACCTGCACCTTCCCAAGTAGCATTTTTAGACACATTACGGTAAATGGGTCTAAACTATTGTTTCTGTTTCCGACACAAATTGGAATTTGTTGGCAACATGTATGGAAATATTTTCGAAACGTATACATTTTAAATGGCGCATTAGCACGTGTTTCCAAGTGGTTGGTACGGGCTGTGACTTTCGCTGTTTCGACGCAAAATCGAAACTTTTATCGAAAATGTTTAGAAAACTTTTCAGAAATGTTTGGAACATGTTTCCGTAAATGTGTCAAGTGAGAGTTCATTTTACAAAGAGGGCGCTGAGTGTTGGAATTGTAAATTGTCAAAATGGAAACATTATTGAAACAAATAATTAGATATATAATATCTATCTCTCTGCAGGTTGTAAAATAAAAGAAAGTAAACAATATGATGACAGCATAATTTCGCCATAATGCATTTGTCACCAGAGTATTTTCTATAAGTGATACATTTTTTTCGTATGGTTTATTGCAGAGGAGATACAATTGTTGACGAAATAAATTTTATCGTGCAATTTAGTAATTTAGCTTTATATTCTTAAGACGCTCCCGGTATATTGACATTTATACACAAAATAAATACTTTGTCAAAAAATAAAATCTTAAATATTTTTAAAATTTTACTTAATTCTTCTTTCAATTGATTAAGCTAGCAAAATGGAACTAATGTAACCACTTTTTTACATTTTAAATGACGCAGGAAGTTAATTAAAGTCCATTTTAATAATATAAAAATTAATTTGTCAAAATGGCCGCCAGAAAGCGAGAATTATTCTGGTCTAAAATGGAGTCGACACACAATTTCTAGTATTTGGTTTCAATAATGTTTCGATAATTATGTAGCTATAATTCATAGAAAATGTGTCGAAACATGAAGAATGTTTCGATATTGTACCGAAACCATGCGAAACAAACGTCTCTAAAGTAAAAAAATGCACAGTCCCGTCAAGAGGAAGGTTAAGCTTAGAAGCATAAAACTTCTGTATACCGTCACGGTATACACTACCACTTTACACTTTCTGTGACATATAACCTACAAAATTGGTTTGTACTTTGTTGAACGTTTAATAAAACTTTTGTAAAACCTCGAAGAATGTTTAAACTGTAGTTTTCTTCCCATATTAACAAAACAAAAATGTACAATTTATAGGTTATAATCGTTATAATCGAGGTTATAATAATTGTCCGGGTGCGGTAGTGTAAAGGTTTCTGGCAGTTTCGAAAATAATTTTCTGCGCAAGTTTCGTAATTAAATGGATATCACTGTTTGGTAAATATTTCAAAGCAGAAGAATACCAATTTGTTTTGTATCACTTAATTCGAAAATGTGTCGCTACAATTTGGGAGCACATGTGTCTAAACACAATTTCATAATATTATATAAAAATGTTTCGAAAAATTTTCTTTTGTGCGTTTCCTAAATGTATCGACACTGTAGTTTGGAAAGTATTTCGAAACTAACAGTTCTTAATCGTTTCTAGTAACTAAATTCGAAAATGTGTCGCAAAAGTTTCGAAACACATGTGTCTCCACACAATCTAAATAATTTTAATCGAAAATGTTTCGAAACGTTTCTCAGCAAAGAATTTGTGTCCAATTTGTGTCTATAATTGCTACTTGGGTTAAGTATACAATTATGTTAACTATGATTTAAACCAGCTTGAATGGCTTTGCCGCCTATGCTAGTGAGTCCATAATAATAATAATAATTATTATTATGTAATATACGACTACCTGGGCAAAATTATGCTATTGTCCCGTTCGTAGAGGTTAGGTTTTTGATGGAAAATTCGTATTTATGGTTTTCTAATATAATACATTTTTCCTCTATTTCTTATTCTTTATGGCACACTCACCAAAATATAAACAACAAAAAACAAATGAACAATCAGCCTCCTAAATGCAAGAATATAAAGAAATTAATTTAATAGGCTCAAATTCATATTTTATTTGATAAATCAATAAAATGTTTTTTTATTTTTTTTTCAATTTGTATGAAGTTTAATTATCATTGTGGCAAAATCAAAAATAGTGGTAAATTGCAATAGGAAACGACGTTATAGCTGCTTTCTAACTTCTATAAAGGTCATTGTTCAGCTATTTATATATGAGTATAGGTGAAAAAAAAAGTTCTATGGATCTTTTTTTATATAAACAATAATTTAAATTGCCTACGCGTTTCGGCCGTGTCAACCCATCTTCAGGGTGCAGCTGTAAGTTAAGGAGATGCAGGCGTAATAGTTATGCAACAATATGGAATTTAAAAAAAACTAGAAAATGTATGTGACTCTTTCTATAGGCTGGGGACTATTTTGATGTACCTATAACTTAGTTATTATAACGTAATACTTAGCATAGATCGATATGCGTTATTGATCAATTTTTTTTAATTAAAAAAACTCCTCACTTCTACATAAAACATATAAGGTTATTTATTATACATACCTAATATGATTTTGGTTAAATTTAATCATTCATTAAATTATAGTTTTTACTAAATATTCCTTTACTTGGGAGTTGATAATAATTATTTTACGGGTAAACACAATTATATTTTGAAATAGTAAATATTGATTTTGTAATAATTCGCTGTTGCTAACGTCATTTGGGTTTTACTCTCAGTTTATTTATTTTATTAACATTGGGAAAACCTAACTTACAAAAAAGGAAGTAACTGATGGGACAATAATTATTTTTAATCATTATACTTCGTGTAAAGATTTTCAAGACTTGTTAAGACGTCAATTTTGTTTCTTAATACTGCGTCTAGTAATTGTATCATGTTTTCTAGGGCGTTGACAACTTGATGTATCGCATCCCAGAAATGTTCTCACTTTTTTTGGCTAATCTTTCCCTTTCTTGCCTTAACTTGCTCATGTGCGGTTAGATCATTCTTTATTTTTATTCTGTTTAAACACTGTTGTTTTATGTTTTTCTTCTAATATTCCTTTTTATTCGCAGTTATTTTAAAATTAAATTGTTTTTTAAGCAATATAGTGGTTTAAATATTATTTAGCATCAACTTCGACGCTCTTTATCAACTCAGAAGCTATTATTGGGACTAGGAGTTGATTTTTGTCGCTTTATTGATGAAGAAAAGAACATATAAAATTTAATTCAAGATAATGGTAGTAAGTTAAACTCCTGACCCGTAGAAAGTTTTCTGAGAAAGTATAAAATAAGAACAACTTATAATGTAAAGAAGGTGTTGATACTATAAAAGCATACGCTGACCTTTAGAAACACAAATTTTCTTCTGAAAACACCGGAATGCTTGTTTTCCGTTACAAAGACAAAAATGGGTGCATTATCTGCGTCACAAAATTGTCGAATTTTATTGACTCTTCAGGGTTGACGCGAAAGTGCTATTACAGAAGGATACCTACATTTTTCACTTACTGTTATATTTTGTAAATGACAGCCGTAATATAAATAAATATCAATTTTTTAAGTGTTTGTATCCGAAAAAAAAATGATTTACTATTCGGGTTTTTGATCTGTTTACAAATAAACTGTGTTAATATTTTGCCTACAAAACCCATAGGAATATGGATAAAATTAAAATTAATTTTGAAGAAGTAGTCCATTCTCAAAGTGGAGGTAAATGTATAGAAAAAAGAAAAGCACAAAGTTTCGAGTGTAGAGACACTCATCATCAGGAAAACAATGTAAATAGTACAAAGCTGATGCTGTTAGTAACAGAGAAAATAATAAGT
The DNA here is from genome assembly GCA_963969555.1 of Polydrusus pterygomalis. Classification (NCBI taxonomy): domain Eukaryota; kingdom Metazoa; phylum Arthropoda; class Insecta; order Coleoptera; family Curculionidae; genus Polydrusus; species Polydrusus pterygomalis. The sequence goes on from OZ018378.1 coordinate 114,383,724, forward strand.
GGGATTGAGCCGTAATGGAGCTTTAAATGGTGTACACGAGGTGTAAAAGAAGAATAGTCAAGAAGACCGACAAGACTAGAAAGTCAAATTTTTCTGCACACAATGTGTATGTTTTGACTTTTGCCGGGGTAACTGGGCCGTAACAAGCCTGGTACCCCAACAGCATTTTACTTCAAGCTAAATGATGCTTTGAATTTTACGAAAAACATTTTTTTCTTTTTTTTTTCCTCTCATTTTACTACTTTTATATGTCTCCGACAAAGTTTAATGAAACTTATGATTTTATGTTTTTTGATTTTCTAATAGAGATATTGACTAGAAAGGATACGGCCTTAGAGGCGTTCAGGCATAAACCATACTTATACCTAAATGATTTTCACAAAGTCTATTAAAACTCTCTAATTTTTTTTTTGCTCTCTTCATTTTCTGCCCAAGACAGAGCCTTTGCACTAGCCCTTGACTTTCCAGTATGCTGAAGTCTTGTCGGTCTTCTGACTATTCATTTTTTACACCTCGTGTTCACCATTGAAAGCTCCATTACGGCTCAATCCCACTTATTATTTTCTCTATTGCTAACAACATCAGCATTGTACTATTTACTTTGTTTTCCTGATGATGAGTGTTTCTACGCTCTAAACATTATGAATAATTCTAGGTTCGCCTAGTTATTCTAATAAAGTGTTTGTTTGAAGGTTGAAGACAATGATGTATCTTGAGTAATAGATGTGTTTTGGACTTTCATTGCCTTTAGTCTTTCATATCACAACGTTTCAACTGGTAAGTATCTCCAGTCGTCCTCAGGTGAATACTGTTCTAATAAACTTGTGGAAAAATACTTTGTGCTTTTTTTTTTCTAAAATTAATTATTTTAAAAAGTAGGGCGCTTAGTAGATTAGATCTATAACTTTTTAAAATTAACTATAAATAATGAACATTGCATTTGGCTTAGGGGTGTGCACAGCCCTTTTGTTATTAGATTTTCCTTGTTTAGTGACATACTCAAGATACACTCCAGAACCGGCTCGGCGCCATTTTTGTTGTGTTTTACGTTAAGCGTGCTAAAGTGATTTTAATGTGTTTCAGGCGCGGAGTAATAAAAGTTGAAGAAAAGCCCGAAATATAATTTTATGGGTTCGTCCCATCAATTTGAGAAGTGAACAATTTGGTGCATTCTTTGAACTGGTTGGCCAGAGTGAAGATGAAAAAACATTTGGCAACTATACGTTTATGAGAGAATGCATACAATCTATGGAAATCTTACTAGCATTGCGAAAGATATTCACATAAGCAGAGTTCCTTTTAGTTGCATTTAAATAGCAAAGTAAAGCTAAAGGCTAAGTTGAGGTTTGAGGAGTTCCTTTCACAATTTAGCCAAGCAAAGATTTGTACTTTGCTTTTTAAAAGAAGATGCAACAGAAGAGTACATATTATACCATTCCAAAATATGATCCCGCCAATGAATCAGACATATTATTGTAAAGAAACGGATAAGGCCATAAACGCGGCACATGTAAAAGCACCAATTGAATCTTTAACTCTACAAGGCATGTCTCTCCGTCAACACGGTAACGACGCAATAGGGTCGCCGTGGATTGTACTGGGGACTCAAGGTGATATCGCGGAAGAACGGCACCGTATACACGGCACCTATGCTACTCACATATGCATATGGTGGTCAGCCAATACCCTCTTAAATACAAGGCCTCAGTGCTCTGACGTGACGTCACCATTAGTAGGCTGAATATTTAATAGAATATAATAGAATAATCATGGGTAAGGGTTATACTACTCTTTAGTAAAAGACTTAAAAAATATTTTTCTTTAAGTTTATATGTACAGGGAGTTTAAAAATAAGTAATATAATCTATATTTGCTATCAGTGGCAGTTCGTAGGTTAACAGCTAGGGTTGGGAAGTATTTTTGTCTCCTCAGATAACATACTAAGTAACTTATAAATAAAAATATATATTTATATTAGTAGCTACTTATATGCAATTCATCACAGGAGGTTTTTGTCTTTATAAGCTCCTTTGAAAATTGTGTGATGCATGCTCCTTTGAGCATAATGTGTTGTCATTAGATATACCTAAGTACGAGCCTAAGTATGACACTGTAATTTGTTCTTTAAATAAAGGTCAATATATCGGAATGTTATGTCACTTTATGGGTAATTATTTAGTAAGATTATTTAGTTTTCTTTTCTTATTTTTACCCATACGATCATTTTTTTTACCACAGTAGTTTCTTATTAATGTATTTGAAATACTACTAAGTATAATTTTTGCAATAGTTACTTCTGAATGTTCATTACATCCCGCAAGAGGAGCTAGAAGTTTTTTGTCTGTAAGATGTTTAATAAGTAAATTAGAGAAAAAGGCTTTTTTATTAAAATTATCCAAAAAAATATCTCAAAATCTTGAATCAATTTCTTAAAAATAATATATGCAGTTGAAACTATATCTACTATTGTCTAAATAGGGTTCGATATGTATCTCATCAAAAAGTAGAATTACATATTTGTCTTTATCGGTTAAAAATTTAAAAATATTACGAGCATAGGTAAGAAAATTTTTTCTTTCATCAATATGAGGATCTGTGAGATATTGATTACAGACCCCTTTTATTGTTTCGGGGTGAGGCAAAATAAGTGGTCCATGGTCTCGTAAATATTTATAGGCATGGGGGCTTATGGTAAATAAAATTGAACATAAAATCATAGTGTTGGGTGAATATCTATATCTTTCTTTTGCGGTCTTAAGCAAAGTAATTTGTTCAGAAATAAAATTTAAGTTTTTTATAAATTGGTCATCACCCGAATTTTTTAAATTTTCTAAAATTTGTAACAAAAGTTTAAATGTATTTTTTAATCTGTTTGAATTATTTTTCTCGGAGTTACTCGAGTTTAGTGTTGAATCATTGTTACTCGTAGTACCCTCGTTACTTTGCATGAGGTCATTATCGGCATTATTTAAAGGAATTGTCATAATCGTATCATCAATAATATCCAACAAGTCTTTTAGTTCATCTAGACTGCTACAAGTAAATGGTGTTTTTAATTTTGACCCAGAAATACTAACAGATTGGCCATATAAAAAGGTTGCTATTTTAAAGTTATTATAGATGATAATTGCCCAAGTTATACAAGATCCAGGATTATATTCAAGCCTAAATAAAGTTATTTTTTCTTCATTTTTTACGGAGAACCAGCCGTCCTTTAGAGTAAAATTTTGAAACACATTTAAGAACTGTTCAAAGTTTTCAAAACTTGTGTTGTTCTTATGGCTATCATACTTTACTCGGCTTTCTTCAATTGCTTGTAAAAAATGTAACTCCTCAAGTTCCCTTAATTTTTGGTCTTTACTTTTACGAATATGAACAGTTTTCGATAAATATTGAGGACAATTTGGAAAAATTGTTGGGATGCTGTTTTCTGCAAGTCGAGGCCTATTTAGATCAATTGAAACAATCTTACCTGTTTTTGGGTCTTGTTCTGAATGATTTCAAATTATACTACCTTTATCAAAATGTTGTTCACAAACTTTCGTGTTTTTGTTTGGGACTAAATCTTTTCGCGGAATGGATGGATTAACCATTGTTGCTGTAAAAGTATGTCCTTTGGAAAGCCGAAAACGCGAACTTTTGGTCCAATATCGTAGTTTCCACTACACCCGGGAACAGAGCACTTATAGGGCATTTTATGTTTCAATTCACCGACACTCACTAAAAAATTTTACAACAAATCACAAGTCCTTTGGAAAGCCGAAAACGCGAACTTTTGGGCCAATATCGTAGTTTCCACTACTCCCGGGAACACAGCACTTATTTTATGTTTCAATTCACCGACACTCACTAAAAAATTTTACAACAAATCACAAGTCCTTTGGAAAGCCGAAAACGCGAACTTTTGGGCCAATATCGTAGTTTCCACTACTCCCGGGAACACAGCACTTATTATATGTTTCAATTTACCGACACTCACTAAAAAATCTTACAAAAAATCACAAAACTTATCACTTAAAGCAAAAAAACTTTCAATATTTGATCGTTGTTTTCTAGTTTTAGCCGTGTCTGTCTACTGTCGAAAGTTACGTCAAATTTGAATTTTAAGTTGGTTGGAATTGACCACGAACTGACCCATGGTTCTTTATCCTAAGTACGCTTGCCAAAAGTAAGACAGAGACAGAACCAATACTTATAAAGACAGAGAGATAATAATTTACCTGGACGAGTAACTTCTTTTCCGCAGCAACAGTGTTGTCAGCTTTAATACAAAATAGTCAATTGGTTGCGACAAAACTTAACAAAATGATTTGATTCATTGATTCATGACCATAATGTAATGATTTTTCTCATTTGTTTTTAAAATTTTAATTTCTTTTTACTATAAGGTTTTTCTTTTTTTTTTGTTTGACAATTTTCAGACATTGTGTTAAAATTCTACCCTATCGCTAAAAGTTGTTTTTTTTTCAAATTTTAAACTGGCAACAAGGCAGTGAGACAAGGCGACCAAATAAATATAATGATTAAAACAAGACTGACAGCCGATTCATAAATTGACTGGCGATCTTTACAATATAAATCTTATGAAGGAAACTTAAGCCTAGTATATGTGACGTCACGTTAAATTTACGGCAAAGCACTGAGGCCTTTGTATTTAAGATGGTATTGGGTCAGCACAGTCCTATATTACGCCGCCGCGTGACTTATTTTTATGGTCATACAATAAAGCTTGGTTTCCAAAACTCCTCGCAAAAATGTAACCACCTTCTGTCTTAAATTACAAATAATTTTCAGAAGATGAAAGGTTATCTTGTAAAAATAATAACACTAATTTACAGCCAATTAGCGACTGTAATGTAAGAGACATTTTTTGTCAATTTTTGGTCTCTAAATGCGAAAATGATCGTAAAAACTCCTTAGCACGTAAGATTTTTGAACAGGATAAAATGTGTGTTTGTGGTAATCCAAATAGTGTTATGGAAAAATTACAATTTGCACATAACCTTGTTTATAAGCAATTCTACTTTTATCATGGCAATAAAATACTCTCTAGTCCTCTTGCAAATGGAGTTGACATAAGGGAAACATAAAAAGTATGTCACTTATTCTCAATGCAATAGTAGGAGAGAATGGCCCAAAATGATCCCAGCGGGCAAAACGATCCCCCCCCCCCTATTATCGTTAATACGATTGGTGTCATCTATGGTTTTCGTAAGCCACTATACCTTCGTTATCTACAGCTGGCTGATTGTCGCTAAGACAGGTGGCCATTGTAATTAAGACTAGACTAGACCAATACCTTCGTTATCTTCCGTCGAGTTGTGCTTGACAGTTGAATCGAAACTTGTTAGCCGTTGGTGCGCTATCAATAAAAAAGTGATTTTTGCTTATTCTGATCTAAGATACGTCCCTACAAACTTTTGTAACAGCTTTTGACAGATAACAGGAATGTTAAAATGTAGTATATTTCTTAGAAGCTTATTACTTAAGCTATATTTTAAGATATTTGTAAAGTTTTTAAACTCAACGACTAAGTGATAAACATGGCGGTTAGTAAATTTTGCACATTCGGGCAAAATGATCCCTCATGAGGTATGGTAAAACGATTCCGGGATCATTTTTTTTTGTTTATTATAAGAAATATTATAAAGTGTTAAGTTAGATACCTATCTAGAGGTATTCTTTGAAGGTACAAGTTTTAACAATAGGTTTCTTTCTGTTTTTGTAAATATTGACTTATAATCAACAATTTTGCATTTTTTCTTAAATTAAATTGGAGGATCATTTTACCCTACCTTAAGGGATCATTTTGCCCAACCAGGTAGGGTAAAATGATACTTTTGACCAAGTTCATAATTATATAAATAACATTATTAGGTTTTTTTATTAAACACTCTGCGCATCCAAATCTGAAAGCATAAGAATTGGGGAATCCCATAACTATGATTGTGGATCTCCCTAAATCATACACTCGGTTTACGAGGGATTTTCCCGTTAGGGGGATCATTTTGGGCCATTCTCCCCTACGTAACGTAACGTGGTCTTATTGATCACAAAAAAGCTCTGTTACTTCTATTACACATTAAACTGGGATTGATGAAAAATTTCGTTTAAGCATTAGATAAAAAGGGAGATTCATTCAAATGCATTAGTTTTTCTATATGAACTGTATGATGCTAAGCGTAAGGAAAGAATATTTGTTGGACAACAAATTAGAAAAATATTCAGTTTGATCAAAAATTAAGTGATGTTGCATTACTACATTTAAATGAATTGAAGCAGAAAGCTACAAAAAACTTGTAAAAGAACTACTTAAAAACTACTATAAAATGGGTTGTCGTATGTCTCTTAAAAAACACTTTTTGTACTCGCATTTAAGTTATTTTCCAGAAAATTTAGGTGCGGTTAGTGACGAACAAGGATAAAGATTTCACCAAGACATATCAACAATGGAGCAACGCTACTAAGGCAGATGGAATCCAGCAATGATGGGGGATTATTGTTGCTTTTTTATGATGAAAGCGATCAAGAATATAAACGAAAGTAAGCATTTTCAAAAAAGTTATGCACAAACGACTTACTATAATTGCATTTTCATGTTTATTTTTGTAAATAAATCCTATTATCCGTAAAATATCTCGTGTTTGTTCCAGTGGCGGCTCGTGACATTATGAACAGGTGATGCAGCATCGCTTAAGAAGCGCCGCAGGCAAAAATTTTTGGGGACCACGCCCAAATTTCGTTTTTGTTTACTATTTTCTAATATTTGCAGTGAACACGTGCATGATAAATTATTCAATTTCATAACATACCTATAAATTTGGGGGGGGGCATGACTCCTCCCATGAGCCCCCCCCCCCTGGATCCGCGCTTGCCCCCTACCTGATACTTAAATTTGGATCGTATACATACATACATAAAATAATATTGCAATATGTTAATAATATGAATTTTCTACCAAAAACTTACCTAAATTCGGTAACATCAGGGAAATTAGAAAGGTAACTAATTTAGAAATATTTTACTGTTTGAATGTGAGGCAAATTCTTCTGTCCTTTAAATTTGCAAACTTACTTATAATGTCCTCGTAAAATAGCTGTGCAAGTATAAGTTCATTTAATAGTTCTTTTTCGATCGAAATTTTTGATAAGTTTGTCAGCCTCAAACATTGTGAAATATAAAACTAAATACCGCAAAGAAACAATACCCGGCACGCGACATAAACCGTTACCATCGGTGGTAATGCATAAACGCAGGTGGAAAATTTGCATCACTTGTCGCCGGCCGAATCGAGACCGAGCGTCGTGTTGTCATGGCAACCGCCGCATCCCTCGTGTCTGACGTGAGCCAGCGGAAGCGTCATCAAGACTCTGCTTCGCAGCGCGAAGCAGCGCGTTTTACAGGTTGCCGAATGGTTTTTCCAGTGTGTTGTAAAATCAAATCTGTAGCATTCTGTTAATTGAATAAAACGCATCATAATATATGTAAATAATATCAGAAAACAAAGTTTTATAGAAGCGAATGAATTTTTAAATAATTATTTAGTCAGTCTGGAAATAATATGAGGTAGGTGAAAAGGTAGGTGAAGCAGCGCTTCACCTGCGTCATCGGGCGAGCCGCCACTGGTTTGTTCTAATGTTTAAATATTATATAAAAATGTTTCTATAAAATGAAAATAACTAATATATTCTATAACTCAAACTCTATAGGTGGTGGAAAATTTTGATTGTTGAATGCTTAATCCGAATGCTTTAAACTCCCCCGTTCAGTCATTATAACATTAGTCGCATTTTTTTTATCTTTGTCAAATGAATTAATGGTATTGCCCTGCATAATATCAATATTTAAAAGTAATTTAAGTGAAAAATGTTAACAAGTTTCCTGCCGAAGTCGCGGTGTGTCGACAACGCATTTGCATGAAAAATAAAACAGATTTTAATGATCACTGGTATGAGTTTCTTTCCCGTTTAATAACCTCCTCCCCGGTTTGAAATCACAGCACATTTCATGCTATATACGAACATTAAAATTAAACAGGGTTATATTGCGGAAATAGGCTAGAAAATCTGAGTGTCTATGTAATTCAATTGGTAGAGCGCTCGACTGGTAATCGAGAAGTTCTGGGTTCAAATCCCACCGGAAACCTTACACGTTTTTTTAATTTAAAAACCTTGTCTGCACGCCGATTAATATTTTTCACTTAATTTAATACATACTGAAAAAACTACGATTTCTTAAATGTCATATGCAATTGTGACGCATGCAATAAGTTTTTTTATCATAGCATTAAGATAAAAATGGAACATACAACGGATTGCAGGAACACTTTAAAACTAAGGGGACAACCTTGATTGTATCATATATTATGACATTGGCAAACTGATTTTCACACAATGAAAATTACCCGATTGGCTTAATTCTCGAATTGACACAAGTTTTTTGCGACTATTTCCTTCCTATCTATTTTTACCAATCACTGATCAAAATTCGTATATCATATTTAATTTTCAAGTGGAAAAATTGCATGATAGCTCCTGTCAGTAATTTTTCCGGAAAAATGTTTGATAGGTACTGTCAAAATAAAAAATTGTTGAATTTCTATCTAGTTATCAGCGAATTACTTTAGCAAAACAATTCCACATAGCATGGCATTTTGTTAAGGGAAATTTAAAATATATCTCCCCTCTGGTTCCCTAAGGGCGGATGTTACAATTTTGAGAAAATAGCATTAATATAATTTTCCACTAAACCGCTCTATCCAATGGACTAAAGCTCTATGTCCTTAAATTAATAGTTTTTAAGATAGTAATTATATAAAGTCAGTTGTCCACTATTGCTTTGGAGTGCTAACGGCCTATGTGACAAAGTTTGGACAACCGTCTTTATCGCCCAGCACCAGTTAGACCAAAGTCGCACATACGTCTTTTGTGAAAGCTGCCAACATTGGACATGTGGCTTCTGTCAGTCAACAGTGTACTGTAAAACCTGTAAAATTGTAACAAACTGTGATTAATTTACTTGTGTTGACACTGTTTTTGCCACTTTAATTGAACAATGGAGGGTAAAAGTAAAATAGCATGTGTATCAGACAGAACCCTTAAAATTTTTAACCTTCTGAAACCAAAATCAACCACTGATAAAGGTAAGAATATTTTTGCACCATTACTTGAGGTTAGGTTTTAACAGCTTTTAAATTGTATTCGGATTTAGAAAAGAAAAAAATATTTTGTCACTAATTTTTTGTTAATATTTCAGAGACAAAAAATGAGTCTCCAGCAGTAAGAAACTCAGACAATGTGTTACCGAATAAAAAACGTGCCATGAAAGATAATGGGTAGTATTATATTAGACCATACCTTGGATACAAATAATGAGAATTTAATAGCACCAAACATAGAGAGTCCAGTAGATGAAACATTGTTTTATGTTGTTTTGGAGGGAGGGACACTAGAACGAATTTCACCACCTAATAGCGTTTTTTGTTTCGTCAATATCGCACTTTTTTTTATACTTGACAGCTGTAAAAATTTGACAGGAGAATTTTTTGCGTATTTTTTCCGTATTCCTTGGGTCACTGTCTATACGACCCGCTATTTTTTTGACAAATATCGAAAATTCCCAAATTTGACATTTTGACAGGTATTCTATATACCGCTTGTCAATAAGATTTTGACAGATCTGAGATATACGTTTTGTAGTATACCACTACCGTAGCCACCATACCAAATTTCGTCAAAATCGGATAAACTATAAGGAAGCTAGAGTGAAAGAAAATTTTGACAAATATTTTATACACGAGCTGCAGCTCGCACGGTACATACGATTTTTACGAAACTTTTTTTCCTATTTATCTTTCCAAACCGAAGCTCTATACGTCGTCCGGTTTAAAAAAATTTTTTTTTTTTAATTTGACATTGACATGTGTCAAATTTAGACAATGGAATTTTTTGCTTATTTTTCCCGAAATCCCCGCCCTAGAAGAAATACGCCTATAATTTTTTCAATTTTTTTAAGACCACTTTTTGCCCGTTTCAGCTGGCTCGCGTCATTTATGGTAATTTTTTTTATTTAAAAAATTTGTTTTCGTTTAATTTAGGTACGTTCGCAAAAACTAGAGCTTGCAATATGTTCAATGGACTATCCAGTTTATATTTGAAAATGTAATAAATATTATAAAATAATTATAATAACAGCAAAATCTAAAAACAAAGTCACCTGATTACCGTTTTTTAGCTCTCCTGTAAAATACCTTTTTTTGACATCCGCCCTTAGTGAACCAGAGGGGAGATATATTATGAGAAATTTTGCGAAAATAAAAAGAGTTCAGTAATATTTATAAAAAAAAGCTTTCATAAATAATTAAAAGTTGTAACAAATATATAAAAATATATGAATAAAAATTTAATATTAAGATTTTTTTTAAATTGTTTTTCCTGTTAGGTCTCAGTTTTTAAACTAACATTTTTGGTCGAGAATACTAAGGTAATGTTCTGTATCGAGATTACATAAAAAAACATCTTATTTGCCCCAACGAGTTACTTTAATGGGGCATAAAAGAATTTTAAAAAAATGTTTATTTTTCTTGTTAGGTCTCAATTTTCCATATAATATTTTTGTGCAAAACTATTAGGAATAATATTCTTTAATGAAATTATAGGAAAAACAACTTATTTCCCCAAAATTACATAGTTACTTTAAAGGGACAGCAAATAATTTATTTTTAAATTATGATTCTCTTCTCGCTTTCGCCACTGATTATTTGTATGATTTTGTTTCTGTAAGTTTATAAAAAGACCAACTAAAGCTAATAAACAGAGTCTATACTTACGCTCTCGTAAAAACCTAAAATCACTAAACACACAAAAAGTTGACACACTTTCTGAGTTGAAGCAGTCCAGGGCATATTCACATCTAAATTGGTATTTTAAGAACGGTAGTATCTGGTGGATGAATTCACTAAGTCACTTTATCAAAATCAATCAAAACGATAATACGGATTATATAGATTAAGGTGGGTTAATCTAATCAAAACTAATCATCACTACCGACAATTTAATTTAGTCCAAGCGGCGATTCCAAGTCGACTAAAGTCATTTAAATAAAAAAATTGTAAAGAATGTTATGCCTTTTCCCATTAGCTTGTGGATATCTTTCGTTACTTACGTTGGCCATGGATGACAAAATAAATCTTAGGGATAAGGTTGTTTACTATTTCTTACTAAAACAGAAATACGGATTCGAATCTGTGAGAACAGTTATTTTTTCTTCTTATCATAAAAGTATTTAAGGTGGGAGTGAAGACAAAGGAAATAATTGAAATTTAAACCGATACCTATACCTACTATTATTTGCATTGAAACGTAGATATGTGTGCGATAATGTTAAAGCAAATTAAAAAAAAAAGGATTAACTAATATTATTATTTCAGAAAACACTCCTCATTGGGAAAATTTATCATTATTTTATTTTTTATTATGCCATGAGGGGGGGGGGGGGGCTAAAGCCCTTGTAGTTCCACCCCCCCCCCCCCCCCATAGATCCGCCACTGATAACGACAGTTTCTTATTAAATAGAAGATAAGACATCTGATAATATTAATCAGATATAGCTAATGTATGGACAAGAGGATATTATTTTTCTGTTAAATTGTTTAGTGTCATAACCAGGTTAGTAATTTTTAAATCAATTTCTGCTACTAGTTACCTAAATAAAGTTATTAAACATAACTGGCACAGTTATAAACAATTTTTGGTAAGTGATAACGCCAAAATAAGGAGTAAATTGCTTTTATCGACAACAATTTTTTCGCGCCCTATGGAAAGTTTGTATGAAGATATTCACAATTTCTACCTCACGGGAAAGACACACCGTGTTGTGATGTATTTCTACTGATTCAACCACACTATAAACACTTATTAACAGGAATACGTTTTCTTGCACTTGACGTTGTAAACATACCTGCCGCCCGATCTAAAACATATTTCGCGGATATTCACACGTTTTTGCATTTTGCCAAGTAAACGAAAATTGTATAAACTCAAGGAAGAGGGTACTTAGCTCAAGTAGTTACCCGAAAACGTTTCATACATGCCTTATTTTTAGATTTAGTGGTTTAGTTTAACCGAATAAAATCATTTTATGGCATTTATATTTGACTTTAAAAGTTAAATATACACAGCCCGACTAAACACACTACTTTGCGCGAAACTTTACTACTGGCGAATGGTATGTTTCAGAAGATAATTTTTTAAGCCTTGTTTAACAAATGTGTACACAGAGACAGATTTATTGGGTGTTTAGATCAGGGTTTGTTCAGACAAAACGTTACGTGGCCGCCGACCTAGGAACTATTTTTGTAATAATAATAAATCTGGCAGTTAAAAAAACTTGCGCTTCCCATCAATAAAAGCTGTCGTTACCTTTGATTTCTCACTCGACAGTTATACTTACTCTCACTCTCGTGGACTAGTCTTGAAAATTATCCTTGGTTTGGGTAGAGATGTCAAGTAGTTTGTTTGCTGTATGGTTCCAGCTATTTCAAAACTAAAAATGCCATGGTCCTCAGATGGTTAACTAACAACTTACTGTGCGAGCAAAAATTATTTGCATCAAAGAGGGCTTGGATTAAAAAAACTTAGGGGTAATAAAATAAGTAGACGAATACAAATTCATTTTTGTTGTTTACAAAATTAACAAAGTAAGAATATACAGAAAGAAAAAGAAAAAGAATTACATAAATTGCTCAAATTGGCCACCGCCATGCTCCAAGCATAAATTCACACGTCTCTTTATATTTTCGAAAGTGTTGATCAGCATCTCTGGAGAAATGTTACCACATTCTTGGATCCGAAAAAAATGTCAGGTCTAATAAATCATTTCTTTCCAATAAATTTTGGGTAAACCATTGAGAGTAATTCCTGCGTCTTTCAAAATCTGCGGCTTGTATTTCTTGGAATACTTGCACTTTATAAGGAAATAAATTTAGCTGCTTCTTAAGAATAGTCCTGCATGTTCCATAAAATCTTCCCACTTCTTGGGACAGGCATCTTACACAATTTGTTGGCGTATTTTGCATTATTTCACGAACGTTTGCAAGAAGTTCTTCTGTTCTTACAGATGGTCTTCCTGCTCCTTTTTTGTGTTGTATAGAACCTGTTTCCCTAAACATAGCCACGGTTCTTTTCAGGCAATGATAAAAATTCCAAGCAATAAAAGCAACGGTAGGAAAATGTTCGTGAAAATCGTCCATGCACAAACCCGTTTCGAAAATACGCTTCAACCATGAATGTTTAGTGCTGTTCCGTAAAGCCCATTGTGTGAATTGTTCAAGAAATTGGAAAAATTAGCGATGAATCAAATTACTTTTACGACTGTCAAAGATGACGGAATAACTGATTGATTGTTAATTCAGGTAGTTACTGACACTCAACGGGTATTAAGCTCTACGGCTAAGCATTACGTCCTTAGATGCAATGCCCTCTTTGATGCAAGTAATTTTTGCTCGCACGGTATTTTGAATAATAATTGAATACATTTTTTAGAGTAGAGACAATTTATGTCAAACACTTCTGTTTATATTGATCATTCTAAATTTTTTTCAGAATACCCGATTTGGCACTAGCTTAATAACTTAGTTATCTATAGTTAGTTTGGAGTTTTACTCTTGTCTCGCTTTTTCTCGTCTCGTTCTCGCGTTCTCCGTCTTTAAACTCGGAATATTACTAAATTCCGACTTTAAACTCGGAATATTACTAAATTCCTACTTTATACTCGGAATATTACTAAATTCCGACTTTAAACTTGGAATATTACTAAATTCCTACTTTAAACTCGGAATTTAACTAAATTCCTACTTTTAACTCGGAATAGTACTAAATTCCTACATTAGGCTCGGAATATTATTGTGAATTATATTGTTTATATTGTAATATGTGTTTTATATTTCTTTTCTCAGATAATTTCTAAAAACTCAACAAATACCGGCAGTAACTCTACTTTAACTGAAAACCGCCATATCTTTATTTCACATTTTTGGGGCAAAAAATTAAAGCGTAAACTTTCTAGGTTTTAACAGCATTAAAAAGGATGTGGCACTAAAATTTTTTTGTGTGCGATACATTTTTGTGAAAGAAAGAAAGAAAGAAAGGAAGAAGGGTTTAAGTTAAGCCCCCAAAAAAAATGTCAGGCTAGTGATGCCTCTCCTGGCATGTGGCATTTATAAACAAGCGAAAATATGTAAACAAATAAAGTTACATGGTTATTCATTTTACACTTTATCGTATAATAATATATAGGTACGCTATTATATTATAGCAATGAAATTTTTCACAATACATGCACTCCTATTTCCGATGCCGAAACTCACGAAAAATACAATGTTGTTAAATTCCGAGTTTAAAGTCGGAATTTAGTAATATTCCGAGTTTGAACTAGGAATTTAGTTAAATTCCGAGTTTAAAGTCGGAAATTAGTTAAATTCCGAGTTTAAAGTCGGAATTTAGTAATATTCCGCGTTTAAACTAGGAATTTAGTTACATTCCGAGTTTAAAGTCGGAATTTAGTAATATTCCGAGTTTAAACTAGGAATTTAGTTAAATTCCGAGTTTAAAGTCGGAAATTAGTTAAATTCCGAGTTTAAAGTAAGAATTTAGTTAAATTCCGAGTTTAAAGTCGGAATTTAGTGAAATAAAAATAAAATGTATGTGGCCCTTCTACGCCTTCGCACTAAACTGATGACTTTTACTGGATACTTATCGTTTTGGTTATTTGGAAGTGTCCAGCTTCAAGATCTGATAATAATTATATTATCGATAGGTATACAAATATTCCAATGGCGCGGCGACGCAACACATGTTGCGTATGTTCGGAAATTCTGTGTGTGGTATCAAATAATTATGTACAAATGCTCGGTTTGGAAAACATTCTTACATTACACTGTTATAACCAAATATTTGCATTTATTCTTGGGATGTTTTCAAGTTAGTGTTAATTTACCTACTCACGACGGAAAACATTAATGTTTATTTATTTATTTATTTATTAAGAAATTAAAGATACAAACAGACCAAAAAACTGTATCCCCTATTTACTAGAGTTTTTCATAAAACTATTTATCTATAATAATTTAATTGCACAAGTTCTAAATGTATTATAACCTAAAATTTTAAATTATGCTAAAGTACGCTTAAGCTATTTTTTAAACAGTACTAAAGAAATTTAGAGAACAGATCAATGTTTTAACAATACATATTATAGAAAACACTTAGTCTAAATATGGGGGCGTTTAAGCCTAGATTAGTGTTTGTTTGGGCCAAATAAAAATAAAACTGCTGTCTAGTGGTTCTAGAAGGTACATGCAGAGAAAACTGTTTGAGAAGATGAGGCACGTTGTAAAGATTATTCATTAATTTATAAACAAAAATTAAATCTGATTTTATTCTTCGGGTTTCCAAAGTTATAAGTCCAAATTGTTCTCTTTATAACAGAAACACTAGGTACATTGTACATCCCATTACACACTTAAAAATCTTACAAATTTACCTTGCAAACGTTCAAGTCTAACTATATTTTTTTCATAATAAGGATTCAATACAACACTGGCGAAATTTAATCTACTATAAACATATGCAAAATAAATTGACTTTTTTGCCCTCTCCTATCTAAAATGTTTACATACTCTAGCTACAAATCCTAACATTCGAGAGTACTTATTAGCAACATAGTCTATATGCGGGTTAAGGTGGGAGTATCAACATGCTTGCCAACCTATAACCTATTTCGCGTAGATTTATTTATGCTTTCTAGCTTTTATACAAAATTTAAAGAAAATCAGTATCAACTTGATATTCTATAGGTAATAATTGACATATTTAATAAATACCAAGGAATTTCATAACTTATTTTAGGAGAATTGTATAGCGAAAAATATCGGGTAAGATTTTTTTTAACATTATTATGTCATTGTCACTCATTATTCTTTCACTATACAATTCTCCCAAAATTAGCAAGGAAATAAATTGATATTTTTGTAATATATCAGATACTTCCTAAATAATGTACCGACGATATTGATTTTCTTTAAATGTTAGTTATTAAAATAATAAATTCAAAAAATCAACGCGAAATAGGTTATAGGTTGGCAATAGATTGAATGGCGTTGAGAATTCAACCTTAAAGCCTTAAGCTTACAGCAAAAAATACACCGAGATCTTTGATTTGCGCCACTCGATTCAAAGGTTCACCATTTAAATAATAGTCAAACATAATAACATTAATATTTTTAGAAAAGGAGATATTAAAACATTTTTTGTAATTTAAGAAGAGTTTATTTTTTTTACAAAACATAGCGACCCTGTTGAGGTCCTCTTGCAGGCGCCTGCAGTCCTCCACTGAGTAAACAGCATAATATATTTTTAGATGGTCGGCGTAGAGAAGAAAATACGCATAGATGAAACATTTATAAATATCGTTAATATATAGTGAAAAAAGCAGGGGTCCCAGATGAGAACTTTGACGTACCCCCGAAGTGACCAGTATAGGTCTGGATCTTGGGAAACAAATATCGCAAGTGCGGCGCCGGGATAAGAGTTTGTTATTAATAATCAATTGTAAGAAATAATTATCCAAAACATAATTACTACAATTAAATTTGTAAAGTAAATTATCTGACTAAACCCAAGTTTCAAAAATTTTACTAAGTATAGCAAACACCATAAAATAAGCATCGTGTTCTATAGTTTGCTTAAGAAAATATTTATTCCTAAAATGCCTCATATAAACAAAATCACAGACAATATACTTAACGAAGCGTAAACAGAAAAATTAGAGTAAATAATTGGTACGATAGTTTTATGGATATTCTTAAAATATTAAATGAAATTCTAATAAAATTTAAACCGTAATATACTTATACATTATAAATAATGTAACTACTGTTTGTTTTCTAATAAATAATCCAGATAATTTTCATAATTTAGGATTATTATTTCCAAAACATTTAATCTCGCTTTTCTACGGATTCTTAAGAATAAATTTTTCAATTTAATACGATAAGATAATCGTTATTATTGTAAACTATTTTTTTGTTTTTGTTACAATATATTTCTGTGTTTTTTAAATTTTAATATAATAATATTAACGTCTACATAGTATTTTTTTATAGTTTACTCACATATTTTATTTATAAGTACCTTATGTAGGATTTTATTTTTAGGGTCTAATTTATGGAAAAGCTCATGGAAAATCAAAAAGCCTGCATCCATTGTTTTAGGAAAGTTATGAGCTGATGTAATAATTTAAACATTTTATAGTTTTATGTAAACAGATTATTATATATAAATTTGTCTATAGTAAATAGGTTTTTAAAGTGTATGAATAGTATAATATGGTATAACAAATACCTAATATGATTTTAAAGCATATTAAGGTTCTTTTAAATAAAAGTTTTTTTTAAATCATTAAGTAGGTGCAGTTTTATATTATACCCATAACAAAAAATATTGGTAAATAATTCAAATTTTTTAAAGTTTATCGTTTAAATATACAGGGTGTCCGAAAAAAGGAGGTCAATCCGCTTATATTCCTGGAGGAAAAATAATATGAATTTTATAATGCCATTTTTTAATTTTGACCCTCATGTTCGATATAGGTACATACATTGAAATTCAAAACTGATTTTTTTTTTTATAATTCGAGTACCTACTTAATAAGATATTAATTTCAAATTTTTTTGCGCCAGTGACTTCCGAACTAAATTATCATTTCTTATTGATTATTTTTGTCTCTTATAAAATTTCGATAAAGTGATGAGTTTCGGAGATAATTTGAAAAGTATGAGTCCCTAATTGATGCCAACGCGGCTTATGGTAATCTCATAATTTTCAAATGCTTACTCAAGTCAGTCGTTGTGGCATTATCATGGATACAAGATATAATTACGTTAAACTTTGCAATCGGTGTCAGTAACGAAAGCAAAAGACTAGCCAAAAATAATGTAAGGACAATAGCGTACAGATAAAAACCTGTAGTACTAAACCAGTAAAATGAAGTTATTTTATAGCCCTACTAAGAACTTACAATTGCTAATATTCTTCACATAACAATGCAACTATAATCACTTGTTCTTAAGACAATAATCGACTATTAATTAATAAATAAATTTAAAACATCATAACAACAAATATTCAAAACATATTATTTTCATAAAATTATGAATACGTTAGTAACAAGTAGAGGTTGAAACCTCATATTTTTCAAAAGATTTTCTTTAATAAAGAAATGTGTATTCAAAAAATTGAGGTTATATCAAGCAATTTCTTTCAACTATTTTTTGTAATTTTTACTTTTTGTTACTAACGAATTGAAAATTTATTATCATGTTATGATGTTTCAAATTTATTTAATAAGTAATAGTAAATAATTGTCTTAACTATTAGTGATAACAGTGGCGTTTTAATAATTAAATAAATTAGTTAAAACAAGTATTGGTACGATTAATAAAGTTATAGTTCAGACAGGACAGCTAGGAGACTTTGCATAACGATGTGACCTGCGCAACCAATACGTTAAAACGAATACTACGGCGCGCAATGGTCGCCGATCGCTACGAGCCCCCACCAACGTCTTGTTAATTATAGGTTCTAACGGATACAATTCGTTTTTGGGGACGCTGTTCTGTTTTCTTAATTGTAGAGGAAAAGCTTCACTGGGAACAAAATGCGACGCATTGAGAAGATACAATTTATTTCTTATTATTCTTTGTATTAAAAGTGGTTCGTTATTCAACAAGATTGTGCTACTAATGGAACTGATTACTACCAATAAAAACACTGTTCTAGCATATCTGGAATTGATATAACACTAAAGCGGGTTTGATACACTAGCAATTTATTTAATATAAGTTAATAAAAAAATAAGCTATTAACACAAACTATGTCTTAGCAAACCTGCTTTATTAGATTATTTTCCTCCATGTGTTTTCGTTAAGACGGTATGCACAATTTATAATTCTAATATTTCTTTTTTCTCTTAAAGATGAATGTTTATACCTTCAAAATATAACACATTTACAGAATTTACCATCATCTAAACTTCCTTACTAAAGGGGTCCGTTACATTAGCCCCCCCCCCCCCCCCCGGTACCCATAACTGCGTAAAATTTTAGCACCATATAGACCATACCTAGCACTACCTAGCACTACCTAGCACCCAAATTATAGCGCTAGCACCATAGTCGTTACGGAGCTATTAAGCACTTTTACCGGGGGGGGGGCTAATGTAACGCTAGCCCCCCCCCCCCCCCCCCCCCGGTGCCTATAACTGCGTAAAATTTTAGCACCATATAGACCATACCTAGCACTCTAGCACCCAAATTATAGAGCTAGCACCATAGTCGTTACTGGGTTATTAAGCACTTTTACCGGGGTGGGCTGATGTAACGCTAGCCCCCCCCCCCCTTCCGGTGCCCATAACTGCGTAAAATTTTAGCACCATATAGACCATACGTAGCACTACCTAGCACCCAAATTATAGAGCTAGCACCATAGTCGTTACGGAGTTATTAACCTAATTTAAAAATGACATCAACAACGTTGCCGCCTCAGACCAATTACCAGAGACAAAGCTATTTACAGTTGGCCATAAAAACACTTTTATATTTACAGTACAAGAATTTATGCACTGTAGTAGTAATATGGCTGTGATCCCACCGCGATGTTGCCGACCTGCACTAAATTATATGAAAATTATTATTTTTATCCATAAAACAGTAAACATATACAACACCTTTTTTTAACCAGTTGGTTAATATAGTAAATATTTTGAATAGTCTCGCAAGATGGAGGCAAAGTCACGTGACACTCTGTCAATTTTGGTCTATTTAATTTTGATAGGTTGGTATGAATTCCAGAATCAGACTTGAAAATTTTGTATATATTTTAAAAATTTTATTTTGTAAATAGTATAATATTTTAAAAGAACCTAATAATAAACATAGGTTTTTATGGTTAGACGATAAAGTCTCAAAACAGAGTTAAAAACTACCAATAAATAAAACACACAACCTTACTTCTTTGTTTTTATTTATACGAAAATATAAAATACAAGTAGGTACTTCATCAACACTTTTATGCTAGAAAAAGTTAGTGGCGCATTCACCTTTTTATTTTTTGATCACAGGATATAATATTAAATCAATATAAGAAAAAATTTCTTTGGTTATCTAAATTACAGTTATTATATTTATATTACAGGTACTAGCTGGTACCAGGAACATATTTGCTTACTTTTAGCATTCCATATTATGTATCCTTAAAACTTCATTCTCAACAAATTGCCCGTCTGTCATATGAAAATATTAGATCCAACACTATAATGGTTAAAAAGATGAAATTTGGCATGCTTATAAAGAGCTATGCACCTAATAAAAAAAACTTACTTTGTGTAAAAACATCTTATTAGCTTGTCCAGCACTTTTGCCCAATCAAAACAGAAATGAAGGCCTAACTTAATAAACAGCAAATTTTTTTTATATTAAATCTGTAAAAATGTTATACTATTAATATTGTTATATAAAACATAGGAACAAATAGATTTTAGTACTATTATTAAAACTAACGAGAAGAGTACATATTGTATATTTCATTGTTGATTTACAAGCACAGGTCCATCATGATTTAAGGTCTGAGAAAAGAATAATAAAATTATAGCCTACACATTTTTTGTTTAGTGAATTGTACTTACATGGGCTTTACCGTAAACACAAAAGTTAATAAGCGTCGATTAAACTGAAAATAAAATCCACTAAAACCACTAAACATTTTTAAAAAGTAATAAAAAGCAACAAAAACACAATTCCGAACGTGACAGGCTAATTACGGCTCACTATAATCTGGAAAGTTTTGATTTCCATATGTACGCTGATCGATGACAAATAACTGCTGTCATCTGTTTTAAAACGAGAAGGTTCGTGCCGTTTACTATACAAGAAGTTATTTTAAAAGTATTTACTGTCATCCTTATGGCAAAAAAACTATTATTTTCTACCCTACTCAGCGTGACAACGTCGCATTTGGTACGTTGGCGATATTCCGGATGCTGCACACCAGTTTTTATTCGGTGCAAAAAAGAGGCAGCTCCGGAGCTGTCTCTTTTTTGCACCGAATAGGGTTGAAGATTTTGCCGCTTCGATGCAGCACCGTATAATAAATGAGCCGAATAGACTACCACAGCACTCTTTAGTATTGAGTTGTTATGCAGGTAGTACGGATAAATCATATTTTTTTATGTATGACAAAACAATGGCTAAGAAAGGTCAAAACGATGTTGTGAGTATGCTGGATTATTTTATTACACATTTTGTGCCCGAAACTATAAAAACATTATACATATTCTCAGATAACTGCAGTTCTAAAAACAAAAACCAGACCTTGATTCAGTACCTGTATATTTTTGCTCATAGTAAAATATTTTCATCCATCATACATCGTTATCCAGAACCGGGTCACAGCTTCCTATCATGCGATAGAAGTTTCGGTCTGATCGAAAAGGAAAAAAGAAAGAGGGAACGAATCATTTTACCAGAAGAATGGGTAGCCTTAGTGAAAAATACTAGTAAAAATTTCATTATAATACCGGTGTCTCAAAATATGTTTTTAAACTTTTCGAATTATTTTAAAGTCCAATTTAAGAAAAGCGTCATGAACCAGCGTAAAGTAAAATTTGCTATATCTTTATACAGAAAAATAGAATATACTGGAATATCAATCAGATGCAGTATTATGGCTAGTGATGTTCTACGAGGAATTTGTTTTGCAAAAACCAGGAGTTAATTTACCATTACCAAACCCCGATCAGCTATTATACTCTGAACCTCTTCCAATAAAGAAACTAAAATATTTACAGGTTCAGGAACTTACCAAGAAATATGTTTCGCCAGATTGCAAGTAGTGGTTTTATGATAATCTTAGAAGCTATGAAAATGACGGAAATGCACTTAGTAATTCGGATTAAAACATAGCCAATATTAAATTTATATTATATTTGTTTAAACTTTAAAATAACCCTTACGCTTCCGAGATTCAGTTTTTAGAGATATTCAGCTAATTTTTGAAATTTAACTTGGTTGTGACCCTACTAGAAATATGAAATTTTTTCAAATTTTTAAATTTATTCCTAACAGGATTTTCAGGACATCCACAATTGTGTTATATGGGAGCCAAGTACATACAGGCACAATTGTGACAGATCAAACAACTTATAGTTTAAAATTAAATTTTAATCGTAATAATCATTTTTTGGTGTGGAAATCAAAAAAACAGTTTTGGTTTTTATTTAAGCAAAGGTACACATTACATTTATCGCACTTTATTCTTGATCGACTTTGACTTTTTTCTAGGCGACAAGTGTTAGGGTTTTTTTTATCTTCATGTACTGGCCAATGATTGAATCCATCAAACCTTTTATCTTTGCAAGGCAATGAAGAATACCCATGATAGTTCCTGTTCCTTCTATTTTTAATTCTGCCAATTTTTCAAGTAATGGTATCGTCGAAAAGTACCGATCAAAAAAAAATAAAACTTCCTGGGGGCAAGGTTTGTACTAAACGTAGAATAACAGACGGTCCTAGACCCAATTCTTTGTTTTCAAATGGTGTTAGGGAACCCTGATATATTTCAAAATCCAATATTGTACCACATGACGTGGTAAGAACAAAATTCTTAAGACCAACGGGTCTAGGTTTATTTTTTACAAATTGACGGATAGGACATCGGCCCAAAAATGGTATCATTTGTTCATCAATTGAAAAAGAGCCTTGCAGCGGCCTTTGTATTTCCTTGCACCTTTCTCTTACTCGATCAATCATTGGCTGAACTTTCCAGAGATGATTTTGTCTCTGGACTTCTTTGGGTACCAATAAGTTATTTACCACATGGAAATTAGTAAGCAATTTATAAAATCTGTCCCTCGTCATTGCGTCGGCCAATATGGGTAACCGATATTTCGTGCTCCAATACAGGTGGATTCTGGGAAATTTAAAACATCCCATGATTGCATGCATGCCAAAAAATCGTTTAATTTCTTCAGAAGTAATACTTGGTTTAATTTCCAAGCCAGTCTGCTGCAAATAATATTGAGAAGTTAATTCTGCGCCCATTTCAAAAAACTTTTCATTTAGGTACGTACCTACTAAAGTAGCCCCAAAGGCTTAAAATATCTTGAAAATTATCATTTCTGGAACGTTGTGGAATTTGTTTTCCGTCAAATGGCATTTTTATCCATTTTTGGCCAGTGGCTTTGCGGCTTTGTGGCTTTTTACTGGTACTTGGCCCAGGATCCTCTTCTTCACTGCTACTAGTCCCATAGTCGTCTTGAGCACCAGAAGAAGATATCGGTGGTTCAAAAATATCATCGTCGACGTCGCTGTCAATCTCAAAATCCGATTCCAACTCGTCAAGTAGGTCGTAAACACTATCTGGGTTTGCAGCAAGCTTCTCCAAGTTAATTTTGGACTCTGAAAAAGGAAACCAACAATGCAAACAAATCACCTTTCTCGCCTAATATGTTAACGTTTGGCTCCCTAACGTCACAATCGTGACACTGCCTTAAAACATCTGCGTGTAAACATAACCTCAAAAAAATATTAATGTTTTTATTACCTAAGTAGGTAGTTAAACAACTCCTACTGAAAACTTAATTCCTACAAATATTTTTTTAACTATAATTTTAAATAATACTTACTTCTAGTATCCATTACAATGCCGAAGAAATTGAGAAAACAAGAAATTCACACTTTTAACCTTGCGTGACACCGCGAAATGTTGATATTTCTAAACGACGCGCTGCAAAGCAGTTAAATCGGGTCTAGCACAATCGTATCGTATGGGAGTGAACAGCAAAAATATTATTTTCCGCCTTATAGACCATATAAATAAGACCCACACAATTGTGACACCCTGGAGCGTAAGGGATAAACACTTGTTTTCAAAGAAATGCATTGTTTTTCTAAATTATTGCGTGTTCGGTGCAGCAAGGAGGTAACTTCACCATTTTTTTTTACAAATATCATCTTACTTAAAACAAAAATTATATATACACTACCAATTTTAGGATAAAAGTGAGACTAAACGACTAATGAAGTAAAATATTATGCAAATCCATATTGTTTTAAAATAATCAGTTTTTTGCTTCTCCTGAAAAATTTATAAAAATGGAGCTGCCTCCTTTTTGCACCAGTGTCTTCTATTGGCAATAGCCTAATTTAACGCATATTTAAAAAATAATTAAAATCTGTTACCTGAGAAACACAGTTTAAAAGATGCTTTTTTTATTATCTTTGATAAATCTTGCGGGTTCCAATTTGGGAAAGTTCAGTCCCAGCAAAGAGTAAAAAATTAGTTTATTTTGAGCCCCTATACAGGGTGGAATTTTTAATTGACATAAATTCATTAGAAAGTCTATTTCTTTGATGAAAAAATACAGAACAATGGCTGAGTTTATTTTTAGTTTCGCATACTTTTTTAGCGTCTTCGTGCCCTCTTTTGGGGGTAGAAACCGCCCTTACTATTTTTTTCAAAGGCAGGTATGTAGCATGATTGCTCGTTGGAAAGGGCATAAAAGAGGGAATACGATCCACTTTTTACTTTTGCATTTCGGTAATGTAGACGCAATTTGCTTTATTGTAAAAATTGTTGGAAATGTTGCCGATTTTTTTCTTGACAAAATCCTAATCTAAAGTTAAATTCATTCTTGACATTATGTACCTAGGTACCATATCCGGGGTTATTTTGCGAGTTTCATGTAGTACGAGTCGTTGCCTAAGTTCCTTTAAATTTTCTGGTTTTGTTACGTAAACTTTGATTTGGAGGTGATCCCAATGGAAATAATCTAGAGAATTAAGGCTTTGTAAAAACTTCACTTAATTATTATGTACTTCTACATGGTGAGGTAATAACGCAGTCAAAGCTGGAATAGTTCTCGTCGCAAAAAATTCAGGTATGTTTTAACATTAAGTTAGTAAGAATTATTGGCCCAATGACGCGGTCGCCAATTATTATGCCTGCCATAACATTAAGTTTTTGCGGAAGCTGAGTGTGAATTGCTCGTCTTCGGTGAGGAATTTCTGCGGCTCAATATCAACAGCTCTTTTTATTGACTTCACCGTTTAGTACAAATGTACACTCATCTGTAAAAAGGATCCAGTCCAAATCTACTAAATGCTGAAGTACATTCATCATCAATTCATAATACTGAAGACGGCGGTCCGGACCATCTTCCAGTAACTTTTGTACCATTGACATTTTGCTTGAATTGAGACGTAACTTAAATGCATATGTATGGTTTATGTTATTTTCTCTTACAAGTTGCCGAACTAGAGTAATATGACACCCTTGAAGAGCAAATAAAACGTTTAATTTGCGTGTCTTTATCGATTACTCCAGGCTGCCTTATTCTTGGTATGTCCCTGACGTGGCCCACTTCACGATAACGTCTTTGAATTTTGCTGATGTTGCCTTGAGAAATTGGTAATAGAGAGAGGTTTGTTTCATGAAATAAAGCTACTACTTCAGTTTAAGTATGCGATCTGTCGCCAAAGCCAATAGTCATCAAAATTTTGATTTTGTGTGATTCAGTTAAATAATTCATTTTTTTACAGCAAAAATACTTCTTTGTCTTATAATAAAGTAACGGTTTAAACACCATAAAATACTACAACAGGTTCACTTCTTCTAAACCGATAATACAGTTACCATTGGAAGGCGGCATCAAAGAAACAGCCTTATTCATAACATGTTTCCTTATTTCAACAGTCTGCGCTGGCTTTCTAGATTACCGAAATGCAAAAGTAAATTTTCCAACGAGCTACTACAATACCTTTAGATCTGAAAAAAGTTTGGGACGGTTTCTACCCGAAACAGAGGGGTAAATTTCATGAAGACACGAAAATAGTCCAAACTAAAAATAAACGCAGCTGTAGTTACGTATTTTTTCAGCAAATTTAATAAGCTTTCTAATACTGAATTTATTCCAGTTACAAACTCCACTCTGTATATTTTCAAATTCATTAGCAAATTTAAACTTAATAAGCTATTCACATAATTTTTAAAAATGTCTTTACTAGGAATAACAATAAAATGTAAAGTTAACTTTAAAACAATAATTTAAACAATTACAAAGCTTTTGCGCCAAAAGACTGTTATCTTATTTTTAGACTATTTTTAAAAGTATTAATGTTTTGAGTTTATGGACTATTAATCATATTACCATACCTACTTACTGCTTTTTTATAATAAAGTTTCCGACGTTAACGCATACATTATTCAAAATATTGATATCCGTCCACATCAAGTTAGGTATTTATATCATTTTCAATGCCAGTTCTATTTTTAAATAACGAAATATTTCTAAGTATAATTTTAATTGAAAAAAAATGTTAATTGTGATTTTTAATTTTTTGTTTTGATTCATTGGACATATTGTTTTTGTAAGCACAATATTCCCGAGGGCGACATACCACCAGTTGTTGTTTCACTATTTTATTTATGTATTAGCATTTTCCACTTTTATTTTAAGTTGCTTAATTTAAACTTTTTCACTGATAATTTTTGCTTACTCCGCTAGTTCCTTCTTAAGGATATTTGGTTTTCTAAGAGTTGAATTACTAAACCATATATTTGACTTAATTATAAATAGCAGCTCTCACTTATTAAAAATCTACTGTATTTATATAAAAAGTATACGTTTATATATAGCAACAAAGTATTAATATCAATTATTCTAGTAAGCTACAACTTGTATATTTTCATACGAATTTTCAATACTGATTCCATTTTTTCGTTTAAAATGGCGTTGACATGACTGACAACACAACCGTCTAAATCCTTTCAGCTGGCAGTATTTTTGTAACAAATCAAATACACAATATTTTGACTGGTCTACTTGGCATGTTCTCAGTTTTCTTCCATTACAGAGTTTATTAGTATGACGTGTGTAATTTCCCATGCAGACTTTTCTTTGGGAAGGGGGTGATTCTCCACATGTACCACCTTCCATGGCGGGGCAGTAAGCCGTTCTGGAAGATATTCCAGTACCACATGTAGAGGAACACTGAAAATATATTTAAAGGATTATCCAGGGTGTCCTACACTGAAAATATATTGAAAGAATTATCCAGGGTGTCCTTGAAATGGCTGTACAGCGCTTAACCACAAATTCCCTAACCAAAAATAAGGCGATCTAGGTAAACTTACCTATATGCAATGTTGCTTCGTTTTGCCGCTACGTGGCGCTAAATTTCTCAAATTATTATCGTTTTTTCGCAATAATTTCTAAACGCCTATATCAATTTTCACTAATTTTGGGACTAAAAATAACTACTATTAAGAACGTGTTTTCATATAAGAGCCATCTTTTTTTAATACCTGCAACTTTAAAAATTGCGTGTGATGAGTAAATAAGTTTGTTTTTTGTAACCCCCCGTATAAATGAATTTAATTGTTTCTCTGACCCTAGCTGACTTCATTTTGAAACTTTCAGTTTCTCTATAAAAAAAATATTTACGATACCTTGTAATTCATCATTGCTGTTTCTTCAGAACGAGAAAACTTGAAAAAAGTTTTAATTCTAAAAAACTACTAACTAGTTTAATTCTTATAACAATTGTTCAAAATGTTTACCGTGTTCCTGAACACATAAATTAATTCTTTTCAAAAAATTAAACTGTACTTTGGGCATCGTGTCGGGCTTGTTTTTAAAATAATCTGCAGCATTGATAATTCTTTACAATAATGTAGCGATGGGGGAAGCATTCACTTTTGATTTCAGAGCGCCCCACGAAAAAAAATCCAGAGGCGTTAGTTCGGGGAATATTGCTGGCCAATTTACAGGTGCGTGGTTACCTCTTCCGATCCATCTTTTGGGATGTCTTTCATTCCTCTTCTCTAATTCTTCCTCTTCTTCTAATTCCCGATCTCTTGAACCCAGCTTCCTACGTAAGTACATTTTTCTTATTAAAAGTTGTATTTGTTATTCTAATAGTTTGAATGAAACGGCAAAACGTCAGCCGACTTTTAGGAGTCATTGGCAATATGGCAATTGCACATGATATGAATGTAGTAACTACTCTTGTACCGTGCGAGCAAAAATTATTGGCATCAAAGAGGGTTTGGATTAAAAAACGTAGGGCTTGGTTTAGATCAAAATGATATGGGGACGATATATCTAACCAAATCTAGGTTAAAATTATGTCAAATTCATATTATGACATGATATGCCAAACTAATGAGTAATAAAATAAGTAGGCAAATACAAATCTATTTTTGTTGTTTGCAAAATTAACAAAGTAAAAATATACAGAAAGAAAAAGAACAAAAATTACATAAATTATCGAAGTCGGCCACCGCCATGCTCCAAGCATAGATTCACACGTCTCTTCATATTTTCGAAAGTGTTGACCAGCATCTCTGGAGAAATGTTACTACATTCTTGGATAATCCTTTCTTGTAACTTGGGAAAGGCGTCTTATACAATTTGTTGGCGTATTTTGCATTGTTTCACGAACGTTTGCAACAAGTTCTTCTGTTCTTACAGATGGTCTTCCTGCTCCTTTTTGTGTTGAATAGAACCTGTTTCCCTAAACACAGCCACGGTTCTTTTCAGGCAATGATAAAAATCCCCAGCAATAAAAGCAACAGAAAATGTTCGTGAAAATCGTCGATGCACAAACCCGGTTTGTATTGCCACTCACCATTTACTCTAACCCGGCTTCGAAAATACGATTTAACCATGATTGTTTTGTACTGTTCCGTAAAGCCCATTGTGTGAATTATTCAAGAAATTGGAAAAATTAGCGATGAATTAAATTACTTGTAAATACGTAAAAGAAACAACGTTTACAGATGTATTACATCAAAAACAATAAAGACAAGACTGACAAAGAACAAAAATGCGGAGTTTTATCAATTAGACTGTGGTTCTTGTCAAAAAAGTTATATAGGACAAACAGGATGCACTTTTAAGGCCAGAGAACAGGCCCCGCCCCTATTGAAAATGGGTATAAAATAGCATGCAAAACAGGGGTACTTGCTGTTCAACATTTCTCTTAAACTATGGGTTTTACATACCTAAAATTTTGGTGAGGTGTCATAGAAGGTTGGTGGATTATCATGAAGTAAATCGCTTTTCGAAAAAAGGTATAAATAATAAAGAAATTACACTTGAAAAATCATGTTTTTGCTTTTCATGACCTCGACAAGAAAATCACTTATATACAGAAGTCCACATAAAAAACACAAATTTAATATACTTATTAATATTCACTACAACTTTCTGTTCTCCTAAAAACCTTTTTTTTTGTTAAATGTTCGCACAATTTCGATAAATATAAAAAAAACTTGCTCAGAACCTGGTTTACTTTTAGGCAGTCAGCTGTTAGTAACTTTTAGGGATATTTGGTTTTCACCAATATAAAATCTACAGAAACCTACCATTTAATCGGTTTGAGGGGTCTCCGCTAGGTGTCGGCACCGCGAATGTCCCATTCTATTATTTCATTCATAAAAATCCGTTATGTCGGCTTTACACCATAATAACGCAATTATCTATATTGACCCAAGTCGATGTAACTGGAACATAGAATTGAACTTACGATAATTTAAAAGTTATGGCGTTTTTGTCGCTTTTAATTGGTAAAACGATGGTAGAACATGCATTTACCACTAAGCTTGTTATCTCGGTTTTAGTTATGTGAAAATAAGCTAATTTATTTTTTTTTAAATAAAAAAATTAAAAGTATAGAGTAAAAGTGTACTTTAATATTTTATTTTACGATAATAATTACACTAGATATATTTTTTGTTATGTTATCTTCATACTTCTTTAATTATTATTCTCTCATCCATTTTGTTTTGCCTCTGTCAGTCGTATGAGTTTTTAAACCATCGGCATGTAGATATGTGTTTCTGTAACTGATCCTAGAAAAATATAGGCATGTTTTAAATATAGGTAAAAAATACGTATAGCCAATCACACATTGCTGCCCTTTAATATTTTAATAGTTTGTTGAGAATAAGTAAAACAAAATGTATAAAACATTGATTCATGTGTCAACCGTCATTAATTCTTGACAAAATATGTATAAACTTACAAGAAATACCTATGCTGTACAGGACGTGGGACAGAATTATAAAGTACTTTAAGACTTTTTTTTTCACTGGATACCTCCTCGTGGTGTAAATTTTACAGGCACAAACACTGTCATTATCAATTTTTCTGTATTTCTATTCTTTGAAAAATTCCTCAAATAGGTAATACCTATTTAAGCCAAAAAAACTATTCAAAATCCCGTTAGTTGATTTTATATGTAGTAAAAATCAAATAGCAGGACTCTGAATAACCTTTTCGAATCACGTTAAAATAAAATGCTCTATATTATTGTTTGTCTAGCCTCGAAGAAAATTAAAAATAAAACTCGGACATGCAAATGACATTTTCATTAAAATATTAAAAGGAAATCACAATTAAGTACCATTTGAGTCTGTCTTAGAATTCCTCGTAATCTGCTGATCGAGTGCCTCGTTTACTGGTTTTTCATTCATTCTCTACTTGAAGCTTTCTCAGCAATGTGTGTATTTTCAATAAAAATATCTACTTCCATTGTCAGCCTGGAAAAGTGGAAAGGCCTGGGTAAAATAGCTAACCTAAAGGTGACAACAAAATCTTGTCTTCAAAATTCATTCTTTCACATCACATAACGAACAGCTGATCTAAAACAAAAATACCACAATGCAAAAACACTTCAGATTGGGTTAAAATAAAATTATTTCCACTTGAGTTTAGCAGAGAATCGACAAGGTTTAAAAGATCAAAAAAATAGATCGTATAATATACATAGTAAGCAAGAATCAGCAAGATTTAAATTAGTATCGTAGGGTTTAGTAATTAAAATATGCGTGGGTATTTATACATTTACCAAAACTTAGGAAAAAATAATCAAACAAGTGTTGGCACATTTTGGTTAATAATGAGTTATAAGTATGGGATGACTACTTGTATAATCATAAAAATAATTAATCAAATTTAACAAACTTACCTTTAGCAGAACAAAATGTAAAAAGGCTCGTGTTCATAAACAATATTAGTAGAAAAGATAAATAAACTCTTTGATAAAGTCTGTCAGCCATTATCACTTGGGGTTGGGCTGGGCGATTCTATTTTTGTGGCATTGGCCGAGTCCAATCCAAGAAGACTGTGAACAATGCAAAATAATGCTCGGGCCCTTCGTAGCCTATATTTGTCTCCGTCTGCATTAAATTACCTTCGCTACATATAAAGAGAGACATATATAGCTCGAACGAAGATAGCTCTCCTTGCTTAGTAAAGACGTTCAGTTTTTACAAATAACGACGTAGGAGTTATATTAAGTCATACATGATGGGGACGGTAAACGTGGGACGGTAAACGTAGGGCGCCTACTAGCGGCAGAAGTCTGGCTCTGACGTCACAACATGTGCTTCCATTCCGCCAATCTTATTTTCACATTGTCACGCTTGTCACTGTTTACAAAAAAATCACATCCAATAAAACTTTTTACCAAATAGCGTAAAAAGGATTCTAGAAGAAGTAAAATTTAAATTTTACCCTACAAAGTGCAATGTTGCCAGAATGTTCTGCAGTGGCAGTTTATACTTTCAGGGTTTATTTCTGCGATTATTTTTTAAAATATGGTTAATAAGTACCTACCTAATTTCGCAAGTATGGACGCAAAAATCCTTATTTTAAACAATATTCAGGACTTATTATTTTATCATTTATTCAGTTACCTACATAAATTGTATATTTACAAAAAATACAAGTACGCGCTTTAGGTAAGTGAATGGGGAATCAAATCCAAAAAATAGTATTTAATTAATTACACAATAAATAATTGCAGGCAATTTCAGAGATTTTAAAACAGTGGTATTATTGTTTGTTTGAAGGTTGTAGACAATGATGTATCTTGAGTAATAGATGTGTTTTGGACTTCCATTGCCTTTAGTTTTTCATATCACAACCACAACGTTTCAACTGGAGATACTTACCAGTTGAAAGTTGAAACGTTTGTGATATGAAAAACTAAAGGCAATGGAAGTCCAAAACACATCTATATTAGTCAAGTGGTATTTTATTATTATTATTATTACGCAAATATGAGAATATTTATTTAAAACGGCAACATTGCACTGCTTTTGGAGACAGAAAAATAACAAAATACCTATAAAATAAAAGCCCATCAAAAATTATTTTAAATTGGCATTCTATTTTGGGAGTACAATTCTCCGAAATCTTGAACTGACTGCGATTCCAATAGACCAGTAAATTACAGTATATTAAAAAGTGACCATCGGCGAGTAAAGAATAATTTGTCAACTAGCTGTTGCATTGTGTTCATAAAAAGCGCTATGTTGCCATTATAAATTACGTTCGCGGCTCGGTACAGCGCCATGTATTACAAACAGCTGATTAAATTCATAATAAGCGCAAGGTTTGGCAACATCCTAGCTTTGTAAGGAAAATCACACAACACTGCTATTATTGGAGAAGTGGCCTTAAATGAGATCATAGAATTTTACTATCTTTTACAACTCCATTCAAAATTTTAGGCAAGTAAAAATATATTGCAAATCGGAACGGTGGCGCCGTCTTATTAGGTTTTATGAAAGTATTTTGTGATGACGTCTGTGATCACATGATGTGTGGTGAAAAGCACGTGGATAATGTTCCCTTAAAGTTAGACTACAGGAACATAGAAGGGATTTTTTTAAATAAAAAACAAAATTCAGCGTACGCAACTCATCCACTATCAGAAAACCATACTTTTCAGAATAATTTTAAAATTTTACATGTCGAAAATAAAAGTAAAAACTTGTCTTTATTGGAATCTCTAGAAATTAACAAAATTTAAAAAGCAGGCAAAATTTTAAACAATCAATTAGATGTTAACAAATCACCCTTATTAAATTTGTTTTGAAATATTGTATTTTCCAACCATTTTTATTTTTATTTAATTCCTATTGCTCAGTATTTATAGGTATACTTTATTACTCGGGTTTTTTTCAAAACCCGTAAGATAAGGAATATTCAGATAATTAGTTCTTAGCAGGTGCCATGCCTACAACACCTACACCTACAACTTTGTTTGCCATTTCCATTTCGACATCTGACGAAGTAGCAGTGCTACGAAACATGTCATGTTTTTATTTTTATTTGTAATATAAAAATAAACCAATTTTGTGAAGATTTGAAACCTTAACGTTATTTCTTTTACGTATTTATTTAATATGGATCTTCATCAAGTAACGATCGACTCAATTACACATAAATTACTTGTAACGACTGTCAAAGATGACGGAATAACTGATTGATTGTTAATTCAGGTAGTTACTGACACCCAACAGGTATTAAGCTCTACGGCTAAGCATTACGTCCTTAGATGCAAGGCCCTCTTTGATGCAAATAATTTTTGCTCGCACGGTATAATGTTATTAATGGCACTTTTGGAAATTCGAACCCCAAGCGTCTACAGCCTGATTTGAGATGATCTTCAATTCTGTTTAAAACTGCCTCTTGAAGCTCCGGAGTCCTAGTTGTGCGTTGGCGTAATCGATTAACATTATTTTCATTAAAACTATAGTCCGGTCAATCTAGACCAAAAAATCATACTGAAGGTACATAAATTAACAACAAGCTGAAAATCAGTAAAATTTTTCAAAATATAATTATAAATAAAATTTATAAGTTCCCCATCATTCACGTATTTGGAAAAAATTTTACTCAAGGTCAAAGGTCGAAAAAATTAGTTTTTCGCGATTTTCAGCAAAACGGTACGTTTTATCATAAAAATAGTTCAGACAAAAATTGTAAACCATAAAATTATCTATAACACATGTATCAATACTTTTTTCCTACGAGCCACCGGTTCTGAGATATAATGATTCAAAAAGTTGTAAAAGTTGTTATCGGGGGTAAGTGCACAAGTGCATCAAAATTACCGATAATTTTTGAATGAAATGTGTTTTTTTATAATTGCAAGAGTTTGTTTTCATATTTTCGCGAAAAAGCCCGACTCCGAAGGAGGAGGGCATTTTCGTAAAATATAAAAACAAACGATTGCAACTTGTAAAAAAAACACATTGAATAAAAAAATTATCTGGTTATTTTTATGCACGAGTGTAATTTATTTGAATATTTCCCAAATTAATTAAGAACTCGAATCAAGTAAATTTAAATATTTTATTTAAGAGAAAATACTAACAATAAAATTAAAATCTTAAAAATTACAAGAATTGCAATGAGAAGTACAATTATTGTAATTAACAATATTTTGCTTTGAATTCGTAGACATGGTGGTTGATGCAGTCAACGAGCGAGAGCTTATTTCGGCGGGGGACTCTCTTGAGCTTGACGGTTGGTCATTGTCCCGCATTTTTTCAATCAAAAGCATATGGTGGTTCTCATCCTTCTGAATGTAAGGCGTTAGTGACTTGGTATTTGAGTGTCCACCTAGTTTAATTAACTGTTGTTCTCCAACACCTTTTTTGGTAAGTTTTGATACGGCGGTTGCTCGTATAATAATAAATAAGATGACGTTAATTGTCAGAATATTACATTTTTTGACGTTTGTTAACAATAAAATCCCGCTTTGACGTTTCGTCAACAATATAAACTGCGATGCAATTTTCGATTTCTGGCAGTGCTGTTTTCGCTGTAATTTTGCGAAAATTGCATTTCTCTTATGGGAACTTTAACATATGAGGGAAATATTCGTCATAATATGCACACGTTATTTTTCCTAATGATTTTACCGCATAGATCTCTGCGAGTACTTCTGTCGTGCCACTTCCTTGCATAATATGACCAATTGTTCCCAGAAAAGACATCAGTAGATAAAATCCTCCGAGCCTGATGATACTTTTTGATACTTCAGAGCCCTCAGGTGTGGCTGATGCTGATACAATTTCTTGAGCTTTAGCATACAGGGGCTGGTCGAAAGTCACGATGCATACAGTGTGGTCATACCGTTTTGCATTCTCTAATGCACAAAGTAAAGTCGTATAGATAGTATTACTGGCTGGTTGGTGAATAAATGGTAAAAATGAAATTTGAGATTTAGAATAATTCATAATAATATGGTTATTTGTTAAACGTTCAATAAAACCATTCCAACCGGGTAAAGACGCATTTTTCCATTTTGACGATAACACCTTTTAAAACTTTTTGAATCGTTATATCTCAGAAACGGTGGCTCGTAGGAAAAAAAGTATAAATACATTTTTTTTAGATAATTTTATGCTCTACAATTTTTGTCAGAAGTATTTTTATGATAAAACTTACCGTTTTGCTGAAAATGGCGAAAAACTCATTTTTTTTACCTTTGACCTTGAGTAAATTTTTTTCCAAACACGGGAATGATGGGGAACTTATAAATTATATTTTTAATTATATTTTGAACAATCATACTGATTTTTAGCTTGTTGTTAATTTATGTCCCTTCGATTGTCTAGATTGACCGGACTACTACCCGTTTTCCTAAGTTGCCTATCAATACCCGCAAAAGTTTGAAAGTACTATTGCGGTTTGGGTATTTGTCACGATAGACTCTGACACTCATACCTTCATTTCCCTCATATAATCCATATACTAGAAGCATGTCAACTTTCTCAGCGAAA
Organism: Polydrusus pterygomalis; assembly: GCA_963969555.1. Taxonomy (NCBI): domain Eukaryota; kingdom Metazoa; phylum Arthropoda; class Insecta; order Coleoptera; family Curculionidae; genus Polydrusus; species Polydrusus pterygomalis. Next base: position 114,419,423 of record OZ018378.1, read on the forward strand.
GAATATTGTTACATTCTGAAAAACTAGTACTTATTCAATTTACAATAAACTGAACTACGCTCAACACGAACAACAAGAAAACAGATGAACATAATGTTTATTTTACTTTTGCCTAGTAATTAAACAAAAAACAATTTTTTTGTAGAGAAACTGCATACCTGGCTAAAATTTGTCAAGAGACAAAAAGTTTCAAAATAAAGTCAGCTAGTGTCAGAAAAACAATTAAAGTAATTTATATGAGGGGGTTACAAAAAGATAAACTTTTTTTAAAGAAATATGGCGTTTACGTCAGAACATGCTCTTAATAGTAGTTATTCTTAGTCCTAAAATTAGTAAAAATCGATATAGGCGTTTAGAAATTATTACGAAAAAAGATATTAATTTGAGAAATTTAGCGCCTTGTAGCCGCAAAACGAAGCAACATTGCGTATAGGTAAGTTTGCCTAGATCGCCTTATTTTTGGTTAATGAATTTGTGGTTAGGCATTGTAAAGTCATTTCAAGGACACCTTGTAAAACAAATCCCATTGATACATACTTTTTACATGACATGCAAATTTGATAAAAAATGAACAAAAACACACGAACCAAAAATGTTACTTTTACAATACATTAAGAAATGGTAAACATATTTTTCAGATGTTTCAACAGGTACATCACCTATTTCTATTGATTCAAAAAATATGAATCAAATAATTAAAAGAAGCTGTGAAAATGTATAATTTCAATTTTATAAATTAACTAGCGTGTACCCGGCATGCGTTGCAACCCGCTGGTATAAATACAAACCTGAAATATTAGTAGCCGGCATGCCACTTTCTGAAATTTCACCCGTGCGAAGCCGGGGCGGGTCGCTAGTTATACATAAAAACCTTCCCCTTGAATCACTCTATCTATTAAAAAAAACGCTTCAAAATCCGTTGCGTAGTTTTAAAGATTTAAGCATATATAGGTAGGGCGGACGGACAGACAGCGACAGCGATTTTGTTTTATACTCTGTTAAGATTTGCTGATCACGTGGTATACTTTTTTTTTTTTTTTATAATTGAGTAATTTGTATTATTTTATGGTTACTAGGTAAGTGTAGTTTTTATAACAGTTTGTACGATGTTTTGCAATTTTCAAATTTTCAAGTTTTATAATCAAAAAATTACCTTGTCGGACTTCCATTCTATCTATTTATCTATCTTTCTATAGAAAATAAAACCCTATTCTATCATTCTATAGAACCCACAACGGACTCGGTAAGAACAATAATCAACATTTCGAATAGACCATTGAGCGATGGAGAAGAACAACTATCAATAAAGTGTCTTAATTTTTCAATTACACCTAAACAGTCACCAACTCTAGATATTATGGCGTCCATAGAAACCTTGAACCTTTCATCAATAGAAGCAGACGAACTCCGATACGAGGTACGAGTTGCCCTAGATCAGCTATACTCTAAGTGTGTTCCGCGGAACCCTAGGGTTCCGCGATACCTCTGTAGGGGTTCTTCAAGAATTTAGAAAAAAAGTCAAAACACCTCTCTCTGGTCGAACGTACGGGGTAAAACTTTAACAAGGCTATTTGAACTTAGAGCCGAGTTACAAATGTTTCTTTCAGCAGATACTTCTTTTAATTTGAAGGACCCTTTGTATGATAAAACTTGGTTGTTCCGATTGTCTTTTATGGCGGATATCTTTCACAAACTGAACGAATTGAATTTATCATTGCAAGGTAAACAGACAACAGTGTTTCAGGCCTATAACAAAATAACTGCCTTCAAAAGAAAATTAGATTTTTGGATTATTTGCGTTGGTAAGAAAGAAATAGAAAGCTTTACGTCACTCAGTGAGTTTGTTAGCGATAACGACTAAGAAATGTTTCAAGATGATGTGTTTGAAGAATTGGTCCAATATCTCAGTTCGATGCGCGCATCTTTTGAAAAGTATTTTCCCGAAGAACAGAATACAAAAATGAAACTAAATTCATGGATTCATAATCCTTTTTTACCCAACTTGGAAAAGCCCGAAAGTATGTCAAACGAGATATATGAATCTCTTTTAGAAATGTCATCAGACACAAGTATGGAGTCACTGTTCAAAACGACGCCTCTCAACGATTTTTGGTGCAGAATCCGTGATGAATATCCAATGCTTGGCAAAATGGCTCTGAATATTCTTCTCCCGTTCCCAACAACATATTTGTGCGAAACAGGATTCTCAACCTATGCAGCCACGAAAACAAAATATCGCAATAGACTGGACGCCGAACCTGATATGAGACTTCAACTGTCTTCTATCAAACCTGATATCAACCAATTGGTAAAAAATAAAAAACAGTTTCATACCTCCCATTAGTTAGATTTTTTCTTTTTTTAATATCTTCTATTATTGTACTTGCCATGGTAAAGTAAGTAATAATTAGTAACTGTTACATTGTACTTTTATTATGCTTATTAATAAAGAATACACTTTTAAAAACTATTGTTTTATTGTAGGGTTCCATTAAGTATTTTGCTTCCCAAAAGGGTTCCGTCACCAAAAAAGTTTGAGAACCGCTGCCCTAGATAATAATAATAAAATGGATATCGAAATATACGACCAGAAGATTGAAAAAGGTTTGACCAACGGAGAATACAGTATACTACTCAAGGAACCAACAGCAACGATTGAGGGAAGGATATACAGACCGTTAAAGAAATACTCGGTCTACATCCGAGATGCCATCCGAATAAAATCAACACCACATCACAGCAAACTTCCTCATTTTTACGGTCTTCCTAAAATGGCCTAAAAAAAGCCTCTCCTGGTCCAAAACTAATAGCTCAAACTTCACACTCCGATAAGCACATAGTATTTAAGACAGTAGCCTTAGAATTATAATTTAGTTTACACTTGAAAGCGGTTAGAGATACTAACTAACCAAAACGTTGTGTTAAGTAACAAAATAAATACAATGGATGTGGATGTGTTTAGTACCTATCATACGATAGGAAAAATTAAGTACTTTTCGATAAATAAAAAATCCAATATAGCGGTTATAAGAAAAAAAATTTACGATGATTTCAGGGAAGCAAAATGTTGTACTAAAATATTACCAAGTAGGCATACTTTATGTAAAAAATTGCTATGAAAATGTGTTTACAGATTTGAAAAATATTGGGAAATAACATTTTAACCGATTTAAGGAAATAATGCAACATTTTAGTTTATTCAAAATATCTTAAAAACCAAAAGAACCAGAATCGATCCGCAACTTTTCCCATTTAACCGCCTTTTTACAGTGTCACCAGTAAAGTCCGCATTATATGGGATTTTTTTATTAAAAGCTTTATTCAAAATTTGACTTTGGCATCAAGTTCTGCTTCAATCGAAATGAAAATTAAGCAAAAAAATAGTAGTCACGTAATTCGCATTATCTGTCAAATTTTAATTTTTTTCAAAAAATTATTCGAAAGTGGGGTTATTTCTGAAAATATCGAAAAAACTTATTAGATAAAGTTTTTTTTTTAATGCAGTTTCTAGCCCACATGCAAAATCTTAGCTGCATAAGATAATTTTCATTTTTTACCAATATTTTGTAAATTGCACCACTTTTGCAAAATAAGGCTCAACGCAACCTACATAAAACTTCTCAGTTTTGACAAGGCTTTATTTCAGATATATATTTTCTTTAAAGTAGCGCCATATTAAATGTGTGTTTTTCTACAAAATCAAAATTGGTCTATTAAAATTTGGTCGCATGCGATGCAAAGTTTATTTGTTTTTGACCCTGTATAAAGTAACTTCATAAAATAAGTATTTTTGAAAACGTAGTTTGTGTCTAAAAGTAATACACCTTAATATTAGGACAAAAAAGAACACAGTGTCATTAGTAAAGTGTTCATTATGTGGAAAATAAATTTTAGTTTAACTTAACGTAAAGTTTTTCTATTTTCAACAATTTAATTTAAAACCCCTTTATTTTATTTTTTATTTTTTTTTACTTTCAGACACAAACAACGTTTTCAAAAATACTTATTTTATGAAGTTACCGTATACAGGTTACAAAACAAATAAACTTTGCATCACATGCGACCAAATTTTAATAGCCCAATTTTGATTTTGTAGAATAACACACATTTAATATGGCGCTACTTTAAAGAAAATGTATCTGAAATAAAGCCTTGTCAAAACTGAAAAGTTTTATGTAGGTTGCGTTCAGTCTTATTTTGCAAAAGTGGTGCAGTTTACAAAATATAGGAAAAAAATCTAAATTATCTTATGCAGCTAAAATTTTGCATGTGGGCTAGAAACTGCATTTAAAAAAACTTTTTCTTATAACTTTTTTTGATATTTTCAGAAATAACCCCACTTTTGCATTATTTTTTGGAAAAAAATAATGCGAATCACGTGACTACTATTTTTTTGCTTAATTTTCATCTCGATCGAAGCAGAACTTGATGCCCAAGTCAAATTTTGAATAAAGCTATTAATAAAAAAAAATCCATAATATGATGCGGACTTTACTGGTGACACTGTGTATAGTTCATGAGATCGCAATACTGTCAGCACCAATTTCGGGCACCTTGAATATATTAAATACCTACCTTTTTTTCAGAAAAAAATAAAACAAAGTAAGTAAAAACATCGAAAAATAATTTACCAACCTTACAATTAAATTTAATATTATTCGTGGAAAAGTAATATTCTCAAACCCGAAGAATTTCCTCACTCGGCTAACATCTTATGCTAAATATTTTCTTGAAGTGTCACTTTCAACTAACACTTGTTATGTACCTGATGGTAAAAGGAATTTTCGAGTTTTTTTTTAATATTTCTTTTAATAATAATCAGAAAACTTTCATCTTACTACATGCATAACATGCATATACCTATATTTGTTGAACCTAATTTTAAAAACATGTTTTTTCACTACCTTACCGGTAAATATTTGCTCAGAGTCTGTAGTCTATTTTAGTGCTTAATAAAAAATAAATAAAAATTTCCGGCTATAAATTAATTTTAATCCCGAGTTTGAGAAATGATATGGTAATAACATTACAACATTTTCTTTATTTGTTTTTTAAACTAAAAAGATAATATCATGTAGGCGTAGAAGTAGATCTCGTTTTTTTTAGCTTTACATTTAATAATTTAGCACATTATGCTTTACTATACAAGGTAATACAGGGTGTCTCTATAAATGGTGCGAAAACGATGCTACCACAAATTCCTCAGGCTTGAATGTGACGATCTAGCCCAACTTACTTCAGTCCAAAAATGGATGATTTCGGAGATACAGAGCGTGTCTACAGTAATTTTTTTAATAATTGGTGTATTGTCATTTAGAGGGCGAAATAACTTTTTTGAACCACTCTAAAAAATTAAACTTTTAAATAAACATTCTTATTCTCCCAACGCCTTTACCTAAAAAGGGTATACAATACATGGTAAGAGTTGATAGATTTATCAACAACAAAAATTTAATTTAATTTAATTTAAGAAAATGCTTTTAACAAATGTTAAAAATTACCTCTCATTTTGCGTGTACAAAGATTAATACGTGTTTAAAAATTAAATTGAACCCTTTTCAGCATTTCCTTATTTTTTCTTGAAGCGTCAATTTCAGTTTGAATACGCCTTTTAAGTCATCATCTGTTTCTACTGGCCTAGAATACACAAAGGTTATCAACGTTCCATATAAAAAGTTATCAATCGGAGTCATCAATCGGAGTCATCAATCCGGATTGAGCTGGCCGATTTGCTGGTGCATCAGGGCCCCTACCTATCCATCTATTTGGATACTGTTCGTTGAAATAATTACGTACGTTTAACGAAAATTGTGGAGGGGCACCGTCATGCATAAACTACATTCACAGTAGAAGCATACGCCTAGATATCATGAACTCCTACAATTTTTCTCAACAGGTCTATGAAAATATTAGATTGGACCACTGTATTGACAACGTTTTTATAAACTTTAATGACATTTCTAAAATCAGTATAAATATCTTTAACCCTGCTTTATCTGATCATTGTGCTATTGACTTGGGTCTGGAGGTTGATTCCTTAACTAATAACAACATGAAAGAACCGGTTCAAATTTTGTATCGACCCATGACAGGTATGGGAACTTTTAACTTGTATAACATGTTTGAAACTGAGGATTGGCAGATCCTTAACTCTGATAATATAGGAGTGGATAAAAAGTGTGGTGTATTTTTCGATAAATTTTTAAGCTATCGCAACTTAGCATTTCCGGAGATGCTAACTTCTTGTTAAAATCGAAAGAATGTGCAGCAGGGAATGCAGGAATGTACCGAAAGTGTCTATGACTGGTTTACCTCAAATAAACTCAATCTCAATAGGACCAAAACTGTTAAATTTCTAGGAGTTGCTCTGGACCCTAAGTTAACTTTTGAAAACCATGTCATTAACATCTTTAAAAATATTAATTTAGCGATTTTTGTGCTTAGGAACCTAAATAAGACCGTTGAACATAAAGTATGCCTGACTGCATATCATGCACTTGTGCACTCTGTTTGTGTGTTTGATTTGTTGGCGTGGGAACATTCGTCTCATGCCGCAAGAATTTTTGGCCTGCAAAGGAGGGCCGTTCGGGTTCTTGCCGGGATTGGATATAGGGAGGAAGCGAGACATTTCTTTAAAAAATTTGAAATCCTTACACTACCATCACAGTACATTTATCTATCTTTAATTTACATATACCAGAACATGGGTAAGTATCAGGTGATTGAGTCAACGCATGAGCACAATACAAGATCTCATAGGGATATTAGGATCGACTTTCTGAGGCTTGGGACGTCTTGGAATGCGACATTGCTATAGTGGATTTCACCTTAGTTTTTAATGCTTTGACGTCTCTCTTGTCAAACATATTAGCCAACACGTGATTTTAAAATCCCTAATTCTATAAACGGCTTTCAGGCACGGGCATTGGCTAGATTAACAAGAAATGGATATATAACTGACCGTATAGTTATATGTACATGACGAAGATGCACACTACACAGTTCAATACGTTGCCCTTCAATGAGCTCAAACTCGTCAGAAGCACAGCATCGCTCGTATATGCCGTTAGTATGTGCATCTTTGTCTTACGCATTTGCTCTCGCATATCTCTTTTCGTACTTCATTAATTCGATTGTCTCGTCGCGTTCTTTAAATATCACAGAGCCGCATTGGGACACACCACGCACCGCGTGCATTCTTGATCGTTCGTGTTATTATTTTTGGTATTTTTCAGACAGCATTTTGCTTATATTTTGTGCGTATTAGACTTTTTGGTTTTAAACTGCCGGACTGTGTGTATCTGTGACGTGTTTCTTTTTATGCAAAAGTAAGTAAATAATTATTAATGTCTCGGACGGTGACGACGACATCGACAGCTTGTCAGATGAAGACCAAAAATAATAGGGAACTTGCAACAAAATTTAATTTGAAAACCACAGTGAACCATTATGCTAAAATAAGTTTTACATACAATTGTATTGAAGAGAGCATGAGGTATCTGGTCTGCAAACGCATGGACAAAAATATTTTTTTGTAGTATCTACTTACATTATTTTTTCTTTATTCATTAAAAAAAAATACCTAATTCGATAACATTACAAACTTTTGTTGTTTTATTATAAACCAACGAAAAGTTAGACCTATTGTAAACTTCAAACTCTTTAGAAACTACTCTAAAGAAAAAAATATCTACCCGTGAATAGGAAAATAAAAAAGTAAACAATAAGCTATTAAATATAATATATAGATTTTTTCAACTTAACACTGCATAGTCTAAAATCAAATTAAAAAACAAAATAATTCTTTAATAAAAAACGTAGTTAATTATTGATGATACTAGATTCACGACTGCCCCTTGTATATTTTTTATTGTACTAAATTAAGAGTGTGTTTTTACCAAAATAACAGCACTTTATTATATTATGAATAAAAATTAAATGAAATTGTTTGTCTGATATTCTATCCTATTTCCATTCCCCTTCAGTGTTTTTTTTTAATATCTTAAAAATTGCTTAGGTAATTCTCGTATCCATCCATAATTACAACTACAAATAAATTGACCCATGTTCACACATAATTTTTAAGTCCGGCCCTGGCCAATCCTTAAGTTCTGTAAAAAGAAATGTTATAAATGACATGTGTCAGCGGCGGCTATTAAAAACTAAGGTGAAATCCACTATAGTGATGTAAAAAAACCGTTTTTTTTACCACCTGAAATAAAACGTGAAAAAAAACCAATCCACGTTTTTTTTCATAAAGGCATCATTTAAAAATCCCGCCATAAAACAGACCGTGCACGTCTGTCATATTGCCCGACTCGAAGTTGGTTACATGCTTCTGTGAGTGCTGTGCGCTGTGGTGCGCCTGAAATCATTCAAATTCATTCATCGAGTCGTTGTCGTTACGCAAACTCGTGGAATGTTCATACAAGACAAGTTTGTGTTTTTTTTAAATTTTATATAGGTAATATACAGGGTGACTGGTAAGTAGACGTATTCCTTTGGGGAGGTGTTTGTAGAGCCTATTTGCAATTGAATATACTACCCTCTATGCAAAACCCACTGGATTTTGAGATATTTTCATGTTTATATTTTTTCGAAATTCTCGTACTACGACTAATAAGAATTTGAAATTAAAAAAAAAAAATTATCATTTTTGTAAATGTTCCAATTTTACGTGTTAGCTGACACACTAGTGCAGGTTATAAGGCAAAAAGTATGGCAAAGAAGTAAAAGAAATAAAAATACAGGGGCAAAAACGAAAACTTGTAATAAAAATATGTCGACGACTTATACATTCATACCTACGTATTTCTAAAATTTGATAATGATAAGACGTACAAATAATTTTAAAAACTTCTCTGGTTTAATATCTTTCAAATAAGGTGTAAAATTTAACTAATTAGATAGTCATTTGATACAGAAACTAATAATACTAAGTGCAGGTGCTACTGTTCTACGTCTATTAGGGTTGGGCATAAACATCCGGAATTTTGTTTTTATGTAATACCTTTTTTATTTATGGACCGATTTTATTGAATTTTATCTCGTTTGAGAGAGAATGGATCAAGACAGACCGCTAATCTCATGTTTTTAACATTTGTTGAAAAATCAAAATGGCGGACATACCTTAACTTGGTTAAACTTTAAAACGTGCTGGAACTTTTTCGAATCACACGGTATATCTTTACATGTAAGATTCTGAAAGCCTAAATATTTCTGAATAAAACAAGAGGTCGAACATACAAATATGTTAAAAATTGCCGATTTATGACGAAATAAAAACTTGTATGTTTTAACGTGTTAATTTCGTTTTTTTTTCGTTTCTTTTAAAAATCAAGTCAGCGAGGACAAACATTAAGGCAAGCGATGTTTCTCGTTGCTATGCGTTTTTGACAGTTGCAAAATTTCACTGTGTGTGTGTCGTTTTCAAAAGTACCGACATCGCCGCTTGTGTAAGGTTGTTATTTTTCAGTTCATATTCTTTGTGTACTTTGTTAAAGATGGCAATGTTTGCAAACCCCGAATATGCTGATATTTTGTTTATGTATGGTTTTTGCAACGAAAACGCTGCTAATGCCCAGCGGGAATACGTGCGTCGATTTCCAAATAGACGCATTCCTCATGTTAGTGTCTTTGAGGCAACATCCGTACCATTATACTCCGGTACAAAGGCTAGAGGAGGGTGATCCTGTACGAAGAGTTCAATTTTACCGATTCATGTTAAATGCTGATATTGATGATGTAAGATTTTTGTCGAGAATTTTGTGGATCGATGAATCCAAATTCGATAATTAATAATTCACTAACTTCCATAATCTACACTACTGGGCAGAAGATAACCCACACGTTAAAAAACAAATTAGTTTTCAAAGAAAATTTAGCGTAAACGTGTGGATGGGAGTTATTGGAAATAATTTAATCGGTCCCCATTTTTTGCCTGGTTACCTAAATGGCGAATCTTACGAGTACTTTTTACGTAACCATTTGTACGAGTTACTAGATGATGTGCCTTTAGTGAATAGACAGGGGATGATATATCAGCATGACGGATGCCCAGCGCACTATCGTCGAACTGTACGGGAGTTGATGGACCAGTGGTTTCCAAACCGTTGGATTGGAAGAGAAGGGCCGATACCAAGGCCTGCCAGGAGCCCTGATATAACGCCCTTAGATTTTCATGTATGGGAGCACATGAAAGAGTTAGTTTACGTTACCGAAGTACCGACGCGGGAGGAATTGATTAACCGAATAGAAAATGCAGCCGTAATCCTTCGTAATAATTTCTCGACTCGAGTTACAAAAACAGAAATAAGAAAACGGGCCCGTGCTTGCATAAGAAATGGAGGGACTCATTTCGAAAATGATTTGTAACCATTAATAAATAAACCATAAAAACTTTATTAATTTTTAATGACTTAAAAGAATTTTCTTTGTAAAAAAAACACTAGCTGCACTTAGTATTATTAGTTTCTGTATCAAATGACTATCTAATGAATTAAATTTCACACCTCATTTGAAAGATATTAAACCAGAGAAGTTTTTAAAATTATTTCTACGTCTTATCATTATCAAATTTTAGAAATACGTAGGTATGAATGTATAAGTCGTCGACATATTTTTATTACAAGTTTTCGTTTTTGCCCATGTATTTTTATTTCTTTTACTTCTTTGCCATACCTTTTGCCTTATAACCTGCACTAGTATGTCAGCTAACACGTAAAATTGGAACATTTACAAAAATGATAATTTTTTCTTTAATTTCAATTTCTTAGTAGTCATAGTACGAGAATTTCGAAAAAAAAATAAACATAAAAATATCTCAAAATCCAGTGAGTTTTGCATAGAGGGTAGTATGGTTAATTCAATTGCAAATAGGCTCTACAAACACCTTCCCAAAGGAACACGTCTACTGGTATCTAAAATTGGAAAAAAAATTAATTATTTAAAAAGAATTAGTCAAAATTTGAGTTTATTTTCACGAAAAATAATTTATAACACTATAATTTTACCTCATTTTTTATATTGTTCAACTATTTTATACACAGCAAATGATGGGGTCTTTAATAGACTCAAAGTTTTGCAAAATAAAGCTATGCGTATAATTTTAAATGTGGATAAATATACGAAAATAAATTTAATGTTAACGAAACTTCAGTGGTTAAATGTTAAAAATTTAATATTTCTTTTGATTTGTACTTTTATTTTTAAAATACAACATAACTTACTGCCTTCTCATTTGAAAGATTTTATAACTCAAAATTTTGAAAATCATAACTATTCAACCAGGTATAATAAAGATTTTTGTCTAGGTAGGGTATCAAAACATTTGACATATAAATCGGTTTTCTATAAAGGATTAAGTGAATATAATAACTTGAATATTTTAATTAAATCACAGGCCTCTTTAAAAAATTTTAAAAAATCATTGAAAAATTATTTATTTAAAAAACAAAATGACTGATAAAATTTTTTTAAAGATGATATTGTTAAATTAGTTCAAATATTTTATATAACTTGTTAAATTGTAGCACATTGCTAAATAAATCTTGTTACTACTACTACTACTACCAGTCACCCTGTATAATATTTATTATATTTTATTTTTAACTTTCGTTTCTGTTCTATTTAGTTTGATAACTTTGATAGAATGATAGGTTCTATTTTATGTCCTGTTCAGTAAACCAAAGAGCATAGAGCATAATATAAAGAGTATTTACTGTATGTTAATAGGTTACACTTTTTCTTTTTACATTGTTTGTATAGTGCAACAAGGTTTTTGTGTTATTTTTTTTATAAGTTGATGGTTTATGGTCGTTTTTTCTTTAAATATATTTTTTATTGACAAATGTAAAAATATTTTCGTGTTGATTGCACTTTATTTTAAAAAACTCAACAAAATAATACAGATTTTTAAATATTGTGAAAAAAAAACGCAATTTAGAAAAAAAACATACCCCTTATGTTTTTTTTTCAAAAAAAACGTCGAGTTTTGAAAAAAAACATCAACGTTTTTATTCATTTACATCACTAGACATTGCACTATGCACCGACGTTCTACAATAAATTGCCTGTCAGAGTTAGGGAGCTGCCAATAAAACAGTTTGCAGCGTTGATAAGGATGTATTTGTTGAGGAAATGTTTTTATAATGTAATTGTAATTTTGAATTATAACCTTGTTAGGCAGGATCTGCCTAAATGATGTTTAAATTGTTATTTATTGAGACAATATTGTTACTACTACCGATTATCTTATTTTGGTCTCTCTTTATTGTAATGTTGACAATTGTAAGACATTGTTTGTTTATACATGAATAAATTTTGATTCTGATCTCTAAATCGAGGTAGTAAAATGACAGGACCATTATAAAAATGTCTATGAGTCCTGCCCACACATTGATCTTAAATGCTGATAATGGGTTACTTTAGTCGCATGAGGATTTTCTTCAGCATTGTGCACATTACTTATGCCACTCCGAGTGAAACAGGCTTCATCTGTGAATACAATCTTCGTGTAAAGTTCCTATCTTGATTTATATCTTCTTGGATACGCCAAACCCGAACAAACCCGAAAGCTAGGCGTGGTTCAAAATCATGGGGTAAAATATCCTGTACCCGTTGAACATGAAATGGGCGCGGTAGGTGTTCTTTGGTCATCATATTAACAGCATCTTTGAATACCCCTAGCTCTAAGCCCAATCTTCTGCTGCTGAGCTTGGGGTTTTCTTCAATCTGAATTAGAATATATTCCTCAACCTCTGAAGTTCTTCCCGTACGTACATGACCATAATCAATAGAAACAGGCTCAAACTAACCTGTTTCACGAAGACGTCTTTCACCTGCCGCAAATGTTTTATGGTTTGGTCAGCGACGATTCGGAAATCTTTCATTGTATACTCTGCATGATTCTAAACCATTTCCTTTAAATATCCAAAAACCAATAACATATCGGTCATTTCTTTGTTGGTATACTATACGGCCATGACGAAAAGAAATGTCAAAATGTCAAATGTATGCTTGAATTGTTTTTTAGATTCGATTTGACACCAATCAGTTTTTAGTGACAGTTTATTTAATTTAACGCATTCGCTTCAAATTGTGTTACAATAATTTAGACCGCAGGTGGTGCCCTCTAAGTTTTGCAATAATAATGAGTGTAAATTTTGATTTTCACTACACAAAACCCCTCCTAGCCAAATATTGTGACAATACACCGATTATTAAAAAAAATATTTTTAAAAAACTAAAACCAAATTGAACATTGGCCACTCTAAATCTCCGAAATTATCCACTTTTGGACTGAGGACTGAAATAAGTTGGGTTAGATCGTCATATTTAAGAGTCAGGAATTTGTGGTAGCATTTTTTCCGGTCTTTTAGAGACACACTGTATAATTGACCCGCGGAAACATTTAAAATTCGGCTTAATTCACTCTCTGCAGCAACTAGTTGCTCATGTTTAAAGGTACGAATTTTTTCTCCAGACCCTTTGAAAAACTTATGGGAATTTCTAAATTCTCTATAGACCCATAGTTTTTTTAGGAGGTTAACAAAATTTCTCCTTCTTATCGTTAACAAATGGGTTACTAGTACCGCAGCAGTTATTGATCGTGACCGAATTTAACATTTTTATTTAGGACCGAAATATTTTCAAAACATTCATGCGCCGAGGGCATGAAGGTGATAGATTGCCATTAAAGGAAATAAAATGTAATTTGTACCTCAGACCATTCACCAAACTCCCAATATGAAAAGCAGGGAATTCTGTTGCAACTTCTCATGTCAGATGGACGGGTTTTTCTGCATTTTTTTGGATTTACCATGTACTTCCACGGTTCTTCTGACAAAATTTGCGAATCATTAAGGGAAGCAACTATAGAATTTGGAACACAATATAACTCTCTAGATTGAACTCCTAAACTTCCGCAAGTGGTACTACACGGTTCCCATTTTCCAGGTACCCAGTCAAAGTCGCAACTAAAAAAAAGTATGTATATTAAGATAGATATAGATGGTAAAATAATTATTATCAGAAAGGGAAACATATATTAACTTTTTGCAATAAAGTATGCAGGGATCCAAAAACGATGGATACCCTGGGCCCGGGTAGACCATGGACAATAAAAGGAAGGTAAGATATTACTTAAACGTTGACCGTTTGATATATTAGTGGAGTCAATGAATCGGAAAATGATAAAATTATTTCGGGCACTTTCAAGCTTCTTCGAACAAACTCGAACAAACCCACCTCCACCTTCGTTTCGGAGGTCGCTAATCCCGAGAAATGGCGTCAGGTTTTTAACTACTTCCATACCCTCGAACGGTCCATAACCACCACATTTTCAGTTTTTGCATAGGGCGTGTGACAACAGTGTTTTTTTTTTAAGGAAATTGTAAATGATTTCGCAACAAAAGAAGAATAATTTATGGCAGGGAGTTGACCGTGACAATCGTCCCTCTGGGGTCGATTCTTCCGTCCCAGGGAAAAATGATTTCTTCCATTTTTCAGCTTCAAACGTGTCAAAATTGTTATTTTAGAGGATGCTGATCACAAAAAAAGTATTATCAGGTGACTTTGACCATTCCTACTCCCTGAACGGCCAAGAATCACGCCTTTTCCCTGTTTCCTTACAATAGTACTCAACAATAGTTGTTCACGATCCTCTACTTGCTGCCTCGATCTTTGTCTGTATATGTACTATGAAGCGGTGCTGTTTTCTTTTGGTTACACAGTACCGCGTGTACAACTAAAAAGGTGCGCCGGCTGTATCTTGGAAACCGTTTACCGTACGGCTTGCGGGAAAAATATTTATTATAAAAGTGACTAAGAGAAATTGCTGGAAATTACTTTTAAGTTTCTACATTGGCCGCTAGGGGGCGTAACTATAGTGGCCAATCAAAAAGCGGAACTTTTTCAAAAATCCTCATGGCAAACATGTCATTGTATCAAAGGTAGTATTTTTTCAATGTAATGAAAATTCTAGATTACTTTTGTTTTTAAGTTTTTTTTCCACCTTTTTATTGTAGGAGGGGATATGTATTGTCACAAAGGGATTCCATAAAAATATTTCATAATTATTATTATAATTTTTAATGCATTTCTATAGTTAATGTTAAACACAGGTCGTTCATACGTAACATTAAACCTGTATTGAATTCATTACACAAATTCGAACAGGTGCAATAATGAAATATTATCCGCGCTTTCCGATCTATCAATGGTTGTCAAGTCATCAAGTCAACAGAATTAAGGTTTACGACCGGAGTTCGTTGTTTCCTTAAAAGAAAGTAAATCTGCTGACTTGACGAACTGCATATTATTGATAGAAAAAATATCGTTCGGCACTAGTGCTCGAAAATCCGTAAGAGATAGTCAAAAAACCTAATTTGTATCGTTGCTGGTTTGTTGATCGCTCCCGTAGAAGTCAATGAAGCTTTTAAATTCAATGTAAATAAAGTTCAATTTGTTTTTGTTAAATTCCATTTGGTAATTTTTGGCGTGTTAATAATTCTGCTAACTTGATGACCTGACAACCATTGATAGATCGGGAAGCGCGGATAATTATTCCCTCCTTGCAACTATTCGAATTTGTTAAATGAATTTAATACAGGTTTAATGTTACGTATGAATGACCTGTGTTTAACATTAATTATAGAAATGCATTAAAAATTCGAATTTTAAATTATGAAATATTTTATTTAATAGTTAAGCAAAAAGAAAAATAAATAAGAAAAATATTTCTGTGATAACCGCAAGTCAGTATCTTTATGTAAACCGGATATATGGAATATATAATATAAAAATGAGCTTCATACGAATTAATTGATGGTTTAATATGGTATTTATAGGCAAGAATTTACACATACCATACTATTGTGTTTTCTACAAAGCTATATTCAACACAATACTTATTTAAATTAATGTAAATTAAAATAGTATTAACATTATTTCGTATTTTAAATCAAAGCCTTCTTGAATTTTTTTTTCTGTTTCACAGCCCACCTATAATTTTATTGCAATTGTTTTCATTAATGAAACCATCCTTTATTATTTTTTTTGTAAATAATTTAAATTTACAGAATATAAATTTAAAGAAGTATTGTATGTCTAACTTCTTGCCTACAAAAACCTCAGTTTAGTCTTATGGAGTTCATTTTTATATTATATTTTCCATATCTCCCGTTTAAAAAAAGATATTTAATTTATATTAATTTATTTATATTTAATATATATTATTTTGCTTGCTGTTTTCACCAGATATTCTGCTTATTTATTATTCTTTTTGCTTAACTTAAAGGAGCTATATTGTTGCATTTAAAATTTTTGAGATAAATGAAGAAATTATTGAGTCTGCTAAATGGCGCCCTCTTGCAATCGTTTTAGGATATGTTTCTGAATAATACGCTCTCTGTCATGTCGATAATGTTGTAAATAAATTGGATAGAGTAGCGTTGTTAAAAAAATATCGACATTTTGATTTTATATAATAACTTTTTTATTTAAGAACCGATTTTATTTATCATCTTGTTTTGTCTTGTTTGAGAGAGAATGAATCAAGAGCCCGCTAATCTCATAATTTTGACATTTCTTGAAAAAAACAAAATGGGGGACACACCTCAACTTATATCTTTACGTGTAATATTCTTAAACATTTCTGAACAGAATAAGATGTCGTACATGCAAATATGTTAAAAAATAGCTTACCTATTAACATGTTGAATTCGATTTTTCTATTATCACTTTTTAAAATCAACATGACATAATAATATGGTATTGTTCTTCTAACTTGCTTAAAAGATAAATAAAAAACAATTCTTTCTAATTTATTTCAATTAATTTTCATTTAATTGAATTTTTAACAATGCACATTTAATGAATAATTGAAGCGCAAAAATCTATATAGGTATCTATTATTTGCCCTTTCAAATGGAAAAAGGTTGTGCGATCGTGACAGTTAGAACGTTCTTTTATGCTGTTAGCAATAAATTCGTTTTATGCATAGTTTAGGCTACAGAGCATTTTACACAGGGAAAATTTGGAACAACGTTATAACTGCCTTGTAACCTACAACGTTGTAACTGCCTTGTAACTGCCTTGTAACTTACAACGTTTTTCCATAACTTGCGCATTTTTCAATATACCAGAAAGTGTGGGATACAAAATAAAAAACGTTTCGACTTATTGTTTTGCCACCGAGCAATGTTTTATTTGCGTTTCTTACCACGATTTATTGTATTTTGTAACGAAGTCGGGAAATTTACCACCAACATGATGGAAAAAATGCAACAACATACGCCCAAGTAATCTCGCGCGCGACTAGTTATAACGTTTTTTCGCGGCAATTGGCCAAATGACAAACTAAAATATTTTATTTGGGGGTAAAATTTTACTAAGAGAGGGATTTTATTCCATTAGACAGTTGCTTTAGGTGCCATACAACGTTATTCCATGAATAACTCGATTTTATAAAATTTGCGAGGTACAACGTTGTTCGAACCGACGCTTCAGTTATTGAAACGACTTTTTTTAAGCAAACGGGAAACGATTTAAACCAGAAACACACTTGAAAGATAAAGAGAAAATTAGATATTATATGACCCCTATTAGTTTCTACTAGATAGGTACTAATTCCACATGTTGTCTCCAACTGTCGATGGCTTCTCTGATCTTGATAAGTTTTCCCCCAACATTGAATAATTCGTTGTCGAAGTTCTTTGACATTTTCAAATACTCTTCTATTTCTATGAACCCTAGCCTCTAAATCACCTCACAGAAAGTAGTCGCAAGGATTTAAATCGGGGCTATTTGAAGGCTATTCGTGGGGTTCTAAAAAATCGGCAAAGTTCTTTCGTAAATAATTAAGGGTATGGGCAATGGTATGACACATTTTGTCATTCTAAAACATGTTCTTATTTGACACGATCAAAAACAAATAAGATAAACATACATACCTACATAGAGCAGGAAAGTTTCGTAAAATTTCACTTTGACTCCTCTTTTTATCATCATTAGAAATCACCATTTAAAAGAATTTGATAATCAAGATAAGTGGAATTTCGCAACTATCGATATATAAACGATGTTTGTCATCGCAGACTTGATTTTCAAAAGTAACAATGGAACAATCAAAATCAACATGTTAAAACATGCATGTCTTTATTTTGTCATACGTAAGCTATTTTTTAATATATTTGCATGTACGACCTTTTATTCTGTTTAAAAATGTTGAAGATTTCAGAATCTTGATATACAGTCCAATTCAGAAAAGTTACGGCAAGTTTTAAAATAACCAAGTTGAGGTGTATCCCAACTTTTGTTTTTTTCAACAAATGTCAAAAATATAAGGTTGACGGTCTGTCTTGATCCAACTTCTCTCAAACAAGATAAAAATCAATAAGATAAGGTATGTAAATAAAAAAATTATTATATAAAAACAAAATTCCGGCGGTTTTTAACAACCCTAAAAATCAGTATAAAATTTTTAAATAATTTAAATTTACCGAAAAATAAATAAAACTCATTTATAAAATTTAAAATTAAATCAAATATTTTTTTGTCTAGTGCATCAATCTGTAAATTTTGTTTCAATAAAATATAATAAAAAATTACAACACAACTAAATACAGTTTCTTAATAATTAAAATAAATCATCTCCGCAAGGACCATCATCAACAGATTCGTTCAAGTTAATAATAAGGGAAAGAGTATCTGAAGCATCGATAAATCTTTCCCGTTCCCACACATCATTTAAAATTTTATTGGTGTGTGTTACATAATTTTTCCATTTTGTCGCTGTTACATTTTCTTTGGCTTCATTCCACGGCCCAAAAACTACGTCATTTGTTACAGGATGCATAGAACTTATTTTTGCATCATAATAGGGCTTACATTTCCACCAAACCATTTCAATAGGATTAAAGTGGCAATAATATGGAGGATGTCTTAAAACTCGATGTACATGTTAGCTCGTCCAACCTATCAAAATAAAATTAAAAAATAAAATAACTAGCGCTTTCCAGATTACTTGTAACGTTTGGATGGAATATGCTGCTTCACTATTATCCAGATCTGATCCTTTTCGGCAAATGGTGAAACCGGAATTTGTCTTTGAACCATGCGATAAATAATCTTTTTGACCAACTTGTTTTTGGAATTTTTTCAATTAGCCCAGAATGATAATATGTGGCGTTATCCATGATAATAAGCGACGGTTTTTACTTCTCACCTAGTTCACGAATGTTAGAAAGCTAAGCACTAGTCGTGAGGTAACGGTCAGTGGTCATTAAACAGACTTTACTATCAATGTCCAAATAATTTTTTTTTTAAATTTACTGATGGAAATAGAACCCTACAATGTGGATGAATATTATAGACATCTTGATCATTGATCGGATATAGAGATTGTGTTGACTGATGTAGATCGTACCAGTAAGAATATACAAAAGTATTTATATATTTATACATTAGGTGTTACAACATATTGTATTTTCGGTCTTCGTACTATTTCGACTCTATTTAATTGTATCTATTCTTAAAAAAAGGCAATTTATTATTATTACGTACAATACCATTTACCTAATTTAAGCTTTGTTTTAATTTAGTTAGTATAACAAAAATGTAAAATTAATTAAACACACTTTGATACCTACTTAAACGTGTTGCATGATTCAACTTGAGCCATTGGTTTTTGCAACAAGGAACAAAGTTTTCTCCTAACCAGTTTACTGTTTTGGTTGTCCCAACAAGCCACAGTTTTTTGTCTCTTTCCTCCGCCACAACTAGCCGAACATGGCCCCCAACCTCCCAAGATCCAAACGAATCGTTTGGAGGGGGTAAGGAAGTCTTTATGTATGGAGTACTGGGTGTTGTAAGAGAGGTTGATGCCTTTGGTCACTTGTTTCTCAGATGTAACAACCTTAGAAAATTATTAAATTACTTAGGTATATCGTAAATTTTAGTTATTTTATAAGAAATAGAAAAAGGAAAAAAAATTAAAATGTCAAATAGTCACCACCAACCTAACGGGGAGGGGGTAAAAAAAATAAAGTTTTTAAACTATGTTGAGGTTCGAAAGTCAAAATACTTATAATATACTTTTTGGTATAAATAACAAATGAATTTTCGGAAAACAACATAAAATTCAAATTTGAAAAATCCTTTAAATAAATTTATTTGACTTTAACTTAGAGTTTGTTAAAACATATATTTATTTCAATAAATTTTGTTCATTTTTATTAAATAGTTACCTTGTAGTCAATCATAAGCGCCGTTTGAGTATTAGACAAGAGGAGGCTTTCCCTCTTTTAATGGAACTAAATACATTTTTTCAATAAGTTTTATTTCGTTAGCAGTAAAATAGAAGCAAATGTTATTTTAACAAGACATAACATTTAAGTCTTTAGTAGGTATTTAATATTACTTAGTTTATATACAGGGTGGATTTTTTTATTGGAATAAATTTAGTATTGGAGAGCCTGTTTATGTACTAAAAAAATAGAGAACTATGGCTGCGTTTATTTTTAGTTTGGCATACTTTTTTCTTCTCTTCATAAAATATTTTGAAGGCCCCTAACTATTTTTTTTCAAATGTAAAGATATATAATGCAATATCACGTTGGAAAGGGCAAAAAATAGTGAATGCGATCTACTATTTCCTATTGCATTTGCGATAATGTAGACAAAATTTATTTTATTATAAAAATTGTTAGAAATGTTGCATATTTTTTTCTTGTCAAACCCCTAATCTAAAGTAAAATTAATTAATTAATGTTTGGCATTATGTACCATATTTGGGGTTATTTGGCGAAGTTCGTGAATAAGTCGTTGCCAAAGTTCCTCTAATTTTTCTGGTTTTATTACAAACACTTTTTTGTAGGTGACCCCAAAGAAAATAATCCAGAGGATTAAAGTGCGGCAATCGTGGCGGTCATTTAATGGTACCCCTTCTTCCTATTTATAGGTTTGTAAAAACTTTACCTATATATTGTCGAACATTTATTGCGTAATGGAGCAGAGTACCATTCTGCTGTAACTATATTCGACCATCATAAAGATCTGGTTCCGCATGGTGAGGAAATAAAACAATCAAAGCTGGAATAAGTTCTCCTTGTAAAAAATCCAGATATGTATGGCCATTAGTTACCCAATAATGCGGTCGCCAATTATGCCTGCCATAGCATTAAATTTTTGTAGAGCTTCTCGCATCCAGTAAGGATTTTCTGCGAACCAATATCTACAGTTTTGTTTATTGACTTCACCATTTAGTATAAAAGTACACTTTTGCGTATCTTTATTCATTAGTCCAGGCTTCTTTATTCTTGGTATTTCCCTAACGTGGCCCACTACACGATAACGTCTTTCAATTTTGCTGATGATGGCTTGAGAAATTGGTGGTAGATCGGAAAAATATGCGAAACTAAAAATAAACGCAGCCGTAGTTCTGCATTTTTCAGTAAATTAAAAGTCCATCTAATACTGAATTTAGTCAAGTTAAAAATTTCACCCTGTATAATAAATTGTTATGTTCTGTTTTGTTTTTATTAACCTTATTGATCTTCTGTTAAACGACTAGTATCTACAATAAATTAATGACCAAATATAGCAAAATAAGGGCTTAAAATTTCGGCTTAGTCCACAAAAATATTCGCGCTTTTCGCATTTCTGGTAAGTAGGTTGTGGTTGCGGCACCCGCTCCCTAAAAATTCCGCATAACGTTACCCATGCCTATATTCGGTTTTTTAAATATGTATTGCACATATAAATCTTATACATATAAAAAACTTTTGCTGTTTTTTAGGATGAACTTATACATCCATTCCACAAAATTATAAATACTTGTGTTAACTTATTTAGACTTACCATAATAACCATTTCGGATAAAATTGGACCGGTTCCCCAAATATTGTGGTTGTTTCCAGTTTTTCTATAAAAAAAATTGGTTCCCTCGACAATTTTTGTGTGAAGTGGTGAATTAGGTATGGTGACTGCGTAACCCCTTCTTTTTCGATTTTTTAATACAAACACCAAACTTGGTGTTTCGTGAGGCGACTGAGAACTGACATTTGTTTCTACTTTAATGTGTCTTGCCATTCTTGGTAACACTGCTATCCTACTTATCTCTGTAGAAAAAAAAACATTTTAATAATGCTGTTTTAAAGTACAATAGTTTTTATTAAATTGCCGTTATTGCCTTAAAACTAACCAAATATTTTTTTAGTTTCTGTTATTTTGATGGTTAATAAATTTCTGGTCATGATTGGAGGGGCCATCAAAAACTTAGGGTTTGTTCGGGTTTATTGTTGTTGTGCCCATTATTATATTTATTATTATTAAAAGTAGCAAAAATCGGATAATAACTTTGGCGCCCACTTTCTTCATTAATAGGTATAGTGGTTTACCGTTCACCCCCGTATTGAATGGACTCCACATATTAATATAATTTCAATTTTTTCCTATAAATTTAACATTTTTTTATTTAATACGCAGAAAATAATGACTTATCACTGGGGTTATTTTTAGATTTAAGTAAAGCATACGACTGTGTAAATCACGACCTTTTGTTTTATAAGTTAAGTAAGTACGGTATCAGAGGAAATGCGCTTGCGTGGTTACAGTCCTACCTCTCAGACAGACCGCAAAGAGTTGTTGTTAATAATATAAAATCCAACATTAAAGTAAGTAAACTGGGTATAGCACAAGGTAGTATTCTAGGTCCTATTTTATTTGTAATTTACTTGAACGATTTAAGTTCTCTAGAAAATTATTTTCTCATTACCAATTATGCAGATGATACCAATCTGCTGGTTCCAGGATCCACAATTCAGAATATTTTAGTGAATTCGGAATATGCATTACAAAAAACAAGTGAGTGGTTTACTTGTAACAAAATGATAATTAATGACAGCAAAACAAATTTAATTTTATTTAGAAGAAAAAACAGCCAGCTCATGAAGCCCGAACATTTAAATATAATAAATAATAATTACACGCTGGAACATAAAACGAAATTCTTAGGTCTTGTAATAGATGAATTTCTGTCATGGGACCAGCATATTGATAGTTTATGTTTAAAACTAGGTAGGATCGGTTTTGGTTTGAAGGTTGTGGCTCGCTATGTGAATGCGGTTTCGACAAAGATCTTATACTGTGCCAATTTTGAGTCTGTTATTAGATATGGAATTATATTTTGGGGTAGTTGTACTGGAATGCAGAGAGTGTTTATTGTACAAAAAAGAATTATCAGAACTATTAAAAGCTTGGTTTTCTGTGTTCCTGCAGGGGCATCTTCAAGGAGCTTAATATCATGACTGTATATGCTTTATATATTTTTGAATGTATTGTGTTTATTTTTAAGAACAGAGATAGGTTTGATAGTATCAACGAACACAGCTATAATACAAGAAACCAAAATTTTCTATATCCAACACATCGTTTGGCAATTACCGAAAAAAGTCCATACTATATGTGTGTAAAGTTGTTCAATAAACTTCCGCAGTCGGTAAAAAGTATTACTAATGTAAAAACCCTAAAAAGGGAACTAAAACGACTGCTAGTTAACATTGAACCGTATACAATAGTAGAGTTTTTAGAATATAGTTTTTAAGATTATTCCTTTTTTTTGACGTCATTTCATTTTATTGCAAACATGTAATTAATTTGAAATAAAGAAGTATTATTATTATTATTATTATTATTATTAATTAAAGCCCCTATTACGCAATTTAACTGTCATTATTAAAGCAAGTTGATCTTTTTTATCATTTGTCTTACGGTCAACTTATTTTTGATGGATCATCATAAGGTACAATACAAGTTAATTTTTTAGAAACTGCACTTAAATAATAGAAGACTAATTTTACTTTATTTATAACATAACTTCATAACAAATGTTAATAACGGGGTTTTAAATTAAATCGTTGAAAGTAGATAACTTTACGTTAAGTTATATAAACTAAAATTTATTTTTCACTCAATGAAAACTTTACTGATGACACTGTGTTCTTTTTTCTCTTAATATTAAGATGTATTACTTTCAGACACAAACTACGTTTTCAAAATACTTATTTTATGAAGTTAACTTATAGAGGGTCAAAAACAAATAGACTTTTATGCAGGTTGCGTTGAGTCTTGTTTTGCAACAGTGGTGGAATTTACAAGATATGGGCAAAAAATCAAAACTATCTTATGCAGCTGAAATGTTGCATATGTACCAAAAATTGCATTTAGAAAATTTTTTTTTCTAATAACTTCTTTTAATATTTTGAAAAATAACCCCACTTTTAAATACTTTTGCAAAAAATTAAAAGTTGTAAGATAATCCGAATCACGTGATTCCTATTTTTTGGTTAATTTTCATCCCGATTGAAGCAGAAATTAATGCCAAAGTAAAATTTCGAATAAAACTATTAATTAAAAAAAAAAAACATATAATGCGGACTTTATTAGTCGCTCTGTAGAATTGACGCTTTTCTGAATTTGTTGGTATAAATAACCTTAAAGCTTAAAGGCTTAGTTTTTCTTCCATAGCTCCTTCCGCCGATTTGATTTTTGGAATTATTTCTATTTTTTTCAAGTTTCAATTGTAATCTCCAAGGCCAAATTTGATTTTAGATTCGATTGCAAAATTGTGCTCTTGGTTTATAAGTACAAGTTTATTGCTTTTGGCAACTGCCAAGCAACAAACTTTCATACCTTTCAAAAATGTTGCCGACTATTTCACAAGAGTGTTTTATACTGGCAAAATATCATAGCAACGGTTTTCTAGTGGAAAAACCCCTAATTATATACACCTCGATAAAATCAACGGGCGGCGAAACTTTCGGCCCCATATTGGGTCAGTTACCTGCTAGGAATTATATTGAATTGTTATAACAACGACATGAAGGGTATTTATTCATGTTTAGAGACCGATTATAATCATTCCTCTTCAGTTCTTGAAGTTGTTTGTTTTATGTAATCTATTAAAAATTAATTTAATAAAAAGTTCCCGTAACCGCGATTTACTTCTTGTAGAAAATTATACGTTTTGCAAAAGCAAAGAATTAAAAAATGGTGAAGTATCGTGGCGGTGCATCCAGAAGAATTCTAAATGCTTAGCGAAAGTGGTGACAATCGGTTCTGACGTTACAATAACCAAAGCAGACTTAGTGCATAATCATGGAATAGATGAACGCAAGACACAGAGAGAAATAATCACCAATGCGTGCAAACGAAAAGCTGAAGACGATTTAACAGAAAAACCTGCTAAGATTATTCGACGAGCTATTGCTACAAATTCTTCAAATGATGTGACAATCTCAGACATTGAGGCTATTCGAAAAAATATTTACAACTGTCGTCGGAAATTGCTACCAAGTTCATTACCAAAATCAATTGAAGAAGTTTATATAGTGCAGTGAGTGCCTATTCTCTTACAACGAACATAGGTGAAGATTTTATATTTTTAAATAATCTTGAACATAATATAATTATTTTTTCATGCGAAACAAACATTTGTGCATTATGTGAAATGGAAAAATTGTATATGGACGGAACCATTTCCTACTGTAGCAAATATTTTTGCCAATTAATTACTGTACATGGGCTAGAAAATGGACATTATATACCGTTAGTATATTGTTTGTTAAGAGATAAAACAGCAGCCTCATACCAAAATCTATTTTTCTGCTAAAATCAAGAATATTTGAAGTTTTTAGATTGTCGTTACATCCTGTAGAAGACTTTGTAGATTTCGAAAAATCGATTCATCTTGCACTGCTAAGTATTTTTCCATAAGTAAAAATGCCCTATTTAAACAATGTGTTGGGGAACAAGATTTGATTAAGTTAACAGGCCACTCAAACGCAAATTACCTGAAACCATATCTGCAACTAGATCCTAGCAAGCACGTAGCCAGGGAGGGGGGACCAGGGGGTCCGGACCCCCCCTTCCCCCCCGAAATTCTCAGAAAATATATTTTTTTTCAGCAAAATAGGAAAATAACATAATATTATACTTAACTTAAAGAAAATAATTTTTAAAATAAAAATTTTTAATTTTCTATATATAATATCTACGTTTTTTCGGGTTAGGCTATCGAAACTAAGAATTTCCAAGTTTCGAGAGTCAAAAAAAGTGCGTGGCACCTAAACAATTTTTGTCTGCGGCGCATTTTTTAAGAAAGAAAGAAAGAAAGGCCACCCTCATCAAAATCCAAAATACGCCACTGCCGGACCCCCCCGAATACATTTCCTGGCTACGTGCTTGGATCCTAGTCATCATCTGAAGCTCATCGAAAAATCTCAGAACAACAAATGAAGCATGTGGTCCTTCGACTTCTCAAATGCAAGTCCATTATACCCAAAACCATGCTTTGATAGATAATAATGTAATTTTAATAATAATATTAGTAATAAATAAATAAAGTTTTTAGTGCCAAGTAAACAGTGTGTTTTTATTGGTTTCTCGTGAAATAGTCTTGTCTAATATCATTCGTCAGAAAATTTTGTATCGGCAAAATTTTCTCTTGGTTTTATTCAATTTTGTTGCATTTTGGTAATTTCGCTCATGAAATTTTTGACCAAAATTTTATTCGCAAAATTGCCAAGCAACAAACTTTCATACCAGTCGAAAGTTTTGCCGGCAAAATTGTCTCTCTCATGATATTATATACGACAATATTTTTTCTTGTGGTATTATACAGGGTGTTACAAATTCGCATTAGCATTGATATCTTGTTAACTATCAGAAATAGTAGATAGTTGCTTAAATTGAGGCAAAGTTGCACATTTCAATGCTGAATAGTTAAAAAAAATTTTAAAAATCCGATGACTTCCGGAGGTATCCGAAAAAAACTGTAAAGATCAGTTTTGGTTTTTAATTTTTATACGACAAAATAGTGATTATTGTAAAAAACCAAGAGCACTTTCTGTATGCTTTTTAGGAAAACAATTTAATTTTTCCGATACGACGCACGCTTCGTTGATTAGATACACGCATCAAATTAGTTTTTTTTTAAAAACGGACCTAAACATTTAAAAAAATTTTAAATAGCTTTTGACCTCCCAAAGCTAATGATGTGTCACACTTGTCACTACATTTTTTGCTATAAGAGTTATTTAAAGTTTTTAAAAATTGAAGAGTAGGCATTGACTTTGATAAATAATAAGGTGTGCCTCAAGTTTAACAAAGACTATTTAACTAGAGTGTTTTACACTGGCAAAATGTCATAGCAACGGCCGGTCTTCTACTGGCAAAATTACTACCTGCACCTACCTGGACAAAATTCACATGTGATTTTTGCCGCGGCAAAATTTTGTCTTTTTTCTAGTTAAATAGTCATGTCGAATACCACTCGAGAAAAAATTGTGTAAGCAAAATTGTTCTCAAGGATTTAT
Organism: Polydrusus pterygomalis; assembly: GCA_963969555.1. Classification (NCBI taxonomy): domain Eukaryota; kingdom Metazoa; phylum Arthropoda; class Insecta; order Coleoptera; family Curculionidae; genus Polydrusus; species Polydrusus pterygomalis. Next base: position 114,446,797 of record OZ018378.1, read on the forward strand.
TTAAGTTTGTTGCTTTTAAGCAATTTCGCTCATGACATTTTCGACATCATTCGCGAAATTGCCAATAAGCAACAAACTTTCATACCTTTCGAAAATTTTGCCGACAAAATTTTATCTCTTGTGATATTATATATGACAGTAGTATTTTTTACTTTTTCTTAACTATTACATGACTTTAATTTGTTTTAGTGCCCTTTTAAAAATGAACTTTACAAGAAGAAACACGCGTTATTATGCTTAATGTTTACAACGTATAGAAGATGATATAATGTCCGCGAAAATAATTAAAGAAAGAAATTATTGTAGCATATCGGACAAGTGTGTAACTATTTTTTATATTGGAATACACAGGGATCCAAGTTCAATGGATACCCTGGGGCGGGTAGACCACGACGGCCGTTTCGTCCTTGTTAGGACCCGACGGGCAGCCATAACCCAAGCAATTCCAAGGACGACGGAAAAATGTACTAAAAGCCTCCCTGTAGAATCAAGGCGGCCCTCAATACACCTTAGCGCCATCCCACGGAACCAACTCCAATATAAAAGATAGTTACACTGGTGATAACGAAAGGTAGACAACTAAATAAATTACGAAGTGCATCACAATCCAGTATAGGGAACGCTATTTGCGTTTTCACCGAAAACATCTGCCATTTTGCAGACCAGAAAACAGATCAACGCTGGCACCCACCAGAAGGCGCACAATCCGCTTGAGTTTTGAGCCATAAAAATGTTTAGAAGATGATATAATGTCCGCGAAAATAATTAAAGAAAGAAAATATTGTGGCATATTGGACAGTGTGTAACTATTTTTTATATTGGAATACACAGGGATCCAAGTTCAATGGATACCCTGGGGCAGGTAGACCACGACGGCCGTTTCGTCCTTGTTAGGACTCGACGGACAACCATAACCCAAGCAATTTCAAGAACGACGGAAAAATGTACTAAAAGCCTCCCTGTAGAATCAAGGCCGCCCTCAATACACCTTAGCGCCATCCCACGGAACCAACTCCAATATAAAAGATAGTTACACTGTGTAATAAAATAACCTTTTACTATACTTTAGGCTTTAATTAACAGAATTGAATACATAGAGAAATACTATATGTCAGCAAGTGACAATATACCAAAAGTACAAGTACCAGAAGATTAAGGTAAACAATACAAACTTATACAGGAGTAACTAGAATTATACCACATTCTCCCCAGGTTTATTTTATTCATAATCTTTAAAATATGCAGGAGGATTGCGTTTTCTCAGCGACTGACGAATAGTTTTGTTAGCCTTTTTTTCCTGGATCTGGATGCTCTGATCATGGGAATTAATTTCAGTGGCTTCATTATTTTCATCATCTTGAATACTAGGTCCAACAAGATCGTTAATCGGCATTGAACTAAAAGTAGTTTCTGTATTGGATAATAGATTAGTTTCAGCTTCAGAATCAGTATCAGGAATTGTAGTATTTTGATCAGAGTTTATTAAGCTTAAATCTCCTCTGGGGGCGAGATGTTTTATAGAAACCGTTGACTCTTTTCCATTCTGATATCGGATTAATGCATATTCAGGGTTTGCCTCTACCAATTCCACTTCATCGACGAGAGGGTCATTTTTGCTTTGCCGTACATATTTTTTAAGAAACACTTTTGTTGAAGGAATTAGCCAAGAGGGTATTGATGTGCCGCTGGTTGATCATCTTTGATAATTAAACATTCTTTCATGCGGCGTGCAGTTGGTTATGGTACACAGTAATGAACGTATAGAGTGTAATGCGTCATGTAAAACAAGTTCCCACTGAGTCACTTTTAGATTTCTACTTTTTAGTGCTAAATTAACAGCCTTCCAAATTATACCATTGTATCTTTCTACTTGCCCATTGCCTTCTGGATTGTATGGTGTAGTACGACTATGAGCTATTCCACGTGATTGAAGATATGATATTATTTCTCGGGACATAAAAGAAGTTCCTCGATCAGAGTGAATATATGCTGGCATATCAAAAATAGTAAATAGAAGATCTAGGCATGACTGTGGAACTAGTCATGTCTGAACAAGGAAAAGCAAAAGGAAACCTAGAGTATTCATCAACTATCGTTAACAAATATCTATGATTAGTAGAGCTAGGTAAAGGTCCTTTAAAATCAATATTAAAACGCTCAAATGCGGAGGTAGCTTTAATAAGATGTCCCATTGAATTTTTACAAAATTTTGGCTTCATCTCAGCACATAACGGGCATGCTGTAATCATTTTTTTTACATCTTCCATAGAAAAAGGTAAGTTGCGAGTTCGAACAAAATGGTACATTCTTGTAATACCAGGATGGCAGAGGGACTGATGAAGTTCATACAGTTTAGTATTTGTACTAGCTCCACAAATTCTGGATAAAGCATCAGCAACTATATTTTCTCTCCAGGTCTATAAACAATATCGTAGTTGTAGCAAGATAACTCTAAACGCCATCGTAATATTTTTTCATTTTTAATTTTACTGGATTGTTTAGTATCAAACATAAAAGATACAGCTTCTTGGTCAGTCACTAATTTAAAGTGGCGTCCCATCAGAAAATGCCTCCATTTCCTTAGTGCCTCAACACATGCATATGCTTCTTTTTCGACTGAAGAGTGTCGTCGCTCTGTTTCTGACAATGTCCTTGAAAAGAAAGCTACCGGTCTTCCAGACTGACTTAACGTAGCAGCTATACAATAGTCTGAGGCATCTGTTTCTACAACTAGAGGTATTTTATAATCAATAGTCCACAGCAGAGAATTAGAAATATCTGTTTTTAAGTTTTCAAAATCTTTAATTTCAGTTTGCGTCAATGGAAAAATTTTACAATTCACCAAACTTTTGATATTGTCGGAAAATTTGTAAATCCATTTAGAATAGTGAGAAAACATACCTAGCTACTATTCTACGAAGTTCGCCAGTATTGCGTGGTGCTGGTAAATCTAGGAGAGGTTGTAGTCTATCAGGATCTGGTTTCAGGGTTCCGTTTTCAATAATATATCCCTATAATTTTTTAGACGTCTTGTTAAAAGTGCATTTATTTTGATTTAGTGTTAAATTGAATTTCTTAACAGCATTTAGGAATTTTTCTAGATTATGGTTATGAATTTCTTGATTCTGTCCACAAACAGTCACGTCATCAAGGTAAGCGAAGACTCCATTTAAATTTTCTTTTAATATGATCGAGTCGATTGTTCTTTGAAAACAGGACACACCGTTTGTTACACCAAAAGGTATTCTTTGAAATTGATAGAGACGCCCACCTGCTTCAAAAGCTGTAAACGGTTTATCATTATCGCTAATTGGTATTTGATGATAAGCACTTTTTAAATCTATAGTGCTAAATACTTTATATTTTGCGACTTTTGAGACAATGCTTTCAATGTTCGGTAGAGGATAGGCATCTAATTTGGTAAATTTATTGACCGTCTGGGAGTAATCTACAACCATGCGACGCTTATGGTGTTCACTATGAGTAACTAATACTTGAGCTCGCCATGGTGAGTTACTTTCTTTAATAATGTTTTCTTGTAAAAGTTTGTTTACTTCTTGCTTAATAAACTGTTCATCTTCATCTGAATGCCGGCGTGACTTAGTAGCTATAGGTTTACATTCATTGGATACATTTGGAAATAATTCAGGTGGTTCTATTTTAGCTTATGTAAGACATCAAATTAATAACGGTTGTTTAGTGCCACCAAAATTCATAGTAACACTAGTATGTTGTTTCATTATGTCGTGACCAATAATAATATCTGTGCATAGTTTATGAAGGACAGATATCTTAAAATTTTCATATTTTTCGTTAGGTAAATGTAAATTTATTATGCAAAAACCTTTTACATTTGAAACGCAGGAAGTATTTGCCATAGAAACTACGCCATGAGTTGGACAGATTTTGAAACCATTTGATAATACAAAATCATAATCCAAAAAACTATCAGAGCTTCCGGTGTCTATTAGAGCATGTGCAGGTATATTACTAACTTTAGCTTTGACTACTGCCTGTGATAAACAATATGGTATTGGCCTTGATACGGAAGCAATGAGGGATGTAGAAGCTGATGTTGACTTTTGTCTAGAAAATTTAGGTTTCGTGCATACCTTTGCAAAATGTCCTAGTTTTTGACAGTTACTACAGGTAACATTCCGGGCTAGGCATATACTGCGTGGATGTCTAGTGTTTCCACAAAAATAACAGCGCTGAGAGGTGGCAGCTGCAGATGTAGATTGTATTTGTGATTCATTGTGGATTTCTTTTAAATGAACTGTATTTATTGAATTGTGGTTAAAATAGACGCTTGATTGCTTACGTGCTTCTTCTAAAGAACGTGATTGTATAATTGCTTTTTCTAAATTTAGAGTATTACTTTCTAATAGACGCTGACGGATTTCATTAAGTAACAGTCCACCTATAAAAGCATCGCGAATAAAATCATTTTTATTTTGTTCTGCAGTTACTGATTTAAAATCACAATTTTTGCTTAGTAGTTTTAGAGCTTGAACATATTGATCAATACTTTCTGTGGGCTGTTACTTTCTTGTAGATAATAGATGTCTAGCAAATACCTCATTAACATTTTTCACATATAAATCTTCTAAAATCTTTGTAGCTTGTTCAAACTTCTCACATTCACTAATATGTTCGTAGACGGTATGAGACACAAAATTAGTTAGAAGCCTTAGTTTTGCACTATCATCAAGTTTATTTTCTTTATCGCTTGTTTCCAAAAAATTTGTCTTGAGTCTTGAACCAGTGTTTCCATTCTTTAGCCGCTGAGTCTTCATGTGGATCTGCTTCAAATCGTTCAGGCTTCAAAAACTTGTCCATTTATAATTCTGTTAATTAAATTGTAATAAAATAACCTTTTACTATACTTTAGGCTTTAATTAACAGAATTGAATACATAGAGAAATACTATATGTCAGCAAGTGACAATATACCAAAAGTACAAGTACCAGAAGATTAAGGTAAACAATACAAACTTATACAGGAGTAACTAGAATTATACCATACACTGGTAATAACGAAAGGTAGACAACTAAATAAATTACGAAGTGCATCACAATCCAGTATAGGGAACGCTATTTGCGTTTTTACCGAAAACGTCTGCCATTTTGCAGACCAGAAAACAGATCAACGCTGGCACCCACCAGAATGCGCGCAATCCGCTTAAGTTTTGAGCCATAAAAATGTTTAGAAGATGATATAATGTCCGCGAAAATAATTAAAGAAAGAAAATATTGTGGCATATTGGACAGTGTGTAACTATCTTTTATATTGGAATACACAGGGATCCAAGTTCAATGGATACCCTGGGGCGGGTAGACCACGACGCCCGTTTCGTCCTTGTTAGGACTCGACGGGCAGCCATAACCCAAGCAATTCCAAGAACGACGGAAAAATGTACTAAAAGCCTCCCTGTAGAATCAAGGCGGCCCTCACCAGTGTAACTATCTTTTATATTGGAGTTGGTTCCGTGGGATGGCGCAATATTTTCTTTCTTTAATTTGTTTACAACGTGTGTTAGATAAAGTCAAATTTTTCCAAGAAAATGCTGTATAGTGGCTAAGTCACCTGTCATTTATGGCACCCTATTTAAGTCTGGTCTATTTTACGTTAAGATGTTGGTGACAGGACTGGGCTAACTTCTCTAACCATCGCATTCACCATATTTTAGACTTGAACGGGGGTCTTAATGGTTTATTACTTTATTATCATAAGGGATTGTAAAATTACAAGCAGCGTCACTTATATATACAATTGAAACATCGAACTCAACGAGCAATAGATTAAAAGTTATGCCGTTATTTATTATTAGTTTCGCGTTTAATGATGCGTTGTCATATTATAATTTACGTTCGCGGCGTAATGCAAAGCCGCCAAGATGCTCTGTGTTTATAAGAATAGCTGGATTAGCTCTCAATGAGCGCAAGGTTTGGCAACCTATTGTATCGTAATTAAAATGAACAAACTAATATTATTAAAATTATAATAGGAAATGATGATAAATTAAATGTTTGTTATTGGAAATAATAAACTGGTTGATTCTATTCATCGTTCAACTTAACTAATAAATACCAAGAAAATGCAGTCTCTAAAACCTGACGCGTAAGCTTGATACGACCCACTACTGAACTGGTAACTTTTAAGAAGAAACCAGTATCAGCTGTTAATGTCACTTTTGCACGGAAAAAAATCCCAATCTGATTTGAAAATTAATCTATTCTTGAAAAATTAGCCTAACATAAAGCGCTACTATACTTAAATTAAAATAAAATTGTTAGTCCAAAAGAAAAGAATAAATTTGAATGTATAATTATTGTTCTATTTTTGGCAGTTAAGACAACCATAATTTTGGCTTAATTACAGCTACTTTTAAGTCAATAAGAGAGATTAGTTTAAAATAAAGAATAGGAATAAGGTTAGATTGAATTTTACTTTATATTCTTTCAAGAATTGCTTAACTTAAAACAACTAGTCTATGTGAATTGGCATAACTGTTGTCAACTTTTTAATAAAAACAAGGTTATCTTTATGGAGATGATACATATATTTAAACAAATAGTTATTATACACTAACTTGAAAATATATTAATTTTGAATTGATTTTTCAGTTCGAAACAAATAGACATAAGCTTGTATTAATTTTGGCCATACTTGCCACCACTTGCCATTTTTGACTGTTGACTTCGACGCCTCGACCGATCGGCATCGGTAGCCTTATTTGTGATTTTGTTTAGTTTGGTGCGTAAGTTATGGAAGAAATCCTGCAAGAGTGTTCTATATAAGTACCTAAGTAAGAGTTTTTTATTTTATATAATAAAATATAAGAGTTAAGATATTCTGTTATCTGTTAGTTAATGTAGTTAATATGGATTGGAATGTTTTCATGTTAATAAAAGTAATCTAAAAATATACGTTTGCACTGAATTTCTTTCCTTACTATTCCTCGTACTAAACTAAACGGACTTACTTTGTTTTAATAATTATTAGCTTTCTTCTGCAAGAAGTATGCTAAATTTCATATAACATGTGATCCTCACAACCAGAGGCAAAATAACAAAGTTTTGCTTTTATTTCAAGTGATTTATAATTCATAAAATAAGGTCTGCAATATGGGGAAGTTTTCGTAACTTATGTCGATATGAATCGCGTAATGTAAATGTTACTTATATATATATTTTTAAATTGCTTTGCAGTCGGCGGCCTGGTGTTTCCGAATCTTAAACCACCATAGACTTACCAGATTTGTGTTTGCAGCTAAGTCTAGCTGACTTTCACATGGGTCAACTAAAGGCAGCCATTAGATAAAAGATTAATAATGTTACTTTAAGTGTACTTGCTATTAAACCAAGGAAGAGTAGTGGTTCATTTTAATTTAACTATACTCAATGAAAGATTATTTGATGTTGAATTAAATGTTTAATTATTTAATTTCAAGAATTGCTGTATTTGTTCTATATTTGCTTACTTTCAGCATTAGATTAGAATTAAATTGAGATAAGGATAACAAAAACTCACCTAAAGTTTACTTGCTTTTACATTATGAAAACTTAATATTGGTTAAAATACTACTAAACTTATGCCAGGGTTACTTGCTCTTGTTTTAAGTTAAGGCACGCTTTGATGTACGGATTACAATACTCACTTTAAGCTTGTTTACCCTTAAAAGAAGTAATGGTGACTGTGTCATTTTAAGAATACCATGCTTTGAATAACAAGCATACTTGCTCTTGCGGATATACGAAACTAGTGTATTCTTAATTGAAGCCTATCACTCTTGGTTATAGTATATATTTTTTCCGTGTGGGTGTTAATTGTCGAAACGCTTTGTTTTTGGAAAAAAAGATGACTCAAGGCGATGTGCTTACAGAACTGTTCTTTATTATTGGAATTAGGAAGCTGCTTAAATAAATTTTAAAAAATTCGGCCTATTTATCTCCCATTTCTTCTTGTATATTACACCCTCAAAATGAAGTTTAAATTTGACATGTTTGACGCTTCATATGAAATGCGATTTTACCAACCAGTCAAAAAGACACTATTGCTAAAAGTCATGGAGTGGAGCATAAAACGGACATTATTGGTTTGTCAGCTCCATTTGCATCATCAATCTATTTTAAGAGGTCTGTGGTTCATTCCTACCTTTCCTTAGAATTTTCTTAAATGTAGTGTTGGCATTAGCACATTTTGAATCATTGCCACCGCAAACGCCGCATTTGTCCCTGGACATCGTTGAGTTCATTTTTCCGTCACAACCAACTTCTTGACACTTTCCCTTTATTAACAAAAACTATTAGTTGCCAAAGTTTCGTTTTGGTAATGTGTAAAAGTTAACGTTTATATCTAATCACTATCACTATTACTTTGAAGCCATGCAATTATATCTTAACTGTAAAGTTTACAATTCCTAGAGCATTACAATAGAAAGTAATTTTTTTTAAATTTACAATGGCTGTATTTTGTACACTAAAGGCAAGATATGAAAAACCAAAAATAAGATTTCTACAAAAAAGCGGAAGAACAAAAATAAGGTATTCTGCGGTGCAATCCCACCCACCCCTAAATCACAACCCTTATCCACTTTAAAATAGTAAATGACACTACTCCACTTATCACACCTCGCTGCTTTTCAGCAATACCAAAATTAATAAGATTTAAAAACGAAAAAAAACGTTAATAAAATTTTAATCTGCAACTTACTTAGGCAAGATTTGCAGGAAAATATTAGAAAATAAAATTAAAGGATAACAAATTATCCCAAGCTTGTTGCAGTGCTAAAAGTATCTATTTTTTGCAGTCACGCAAATACTTATTTGTTTTTTAGCTATTTTATTAAATGCTCAAAATGATTTCTCTTTTGTTCTGAATAAAAATGTAATATTTTTCAATTTTCTCTTTCTTTTCGAAATACAGGGTGTTCGGAAAATGCGTTAGAAAATTTTAAGGGGTGATTCTACATGCAAAAATAATGCTAGTAGAACATTTGGGCAAAATGTCGAAATCTCCATGGTTACCAAGATTAAATTTGATCTTTTAATTTTAGTTTTTCGTCATACTACATTTATTTTCGAACCACATCATTTGATATTCGGCACACATACTAATCTCGAGCGACTATACAATTTGAAGATACGAGTGTTTTTTTTTAAACCGCTAGAGGGCATTTTACCTGAAACATTTCCGTCATAACTTTTTTCTTTTGGTAGCTGGAGCAAAAGCCATTTTAGTGGCAATTAAGAACACAAAAAAAAGTTACTCTTAATCAAGGTCGATAAACCCCACCGTTTAGCCACTAATCGATATTAAAGCTTTCATTGATCTCAACCAAATGCCTACGTACATAAATGGAATCGCGTCCAATCAAGTGGCCTGGTTTCAAATTATGCGAAATTTAACAACTAAAAATTTATTTTATAGCTTTATTAATACATTTTTCAAGAAACAAAAAAGAGACCAACTCTGTTTTGAATAACCTCGCAACCATTTATTATTCTTTGACGCAAATCATTAATATCATTTACGGCGTCGCATACACCAAAGCCTTTAAGTGGCCCCAGAAAAAGAAATCCATAGGATTAATTTAATTATTAATTTAGAAAATTTACTATAATTTATTATTTTATTAATAATTGTCATAAATCCTAGATTTTAAAGTAGTACCAATTAAGTTTTGCTTGTTGAAAAATGTATTATTAAACCTATAAAATAAATTTTTAGTTGTCAAATTTCGCATATTATGAAACCAGGCCACTTGATTTGACGCGATTCCATTTATGTACGTAGGCATTTTGTTAAAAGCAATGAAAGCTTTGATATCGATAGTGGCTAAACGGTGGGGTTTATCGACCTTGATCAAGAGTAACTTATTTTTTGTGTTCTTAATTGCCACTAAAAGGGCACCTTCGGTTTTGCTCCAGCTACCAAAAGAAAAAAGTTATGACGGAAATAATATTTATGTTTCAGGTAAAGTGCCCTCTAGCGGTTTTGAAAAAAAACACTCTTATCTTCAAATTGTATAGTCGCTCGAGATTAGTATGTGTGCCGAATATCAAATGATTTGGTTCGAAAATAAATGTAGTATGACGAAAAACTAAAACTAAAAGATTAAATTCAAACCCCTGTATCTTGGTAACCATGGAGATTTCGACAATTTGCCAAAATAATCTACTAGCAATATTTTTGCATGTAGAATCCTCCTTAGAATTTCCTAACGCATTTTCCGAACACCCTGTATATATCTCTTGAAATACTTCGACAAGCATCAATCCATCCATGTCCATCCGACAGTTGTTATCCTCTGACACAATTCTGCCAGAGAACCCGGCTGGATTTTTTAAACTAGTGCTTTAAGGTAACCCTATAAAAAAAGTCCATATGTGTATGATCAGGTGATCTTAGCGGCCACTCAATTGTACCTCTTCTATCAGTCCCCTGGTTTGAATCATTTGGCAAACTTGGGCGATAAATTTCCTTTAATAAAAAATGACCTATGATAGTGTCTCCCAGTAGTCCATGACGATTTGGGAAAAAAGAAGCAAAAAAAGCACTAAAGCAAATGCAAATAATTCTCCCCGTCATGGTTTCACAAAACTCTTGCCAAATTTTCAGTTAGTGTCTAAGTGTGTGATTTGTGCATCTTCAATATATTTCTAACAGAATCTCTGGATATGCCGCTAACTGTTGATAAATGCCGCATTGACATCTTTGGATTTATAAAAATTTGCCCAATTATCTTAATCTACACATTTTTGTCCAAAAATTTAGGTTGTTTATTTTTATTTCCAATTTATTCAGTTTCTTGAAATTTTGAACCCTTTTATGTAGACGTGGCTGACTTTTTTTCCGATGCCTTTCATGTCAGGTAAACGCAGTTCTCAAATAGCGTATTATACCCTGAGCACCATAAAGAAAAATCATGTCTACTCGTAATTTCATAGAATACACCAGAAACAGAAATTTAAAATTATTTGGAAAAAATACATTTTATTTCTAATAAACAGTGGGTTTCAAAAAAATAAATACACACAAAACGCTATTTGCTATTTAACAGAACAAATATATGATGCACTATATAATAAAAAACCTTGTATTAGTATTTTTCTAGATTAAGCAAAAGCCTTTGATACAGTTAACCATAATTTACTGTTAAAAAAGTTTGAAAATATTGGATTCAGAGGAAAGCAATTAGAATTAATTAAAAATTATCTGAAAAATAGACCAACTTATGTTCAAATAGATAAAGAAAAAAGCTATCCAAAAGTATTTAAGTATGGTGTTCCTCAAGGAACAATTTTAGGACCATTATTTTTTAATACTTATATTAACGACTTATTTAGTATAAATTGCGATGGACAAATTCATACCTAGTTTTGCAGATACTCAATTTTTTATACAGATACAAATTGGGAAAACTTAAATAATAAAATTAAAATGATTTTAAAATAATTATAAAAAATTTGTTAACAATTAATTTTAATAAAACAAATTATATTCCTTTTACTTTAAGCCTAAATAACCTACCACGAAATATGAAAAGTATTCAAATAAATGAAGACATTCAAATTTTTAAAGTTAATAAAATAAAATATTTAGGAATTATTTTTGATAGTCAATTAAATTGGAATTTTCACTTAGAATACTTAACTAAAAAATTAAGAAGTTTACTACCGATTTTTAAAAACATTAAAAAAATTTTAAATGTAAGACATATGGAAATATTATATTACGCGTTAGTTAAAACTCATTTAAATTACGGAATTTTAGGATGGGGAGAAATAAATAGAACTTTAGTTAAAAAATTAGAAATATTACAAAGAAGGTTTCTAAAAATTATATTCAATAAAGATTATCTTTATCCTTCAAAAGAATTATATTCATAAACAAAAAAGTTGAACATAAGACAACTTTACATTTATAACATCCCAACGTTTAATTTAATTAAGATTTGTAGTACGGAAAATATTTTAAAACTTAAATTTGCAAAATTTGGCAAGACAAATCAGAACATAAACGGTAATGATCAAAAATGATCCCAAGCCTAAATTTAAAGACTATTGTCGTGTTAAACCTATATTTTTTTGCAATAACGCAAGTACTTGTTTTCTGCTAATTTTTGTAAAATCAACAATAAAACTACCCTCTTTTAAATCATTTAATAATAATAATAATAATAATAATAATAATAATAATAATAGTAATAATAATAATAATAAGTTTATTTAAAATTTAATAAGATAATAAATATGTTTATTTGAAGGTGGTAGACAATAAAGTAATATCAAAAAAATAATTACCTTGTCGGACTTCCATTGTCTTTATTTTGTTACTTATCACAACGTTTCGGTTAGTAAGGAAAAAATTTCAAATATTTATGTTTTTATTTAAACGATTATTTACCAACAAAAATTAAAAAACTGATTTCTTTAAAAAATTTAAAGTCGAAATAAAAACATGGATATTAAAAACAGAAAATCTGAAAATATTTTTGGAAACGCTTTTATTAATTAAGTAATTAGGTAATTAATATTGTTCTAAATAATTTATATAAGTAACATTTTTTAACTGAAAAATTATAAATTAATAATTTTGTTACAGGTTTTATTATATTTATTCAAAAAAACTGCGTTTATACTATAAATTAACATTTTTACTTTAAAACTTAATTTTTAATGCATATTTATGATTTATGATTTTACATACTAAAACAAAAACTAAAATTTGCCCCTAACAAGCTCAGCTTCAGGGGATTGAAGAATAAGTTTACAGAAGGCAACATAAACATATTTCAAAAAAATAATTACCTTGTTGGACTTTCATTGTCTTTATTTTGTTACTTAACACAAGTGTACACTTGAAAACGTTTAGAGATACTTACTAACCGAAACGTTGTGTTAAGTAACAAAATAAAGACAATGGAAGTCCGACAAGGTAATTATTTTTTGATATTACTTCATTGTCTACCACCTTCAAATAAACATATTTATTATATTATTAAATTTTAAATAAACTTATTATTATTATTATTATTATTATTATTATTATTAAATGATTTAAAAGAGGCCAGTTTTATTGTTGATTTTACAAAAATTAGCAGAAAACAAGTACTTGCGTTATTGCAAAAAAATATAGGTTTAACACGACAATAGTCTTTAAATTTAGGCTTGGGATCATTTTTGATCATTACCCTTTATGTTCTGATTTTTCTTGCCAAATTTTGCAAATTTAAGTTTTAAAATATTTCCCGTACTACAAATCTTAATTAAATTAAACGTTGGGAATTTGTTTATAAAAAAAAAATAAGATTTTTAAAGTGGAATAGGGTAGTGATTGAGGAGTGGGTGAGGGTGGCCCGCAAAATACCGCAATTTTATTCCCCGCGTTTTTGTAGAAATAGTAATTTGTGGGTAATGTAATGTAATGTAATGTAATGTAATGTAATGTAATGTAATGTAATGTAATGTAATGTAATGTAATGTAATGTAATGTAATGTAATGTAATGTAATGTAATGTAATGTAATGTAATGTAATGTAATGTAATGTAATGTAATGTAATGTAATGTAATGTAATGTAATGTAATGTAATGTAATGTAATGTAATGTAATGTAATGTAATGTAATGTAATGTAATGTAATGTAATGTAATGTAATGTAATGTAATGTAATGTAATTTGATATCATTAACAGTGTAGAACATATAGCCATTGTGAGTTTTCAAAAAGGCACTGTGTGCAGCGGTCTTAAAACCACATTCGTAATTTCTTCGTACTAGCAACGGCCAATATAGCTTAGAATGTAAATTATTATGGCAGTAAAAAACGGAATTTTTTTTACTTGAATGCATATATTATCTTGGTTGTCATACGAGCATGGTGTTCCATCAGGTAAATTCTCGTCTGTAATAAAGACTTCTTTTCGTTCGTCACTTACACAAGAAAATTTGCACTTCTTTTCTTCTAAAATATAAATAATCATTTAATAATTGAATTATTAAAAAAATTGAAAATAAAATCATGTCTGATTTCATGAGTTACCTTCTTCACTTTCATATGGAAGCCATGTGTCAGTAGTTCTAAAGCCGGACATGTTAAAAATGTTGGGTAACATTTTACACTGTTGTGCTCTTAAATCTATAAACTGGTCTTTGCAAATTGACTTGTTGCATAGTTGGGACTCCTCAGTAGCTCCCTCACAATCCTTCCCACCATAGGAAGGCCTAGAAAAGAATATTTTGGATTAATTACCATTCTTATTAATTTTTCCAATGCCGATACCCTCCGATGTGTACTATAAGGAGGCCTAGATTAGGGGCTAACTTCCCGCCTGCTAGCTTTTTAAATATACAGTATTCTGACGACAACGCTTCCCACCAAGAATACCAAGATGCTCAAATGGATATATAACCTTACGGAAAATGTTATTTGTCTCAAAAATATATCTATACGAAAGTGATCTTAAACAAAACATAGAGCAAATTGAATTTGATAAGACGTCTATACTAGTCAAGAAACAACGTTTTCTCCTTCAAACAAATGCATTTACTAATAACTTGCCTTGGATTATCGCAATTCCTTGTCCTGTACTGTACTCCAATTCCGCATGTTCTAGAACAGGTTCCCCATGGACTCCAACTGCTCCATCCACCATGTTGAGGATTGAGGACAATTGGAATTCTATCAGCCCCTTGGGCAATTTCACTACAATATCCGTTGACACACCACTAAAATAGAGAGTTCAATAGATTCATTCTTCCCTTCATTTCAGTTTTTAACATCGGAATCTGACAGTCCTAGGCCATATTATGGACATAATAGGTATCCAGAAAAATTTGTAATTTATGCATCATATCCCAGGTAACCAAGTATATAAGTCATCGACAAGACGTCGAAATTTGGATTAATTACGTGATTTTTATGACGTTTTTCAATGTTTTTAACACGCGAATTTGTCTCACTATTCGACGTCAGTTTAACAACGTAAGTAAGACGCCATACAACATCCGTTTTTAATGAGCACGTCATAAAAGCAACCTTTGTTCTATTTGAAATTATTTTTTTCAATTTAGTAAATAAGTACTATTTATTTATTTATTTATTTGCAAGTAAGGCGCATCTTGGGTCATTAGCGCAATGTATAACAATATTTAGTGTGGACACTAAGTTGAGATTACAATATGGTTAAATCTGGTTAAGTAAGTTGCAGTCTTTCAGAAAGTTTATTACACTATCGTTATTTACATTACTGTTTAAAACATCGCTCATGCTCTTCTTGATATCGTGCTTTTGTCTGTGAGTGCTGTATATTGGACAGTCTATGAGGATATGTTTTACCGTAACCACTTCAAGACATGTATCACAGATAGGCTGATAACGGCTGATTGTTTTTGGAGAGTACGTGTGTCCTTTTTGTGTGGCCGATTCTAAGCCGACTTAGTATCACTTGAGCTTTTCGAGTGGCAAGCATAAGTTGCCATGGTCTAACAGACGGTTTTATTTCAAGAAGTTTGCACTTTGAACTATTCCAGTCAGTTTGCCACGCGTTTAAGAGCGTTCATACCTGCTGCATACATACTAATTTGTTTTATCAAATAGCACCAAAACTAACCAACAAAATATTACAAAGTTTCGGAATATTATTCTAATTTTATTGAAAAATTGGGGAAAGTCATTTAGAAATTTTTAAAAATATATGTATTTTTGATTTTATTGTATTCTTTAATATATTTTTTTATTTTTTACCATGTTCTCTATAATTTGTGAAGAAGCCGAATTTTTAACTAAAGCCTTCGTTTTCTGCACGAAACAACAATCCCGCATTTAATGCATTTTTGAAAAAAATATGCAGCCTTTTAGAATATTCAAACATGTTAGCAACATTGCAAGCGTGGGACGACATTGCAAGATATCTTCAAGGATACAACGATGTCCATAAATAGTCTATAATTCGCCGAAGCCCTTTGTCGGTAAAGAATAATATTTCTTTTTATAAGCATTTTTCTGTGCTTTGGGTTTGTGGTGTTTTAGTTATTGAATACCCAGCAGCCAGATGCATGGGACGGACTAGGATGTAACAAAAAACGATTATGCATATCCAGCGCATCTTCAAAAGTCGCAAAAATAGAAGAAATTAAAATTAAAAATATTTAATGAAAATTTTATGTTGCCTGAATTGGTTGACCCGCTTTTGCCAAAAACTCCACCTATCTTATCTTAATCTTAACATACAACATACAACAACAACATTTAAAACTACGCATCGGATTTTGAAGCGGTTTTTTTTAATAGATAGAGTGATTCAAGAGGAATGTTTTTATGTATAACTAGCGACCCGCCCCGGCTTCGCACGGGTGCAATTTCAGAAAGTGGCATGCCGGGTACTAATATATCGGGTTTGTTCGGATTTGTATTTATACCAGCGGGTTGCAACGCATGCCGGGTACACGCTAGTTAGAGATAAAATATGTAAAGGAAAAGTTTCCAATATCATTCTTTAAACCTGTTTTCGGTTATATTATATTATTATATGTTATTTTATATGTTATACATTTATCAGTTCCTTTAGATATGCGTACGAAAAAGAAAGAAAAATCTGATCTATTTCAGTCCTGCACTTTCCTCGCTAATATATAATATTGATGGGGTTTACGTATCGGGAAAATTATAGCAACTGTATATGGTTTCATCTTTAGAATTCGAAACTACTGTAAATTATGTGTTCTATTAAAAAAGGTTACCTGCAAATTTTTCGTCCCACCTTTTTTAGTAGAACCAAATATAATTTTACGTTATAAGCCATTTGCTATACTCTAAAAAACTTTTGTATTTATTTATTTATTTTATTTTATTTATTTATTTAAACAAATAAGGTTTACAATTGCACTTGTGTAATGTTAATTACAAGTAATGGAAATTATAATTGCACAAAATATAGTTATACCTAACACCTAGACGCAGTGCGTCTGTATGTGCTAACTTAAGACTAATACTAGGGCTCATTTTAAACAATAAGTAAATAAAAGTAGGTAAAGTATTTTAGATAGTATACATATATATATACCTAACATTTTTTACGTATTTCTAATAATAACTCAGCTATTATATTTTGCCGCAATAGCGGCAATAAATGGCCACCCTGTGTACATGGGTTTGCTAAAAAAAACTAAATAACAAACTATATACAAATATAATTTTAGTTTTTCTAATACTAACCCTGCATATAGCAAACACAAACTATATCCGATCTTGAGCAGGGTTAATACATTTACAAAATTCCGTCATTTCCCGGCAAATAGCTTTTAAGCTTTCGAGCCAACAGACAGACAGACTGAAATGGAAAACATGATTTTCATGATCTAGGAATCCTAAAACGTCATATAATAATATCCCAAACAAGTTCATTTTTCTAGTTCAATACTTTCTCTTGCAAGGAAAGTAATATTACAAAAATAATATATGATGAATAGAAATAAATCTAGAATAATAAATTAATAATTATTTTGACAAAGAATACGAAGAATGTATGTTCAAAATTTTATAATTTGAGATTATTTATAGGAAAATACTTGAAATTTAAAATAAATATAATTTGCTTAAAAATAATCAAATTCGGTCCTGACCGCAGGCCCAACGCATATAACATATACAATAATATTATAATATGTACACTGGACCACAAAATTAACCGGACGGAAAATATCTTGCTTCAATTCAATCTTAAACAACTTTAAATTTTTTTTACCAAGTTCGATAATTTTTTGACATGTTGCAGATGCTGTCATCTTCATCATGTTTTGATATCGATCTTACGAACTGTGTAAACGGACATGTTGACATACAGGGTAGCACAAAAAATTGCATTAACTTCTGAACATCCTGTGGAAAAATTTATTAACTGATTGATATTTCTTGGTACGACCTTTTTAAGTCCCATCTGTTCTGAACAACTTGTTTTTTGATTCATAACGATATCTGGATTATTAAAGGAAAAACGCAGGTTTAATGGAAATAATGCAAATAATCCTTTTTTATCAACAAAAAATTAAATAATTTATTTGTAAAGTTGGCCTTGTCTTTTTTGTCTTTCTGAAAGCAGTTTCCATGGCACCATGGCTTGTCAAAAAGATTTTTGTCAACAATATACAGATTTATTAATTGCTGTAGGTACTTCTAGCGTTTGTTAAGTAAGTTGTTGTTGTATGTTTTGTGTTTTAAAACTGTTCCGTAAACGATAAGTGTATTTACGTAAATTAAAAATGAGACCAAAAGAAGTGGCACAAGCCGTTGCTTTACAAGATGAAGGTCGTCCGATTCTGTATATCGCAGAAAGGCTTGGTCATCCACGTAGTATCGCATCCGATGCGATACAAAGATTTAGACACATACATTTTTTTGTATTCAAATTCATTATCTTTAAATAAATTTTGCTTTTGTTGT
Source organism: Polydrusus pterygomalis (assembly GCA_963969555.1). Classification (NCBI taxonomy): domain Eukaryota; kingdom Metazoa; phylum Arthropoda; class Insecta; order Coleoptera; family Curculionidae; genus Polydrusus; species Polydrusus pterygomalis. Next base: position 114,465,241 of record OZ018378.1, read on the forward strand.
TCTATTCAATTAAATTAAATAATAATTTAATGGCCCAAAGGGCGGACAACCCTAACCCTATACAAGTTTACATGTAATGGTGCAAAAGCGAATATTGTCCTGCTGTCCCGCATTTGTCATTTTAAAAGTTGGCAGCCTTATGGTAGATTAGTTTCATCTGAAACCGTACGTAGAAGGTTGAGAGAACAAAATCTAACATCTCATATACTTGCTACAGGACCTCTGTTAGATGCAGGTCATCGAACATGATAAAGACGGGGTAAAAAAACTTAAAAGTTATTTAAGATTGAATTGAAGCAACATTTTTTTCGTCCGGTTAATTTTGTGGTCCAGTGTATATAACGCAGACCAGTAATAAATAATCATCTATGACGGTTGGCAAGGCGAGTATGCACACTGTTGCCAGTGATAACGAAACGGCCCCTTATGCGTCGTTACCGGCGAAGTCCGATTTGGAATTTAACAGCTGATGATGAACGCTCTTAACACTTTGTTTTTAACGTAGGCTTTAAAGTCGTAAAATTGTTGTTTGTTGGGTATTTGTGAGTTGACGTCTGTAATCGCTGATCGTGCTGCTTCATCCGCCTTTTCGTTGCCGGGAATTCCAATATGTGGTGGTACCCAAACAAATACTACCTCCTTTCCAACGCTGTATATATTGAATAGTGCTTTTTTGATCAATTGAACAACGAGGTTGGGGGAGAATATTTGTTTTATGGCAAGTATAGAGCTGAGGGAGTCTGTGATTATAGCTGAGAGTGGAAGGTTGTATTGTAGTGCATGATTTAGGGCTTGTAGTATAGCATAAAGCTCGGCTGTAAAACTGCTGGAGTACTCAGAGAGCTTAAATATTTCAGGGTTTCATGTTGTGTTACTACGGCCGCTGCCGTTCCATCTGCTGTTTTTGATGCATTAGTGTAAATTGTTTCGTAGTTGGTTACACTATTGAGAATGGCTCGGAACTTTAACTTAATGAAATTGTGATTGGTTTCGGTTTTGCTAAATTTAGTAAGAATAGTGATGCATTGGGGAGGTTTAATTGTCCAGGAAGGGGGGATTGTGGTGTCTTGTTGGAAAAACTGGGGAAACGTTAGTTGGAAACTAGACTGATATCTGTTGATTCTTTCGTAGAATGTTGTTTTTGCTCTTACTTTGAGGTCAAATGTTGACATGTAGACTTTATATCTCAAAGGATTTCTATTCTCGTTAAATTTTGATTAAAAGAATTTTGTATAATTAATTAAGATTTACTTAGATAATTATCAGAAAAAAATGTATTTATTTAAAACGTTTATTATAAATAAACTACATAATATATTAATGTATAATTTAAACAAATTTTTTAAATAAAAAAATGTGACGAAAGTTCTCAATACAGACATAAAACCTTACACAAAGAGTTTTACCAGACAGACAGACAGAAATAGGAATAAATAGGAATAAATATTTTTCGGCGTAAAAAGACCCTTAAACGTCGACGTTTAATAATATATCAAAAGAGAAATTACCAATGATCTGGTACCCATAAATGGTACATGTCATGCATAAACGCTATTAAATTGTGTTGACGACATTGTTTGTAGAGTTAACTTTTTCATAAAACAAACCGTTTCCACAGAAGACAACGACATTTGACATTAATAGCTGATCTGGTTTTGTCGTTAAAGTTCCCATATCAGCAGTGGGCCGTAGCAAGCTCACGCGTCAGGTTGTCATATTATTTTCTTCTGATTTTGGCGTTTTTTAAGTGTTTTTGTGGCTGTTTTTTGTGTAGTGTGTGTTTGATACATTTTACTTTTGAGTTTTATATATTTCAGAGATAGATTTTCTTGGTGTGTATTATTTAGGTTTAATAGTGAGTACAAACACCATTTTGGTAACCTCATCTATTCATCATCATCATCAAGCAGCCTGTCTCGTCCACTGCTGAACTTAGGCCTCTCTCAATAATCCCCAATTTTTCCGGTCCTGAGCAGCATGAATCAGTTTGTCGAGATGCGTTTTACATCATCTGTCTATCTAGTTGGTGGTCGTCCCTGGTTTCTGTAGGCTTGTTCTCTGGGTCGCCATTCTATAATTATTTTTGTCCATTTTTCATGTGGCATTCTTGCTACATGTCCAGCCCAACTCCATTTCAAGCAAGCCATTCGCTCCACCGCATCTGTAACCCTGGTTCTCTATCGTATTATTTCATTGGGAACTCTATCTCTTATTGTAATTTCCAGCAGAGAACGTTCCATGGCGCGTTGTGCAACTCCAACTTTATTTACTGATTTCTTAACGTTAACGTCTCTGAACCGTAAGTCATGACAGGCAGAATGCATTGATCAAAAACCTTGCGTTTGAGGCACAACGGAATATCTGACTTATATGTTTAAGTTTACCATACCAATCTCATCTATTATCAAATCAATAAAGTGCCTAATTAAACCATTTTCTTATCGTTATATACAGCATGTCTCATAACTAAGAAGCAAATACATCAACATCAACAGGAGATAGTAGAATTGAATTGATGCTGCATTTACTTGGTGGAACTCCATTTTAATATACGAAGAAAACACTATATTGTGTTAAAATTCCACTATATTCAAAAAAACACAAACAAACAAAAACATTTATCGACTCAACATGTTTCGCTACACTCTAGCTTTATCAAGAGTTAATAATCAAACTTGGGTGTAAGTATATATACCTAAGATTGGGTTTTCCAACAATTCAAAACAAATTTAATAGGGGTGAGTTATTAAGATCTAATTGACAATTTAGGAGGTTATTTGTATTTTTAAGTTTATTTATTTCTAGGGATTCCAGCAAATTAAGTTTATTACCCTTATTTTCTGTATGAAGAATTTGGAAATTGTAATTAAAATTATGAGAATGTTCTAGTAAATGATTTGCATAAAGGGAGTCTGTTTTTTTTAACGTAAAGCTAGAACTGTGTTCTCGAATTCTTTTTGAAAAGCTTCTACCAGATTGACCAAAACGTACATACAATATAGTGTTTTCTTCGTATATGGAGATAGTAGACTTAAAAATATGTAATTTTTTATGCTTAAGAACGTTCGGTTAATTTTCAATAAATGTTTCGTTAAGAAAGGTATGTGTGAAAGGGCTTAACGTAAAATATACCAGATTTCAACAGGGTGCCATTAATGACAGGTGACGCGGCGAGTTATTAGATTAATTTTACTTTAGTAGAGAAGCGGCGAAGAGCTGGGTAGGGCAGGGAGTAAGGATTAAGTTGGGGTTATCTATGAATGTGACCTTGCCACTATAATTTAAACATAACCTACAGATAACCCAACTTTCTATTTATTCACCTATGAAAAGTAACTCCAGAATTATTATAATTATTTTCCCAATTCCCGCATACTTGACACTTGTGTCTTATCTTAATTAGTCTCCAAAAAATATCATAAAACACTAAAAACAGAGCAATTATTACACAAAACCGATAAACTGAAAAAAATTTCAGACCGCTGTGAAGAACACTAAACGGAAATATACATCGACGCATCGAAAACATCAACATTTTCAAAGCGGTATATCGGTTTTTAGAGATGCATTGAGGCAATTTGATATTTGTTAATGCATCGATGTATTTTAATCGATGTACTATGCTGCCGTCCAAAGAAAGAACGCAGTAAGTCAATTTTTTCGATTTTGAGATTTTTTCATATTTTAGTGTAAAAGTAAGTAAAAAAAGAGCTTCTTGACATCGTGAAAGAACGAAAAATATCTTATCTCGGGCATATCCTGAGAGGTGACAAGTACTCAATCCCAAAGCTGATTTTACAGGGTAAGGTAGAGGGTCGAAGAGGACCTGGGCGAAAGCAACATTCTTGGCTTCGAAACATAAGGGACTGGTGTGGAATAAGAGACGCCGCCACAATATTTCGACAAGCTGAAAACGGTACCCTACATAGGATATGATTTAAGAGGAGTACAAAGGATCGCCAACGTGCGCGTTAGCACAGGGCACAAGAAGAAGAAGAAGAAGTGTAAAATTAAATTCTGCATCTGATAAAAACGTGTTTTTGTAGTATATTTTTTTTATTTTTGTATTAAATCAGCTTTGAAATTTGCAGTAAGTTAAATATATTATGCAACTTTTCAAACCTAGAACGCAGTATATAATGTTTTCCCAAAGTATAGTGCAGTAACGCACAATTACCAAGCTAAACCGCAGTATGTTATAGAAGAAAAAAACATACTGCGTTTTAAAATTGAAATATGCTTGTCGTTATACATCAATTTCCAAAGTAACGTACAGTAAGTCAGGCCCAGACGAACATACAACAAAGTCGTTTGAATGCCTAGGCTATTACGTCACAATTTTCAAAGCGAAAGCGCAATAAGTAAGTACTGTTTTAAGGCAAACGGTCCTTTCGGTCAAATTTATTAGTTTCAGTGTATTTGAATACATAACATATAAAGGCAGAAAAAATCTTAATTACATTTTTTGAACCTGGCCATACATTCATGAGTGCAGATAGCTTTCATCACCAAGTCGAACTCTCGATGGAATTTAAAAAAAATTTATATGATTTTGCAGATTTTGCGAGTGCTGTTCAAAATGCCAATTCTGGAAAAACTAAAGTCATAGAAATAACGATTCAACATTTTATTGATTGGCTAGATTTATCAGCTCTGTCCCAAATTAAAAAAAAAAGCCTAGGCCATATTTAACTAATTTTACCTCGGTTAAGGTAAAAAGAGGAAAAACATCTTTAAGTTATACCGAAAACTATAATTTCGAAGACGTAAAAGAGTTTGAATTCTTAAAAATTAAAAATCAAAAAGAAGGCGTTTTATTACCTGATGCAAGAACAGAACCGCGAGGTATTTTTTCTGATAAAAAAAAACAAGATCATAAAAAACCTTTGTCCACTGATGACAGCAGATCGCCAAAAATTTTGGATTGAACTCAGTGAAAATCAATAATTATCGAATGATTTAAATGTAAAAATAAATAATCCGTTTTATACGTGTACGAAAGTATTATTATTAGTTTCATGTGTTATTGTATTATTCATTTGCAATAGTTTTGATTTTTTTTTGTCGACGTAGGTTCTAATTTGTTTTACTTAAATTAATAAATTTTTCTTAAAACATGTATTAGCTATTTTTTGTTATTATATGTAAAACCCAAGCCTAAAACGGTATTAAGTGAACATACTTACTGCGCTTTAGTCAAGGAATAAGTACTTACTGCGCTTTAGATCTGTAATGATTAATATTCCACTTATAAAAAACTGAAGTAAAACGCAGTATTGGATTTAAAATACCTACAAATGGTCAAAATGTAACAAAACATATGCAAAAATTTTTTTTTTTAATGAGTTCTTTAATATGTACCACAAAAAAAAAACATAAAAATAATTATATCTAAGAAACTAAGCCAAAAATCGTTTTTTCCCTTTTTCTCAAAACTAGTTTTTTTGACTTACTGCGTTCTTTCTTTGGACGGCAGCCTTAATTTTATTCGTAAAATAGTTATTTTGCCGTTGCGTCTCGATCTTGATTATACCTTTAACCTTTGATTTTGATTAGAATAATAAAATTAGATTTGTGTCTTGTATAGTAATTTTAATTCTATTAAAAAGTTTTTTCGGTGGATCGCAAACATCAATGTTTTTCCGCGATGCATTTTCTCTGGACATACATCTCCAACCGGAAATTAAAGAAACAACGTCGTCATTATCTCAGACCAATGTCGTGGCGATCACATCTTTGGGGGCGGATCTCTTACTGCTGTACTGCTATATTGCAGATTTTTTATAAGATTTTAGATGAAGATTTAAACAGGCGCGGATCTAGGATTTTGCCCGGGGGGGGGGGGGGGGGGGGGCGGAAAGAAAGTAGCGCCCGAGGCGCTAAAAAAAAATAGCGCCGCAGGCGAAAAATTTTTGGGTGCCACGCCCTTTTTTGAATCATGGTGCTTGGTTTTCAAGTGGGAAAAATAAAAAATACAAAACAAAATTACTAAAACCACTCGGTGCATTTAGGAGGGGGTTAAACTTCCTATTCGCATCATGTGTTCCTTTTGCAGGCGCGCTTTCGGGTTTGTTCGGGGTTTTGATTTGCGCTTTGGGTTTCATATATCTAGCAACTCTATTACAATTTTATGAAATCATATTTTTTTATTACTCTTTAGTAGGACATACCTACTAAAATGTTGGTATTTTATTTTTAGAAATCATGGATATAAGAACATCAATACTCTCAATACATAGTCGATTTTAAAAATTTTGCTGTAAATTATTGACCAAATTTGTTAAAATGTGGACGTACCTATATAGTTAAAAAAAATGTTCGGGATTTTCGCCTACCCACACTGACAAGGGTGCCCCAAAAAGTTTCTATTATTAATTATTATGTGAAGTTGAAATTAAGTTTTTTCTTATATTTATTTCACTGGAATTCGCGAATGACGTATTTGACTTTAGGTGTGGTTAAGGCTCAGGGGGGGGCGAAACCCCCGTCGCCCCACCCCCCTAAATCTGCCCCTGGATTTAAATTTCCTACTTCATGTTAATACTTTTAATAGTGGAAATTTGGCGAACAAATTCGAAGGGCAAAATTTGTATGTTGATTTACTTCAGAATAGAATACGATTTTGTCAGTAGATTCATTTGTTATTATTTTATCTATAGGTAGCACATCATTGAAAATTACAATATATTTATTTCTTAGAAGGAAAGTAAAGTTGGTTTGTGAATAGCTTATTTCTAATTATTATTATATTAATTTAAATTTAATTAATTTGGAAATACAACTTTAAGTAAAGTTTAAGAATAAATTCGTTTGTTTTACTCTACTTCTTTGGAAAAAATGTTATATAGTAAGTAGATATATACCAGTTCGATTTGAAAAATCCGAATCTGCTCGAGATCATTAAACATATTTTTATTACCGGTGGAAGTTATTGTCAACGGATTCGCCTATTTGTTAATAGTTATAGTTCAATAGTTACCTTTCCGAATCCGCATTCCGTCCCTTCCAGTGGCGGTCCTTTTTTGGTTTTGCAAACCAGAGGAGAATCTTTATGGCCACACCAAAGGTGGGCACATGGCTCGATGATGTCAAATGCCCGGCACATTAAATATCTAAATTTAAAATAACGATATTAGGAAAATATACATACAAGTATTGCCTTCGAATATTAATTTTATTATTTAATGGTATTCAAAATTTTCTTGACAATTTGAAAGTATAATTTTTTCTTTTTATTTAATGGTATTCAAAATTTTCTTGACAATTTGAAAGTATAATTTTTTCTTTTTATTTAATGGTATTCAAAATTTTCTTGACAATTTGAAAGTATAATTTTTTCTTTTTATTTAATGGTATTCAAAATTTTCTTGACAATTTGAAAGTATAATTTTTTCTTTTTATTTAATGGTATTCAAAATTTTCTTGACAATTTGAAAGTATAATTTTTTCTTTTTATTTAATGGTATTCAAAATTTTCTTGACAATTTGAAAGTATAATTTTTTCTTTTTATTTAATGGTATTCAAAATTTTCTTGACAATTTGAAAGTATAATTTTTTCTCTATAATTTTTTCTCTATAATTTTTTTTTTAATAATAAACAAATAGTAAATGGTTCATCGATTTTTTCGTCCTAACTAGGCCAAAACGAGAATGTTTAATTTACATACTAAACTAATCACAAGCAAAGAACAATTTCAAAAAGTATTATTTTAATTTGATCCTGTATATTCATTAGAAAATTTAAAAAGTTTAGACATTATTGACAACAAAAATACTGAACACAATCGGTTATATTCAACAAGAGAATTGAAATTGAACAAATTAACGTAATTATTGCCTAATTCCCTTTGTTCCTGGTATTTATAAGAGCAGCGCCCGATGTTGCTTTGAAAAGGCCGCTATACCCGTTCAAAGGGATTATCTCGACGCAACAAACGTAACGTGTGCAAATTTACCCGTCACCAAACTCCATCCGACATTGCTCGTCCATGCTGAAAGCCGTTTGGAGGGTGGCATTCAGCATTATTTCCTCTTTGGCTCGCGGAGGATTAGACAGGCAAGTCCAGTTACTAAAAATTATGAATTATCTCATTATTCTGCCAGATATACTTAAAATCACTAAATTTCCAAAATATGTAATATTATTGACGTCAGCATCTTCTTTAATAAATTTAAAAGAAATAAATACTTTTAGTTTTTAATGATATGTAGGGTGCCAATAGTATTACTTGCAAGGCCGTGGTATCCTTATGAAGAATCTCATCGATTTCAAGTTTTGGGAATTGTTAGGATTGAGTATGACGTACATTTTAAATGTTCGAAGAAATGTAAGTAATTTCCGGTTTAATCGGAAACCCTACCATATACGGTATCATAATCGTTATTTTTAATAAAACACCCAACATATTTTATTTCTATTCTACGTAAAATTTGAAGTACCAAACATGTATTACTTACTATAATACCTATCCTTGATAGTTGTTGAGATAATTGTGACTGAATATGTTAGATCTATCAAAAATTATTACCTTTTGAAAAAACAAATGAATGTATGGGAAACTATCTTCTAATATCACAAAAAAAATTACCTCCGGTTTAACCGGAAGTTCTACGAAAATTGACTTTTATTCTCAAATAACTTCAATAATTTTAAAATATTTTTTTTAGATGCAAGCAAATTACCGTAGCCACCTTAAATTAGAAATTGAACAACCTATAATTGTTTTCCTATTTTTTCTGATTAGAATGCAATTCGTTATTAATGATAACTCAAACTATTAGGTTGAGACATCCCAAGCAGCATTTTTCTGTCTTCCAACAATTTTTTTACCGAACCTGACATTACAATGTGTCCAGATAGTAGGCAGTATTTGTGCAGAACTTAAACTGACCTCTAACCAACGTTGTTATCTGTTACCAGACATGTCGAGACGCATCGACGATTTCACAACTCATCAAGCACAACAAGTTTGATTTTGGTACATGAGCCACGTTGTACCGACGTCGGAGGTGATTATAATATCAAAGTTGCCTATAGTCCTAAAAGACAACGTTGGTATTGGTATAGATGACTTTGGCAGATATCAGTGAAGATCCTAAAGGACTTGCCCGAAAGTATGGTTAGGATTTTTCTCGGTTGTTTAATTATTTGTAAATTTGACATGAAAAAAAATCAGCTCTCGCCTCGTCGGCCTTTTAAATATTTAGTTTATTTTTATAGAAGACGGAAAATACAAAGGCATAAATAATAAAAAATTTAAAAGCCGTACCTGTCACAGCACATTATCATATATATCAAATGAAGCCGGTATCCATGGTGTGAATCCAGCCCCACTCCATTGATTTCTTTAATCTGAGTCTCCATTTTGTGAGAAACCATATTGTAAGATTATTAAAAATTTTAACCACGAGTTCAAATGAGCGTAAAATGAACAAATATGGATGACGCTGTCAAAAAATTACAGTAAAAGCAACTATTTTACCGACTGGAAAGTCAATAACAATATAGATACGTGCGTTGGTATAAATATAAGTAGTTTCTCCAAGCGAAGTTGAAAAAACCAAAATGTTGGTAAAAAAGTTATGGACATAAGTAATACATTTAGTTAAACTTGTTGCAACTTTCCCGAAAAAAGGTATAGTTTTAGTAATTTTCCAGACGCCTCCATTTTTAGCACTTTATAATAGGGTCCAGTGGCGGCTCGTGGTCAATTTTATTGGGAGGTCAGTAGTAAAATTAAAAAATAGGTATACTTAAAAATACAAATAAATAAGTTACCTTTAAATGGAGCTTTAAATATTCTTCAACTTTAGGTCGATCTGTCGTTGTTTAGAATTGGAAACGTGCTGAACGACACGTTCGTTAAACTTCTTGTTAAAATTGCATAGTCCTTTTATAAACGACTCTTAATTCTTAACAAATTCTAAACAAATAAAAATTGGAAATTATTAAATTATTACAAAAAGTAGCAAACAAAATCGATGAAAATACCCGAAACTCAAATTAAAATAATACCGTCGAACAACCTCTGAACCATCTCTATATTGGCTGCGGAGTGCTGCGGCTGATGATCCGACCCGCGTTAAAAAATCCAATTTGCTAAAACGCTCGGATACTGCTCGGTCGCTGTGACATCTTCCGGTACTTTCGCAAAGCTCTTAACCCACGAACACCAACTTAATGACCGAATTACGAAGGACGGTTCAAATATTATAAGGTATATTTAGTAAAATTAATTATATTTACAAGTACGATAATTCAATAAAACACATAATACCTATTTCCTGAAATATTTTCCAATATTTTTGGGATGTCATCACATCTTCACACATCACATTTTGTTTAAACAATTTTACTTGTTTTTTTAGAAACGCAATAGTCCACCCCCACTTAATATTTTTTTAAAAGAAGTGTGGTTCGTATTTTTATGATCAGATATTAATAATTAAAAAACTTAGCAATGATGCAAAAAAAAAACATTTTTTTATTATTTCATTCTTATTTTGGCCCCTTCTGTTTTTTGAGCTTTCATATGTTCATGTTTATCGAAAACCTAGCTTGTGTTTGGTATTTAGACTCAAAGATTGCCCGAAAATTAATTTCGAAATATCTGGTTAGATACCTACCATTTATCAAGTGTGCGCAATTCTTGTTAGTCACATTTATCACCTGTTTGAAAGTTTAATTTCACAGTGCAGAGGTACTCCAATAATAGGTATTTTATTTTCACCAAACTAATTACCACAAAAAAGTTTAGTGTTCACAATTGGCGCATACCCGATCAGGTTTGCCCTAACCGAAGTCGATCCGACGTCGCGTGCTAACGTCGGGTCGTTTAGGGCACCGTTGTTACAACAGCGGATTGTTGATTGGGACAGGAAAATGTAAATAAAAAATATCAAAAAACGTATTTTTAGAATTTAAATTTAGTACTTATTATGGCAGTGGCGTAACAACGTAGCCACGGGCCCGTGTGCGAAAACTGTGCCGGGCCCCCATTATGATACGGAGTATTATTATTGATAACCATATCAATTTATGAATTTTGAGTAGGTACACAAAAAAGCAATAATTATTGTTATGTAGTTATATTCCTGAACATAGAAAAATATCTGCAAGTACATATTATCAAAAACAAAGAATTATAATTTATATATTTCATCAGTAAAGTCCGCATCATATGGGATTTTTTCTTTATTAACAGCTTTATTCAAAATTTTACTTTAGCATCAAGTTCTGCTTCGATCGAGATGAAATTAAGCAAAAAATAGTAGCATTAGCTGTCAAATTTTAATTTTTTACAAAAAATAATTCAAAAGTAGGGTTATTTCTGAAAATATCGAAAAAAGTTATTGAAAAAGTTTTTTTTTAATACAGTTCCTAGCCCACATGCAAAATTTTAGCTGCATAAGATAGTATACGTATTTTCTTTAAAGTAGAGCCATAACTGTGTGTTTTTCTACAAAATCAAAATTGGGCTATTAAAATTTGGTCGCATGTGATGCAAAGTTTATTTGTTTTTAACCCTGTATAAGATAACTTCATAAAATAAGTATTTTTGAAATCGTAGTTTGTGTCTGAAAGTAGTACTATAGGGCCTAGGGCCTAGGCCGAGAATAATATATTCCCGTATCGTTATATGTCTCATTGCGTAGCAACGGTCAACAATACTGGAATGATGAACTTTTTTTAAAACCGACCAGAAAATTTTCACTTTCTGGACAATTTTTTGTCTAGAAAATAACGTTTTTCCGGTCTCTAATGTCACTGTTACCCTGTTTTTTGTTTTTTCAATCGCTCTTTGATAATACAAGATACCTTGACTTCGTTATTATGACAACAACATTTCGATTTATTGTCGAGTGACAGTTCGTTGATTTTTAATTTTGTTCTTTATGTCAAACTTGTTTCGCGTAGATTATAAAATATATCGAAGTGTCGGTCTTAAAAAAAATATTGTACGTCACGCAACCGAAAATTAGTGTTTTCCAGGTCTCTCCAAGCTTCCAGGACTCGCCTATGGCTCGCCCTGGAAATGCTTGTCTCGACCTGAAAAACACTACTGTCCGGTCTTGTAACGTAAATTACTATTGTGCATGGCGTCAAATCACGCCAGAAAGATGTCGGTTTGTGGACGATTGCCGAAAAAAAATTTTTTTTTCTTGCTTTTGCATGCGCAAAGTTTGAAATCAGGTTAGAAATGTCTATTTTTTGAACTTCCTCATTTTCGATAGAAATAATTGCTAAAGCTGATAATTTTTTATCGGTCATGCAATTTCTCAAATAAGTTTTAATTAACTTTAACTTGGAAAAAGACCGCTTCAGCTGATGCAACCGAAATAGGGATGGTCTAAAAAAATAATGCAGGCAGTTACAATTTCACTAAAACTGGAAGATGAATTAGAATTACTATCTACAAAAGTATTGAGTAGAGTAGTTTTGCGGATATTGCATTTTTTTTTCTATGAGAATATTTTGTTTTGCATTTTTATGTTTTTGTGGCTCCGCTCCCGGGCCCCTTTTTCACCCAGGCCCGTGTGCTTCGCACACATTGAACACCGGTAGTTACGCCACTGTATTATGGAGTATTTCATTAAAATTATTAAAGTTATTTGAGAATGAAAGTCAATTTTCGTAGAACTTCCGGGTAAATAGAAAGTGAATAGTAAAATGGGATATTTGAAGATAGTGCCCCGTAAACAGACTTAAATAAGCACATCATTTTTCTCCTACCTTCATTTGTTTTCTGTGAAACGTTATAACTTTTGAAAAATTTATTATATTATTACTCAATCGCCATTTTCCCGACAACTGTCAATAGGAAGTAATACATGTTTTGTAATAAAATATTTTTATTTTTAGGTAGATTAAAAATTCAAAAACAGAATACAGGGTGTTTCGTTAAAAAAAACTACTTTTATTTGTTCGTACATTCAAATTGTACATCATACTCAATCATAATAATTTAAAAATTTTAATCTTCATAAGGATATCACAGCCATACTAGTAATCTCACTAATACCCGGTATAGAATATTAGATGCTTGATTTCTAATCTGAGATTTAAAGCTTAGGGACATTCTGACGTGCTGTATAGAATTAATAAAATAGGCGTAATTTAATTCTGTATCGATTAAGTACGAGAAATGCCGCATATTCTATTTAATCCAGCTAGATTACCGTGAGTCAAAAGCATTAACTAGTTCTTAATTAAATGCGTTTTTACTAATCAGAGTAGTAAATTACAATATATAAAAGTGTTTACCTTTGTTTTGTCTTGTCCTTAAATTCCCTCTTTGAACACTCGGACCACGAAAACTTACTAAATGTCGCCGCCACCATGGGAGCCATGACACTTCCCTCGAGGGCATCTTGATCGCAATCGTTACCAGAGTTTTTGTCTCCGTCGTGACTTAATCCCAGTCTGGGGAATTGCAATTATTATTATTTTTTATTTTTGTTTTTTACAACTTTTTGTTGGTAGGTAGGTGTTGCTGACATTGTTTTACAGTACAGAGAAGAAAATAAATGCATCTTAACCTGTCTTGATTTGTTTAAAAACTTCTGTACTATGTGGCAAGTTTGGAGAATGACATTTAATGACGTTTTTATTAATTCGTTGGTACAAATAGCCTGAAAAGTCTAATTTTTTTTTATCTCTTTCGCCATAATTTGAGTACTTGGTTCAAAAAAGTTGCACCAATCCCCCTTTTAATGTAACATAATATTATTATAGCTCACGCAATTTAATTGTTATAAGTCCGTCAAAAATATTTTTTCCACTATAATCACTTCTTACCCATTTTTCGTCCCCTTGGGGCAAATATTTAATTTCATATTTTATTAACAGAGTAAGCATAGCATCAATTTTTAGCAATATAGCTTAAAATTAAAGACATTTATAGGTACCCCATCGAAATATAGAATATACTCCTTTTTTACCCCTTAAGTGAATTTTGAAAAAATGATGACAAGTTTGTATTCCTATTTCATTAAAGCAAATTATATACTAATTTTTAGGCTTCCAGCCGTTTTAGATATGTATGAAAATCCCTATAAAAATGTCAAACCCGGTTTTTACCTCCTTTGGGGTTGATATTCGAAAAATCCCTTTTTAGTGGATGTCCACGTTATAAAAAGAAGACATTCTCGAAATTTCATGAGTCTAGAAATAGGGTTTTAAACTGGGCGTTGAGAAATCAGTCTCCGTCACTTTACAATATTATATAATTACCATAGATGAATAATATTGTATATTTTTATGTTTTATCTGAGTAAGAGGACTTACATGTGTGCCATTTCATGTGCAATGATAAATGCGCTCGTAAGTCCTTCGTCTTTTGTTAAAGCACAGCTTCTCTGCGGGTCACACACACCACCTACCGGTGCATATCCGGATGGACCTCCAATGTCAGACCTTAAAAAACAACATTTTTTAACAAACGTGAAAATGAAGGAGGTTATCAATTCGACCAGTAACTCTGTATTTTGAAAGCGTTTTTATTAAGTACCTACTACTGAATAAGGGCTAAATGACTGGACTGACTTTAATAATTAATATTCTTTCATCATAATATTCAGGATGATGATTGGTACAGTTGGTATCAGACCTTTAAAAAAAGGGTACAAGCGGATAAAATGCAAATAAAAAATTTGCCATTATAAAGGATCCTGCAATAGTACGCCAGGATTCCATAGGTCCCAATGGCGGCTCGTGGCCACAAAATTTTAATTTAGATTGAACTGAAATTAAAAATAAAACAGCTACCCTCATTTAAATGTATTTATTTTATTTAATCACTAAGATTGAGTATAATATGGCTTTGGGACAACTCATGTATTTTTATTTCTTTAACTAAATGCCCTAAGTCTGTCACACCAACTTACGTCCCTGGTTTATCTTCACCAAATAGTACGCACGGAAAACAATAAAGTGCAGTTTTTTATTACATCCACATATCCAGTTATTTTTGAATAGATATCCCAAATGAATAATGTTTCGTAAGATTCTTTTTGTATAGAAATATCCGAAAAGGGAGTTGTTTTAATTTAATTTTTTCTTTATATGTCTATTTGAATAATCTTGTAAGGTTTATTAAATTATATTCATTTTGAAGAAAAAGGTTTCAAAAAAGCACGAAAAAATACGTAATATCGACAAAAACAACCGAAATTAAATTTTATGCACTTAAAGAGCTGCAGGAGATGCAGCACAAACTCTCGCATTAAAACCACAATAAACTGTGCAGATCCTATGCACCAACCGCCACTGATAGCACCTATATGAACTGAGTTAGGAATTTCATTGATATGCTGTTTTATACTGTAACGCGGGATGCATTCCAGGAAAATATTGTTGCATATACGGGATGGTCCAAAAACGTGTGTTAACATAAAATGGTATTTTTTTTAATTTGACACCCTCTATTTTTTTGTGTGTTTTAGGTTTGTATTAATTTTCTTTATAAATGTTCATAACTTTATAGAATTAGCTGTACTTTGTAGTTTAGGAGTAGTAAATTAAAAACTAAAAAAAAAGTTTTGCAGCCATAAAAAAAAAGCAATAAAAATCTTAAAATAAACACAAAGATAAATTTTTTTTTATCAAACTTTTTGAGCCAATATGCGAAACTATTTGCATACATCATAATGCCTACATAAATCAGATTGTTGATTATAATATATAAAAAATTTATAAAGAAACCCACCTAGTCAGCCATAGAGCGATATCATGTTTAGGCTGGTCAGGTTTAAGTGAGGCATGCAGTTTTCTATTCCAGATATTTACATTTTCCAGTGATTTCTTCGCATTTCCAGGTCTCACAATCCCATGTTTCCTATGCTCGTAAAACAACAATCTTGCTATCACGAGTTTCATGTTTGCCTCCAGGGAGGAATCCTGATATATTGCGCTAACCTACAAAAACGTAGTAAGATTGCCTCATTGCCGTAATCCAAAAAAACCAAGTACTTAAGTATTTTCTCCTGTTTTAAATATTGGAGTTATTAAAACATGTCTATGGAATCAAAAGAAATAAATAATATTTTTACGATAAGTACCCTGAAGCACATAGTATGTAACCACATCACTAGTTGTTCTCTTTATTATACAGGGTGTTTATGCAGTCTTGGCAAATATCGCCAATTTAAATATGCAATATTAAAATTTTTTTAAATGGAACACCCTGAATTTGTTTAACATATAAGGTGTATTTTATTAATGCCTTTAGTTTTTGTGAAATGTGTTATGCACCTAAACTACTTCTTGAAATATTTTAAAATTTATGGTGAAATACATGATAATGAATAATTTTATTATTTTAATCAAGGGCGAAATATAAAAATGGACATAAACCGGTATATATTTTTAAGAGTTTTCTTAGAAAAATCATAAAACAAAAAAATACATAGGCATTCAAAACAATATCATTTATTATTTTTTAAGTATTAACATTAAATCTATTATAATTAAGATGAACGCCTACAGATTTAAATTATAAAAAAAATTAAATTAGAAAGAAATATTTAAGAGATATTTAATGTATGGTTATAAATTTTCTTCACTCTGTCCTTCAAAGATCAAATTACATGAACGAATTCTTTTTGCAACTGAATCGTTTACGTTTCATAAGGAAAAATCAAGCTTGGTAAGATCGGGAGACCTTGCTGGCCAAGAGACTGGACCCTACCGATCCAACGGTCATAGTAGCGTTAGTTTAAAATTTGTCTCACTAGTAGACTGTAATGAGACGGCGCTCCATCCTGCTGAAATCACATTCATTGCCGAGTATGTTCCGGTAACCAATATAAATGCACTTCTAAATGATTCTGCAAAAAATCAAGATACAGCTCACCAGTTAGGTTTCCATGAAAAACATGTTGCCCAATAATATTATTTCCTATTATACCAGCCCAGACATTAAGCGACCACCGATATTGAAAATTAGTTTCCCGTGTAAAAAAGAATTGCTAGTGTCATAATAATGGAAGTTATGTTTGTTCACACATCTGTTTCTATAAAATGTAGCCTCATCACTAAACATATCATATTCAAATAACCTAGTTGTTGTTGTATCATACCTTCCTCCCACTGGCAAAACGTTACTATATTTTCATAATCTTGCAGCTCTAATTCTTGTAATAACTGGATATGATAGGGATGAAAATCTTCACTGCGAAGCATTCTTGACACTGATGATGCAGTAAAAAGCAGTTCTTTGCGTAGCTGTCTAGTACTCTTTTGTGGATCTTTAACTACACTAAAAGCCATCATTAATTTAGTCATCGTTAGTCGCTGGCTTGACTCATTCATGTGTTTCATAATCGATATTTCCTGTTCTTTCAAATCTCTCTTTTAATCGCTCAAACGCAGTTGGACAAATTTCTTCTTTGAGGGTGTTGTTGGGCATATATCCTGAGGCTAAAAATGCATTTCTTTCACCTGCTCTCAAAGCATGAGTCATGTCAATAAGTTCTGCATGCGAGAAGTTCATGGCCAAAATACACCAAAATCAAAAATAGTGACAAAGGAGAAAATTTAAACAATACTTATACTTATACCAGTATAAATAAGTCTAAAGAAAAACAGTAATAATGACCTATATCAAGGTTAAAATTTTATTTTATTTAATATGCCCGATTTTATATTTCGTCAATTCTTAATTAAAATAATAAAATTAACCATTTTCGTGTAGTTCACCATAAATTTTAAAATATTTCAAAAAGTAAAAGGTTTATGTGCATGATATATTTAACAAAAAATAAAGGCAATAAAAAAACACCTTTAAAAAAATACAGGGTGTTCTATTTAAATTTAAATTGCAATATTGCATGTTTAAATTGGCGAGATTTGCCAAGACTGCACGAACACCCTGTAAAGTAAAGAGAACAACTAGTAGTATGGTTACATTTTATGTACTTTAGGGTACTTATGGTAAAAATTTTATTTAATTTTATTGATTTCATAGACAACTATGATTGTTTTAATAACTCCAATAAAATGTTTGAAATGCGAGAATAGTAATTTACGTTACAAGACCGGAAAGTAGTGTTTTTCAGGTCGAGACAAGCATTTCCAGGGCGAGCCATAGGCGAGTCCTGGAAGCTTGGAGAGACCTGGAAAACACTAATTTTCGGTTGCGTGACGTACAATATTTTTTTTAAGACCGACACTTCGATATATTTTATAATCTACGCGAAACAAATTTGACATAAGGAACAAAATTAAAAATCAACGAACTGTCACTCGACAATACATCGAAATGTTGTTGTCATAAAAACGAAATCAAGGTATCCTGTATTATCAAAGAGCGATTGGAAAAACAAAAAACAGGGTGACAGTGACATTAGAAACCGGAAAAGTGACATTAGAGTCCGGAAAAGATTTTTCCGGTCTCTAATGTCACTTTTCCGGTCTTGCGATCGGAAAAACGTTATTTTCTAGACGAAAAATTGTCCAGAAAGTGTAAATTTTCTGGTCGGTTTAAAAAAAAATAATTAATTACTAGGCAACGTCGCAATCAAATTCAAAAAAGTAAATATGACTGTAGAGCTTCTTTCTAGAGGAATCAGAAAGAGAAAAAATATATAAGGTGTTTCATTTAAAAAAAAAATTTCATGTAGTTCCAATTTTTTGAGCTTCCTATATATCATAAAACATGTTGACTTTATCCTCCCTATAACTTTTATATAACACTTTTTTATGAATCGCTTATAGTTTAGGCGCTATCGAAGGTAAACACCTTGTTGACACACCCTGTATACAAAATTAAATATATATGACGACGAAGAATAATGTGTCAGATGTACGTTTATTATTACAAATTAATAAGGTAGGTAAAAATTGGATGTAGGTTAATCATTTGTATACAAAGTATGTTTCATAATTAAATTGCTGTATATTAAAAGGAACAAACTCTATAAATCTTCCATTTGTGATCTGATATTTTTGGCTTTGCCGATGGATTGGTAGAAAAAGGAACTTACTCCCAGTTAAGTAAATTTAAAATCGGCATACCGGATTTAAGGTTGAATTCTTAACGTCATTCAATCTATTGCCAACCTATAACCTATTTCGCGTTGATTTTTTAAGTTTATTATTTTAATAACTAACATTTAAAGAAAATCAATATCGTCGGTACATTATTTAGGTAGTATTTGATATATTATAAAAATATCAATTTATTTTATTGCTGATTTTGGGAGAATTGTATAGTGAAAGAACAATGAGTGACAATGACATAATAATGTTAAAAAAAATCTTACCCGATATATTTCGCTATTCAATTCTCCTAAAATAAGTTATGAAATTCCTTGATATTTATTAAATATGTCAATTATTACCTATAGAATATTAAGTCGATACTGATTTTCTTTAAATTTTGTATAAAAGCTAGAAAACATAAATAAATCTACGCGAAATAGGTTATAGGTTGGCAAGCATATTGATACTCCAACCTTAGGCATAGGCTACCTAGGCGAAAGAGTCCCTCGACCACTGTCTAGATAAAAAAAATTCTTCGACGTCAATTTTTAAAATCAGTTTTTATCTTTAATAAATAGTAAAAAAAGTATAAAAAAAGTTTGGTTATCGTAATCATTTATCATTTGCATTTGGATAAACTCAATGTGGTGTTTGACCAGCCTAACAAGGTAGCAGAGATAACTGCTGCAGTTTAAAACTTGGCAGGAACATATAACAATGAGTTAGACGATCCATTGGAAAATAAACTGATTTAGTTCAATTCTTTTTACCTTAAGTTTGAAAAAAATGACGACGAAAATAAAAAAGTCAGAAGAGGTTAAAATATAAACTCATCGTAAAAAAAAACAATAAAGTTTTTTTCGTAATATTGAGATTGTCTTAAGAATGTACTTGTCACTTATGGTTAGAAATAGCAGTGGAGAACAGTCATTTTCAAAACTGACGTTAAACAAAAATGGGCTTTGAACCTCCATGTTAGCAGACAGGCTTAACGCTTTAGCTTTATTCAGTATAAGTAGCTTCATTAGTGCTAATTGTGAGCGTAAACTAATTAACCATTAAGATTATGTGACCACTTATAATTCACGCTTTCGTTTCACTTCGATAGTTCTTATGACTGAAGTAAACACTAGTAGAAAAGTCAGGCGCGTATTTGAGGGGGGGGGGGGGGTGTAATGGGGGTAAATTAAACATGAACTTTACCTTCTAACCCAACATATATTTTTCTGAAAATTGACGTGACTATCTGAAACTTAACGTTGTTTTCAAATTTTTTGAATGATATGAAATAAATTGCTGAGTATTAAAAGGAACTTAGGCCAAAAAACAAGAATGATGCCTCAAATGCATGTTTTTAAAATGTTAAAAAATAAAACACTTACAATATTCATTAACGCTAAAACATACTGCTGCACTTTTTCTTTCCCGTGAAACGAAATCAATGTGTGATCCACTGCCACTGCAATTTCCAACCATTTGGTCGGCAAAATATGGCCACTCCATTTATGTGCTGCAAAATAAACCGATTTAATATTAACAATTGATTTTGCAAATGAACATTAATAAATGGTAAATATGTATATGTCGTAGGCTGATAGTGAAATCCGTCATTTCATGAAAAGCCTAGTCACATCATGAAGCGTCGCTAAAAGGTATATTGCAACTGGTTTATTCGTTGTTCCCCAGAGCATTTTTTTCAATTTTTTCAACTAATATTTGATAAAAATAAAATTTAAATTAAATTTAAAAAAATGCTCTGGTGAACAACGAACAAACTAGTTGCCAATATACCTTTAAGCCACGCTTCATGATATGACTAGGCTTTTCATGAAATGACGGATTTCACTATAAGACTACGACATATATAAAGTAATATTATGTCTAATCTTGAAAGAAAACAGTGGCGGCTCTTCCATAAGGTCCATTGGTCAATGACGTCCCTCAATTATTCTCTTCTTATAAAACCTAACCTTTATTACGATTAAATTAAGTTTAAAATGCACCCTATCAGCCAAAATTCATTTCTTTCGATATTATTACTATTACCTCTAAAATGTCCCTTGTTACGAGAATTTTATGATCACAACCACGTTCTACCAAGTAAACTACACGTTACCGTACTTATCGTACTTACCCACATACGAGAATGGGTCTTTATCACCACCCTGTATATTTTTGTCTATACAGGGTGTCCAGAAAATACGTGTACAACGTTTGACGACAGACTCCTGACGTCGAAATAGGTCGATCTAAGCCGACTTAGTTATATCCAAAATTGTCTCGTTTAACCGGTAGAGGGCGTAAAAATTTGTAAAAATATTGGTTTTTCCTAAATTATGTGAAAACCTGCTAATCGATTTTAATGATTTTTAGTATGTAGACTAATACTATAAAGTGACGTTTCTAGTAGTATAGTTACCGGCTGTAAATAAGTGGAAGTGTTATAATGCGTCAACATTTCTCCTCATTTTTTATATGAACGGCGTTATGACAACCAAGATATTTTTGTAGAGTGACGTTCGTTTGGAAGCTATTTTACCTCATTAATATTTTTCGTTGAATGAGCTGTTTTGCCAGAAGAAAATATTTACAATTACCTGCATACATCAATTATTAACAATAAAAATAAAACAAAGTACAGGGTCTTCCAACGAGGACTGAACAGGGGCTCATTTTTGAGCTTCCTTGTATTTAAAGAAAAATCCAAAATAGCCAATCGATGTACTTTTTCCTGCAAAATTCAAAAATAAAACCAAAAATTTATTTGAACCAGAAACAAAAGAGTTACGCTATGGATAAGGTGTTTTTTAAATGGAACATAGCTTTTTTTATACGATTTTTGGAACGAGTTTTTTTTTGTCCGTTCTGATTAAAATATTTAATATTGTGACAGCTATTTTTATTAAATTTTAATGTTTTATCCAGTATAATTTAACTTTAACCTGTTTGAAACATACACTAGGTAATAAAGGTATAATCACCTTTCAATCCTTCAAAGTCAAAAAATTTGACAAATTTATTATAATATTGCCAAAATGAAATATGCATTAAAAGAGAGATTGCTGATTGTTATCTTGTTCTACAAATGCCAAGAAAATGCAAGAGAAGCAAGGAGAAGATTTATTGCAAATTTTCACAGAAATATATCCGTCAATACTATTCTAAGGATAAAGAACCTATTTGAGGAAAATAAAACATAACATGACAGAAAAAGAAATCCAGAAAGGAATAGAAATCGAGACCGTGCCATTGTGAATTATTTTCGACTGAATCCAACCAAATCAATTTCGGACGCAGTTCGGGACGTTCAATACGGCGGCGGTGTAAGACGCAGAAGAGTTACCCAAGGAACTGTTCACAGGACTTTAAGAAATCATAAATTTAAGTCTTATTATATCCTTCCACTTCAACATCTAACACCGACACAAAAAGAACTTCGCTTCCAATTTGTTTCCCAAATTGTCATTCGGAAAGAAAACGAAGACCCTAATTTATTCAGAAATATCTTATGGACTGACGAAGCCACATTCACAACATCGGGGGTTTTCAATAGACATAATAGTCATCACTGGGCCGTTGGAAATCCAAGAAAATTTCAGACAATTAAATTTCAAGAAAGGACTTCAATCCATGTTTGGTGTGGCATAAAAAATAATAGAATTTTGGGACCAATATTTTTTAACGGGACTTTAAATGGACAGAGATACTACGAGTTCTTAGAAAACGAAATTGAGAACTTTTTGGAAGATTTACCATTGGAAGAATATCAAAATTTAATTTGGCAACATGACGGGGCCCCTCCGCATGCCGTGCGTGAGGTTACTCAATATTTAAACGGACGCCATGAAGAATGGATTGGTAGAAATGGAACCCATGCTTGGCCACCCAATAGTCCCGATTTGTCAATATTAGACACATTTCTTTGGGGCCATTTAAAGAACGTGGTATACAAGCAGCGAAACCACGATTTTGAAGAGATCATGCAGAAAATTGTGAATGAAATAAATCGCCTTAACCAGGAAAATCACAGTATAACAGCAAGTTTGGAAAGGCTACAAAGAGGTTATCGCGTTTGTTTCGAGAACAACGGAGGTCACATTGAACAATTAAATTAATAATGTTTTTTTTTAATTAGTAGATATAGAGTTGGATTTCTTTTTCTGTCATATAATGTTTTATTTTCCTCAAATAGGTTCTTTATCCTTAGAATAGTATTGACGGATATATTTCTGTGAAAATTTGCAATAAATCTTCTCCTTGCTTCTCTTGCATTTTCTTGGCATTTGTAGAACAAGATTACAATCTGTAATCTCTCATCTAATGCATATTTTATTTCGGCAATATTATAGTAAATTTGTCAAATTTTTTGACTTTGAAGGATTCAAAGGTGATTATACCTTTATTACCTAGTGTATGTTTCAAACAGGTTAAAGTTAAATTATACTGGATAAAAAATGAAAATTTAATCAAATAGCTGTCACAATATTAAATATTTTAATCAGAACGGACAAAAAAAAATCACTCGTTCCAAAAATCGTATTAAAAAGGCTATGTTCCATTTAAAAAACACCTTGTCCATATCGTAACTCTTTTGTTTCTGGTTCAAATAAATTTTTGGTTTCATTTTTGAATTCTGCAGGAAAAAGTACATCGATTGGCTATTTTGGATTTTTCTTTGTACAAGGAAGCTCAGAAATGAGCCCCTGTTCAGTCCTCGTTGGAAGACCCTGTACAACAAAGTTGAAAGTATGTATTGTAAGAAACTAAGTAAAACAAAAACATTACTTAAGCAAATGTGTAAAATGACCGCCATCTTGCTGAATACACTTATTAACACTCCTTAAAAAATGATATTGGACCCTATCTAATGTCTCGGGGTTATTAAAATGGTTGCCTGCATTTAAGATCGGCTGCAATAAATCATCGCGTGTGTTTACCGGAGTCTTGTAAACTTCTGTTTTTATAGCGCGCCACAAAAAAAAGTCACACATATTTAACTCAGGAGAACGTGGTGGCCATTTTACTGGTGCATCATTGCCCCTTCCAATCCATCGGTTGGGATATTGATGATGTAAGTATTGCCGAACGGCAACGGAAAAATGGGGCGGGGCTCCATTATGCATATACCACATTTCCCTCCGAAGTAAAAGGGGCAAATTGTCCAGAATAATTGGTAATGTGTCTTGCAAAAAATTTAAATAAATATTTCCATCTAACCTGTCTGGAATAACAATGGGATCAATAAGGTAGCGATCAATAATACCTGCCCAAATATTTAATTTAAATTGATGCTGATGATGTGCAACTTTAATGGCATGTAGATTTTCATCGGAATAAATATGTTCGTTGTGCAGATTGGTTACTCCAGATCTTGTAAAGCACACCTTGTCAGTAAACATAATTGTTCAACAAAAATTTGGATCACGGATTCTTTTCTTTCTAATAATTTGACAAAATGTAAGCCGCATGGGGGGATCAGTCGGTAAAAGTTCCTGGACTTTTTGCACGTGATAAGGATGTAACAACTGTTCTTTTGTTCTTTTAAAACCTCATTGACAATCGTTTTAGGAACATGTAATTCACGTTCTACGGGTACTGGTACTTGGTTCTTCTTCAGCTCTTTCCAGAATCATCTCTTCTGTTTCCACAGTTCGAGTTGTTCGCATACGACCCCTGCCTTCAAAGTTTTTCTCAAAGCTGCCCGTTTCCCGAATATGACGCTCGATATTGGCAAATGTTTGATGGTTTGGTATTCGACGGTTAGTAAACCTCTCCATGTAAACCCTAAGACTCTGACGCCCATTTCCTTGACAAAACCCGTATACCAGGAGCATGTCAACCGTCTCAGAGTTCGTATAATTTTCCATTTTTAATGGTAAAATGAACTTGTAATTCAAGAATGTTGATCGTATACTTGAGTAAATTTCATAGACTGGTAACAATTTGTCAATAATTGTCAAAATTATTAAATGCCATAGCAACAAGGTCACTTAAGAAATTATTGTTACAGGTAATTTGATTTTAATATTATTACTAATAATACTAAATATTGTAAATATTTTCTTCTGGCAAAACAGCTCATTCAACGAAAAATATTAAAGAGGTAAAATAGCTTTCAAATACATCCAGTCACTCTACAAAAATATCTGGGTTGTCGTAACGCCGTTCATATAAAAAATGAGGAGAAATGTTGACGTATTATATCACTTTTATAACACTTCCACTTATTTACAGCCGGTGACTATACTACTAGAAAACGTCATTTTATAGTATTAGTCTACATACTAAAAATCATTAAAATCGATTAGCAGGTTTTCACATAATTTAGGAAAAACCAATATTTTTACAAATTTTTGACGCCCTCTACCGGCTAAACGAGACAATTTTGGATATAACTAAGTCGGCTTAGATCGACCTATTTTGACGTCAGGAGTCTGTCGTCAAACGTTGTACACGTATTTTCCGGACACCCTGTATATGTTGATATTTTGAAAACACTTAAAGATAGGTAGGTATATATAAAAAATGTATAAAATTGATTGCAGAATCTGAAAATGTAAAAAGCAATATGTTTCATTAAAAAAAATTTAATTGACTCACGTAGCACTATTCTGTTTCACCATGAAAGTATTTTTTTTTAAATTAACGTGTCTGGGCGATTCTTGATGAGCGGTAACACAGTATATATAGGGTGTTTCACGGTGACTGGAACGTTAGACGTTTATGCAAAACGAGTAATACGTTTTTTTTTGAAGATTTGGTTGCTCTGATAAATGACCGACAATGCGACTGTGCCGCTTCTATACAAAACAGGTGACAACATCGGTATTTTAAACGGAACACCCTATATATTTTTTAATTTCACATTCTACATGTATTTCTGAGCAACTTTTCTGAATATTTCCCTATATTTATCTGTAGACGTTGTTATGTATTAATTAATTATAATTATTTTTAACGAAAACATGACTTATAATAAATTCGTTTTCTTCAAACTCCAAAACATTACTAAGTTGAGATTTTGCGCAAGGTTAACAAATGCTTTTACATTTGAAATTTCCCCAGAACAGTGACTTCCAATGAAAAAAACGAAATTAATGTTTTGTCATACTTTAATGCATATATCCACTCTTCCATATGTAGCGCAAAAGAACCATTAGGCTTAACAATAAATAATTGAGTGCACAAAATGTAGGTTAAAAATAATATGAATGACTACCAGTTTACTAAGGTCCAAGTCTTTAAACCTAAAAATGTTTGCAAAGGGTCGAGTTTTGCGAAATGTTACTAGCATGTACACAGGAGGAGCTCAATTTTATGAGCAAGATTTTATGGATCGCTGAGTCCAATTTTCGAAAAAGGGTATTTTTAATCGACGTAATAATCACTATTAGGCCAATGACATTGTTAAAAAAGAGAGAGGAGTTAAAAATAAGAAATTTTGATTTAATGTGTTTTCTTGGCTAAGGGAGCCAAGGCACGTAGCTAGGGGGGGGGGGGGGGGTACAGGGGGCCCGGACCCCCCCCCCCGAAACTCGACCTCTGATTTCGGCAACATAGGCAACACATTAAACATTTCCTACACTATTACATTTTCTTCACCTCAATTATTACCGGGTTTGTTTTTGTGCTTTTCTTGAGGATTTTGTGTTGTGTTTTTTATTTTTCCCACTTGAAAGCCAAGCAGCATGATTCAAAAAAGAGCGTGGCACCCAGAAAAATTTCGCCTGCGGCGCTTCTTTTTTTGCGCCTTCGAAGCATTTCAAGATGATCCCCATGTTAAAAGGATTGTGTGTGTGGGTGTTGTGGTGTGTAATAGTGTCAATACGCGTTTATTAAAGTGTTTAAAAGTTAATTGCCAACATTTTGAACATTTGCTTTATAAAAATCTATATAGTGACATTTACATTACTACTACTACTACTACTACTACTACTACTACTACTTTAATTAACTTATTTATTTCTGACTTAATATGTACTGTAAACTTAAAATCACAAACGAAGGAATGTCACTTCTTTAAAATGGAGCCAAACTCCTACTAAACTCGTTAAAAATTACATCCATATTTTAAGAAATTTTGCAAATAAATGCTTATAAATCGAAAACTTGAAGAGTTAGGTATAAGCAGGGTATATATTATTAAAAAGCTACATTTATCTGCTTTTTAAATAAGTAATAAAATACAGGGTGTCTCATTAAAAAAAAATAGATTTTCTTCCATTTTTTCAAATAACCTACAAAAATATATTTCTGGACCACTCTGTACGCTTGAACTAAGATATGACCAAAAAATCAAAGATGTAAAGGCATTTTTTAATCGTGCGCAAAATTTGTTCTTAGCAATATTTTAGAGTTTTGAAAAAACAGATTTATCAAGATAAGTAATATATTCAGACAAGTTTCTCAGAAAAACTTGTAGAATCTGAAAGTTAAAAATATATAGGGTGTTCTATTTAAAATAACGATGTTGCCAGCTGTTTCGGCTGGTAGAACATGGTCATTTATCGGAGCAACAAAATTTTCTAAAAAAACTTATCACCTGTTTTCCATAAAAATGTTCAACGTTTCATCCACCGTAAAACAGCCTGTATAGCAACGCAACTGTATATTCTGTGGCGGCGCTCTATATAAAAAACTGATCCGTTTCTTGGTCACAACTATATATATTATAAACTTACTCTGCACAGTATAGGCCGACCAAGCCGAATCATAAAAATATCCATTTTCCTCGTCGTATTCTCCACTTGACCCTCTTCGCAAATATTCCATAGGCATTTCCATAGGAATCTCAGAATCTTCGGTTTTTTTAGGGCTTTCACTTTCAGTTACGTCAGTGCCGTAGGTGTGGTGTCGATCATGATTGAAATCTACATGGTGGGCCAAATAATTTTCAAAACTCTTTTAATTTATATTATTGGTATTCAAGTTAGTAGCAAATATTTGTATTTATTTTTTAATTGTGAAATTACACAGTTTAACACTAAAACAAAATCGGCAAATTTCTTCGCCCGGTACTTTCCTCGCTATTATATCATTATACAGGATGAAATTTTATATATACCGTGTGAGAAAAAAATTATTTGCATCACAGAGGGCCTTGCGTCTAAGGGCGTAATGCTTAGCCGTAGAGCTTAATACCTGGTGGGTGTCAGTAACTACCTAAATTAACAATCAATTAGTTATTCCGTCATATTTGACAGTCGTTACAAGTAATTTGATTCTTCGCTAATTTTTCCAATTTCTTGAACAATTCACACAATGGGCTTTACGGAACAGCACAAAACATTCATGGTTGAAGCATATTTTTAAAACGGGGTTGGAGTAAATGGTGAGTGGCAATACAATCCGGGTTTGTGCATGGACGATTTTCACGAACATTTTCCTAACGTTGCTTTTATCGCTGGGGATTTTTATCATTGCCTGAAAAGAACCGTGGCTGTGTTAAGGAAAACAGGTTCTATAGAACACAAAAAATTAGCAGGAAGACCATCTGTAAGAAGAACTTGTTGCAAAAGTTCGTGAAATATTGCAACATATGCCAACAAATTATGTAAGACGCCTGTCCCAAGAAGTGGGGAGATCTTATGGAACATGCAGGAATATTCTTAACAAGCAGCTAAATTTATTTCCTTATAAAGTGCAAGTATTCCAAGAAATACAAGCCGCAGATTTTGAAAGACGCAGGAATTACTCTCAATGGTTTACCCAAAATTTATTGGAAAGAAATGATTTATTAGACCTGACATTTTTTTCGAATGAAGCCTGGTTCCACCTCTCCGGTTATGTGAATTCTCAGAATACATGCATGGGGAGTAGTGAAAACCCCATTATTTTGTAGAGTCCACATTGCACCCTCAAAAAATTGGTGTCTGGTTAGCCGTTTCTCGAAGAAGAATTGTTGGTCCTATTTTTTTCCATGACACAGTTACAGCACAGCGGTATAGAGACAATATTTTGAATTGTGGAGCAATTACTTGACGACGAACTACGTTTTGGATATTTTTAACAGGACGGTGCAACCGCCCATACAGCCGCCGAAACTATTAACTACTTACGCAATTTTTCGACGACAGATTGATCAGTTTTCGATCAGACATTGAATTCCCACCTAGATCACCTTGTTTAACGGTTACGGATTACTTCGTTTTTCCTCATTTAAAGAACACTATTTTTAAAACACCAGTTGCAAATTTAGAACAATGACAAGAAAGGATTTTTCAATAATGTGGTAACATTTCTCCAGAGATGCTGGCCAACACTTTTGAAAATATGAAAAGACGTGTGAATTTATGCTTGGAGCATGGCGGTGGCCAATTTCAGCAATTTGTGTAATTATTTTTCTTTTTATTTCTGTATATTCTTACTTTGTTAATTTTGTAAACAACAAAAATGTGTATTTGCTTACTTATTTTATTACTTATTAATTTGGCATATCATGTCATCATATGAATTTGACAAAATTTTAACCTAGATTTGATTAGATATATCGCCTCCACTGTGATCTAAACCAAGCCCCACGTTTTTTAATCCAAGCCCTCTTTGATGCAAATGATTTTTGCTCGCACGGTATATATAATATATAAATTTGATATTAGGAAGCTTCTTTATTTGCTAAAAAAATACACAACTGGGGCTGCCTTAATTTTTAGTTCGGTTTACTTTTCATGTCTTCATTGATTCCTCTTTTGGGGGTAGAAACCGCCCCCCCCCCCCACTTTTTGCGTCAAATATAAAGGTATGTATTATGAGCTCGTTGGAAAGGGAATCCGACCAACTATTTACTTTTGCATTTCGGTAATCTAGAAAGCAAGAATTGATACTACAATTTGGATTTTGCCAGCGCATACTATTTAAACAAAGGAAAAATGTAATTGATAAGGTTGTTTATTTTTAGTTTGGAAGAAGTAAATACTTATCTGTTGTAGTAATTTGTGTTGTTTAAATCGTTACTCTATAGTAAGAAGTAATTTTGCTATACCAAAATGGGTTATTTAATTGAATCACACAAGATCAAATAAATGTTAATGATAAATAGCTTTGGCGAGAGATTACCTACTCAAACAGACGTAGCAACTATATTTTACGAAACACACCCCAATTTACCATCAATGTCCCAACGCATCAGCAAAATTGACAGACGTTATCTTGAAGTGGGCCACGTCAGGGGCATGGAATAAGGCAGCTTGGAGTAAAGGATGAAGAAGACATGCAATTAAACGTTTTACTTGCTCTTCAAGAAAATCCTATTACTCCAGTTCGGCAACTTGCAAGACAAAATAACATAAGCCATACGTCTGCATTCAAGTTAGTAAAATCACATCAAATGCGTCCGTATAAAATGATAATGGGAAAAGAGTTACTGAAAGATGATCTGGACCGCCGCGCCGGTTTCTGTTTGATGGATGCACTTGATCGGCGTTTGGTGGATTTGGACTCGATCCTTTTTTACAAATAAATTTACTTTTGTACTAATTGGTGCAGTCAATAAACAAGACTTTCGAAATTGGATGCGACAAACACACAGCCAGCTTCCGCAAAATGCTTGGACAGGCATAATTGGCGACCACGCCATTAAGCCAATATTCCATGAAGGTAACTTAAATGGCCATACATAACTGGATTTTTTGCAAGGAGTACTTATTCCAAATTAGACTATTTTATTTCCTCATCGTGCAGAAGCAGATCGTCATGATGATTGAATAAAGTTACAGCAGGATGATGCTCCACCTCATTACGCCATAAATAGCGATGGGCGGATCGGATTTGAGCCGGATCGGTGAGTCGGATCTTAAGAAAGATTCATACTGATCCGACTCTCAAAATAAAATAGACGGATCACGGATCTGACGGATCTATTTGATTTGATTGTCGACCGCTAGGTTCACGTTCGGCATAGGGATAGAATTCACTGCTACGGCACCACGAGCTGCGATGGAGAGTGGCTCGTGGCTCACGGATCCGTTAAAAGATTTTTTAAAGTCGTTCCGATGCCTGACATGCGGGTCGCAGCGTTGGAAAAGAAAACGAAGCGTGGCGATTTATTACTGTTGTGTTTATTGTATTGTGGGTTGCGTCACTTATTTCTTGATGATTTCATAGAGTCTGGAATATAAGTTTTTTCTATGAAACCACCATATTAAAGAATCTTCGTATCTTTTAATAACTGGTTCATTTAAATATTTGTCCATTTCTGTGATCACTGGGGGGTTCTTATTTTTTAAATAATGTTAAATGGCGCTACCGCGTAAGATCGTTTAAAATAATGACCAATGACACGGATCGTGACTCAGAATAACCGAGCCGAGAACCGATAAGATTTTCTTTATGATTTTTGGGACAAGACCCGGGATCCGGCTCATTGAGTCAGATCTTTGTGCTGATTCGGATTTGGTGACTCAAATCCCAAAATAGATCCGTCTTGCCCACCACTAGCCATAAATGTTCGACAATATTTAAGTGAAGTTTTTACAAACCGCTAGATTGGAAGAAGTTGTACCACTTAATTCTCTAGATTATTTGTTTTAGGGTCACCTTAAAACCAAAGTATACATAACAAAACCAGAAACTTTACTACTTTAGATTAGGGGTTTGTCAAGAAAAAAATGGAAAACATTTCCAACAATTTTTACTATAAAACGAATTGCGTCTACATTACCGAAATGCAAAAGTAAACAGCGGGTCGTATTCCCTTTTTTTCCAACGAGCTATCACAATACATTGAAAAAAAAACTTTGGATGGTTTTTACTCCCCAAAGAGTTGTAAATTTCATGAAAACACGAAAAAGTATGCCAAACTAAAAATAAAAGCAGTCGTAGTTCTGTATTTTGTCAGCAAATAGAAAGGATTTTTTCTAATACTGAATTTATTCCAGTTAAAAAGTCCACCCTGTGTTTTCAGTGATTTTAGTGATTAGATAGACTCAAAATCATTAAATACACATAACTAAAAAATAACGAAATAGTACTTTTATCAAAGAGAAAAATTGACCCAAAATTCTATTTTTTTTTTAAACTTAAAGCCGATTTTCAAGTTTAACCGTTAAACCAATAGTGCAACATAAATGAGTTGTAGCTAGCCTGTCTAAGGCCAGGCGCTGACTTGCAATTTTCGATTGCGCAACTGTTTGGTTGCATGAGTGACTTCCACAGAGTTAAATGGGAGCGCGCCGATTTGCAACTGACAATTTCTGCAACCGTTTAGTTTGTGCCATGGCTGAAATCGCGCAACCAAACAGTTGCGCAACCGAAAATTGCACGAAAATTGCAAGTCAGCGCCTAGCCTTAGTGTCTATTTTCTGATAATATCATTAAAATGGGCTTTAGGCATATGAAATAAACGGCTCATCACAAAGTCCGACAAATTGTTTTTTAACACATTTATTACAGGTCTGTAGTTCGGAAATTATATCACGATGCGGTTTACAGAGTTTGAAATATTGTTTCTTACAGATTAATATTGTGGTACGTTTATAATGTAATCGATGCACTGTAATATTATAGGTACAAGGTGGAAAAGAAGGCAGGCCGTGCAAAAAATAAAAATATCAAGTAATAGGCATTTTGTTAGTAGTATTTGATAACTATTATAATTTTATATTAATACCGTGCGAGCAAAAATTATTTGCATTAAAGAGGGCCTTGCATATAAGGACGTAATGCTTAGCCGTAGAGCTGAATACCTGTTGGGTGTCAGTAACTACCTGAATTAACAATCAATCAGTTATTCCGTCATCTTTGACAGTCGTTACAAGTAATTTGATTCATCGCTAATTTTTCCAATTTCTTGAACAATTCACACAATGGGCTTTACGGAACAGCACAAAACATCCATGGTTAAAGTGTATTTTCGAAACGGGGTTAGAGTAAATGGTGAGTGGCAATACAATCCGGGTTTGTGCATTTATGATTTTCACGAACATTTTCCTAACGTTGCTTTTAATGCTGGGGATTTTTGTCATTGCCTGAAAAGAACCGTGGCTGTGTTTAGGAAAACAGGTTCTATACAACACAAAAAAGGAGCTGGAAGACCATCTGTAAGAACAGAACAACTTGTTGCAAACGTTCGTGAAATAATGCAAAATACGCCAACAAATTGTATAAGACGCCTGTCCGAAGAAGTGGTAGGATCTTATGGAACATGCAGGACTATTCTTAAGAAGCAGCTAAATTTATTTCCTAATAAAGTGCAAGTATTCCAAGAAATACAAGCCGCAGATTTTGAAAGACGCAGGAATAACTCTCAATGGTTTACTCAAAATTTATTGGAAAGAAATTATTTTTTAGACCTGACATTTTTTTCGGATGAAGCCTGGTTCCACCTCTCCGGTTATGTGAATTCTCAGAATACACGCAGAGTCCACATTGCACCCCATGGTCAACACTTTCAAAAATATGAAGAGACGTGTGAAATTATGCTTGGAGCATGGCGATGGCCAATTCCAGCAATTTATGTAATTATTTTTCTTTTTCTTTCTGTATATTCTTATTTTGTTAATTTTGTAAACAACAAAAATAAATTTGTATTTGTCTACTCATTTTATTACTGATATGGCATATCATGTCATAATATAACTTTGACAAAATTTTAACCTAGATTTGGTTAGATATATCGTCCCCATATCATTGTGATCTAAACTAAGCCCTACGTTTTTTAATCCAAGCCCTCTTTGATGCAAATAATTTTTGCTCGCAAGGTATTTATAACTTTATAAGTGGTCATTTTATAATCTAAGTTAATATCTAGGGACGATTTCGGTATTTTTTTATTATATTCCCTAGGGCAAGAATTATCCTATTTTTGGTAAAAAAAAACAGCTGTTTTGTACATAACTGAACCATAAATAACTGTTGATGACTGTTTATGCGGTTTTTTCCTTTTTAATGCATTCATTTCGTTTACTTCTCGAAAAAGAAAAATAATAAATGACCCTAAGATATGTACCGGGTGTCCCAAATTACAATGAGTATGATAAAATTAGGATAAATGAGTTATTGGAATTTAAAAAGTTTGAATTAGGGTATTTAAGCTATAAAAGGTTAATACCTTTTCGTAAAAATATTATTTTTAAGCTTTAGCATCTCTCGAGACACAGAAGGCGACTTTATAACCACAAAAAAAAACATTGAAACGGAAAGTAAATTTAAATATGCCTGATAAGATGACTTACATAGGAATATAAGTAAATAGGAAAACTAAAATTATGGCAGAGGTTGCCCAGAAAATGATACCTCTCTTCAAAAATTAACGAATGTCTTTAATTTGTGTTTAAGATTAGTTTAGTATTTTTTGCATTGTATTGTCTCTTGTATTAGCGATTAAAATCCTCAATGCATACACTGTTTCGTTAAATATAACGCTATTTTATTTCCACTGTAAAACTGATTATAAATTGTTTTTATCCTTATTTGTCCCAATTAATTTTTAATTTAAAAAAATAATCGGCTAATTTTGCCACAATAGTAATTATTAATCCGCTACTCTTTTTATGTTCCAAATTTAATTTAATTACCTTTAAAAATAGCAAAACGGCAATGTATAAATATAAAAAGTAATTTTTCTCAAAACCCCCTTTTTCACATTCTGTTTTACTTTAGCAAGCAAGTTATTGACTACTGAAGAACAATAAAATCGCTGAAAAAAGCGGAATTGCCAGCTGATTTTTCTTAATTCCAATTTAGTACCCGTAAATTATGCAATTAAAAACTTAATGAATACGTAAATTAACCAAGTCGCGATTAAAGCAAATTAGAAAATTAACTAATTCTGATTAACGTGTAAATTGGTGGATACAGTCATTAATGATTCAACTTTTTTCTTGCAACGGTTTTCTTCCAAAACGGTTGCATTCAGCGATAAATACTAAGAGTACATTTTCTTGGTATAATTGAATAGAAAATAGGCCTGTCTAGTCAAAAATGACGTACAAAGCAACACAAAAAGTTATGGTTATTTAAATCCAGGTTCAACACTGTAAGTCGCGCCCTCAAACATTAAATAAAAAACTAAGTAAATATTTAGGTTTCCCACCTTTAGTGCTCCTGGTATCCCTAATTTCATAAAATTCCTATGTTATTTAAACAAAAATATAATCAAAAACCAAATAAAATTACTTTTATCTCAAGAACCAAGCCGTTGCGGTCTCGTGTCCGCATGAACTTTTTTTCTTCAAATTAGTCAAAGATTATCCCTTTAAAGTTTGTACAAGTACCTATATATCAAACCAAAACTACGCCCGGCTTTGAAAAAAGGTTAATGCCCAATCCACATAGAAAATTTCAGTAATCCCCGTTAAACAGCTTTCTAATCGACAGACAGACCGACGGACACTTTTTTTTGATCTAGGAACCGTTAAACGTCAACATCTGATAATATTTCAAAATATTCTTTTATCGCGATTGCCGTACCTACTTTTCAGTGCGCAATACTTTGCGCCAAAATGTTCAGTCAATGGTCATAGTATGCTGAAGTTCTTTCTCATTATAAAATAGCTAGTTTTATGAAACAATCAACGATTTGAAAAAAAAATATTGTGCTAAAAAACGGTTTTCACACCAGTTGCGTTAATAACTACTTTATGATTTCAAAATATATTTGGCCCACCGTGCATATCCTCGTCGCTTTCGTTCCCGTTAATATCAATCGTGTCTCCTGTTAGATTGAAGAGCCAGTCCGGGTTGGAAAATGGCGTGGATCGAGCGGTCCTTTTTCGAAAGCTCTTTATATTTTTTCTGAAATATTTAAAAGAATATTAAATTATTCTTCACACTTAAAGCTCTGTGTAAAGGAGAGAATAATTGAGAGACCAACATTGCAAAAAATGCATCATAAGTTTATAATAATGTTCTTATTAGCAAAAATTATACAGTGTTGCTTAAAAGATTCTATCCATTCTTCTAATTTTTGCTAAAAAAAATTAATTGTAATAAAATGTTTGAAGCTCCGCAACAATAAAAAAATATTAGTCTCTATACTTAGTTCCTATAAATATATTCTAAATCTTTTACAGCTAATTTCACCGCTTCGCTTAAAACTACATATTATCTAAGGTTGACCTTATCTTAAGGTGAACCTTAAGTGGGATGTGGTTTTCACAGGTCTTTTCTTAGTTAAGTTTAACAAACACTTGGCAACATCGCAAATGTAGTAAGAACCAAGACAATTAAAAAAAAGAAGAGAAAAACGATTCCATTCTAACCCAAGTTTTATTATTTTATTTTATTTTTGCTTTAGTGTTTGGTTTAGGCCTTTCTTTATTTTTTAAATTTTGTTGTGCGGTGCAGTCAAAGTTGTACAAGCAACAAGATGGAGGATAAAAAAAGAGCCCCGAATTTTTCAAACAGAGAAAAAGTTTTGCTTCTAAACCTTGTCTCAGATTACAAAGATGTGATTGAAAATAAGAAAACCAATAGTCAGACTTGGAGGCAGAAGGATGATGCTTGGCAAAAAATTACAAATCTATTTAATAGCTAAACTCCAGAAAATTACCCGAGATCCAAAGACTCACTAAGAAAATATTATGATAATATAAAAAAATCTCTTAGAAAAGATATTGCAGAAAAAAAAAAGGAAGTTCAAAAAACCGGAGGAGGTGGCTACAAAGTTTTTGTAGATGGCAGCATGTAAAAAACAAAGAAGTGATGAAAATGTTCCTCTACGCGAGCTTGCAAGTAGTAAAAATGTAAGTTTTACCTGCCAAATTATTAGACTAAGCATGTTCTGTGTGCCTAAACTTTGCATTCTGTAGTTTGTAAGTACAGAAAAAAAATTGAAGTTTTCGATAGAAGTCTGCAAGTCACAGATTTTTTAACATATTTTTTTTAAGATCCGGTAGTTTTCAAAAAGTTTCATTGCGAACAGACATTGAACACTAGATTTTACTACATCATACCAGAGTCCATTACCACTCTTAGATTTCTATGTTAAATGTCCACAACATGTCGATCCTTATAAAATATCTTTTTATAAGGTTAGCGAGACACAGATGTTTAAACTAAAAACTCTTAAAAATAAAAGATCATTGAAGTTGTGTTAATTTAAAATCTTGATGGAAATTATTTAGTTTTAGTTTGATGAAAGTTGCGATCACTCACATGTCAAAATTAATTATGCGCATATCCATACTGCAATAGTTTACCCAAGTGTAGAAAAATTATTTTAGTCACCCCTAAAATTAATATACCTACTGACATTTTAATGAAAGTTCTACAGAAAACTTAAAAACTCTAAAATCAATAAGTTTAACACAATTAAAAAAAAAAACTGATATTGTTTTATCATTATCTGTTTGACCGATGTTATATAGCGCTTCTATTTTTTTTTCAAAAACTTTTGAAAACTGATATCTTCTCTTCTGACATTATTTTTAGAGGTGACAGTACACAGGCTAGGTAGTAACATAAATATTTTAAATTTTAGAAAGGCAAACGTAATTTTGTACATGTGGAAACGAAGCAGTCAGATGCATTAAAGGACCAAAAGGCGACGACCAGCAGTTTAACAGCTTACAGCTTCCCAGTAAAGTGAAGAATATCTACAACTAGCCAAAATTAAGCAAGAATGTAATGAAGCAGAGAGAGCAGGTATTTTAAAACGGGACCAACATAATGAGGACATTTTCAAATTGCAAAAGAAAAAGCTGTTACTTGAGATCCTAAATTTGGAAAGGAACCTATAATACATATACAATCAGGCAAACCCCTTTTTATTATACGTTAAGTAGTTTATTATTTATTTAACCGCCTAATAAAAGTTCCTCAAAAAAGTGCAATGGTCTGATTTATACTTACTCTAAGTAAGTATTAAGAATGAAAATTTGAATTTAGTTATTTTTAAGGGTTTACAAGTTCCTAAAAATTTGTATAAACATTAGTCTTAAGTTAAAGAATTAGAATGGTTATTTTGTTTATGATATTTGAAGTTTAAATAATAAAAAGTTTTGAGTTGTTAGTAATTCTTTATTTCTTTATAAAAAAAGGTAAATAACTATTCACTACAAATTTACTCCTTTAAATGAGCAAAATAATTTTCAATTAGGTTCCTCCAAGTTTCCATCCCACGATTATTTCCTGGAAGCACTGGTGGAATTTGTGGTACCTCATCAGCTTCTAATATTTCTAAAAGCTGTTGAATATCATTTGGAGGAGGAGGTGGAGGTTCATTCGAATTCTTGCATATCTTGTAAAGTACAGCTAAAGCTACTACTACCTCCAAGGTAGTTTCTAACTTCAGTCTACATCCATATGCTAGAATCGGAAACCTCATTTTCCATCCTCCAAATAATCTTTCAACCACATTTCTCGTTCTGATTTGAGCTTTATTATACAGCTGCTTAGCTCTCATTTCTGGGTTTACTACAGGTGTCTGTAAGTAGGTTTTTAAGTAATAGCCACCGTCCCCTTAAATAAAAATGTATGTTATTAAAAGTCAACCAAATGCCAGCTTCATGCCTGAAAATGGTAGATGCTGGCCCACCCGGCATCGCCCGGTGAGATACCATTGCATCGGCTTAGGCGGCGTGAAGTTGCTCTTGAGTTATTCTTTGAGTCAACGTTTCGTCGCTGTGCCGATGTTCCCGGTTTCCAGGGTGGGAAGAAAAAGCATGATGGAAGCTCCAGGACCAAAATACTCCGGAGGTAAACTCGCCCCCCAATCGGATCTCCGGGTGGGGGCTGATCCTGTGGCCTCATCAGGCGATATTAACCGAACATCCACTGTCTCCGACAATATATTGGGTTCCCCTAACAACACTCAACGGAGAAATAGTGTGGCACCTACAGTTGCTGACACACCCAAAAACAGCAGCTTCAAAATTGATTTCTGCAATATCAGAGGGCTTAATACCAACATCAATTCAGTCCACCAGCACTTACAAACATCCAAGCCCCATGTGCTCGCACTGACCGAGACAAAGGTCAGATCGTCGACGAACACCGTCAGCTATTTATATCCTGGATACGATTTTCATTTCCGATTTAGACGCAACTTTGGGGTCTGTCTCTTTATCCGAGATGATCTTTGCTGCCAACGAGAGGACACACTTGAACCAGCAGAGTTTGATGTAACGTGGTTTAAAATATCAACGCAGAAAATCACCAAGTTTATCTGCTGCCTTTACCGTCCTCCAAGTGACACCCATTACAGAGCACTCTTCTCGTCACTAGCAAACACAATTGACTTCTTGCAAACCAACCATCCTAATGCCGAAGTCGCTATCTTTGGTGACTTTAACGTCCACAATATCAACTGGCTCAAATACTCAAATACCAACGATGAACAGGGTCGTGAGGCGGAATCTTTTGCGATCAGTTCTGGTCTAACTCAACTCGTGGAAGAACCAACGCGAATTCCAGACCGAGATGGAGATTTTGCTAGTCTTTTAGATCTCTTTTTGACATCCAACCCTGACCTATACACAGTCACCGTTCATCCTCCATTAGGATCTTCCGATCACAAACTTATTTCAACTCTAAGCGAGCTGCCAATTTGTTCTGAACAACCTCCTAAACCTCGTAAAATTTGGCACTACACATCAGCTAGTTGGGAAGACCTAAGGGACCATTTTCGCACTTTTCCTTGGCTGGAAGTATGCTTCTCTTCAGATGATCCATCCGCTTGTGCTCAAGAGGTCTCCGATGTCATTCTTACTGGCATGGAAGCCTTTATTCCTTTCTCCAAGAAGCGCCCTTCAAATGGCAAGCCCTGGTTTAGCAAGAACTGCGAGCGTGCTGTCAGAGCTAAAAATCTAGCTTACCGACAATGGCGTAAAAATCCTACCGATGTGAATCGCACCATCTTTGTTACCGCTCGAAACCAGTGCAAGCAAACGATAGATCAAAACAAAGAGGCTCACAACATGAGGATCAAAAATAAACTTCTCGCCAGTCCTAACGGATCTAGGTCCTTTTGGTCAGTCGCTAAGGCCGTCAGTCAAAATTTTACCAAATCAAATATTCCACCGCTAACCCGTTCTGACGGCACAATAGCAACCACGGCTGAAGATAAAGCGAACTTACTCGCAGAACTCTTTGCTTCACACTCCACGGTAGACTTTCAGGGAAAAACACCCCCGAACATTCCAGCAGTTCGATCGGAAATGACTGATATCGTATTCCGTCAGCGTCCTGTCAAACGAATTCTGAAGGGGCTCGATGCCAAAAAAGCTTCTGGTCCAGATGAAATTCCTATTATAGTGCTCAAGAAATGCGCCGATGAACTCACACCAGTATTTTGTAGACTTTTTAACTTATCCTACAAAAAAGGAATATTTCCATCTTGCTGGAAAAAGGCGCGAGTCCAGCCTATACCAAAGAAAGGCAAGAAAACCCTGCCAAACAACTATCGACCAGTCGCATTGCTTTCAGTTATATCAAAGGTGATGGAGAAAGCTATTAACCAACAACTTATAAAATACCTGGAAGGCCTTAAAATTATCAGCGACCATCAGTATGGTTTTCGTAAGTCCAGATCAACAGGAGACCTGCTAGCCTATGTCACTCATCTTTGGAGCAACGCAATCGAACATCATGGGGAGTCCCTGGCTATTGCACTGGACATCTCTAAAGCCTTTGACCGTGTCTGGCACGAGGGGCTCCTAAGCAAACTGCGTTCTTATGGTATGCCCGGTCGATTTTGTTCATGGTTGTCTAGCTTCCTCAAGGACCGCTCTCTGCAAGTGGCGATTGACGGGTTTCTCTCAGACACCTTCACCATCAATGCTGGTGTTCCTCAAGGGTCCATATTATCTCCCACTCTCTTCTTACTGTACATTAACGACCTTCTAGCGAAAACAGAAAATCCATTATATTGCTTTGCTGACGACAGCACACTTATCTCATCTTTTACTTTGAAACCTCAAACATCGGCTACTGACGCACATCTTCGCAGACAACATGAGGTATCACGCCTCAATAAAGACCTGGAAGAAATTTTGTCTTGGGGTGACAGTAACCAAGTCGAATTTAACGCTCAAAAAACCCAGGCTGCAGTTTTCTCTAAGAAGGTCAACATTGCAGAACCCGATATCGTTATGGCAGGACACGCAATTCCACTGACTTCGTCTATTAATTTGCTGGGTGTCAACCTGGGAGGAAATATGTCTTGGCATAATCACGTAGTGGCAATCGCCAGGGCAGCTTCTCAGAAGCTCGGTATACTTTTCCGTACCAAAAAGTTGTATACACCTCAACAACTTTTGACACTTTATAAAGCCCAGATTCGACCATCACTGGAATACTGCTCTCATATCTGGAGTTCTGCACCGAAGCATACCCTTCGGTTGTTGGATTCCATCCAAAGGAGAGCCGTTCGTCTAATCGGCGACCACGAGCTGACTAAGAACCTCGACAGCTTAGAACATCGAAGACAGGTTGGTGATTTGACTCTCTTCTACAGATATTTTCATGGCAAGTGTTCGACAGATATTGCCCGCTCGATTCCACCTAGAGTAATGCATAGCAGAAACACACGACGAACCACTGCCGCCCATCCCTATGTGGTTCAACTTAGTACACCCCGAACATCATTGTTTCAGAACTCTTTCATTTGGAGGACGTCATCTTTGTGGAACGGCCTTTCTGAGACCGTGTTTCCAACCGAATATAACCTCCAACGATTCAAGAAAAACGTGAATCGCTTTCTTCGCACACGCACCGCTCCCAGAGCGCCTTAAAGGATTTTCCTATAGTGCTTGTGCTCGATCATAAAAAAAAAAAAAAAAAAAAAAAAAAATGCCAATAATTTTGTATTTCAATGCTTACCCAGAAGTGTACTGTTTGGATACTCATTATTTTCAAATCTTTGCCTAATCCGAGAGTTGTTAAAGATTGTTACATCGTGGGTTGAGCCTGGCCACCTAGCAACAATATCCAATATTTTTAAATTGGCACTGCCCACCACCTGCACATTTAATGAAAAATAACCTTTTCTATTACGAAATATTTCTGCATCGTCTCCACCTAAAAAATGCAATATTACTATTAGCAGAATTATCATTAGAATAAAGTATGTATTTTAGGATGAAAGGTATGCATATTTTCCAAAAATCAAATAAATTTTTTTTTTTGTGTATTTCTACATACGTCTAATTCCAAGTTAGAATTAATTATTCTACATATTATACAGACCTGGCGATTTAATCCTAATGTGTGTTCCATCAACTGCTCCTATAACACGGGGAAACCTTTTTTCCAATTTCATTTCCTGTTTCTGGCATTTTTATAAATTGCCGGCTTTTCCTAGCCAGTGCTCTGGCTACTCGCTTCATGATTCGGCAGACTGTGGGAATTGTTACCCCAGCAAAGTCTGCAATGCAGGATTGATGACTTCCTGTGGCACACACTCTCAAAAAAGCAAGTAGCTGGTTTAT
Organism: Polydrusus pterygomalis; assembly: GCA_963969555.1. Taxonomy (NCBI): domain Eukaryota; kingdom Metazoa; phylum Arthropoda; class Insecta; order Coleoptera; family Curculionidae; genus Polydrusus; species Polydrusus pterygomalis. Next base: position 114,507,590 of record OZ018378.1, read on the forward strand.
AGGAGCCACACTATTGTTCCTAAAAGAAAACTTTCAGTAAAGAATTAACAGCATCTTTGTCTTTATAAGAAAAAAGTATTATAGTAGTATGCATAATATATTGGCATTTTCTTTTGCATTACTAAAATAAAATAATACTTACAAATCATAAGGGTATTCTCTTTCATTCTCAATGAGGCTTAAGTTGAATAGAGCACTTTCCTTTGTTACCCTAAACCTTTTAAAAAAAGTCCAATTATCTAAGGTCTCAATGTAGTTGGCTCTATTGTAAATTTTTCGAGGAATTCCAAAAAATATCAAATTTAAATCATCCAAATCATCGCCGTCATCAATAGCAAGCCCCTCGGCAATCCCTATCCTATTAAAAGCCATTTAAATTTGCAGACTCACAAACTATCTTCAACCACAGCTCAAATATAAGCAATTTTAAGAAACACTATAGAAAAACCAGAATGTGAGAAATCTGTAAACCCAAAAAGACCAAAACCCACAACGAAGACCCCCAAAAGTTAGGTTATAGTATGCTCAAGTGACACATAAGCTCCAAAAATCCTGGGCTTAACTTAACTCCTACTTGAGTCACACTTAAGCGACGGTGAAATCCAAATGTGCAACTTAAGTTCCACCTTAACCTAAGCCCACCTTAAGTGTAAGCGGTGAAAATAGCCGTTAGTATAATAAGGCAAGGTGGGCTAAGTTGTTGTGGAATTGTGTTAATTTTGAGCCCGCTGTAAGATGTGTGTAACCATAAAATATGGACGCCAAGGAAATATAATAATTTAACTAAGCAAGAGCAGATAGATGGTCAAAAGGACTTCCAGGGACGCTGGCTAAACTTGGGCCGCGGCGGGATCATCTAACTGCTCCTGCCGGCTTTTAGTAAATTTTCATGTAAAATTATTTTTGACGTCTTTGTCAGTAAAATTGTAGCTGAAAATGAAGATTTCGTCTGCCAAAACTTTTGCGGGATTTTTCGATAAATTTAATTAATTATTTTCTGTAGCTGATGTTAAAATGTTGTTGTAGCAACTGTTTTGAGTAGATAACGTATCACTTTAACCGCAAGGGTAGATAAAGTAACACTTTAACTGCAAGGGTGAATAAAATGGTTTAACTTTTTTTATTTAATTAAATTTACAAATTCAATTAACATTATTAGAAACAACTACTTCTTGTGTTAATTATTTTCCGTACATTTCGTATCTACTTCGTACACAAGACGCAAAAATACTGAACACTCCACAAAAACCAGAATGTAAAATTTGTTTGACAAAAATATCCCTAGTAACGGAGCAACACAGTTGCGATTTTTGTGCCAAAAATTACAATTTTCTTTGAAATTTTATTTTTCACCTGAATTTGAAGTCTTGCCATAGAAAAAATGTTGTATTGCACACGACGATAAAATCGCATTATCTGCTCGAGCGTAATTAGCGTCGTCTCGACTGACGTCTCGACGCTAAAAAACACTCACAGATAAAGTACAATTTTATCGTCTTGTACAATAAATAACTATTATCAGGACTAATCAGGAGTAACTTAGCGATTTCATGGGTTTTGCCGGCATTAACATTTCGATTTTTTACGTAGTCCGAAGACACTGGGTTCGCGGATTTAAGCGGTTAAATTTGTGCAAGGGCGTGCAATTTTGCTAGTCGGTTGAGGTCGCTTGTAGCCAGGGTTAATTTATCGATCTGGTGAAACAGGGGGTGCTTTGGAGACAAGTGAATAATTTTTAATGACGGCTGGACTATTTTTGATTAACTTTTCACGTTGGGAATTTTAAAGGTAACTATTTACGGAGTTTAAATAATTTCATTTCATTTCATGCCTGATACTATGGAAGGTTTTCTAAGGGTAGTTTTGGCTAACGACTTCGTACGTGGACGGTGCTAAATAATTTGTCAGTGCTTTAAAGTGGATATATAACAAGAGTAGTAAAAGTAATCAAGGGGCCTGTCAAAGATGAGGGTGTCAAGGCGTATTTTACATAGGAAGGAGAATTTTCCGCGGCTTATAGTCCGGTCAATCTAGACTAAAAAATGATATTGAAGGTACATAAATTAACAACAAGCTGAAAATCAGTAAAATTATTCAAAATATAATTATAAATAAAATGTATAAGTTTCCCATCATTCCTGTGTTTGGAAAAAATTTTACTCGAAGTCAAAGGTCAAAAAAATTAGTTTTTCGCGATTTTCAGCAAAACGGTAAGTTTTATCATAAAAATACTCCAGACAAAAATTGTAGAACATAAAATTATCTATAAAATATGTATCAATACTTTTTTACCTACGAGCCACCGTTTCTGAGATATAACGATTCAAAAAGTTGTAAAAGTTGTAATCGTCATAATATGCACACGTTTTTACGCCACCTATGAGGTAGTGTACTTAGCGCGTTTTCTTAACGTGGTTTCCCCAGTAGGCCTACTCCACGGGTTAGTTGTGATCCTGTTTAATTTATAACTATTGCAAAATAACGGAAATTAGCAAAGATTGGAAAAGATAAAAGCGATGTAAATTAAAAAAAGTGGTGAAGTTTATTCGTCTGATTCGTGACCTTCAAATTATTCTTCTTGTTCTTCTTCTTGATATTCTTCTTGTTCTTCTTCATCTTCTTCTTTTAATTCTTGTTCTTCTTCATCTTCATTCTGGTTGCAAGTAAATTGCGTCAATAGCGATGTATCGCATGTCACCTTGTTGGAATCAAACGAATCCTCTACTGTTAGTGATTCTACATTAGAGCACGACCAGCCTTGACAATTTGTGCATGCCAGAGAACAAAACAGTCCGACTTTTTTGCAACCACATTTAGCACTGCATCCCTTTTTGCAGTTGCAAAAAATTGTGTTCAGCAGTTTTTCCGGCGCAGGCGGGAGTAAAGTTTGACTGGTTCTAATGTATTGTTGACCAACTTCCAATCCCAGTCTGTAGGGTCTAGCTGATAACCAAGTCACTTGAACTTGGTAATATACCTAAAAAATATGTTGATAAGTAGCAACTGAGGTTGGAGGAATACAAGAATTGAACTTGTTTTTTATTTTATTTATTTTAACATTGGAGGATTCGTTTGATTCCAACGAGGTAATATGCGATACATCGCTATTGACGCAATGTACTTGCACTCAGAATGAAGATAAAGAAGAACAAGAATTAGAAAAAGAAGATGAAGAAGAGCAAGAAGAATATTAAGAAGAAAAACAAGAAGAATAATTTGAAGGTCACGAATCAGACGAATAAACTTCACCACTTTTTTTAATTTACATCGCTTTTATCTTTTCCAATCTTTGCTAATTTCCATTATTTTGCAATAGTTTTAAATTAAATAGGATCACAACTAACCCGTGGAGTAGGCCTACTGGGGAAACCACGTTAAAAAAACGCGCTAAGTACACTACCTCATATCACGATAAAAACTTTTACAACTTTTTGAATCGTTATATCTCAGAAACGGTGGCTCGTAGGTAAAAAAGTTTTGATACATATTTTATAGATAATTTTTAGTCTATAATTTTTGTCTGAAGTATTTTTATGATAAAACTTACCGTTCTGCTGAAAATCGCGAAAAACTAATTTTTTTGACGTTTGACCTCGAGTAAAAATTTTTTCAAACACGGGAATGATGGGAAACTTATACATTTTATTTATAATTATATTTTGAATAATTTTACTGATTTTCAGCTTGTTGTAAATTTATGTACCTTCGAATGTCTAGATTGACCGGACTATTAGTGGATTAACATCGACTAAAAAAAAATTAATTTTTAGAAGTCAAAATTTGCCTTTGGTTCGTTACGCGGAGGGTCGATCGAGATCCCAAGGGTGCGGGATGCTGAAAGAAGATTTCCGGACCAACCCCAGCCCGAATTAAGCTCCGCGAACGCGCCGCAGGCGAACTGCGAATTTCGAGAAAACTCACTGCCGATATTTGAATTGTCTGGCCAGCCGATTGACAAACGAAATTAAAATTAGAATAAGACAACATAAAAACCAAACATGGACAAACATTTTAAGAAACTTAAACATTACCGACAATTCACTATGGAAACTAATTAGACGCACAAAAAAGACAGAAACAAAAATTCCCTCTTTCACACAAATTCCACAAAACAATAAAGAAAAAGCCCAGACAATTGCGGACTACTAAGGACAGACATGCGCGGGGAAACCCAATATTAGTATCGAACAAAATCAAATTACGGGAATTGCAAATAAATTTACTAAAAACAAATATCCTATTCCTCCACCTGTACTACAAAAACTTTTCTCCAAACCTTCAGAAGTAATCAATATAATCAAGGAACTTAAAAATAAAAAGGCACCCGGCGAGGACGAGATTGCACCTATTCTTATTAAAAACCTTCCTAGAAAAACAATAGTTCAGTTTACGTATATTATAAATTCAATCTTCCTGCTGAAACATTTTCCGAGTGCATGGAAGAGAGCAATAATAGTGCCTATATTAAAACCTGGTAAACCAAAAAACAGGCCTGAATCATACAGGCCTATTGCTCTCTTAAGTGTACTCGGAAAGTGGCAGAAAAAAGAATTCACAAAAGAATGAAAATCAGTCCATTAAACCAGAAAATACCAGAAGAACAATTTGGCTTTAGAACTGGCAGGGGTGCTGTACTGCTGGTAGCGCATGTTGCGCAAGAGGCTATAAAAAAGTTTAACCAGTAGCAAAACACAGTACTTCTGTCACTAGACATTAAGCAAGCGTTTGACAGCGTCTGGTATAATGGGCTGATTTTCAAATTAATAACAACTCATGATTTTCCCCTGCATTTAATAGCATTACTATATTCATACATTAAAGATAGAACTTTAAAAAAAAGAATAGACAGCAGTCTCTCTGAACCGGTGACCTTACACGCAGGTCTACAACAGGGCACAAATTTAGCTGCCCCCCTGTTCAATTTGTATACAGCGGATATTCCACACTATCCAAATTCTAAATTAGCAATTTTTGTGGACGATGTTCTAATATACGCACATTCATACTATGCAAATGTTGCAAGACATATTATTACAAATCACCTAAACATACTCCTACCATGGTATGACAAATGGAAGCTGGAAATAAACCAAAACAAATGCGAATGCATGGTTTTAAGCAGGAAAATAACAAATATACAATTAAATCAAAAAATACAAATAAAAGGACAACAAATACAACCAACTGACACACTAAAATACCTAGGAGTAACACTGGACAAAAAACTAATATTTAGACGACATACAGACATTATAATAAGAAAATTTTTAGCAACTTCTCACACCTTAAATAAACTACTTAAAAATAATTCTCCTCTATCACCAAATAATAAATTAATAATATACAATCAAATAATTAAACCGACCATGACTTACGGCATGCCCATTATGGTGTAGCATGGCAGATATACATTTTCGAAAAATTTAACTACAACAAAATAAAATACTAAGACAAGTCTTAAATGCAAATTACTTCACCCCAATCCGCCATCTACACCAGGCTACACAGACTCCGACAATCTTTCAATACGTACAAGACACAGCTACACGATTTTACCAAAAACAACCACAACATGCAATACTAACAGAAAATATAACACAAATTAGACATAACGACAATCCAATACACAAACCACTATACCATAGACTTCCGATTTATTTCCAGTAAAAATCCATTTTCAAAATTCAAAATAAATAAATTCTAAAATCAATATTTGCAAAGCGGGAAACAAACTCCGTCCCAAATATTGGAGCATACCCACAAAAATATTCAAGCCGAAAGGCAAAATGCTACCTTGTACCTGACAAGATTAAGCTGGTTTTTCAATAAACTTTTCTAGTAAACGCATAATCAAAAATTTCACAATCAAACTTTTTATTAAATTCATTCAAATTTTTCATTAAATAAAAATTGAACTCTTTCATGGCGGTAGAGGGTTACGGAACCGGCCAATCCTAGTAATAGTCATACGTTATTATATTTTACCAAAGGGCTAACAACAACTCCACCGGCGTTGCCAGTGCGTGCCCTGGGCAGTTGGCAGAATCACAACCTGGCAAAACCCAGAGGAACCATATACGTATATATTGTAAAATAAATAACATGTAAAAATAGTAGAATAATAAAAACCTTTGAAATTGAAATTGAAATTGACAAATTGACAGAAGACAACGACATTTGACATTAACAGCTGATCTGGTATAATATTAGGACTCCGTTACAAAATTTAACAGATGGTGCAGGTAAAAGAACTTAGTCCGGTTCTGTTTCTGTAGCCAACCACTTAACGTAAAATATATCAGACTTCAACAGGGTGCCATTAATGACAGGTACTGCGGTGAGTTCTTAGATTAATTTGACTTTACTTATAAATGGAGCCCCCCAAGTGGCACTGCCTTTAGTAGTGAAAACAAGGCCGACCCTGAGCATAAGAGTAACTGATTTTGGGGATTTTAAACAAGGGGATCAAAATGCAATAATGGGGTAAATGCAACCAGCCAACCTAAAAACAAAATGAGAATATTTTTACTAATACTACTAGCGCCATCTAAGCGAACACATTCAAATTAAGAACGCGTCTGAAAAATACCAGAGATAGGTGTATAAGAACAAGATATTAGAATGTCTAAAAGGAACGTTGATTAGATGTGTAGTACTTTCTTCCCTTCTTACGTTTTTACCTGAATCGTTAAGTATACTTACATAAGAAGATATATTCTTTATTTTTTGAAAAAATGTATTTTTAGTTCCTTTCTTTAAGAGGCATTATAGAACGTTTAAAAATATTGTTTCTTTTTGTCAGTGGTACTGTTTTCAATTAAACGTGTTCAAAAAAATCTTTATTTCTCCGTTTTTTTAAGCCAATTGAAATTGTGATGCTTTTTCCTGACTTAACCCATTTTAATAAGGCTTTACGCGACATCATTCGCAATACTCCTGGAATATTTGGCAGAGTCCGTCAGTCCATGAGGCGAAGACTTGATTCGTGCATTTTAGCAAGAGGCGAACATTTTCAACAGTTTTTATAATTTTTTTTTTTTATTTGATTAACTAATAAATTGTTTTGTTACACGGCTTTTTACTCTGCGTTATTTTGCCTACACTTAATACCATCGATGGCTATTTTTGCAAATAAATCGAAAACGGTCACAGATACGAGAATAGTGCAAGATACCAGAACGCTAAACAAAGGAACAGAGCGTTCAAATTTCATACCGGAATTCATACAGGGAGCCAAAAAAAATTGTTCTGAAAGATAAAAATGTAGCCGATTCAAGAAAATGTAACACCCTGTATACTGCGACCGACAATTTTGATACTTTATTGTAAAGACTTTAAAAAAGGGTTGATGATCCAAATTTGAAACAATTATCGCAGAATATAAGAGAGAAAACGCAAAATACGAGAAAAAAATTGACACTTTGCCGCCCTATATATCAAAAATAACATGCATGACATTAATTAACACCCTGTATAGAATTTTTTAAAAAGGTTTGTTTTTTAAAATTTGTCAGTTTTATCGATTTAGTAAAAAAACGAAGTCGTTTTGATATCTGCTGCGACAGTTAGAGGGCGTTATTTAGGAGAATTTTTTTAATTTAAATGTTACGGAAGTAGTCCATTATTTTAATTTAAGCAAAAAGAAAAATAAACTATTAAAAATTCTGTGAAAACTGCAAGCCAATATCTTTTTTTAAACCGGACGTATCGAAAATAAAATATAAAGATGAGCTCCATAAGAACAAACTGACGGTTTAGTGCGGTATTTGTAGGCAAAAAGTTACAAATACCATACAATAATTGTGTCTTCTACAAAGCCATAATCGATACAACACTTCTTTGTTCTGTAAATTTTATTTACTTACAACAAGAATAATAGAGGATGGCTGCTTTAATGAAACAAATTGCGGTAAACTTTAAGTGGGCTGTGGAACAAAAAAAGAAGAAGGCAACATGAAATAGTACATTGTGGCATATCGGACAAGTGTGTACATACCTATTTTTTATATAAGAATACACAGGGATCCAAGTTTAATGGATACCATGGGGCGGGTAGACCACGACGGCCGTTTCGTCGTTGTTAGAACTCTAAGGGCAGCTATAACCCAAGCAATTCCAAGAACGATGGTAAAATGAACTAAAATCCTCTTTGCAAAATCAAAGCAGTCATCAATACTCCGTAGCGCCATCCCAGCGTAATTAACGCCATTATAAAAGTCTGTCACACTGGTAATAATCAAAAGGTAGACAATAGAATGTGCGCAATCCGTTTAAGTTTTGAGCCAGAAAAATGTTTAGATTCGCGGACACTATATCATCTTATAATTATCATCATTAAACGAAGAGGCGTTTAAGGAAATAAATAAAAATTTAACCCATTTAAACTTGACACGTACACTGAGAAAACTGTTTTCCTTTAAACAAATAAACTGATTTATTTGCCGAGGAAGTATTGGTGACAAATAAATATGATTTGAATTAACTCAGTTTTATTTAATTAAAATATGTCAGAGTATTTGTTTTTATTTATAAAATGATTTGACTGTTGGCGGATTTAGGTCAAACAACGCAAGCTTTAAAATAAATATCTAAGCAAGAAACTACAAAAGTACAAAATTCAAATAATTTAATATTTACGCAAAATAATCCCGTATTAGGAACTAAATACCGTTAACCATAAATTAAATCATTATAAAACGAAGTATTTCAACAACTTGGTTATTTAACTTTAATAATTAGGTATTAAAATCAAATCCTTAATTATTTAAAGCTACCCCGGTTATCGGAACACGTCACCCGCATTGAATAATATGATTGGTCGCACAAATGGCATGATGCGTCGTTTGGACCTGTTGTCCTGGTCGACCTTAAGTTTTGTCTTTCGTCGCCATTTTTCCACATAGCTACACAGCACACCTCGTTGCATCTTAGAAATGAAAACCAGCAGTGAATTAAAATACCTATCAAAAAGTTAGCGTTGTATATTGATACTGCCTTATGTGTTTGTTGTGTGATAATTTCAGTGTTTGTGTATAAACTTTATTTAATATACTTCAATATGAAAGATGCAATGCCAAATACCATGTCATTGATGAGACCGTCTGCCATTGATGTGTATCTTACTCAAATGGGGTATCGCCCACTCCAAGGTAGGAAACGATTTGGATATTTTAGTTATTCCATGATACGACTCAATAATACTTATTAAACCTAGGTATTTTTTTATAAACACAAAATACTTTTAAGAAAAATTACTTAACGTATTTGTCTAATTAAAGAGTTTTTTTTTAATTTTTAAACTAACGCTTAAGAGCTCTCCATCGAGCCGTTAAAACTGCGTTTTTATCGTGAAAACACGTACCCACGTTATTCCAATCAACTGAGAAGTTATCGTAAAGAAAATGAAAACATAAATGATCATTGCAAAATGATCTAGTTTTGTTTTTCTCAAAAAAGAAATTTCAAAAAAATTATTTAGTTGTAATGTTGGCCATAAAACTGTAGTTTTTAAAATGTCTTGATATTGCCATTTTGGCCTCCTTAACTTTTAAATTCTCTTTAGTTTTTGTTATAATTTAAAGAGTTATTGACTGGAATATAAACCCCAGTTGACGGCAAAAACTAGCGAGTATTCTTAAATTTTTGGTTTGCAAGGTTGTATTATTATGATGTTATTTCTTTGATCATCAATAAGTATTGTGTATTTTTTAAAATTCATTTCTTTTACTAGTTTTATGACGGATGTTGCTCAGCCATTTTATTTAGATTTTCTGTTCTGATATTTTATTCTAACTATGTAATAAATGCATTAAAACCAATTAGTATAAGTCATTGCGATACTAAAACAATAAAATACAAACATGCCACGATATTGTTTTAAAATTTAGTTGTTTGAAATTAGAACTTTAGTTTTTTTTTGTTTATTGGATAGCATAGGGGTAGAGGGATTTATTTCAATAAAATTAAGGATATGTTTCAGTGAAATCAACGATGTATTTAAAACAAATAACTTAAATTGTTGAAAGGAAATAAACGACTGTGATCGCAAATAAATACTTAACAAAAATCAAACAAATATGTATTTCAATGAAAAAAGTTGTTGTGACGGCAAATACATATTGAACAAAAGTAAACAAATAAATACTTTAATAAAACATGTACAAATTTCATTGAAATAAATATTTATTTAATTTAACTTTAAAATTATTCATTTCAAATCATTAACGCATTTCATTTAAGTTAGGAGAAATTAAAATAAATATTAGCTAAAATTTTGTAAAAAGTGATTACTTCTAAATAAAAAATGATTTGTACCAAATCGAATAATAGTAAAACTTAAAATAATTTCTAGGTACAATTTAAATACATAATTGTTTGGCTAATAGGAAACAAATATTTATTTGAGTGAATGCCAAATTTTTTAAATTCAAATAATTAATTTTATCAGTGTAGGTACTACTTTTATATTTTTTTTTTATTGATACCCTATTTTGCTTATTTAAAGTGCCTCAGCGTGTTTAAGTCCCACTTTCAAAAACGCGCGTGTTTTAAAGTTACCATGGCAACATCAACAACCCGTAAAACGTGAAGTCTAAATATGTCAACTTTTTAATTATTGATTTGACAGAATTACCCTACGGTGACAACAATGAATCTTATGTGACAGATTGGAAGTTATTTTTTGTTCTCGTCGTTTTCATGACAACGACAGTATCACATCACGAATTCGACCATTTCACTTACTTACTAAGTTATTATTTTCATTTTTTGTAATATAAATACCAATAAGTGTACCAATAAAAAAAATTATGTATATATGTAAGTATTCGTGAATAACTGGTCTTTAAAACACTTGCTCTATTTCAAGCACTCCGGCTGCGCCGTCGTGCTTGCAAAATCGCGCGTGTTTTGAAGACCTTAATATACACTTATACTTTAATATACTAAAATCAAAGCCTTCCTGCAATTTTTTTATTTCATAGCCCACTTAAAATTTTACTGTTACTTGTTTAATGTTTAACCATCTTCTATTATTTTTATTAATATTTACAGAACATTAATGTAAGGAAGGGTTGTGTTGATTATAGCTTTGTAGAAGACAATGGTATGTTATTTGTAATTTTTGCGCACAAATAGCGTATTAAAACGTCAGTTTGATATTCCTTATTTTATTGTTTCCGTAAAATATCTCCGGTTTAAAAGAAGATACTGGCTTGCGGCGCATTACAGATATTCTTCTTATTTATTCTTCTTTTTGCTTAAGTTAAAAATGATATATCGTTGCATTTAAAATTTTCAAGACAAATAAAGACATTGTTAATTCTGCTAAACAGCAGTTAGCTGTCGCAGCGGAATTCAGAACGACTTCGTTGTTTATTAAATCGATAAAAAATCCCTATTTAGCGAATTTAAATTTGTAAAATGTCGATAAACCGAAGTTGTGAATATTTGTCCCCTCCTACTTCCATTACACAAAAAGCAGAGCAAGAGCCTAAATACAAAATTTATCCATAATTTTGATTAGATGAAAAAAAATGGTTCTTTTGATACACCTTTACTATTGGGATTTTAGAGAAAAACGCCCACTAGCGGCTAACCTAGAAGCTTAAAAATTATTTACAGGAATTTCACTTAGTCACTTTTGTTATAAATATTTTTTTCCCAAGCCGTACGGTAAACGGTTTTCAAGATACAGCCGGTGTGCGGTCTTTAAGTTGTGGACTGTAGATGGTCGCCTGGCTCGGCCTTTTCTAACGTTTGTAAATTAAAACACTCAAAATAATTTACTTTACTGCTTTTTGTATTGACAATAGGCTGACACACCAGAAGAATGATTAATACAACAATATAAACAAACTGTCTTATTTTGACAGTAAAAAACCATGGTAACGTTGTTCACTTAAAGTATATCAAACATCGCCCCGGCCTTGAAAGGGAGTCCTTTCAATACGGCACGTACTCACATTGTTCAGAGCACGCACTACTTGTAGCATTAAGAGTTCGAAGGCAAAGGACAAAGTTTTGCAAAGGAACGTTTTATTGTTCCTGTTTTGGTCTTTATAGTAGCGACTCTTGCTACACCATCCTTGCCCGGGTGTAATTCTATAATTCGACCAAGTAACCATTTAAGAGGAGCTTGGTTATCTTCTTTGATGATGACCAAATCGTTGACCTTGAGAGAACTATGTGTCGTCTTCCATTTGCAACGTTGCTGCAATTCTGAAACGTATTCAAGGGACCATCTGGACCAGAAATGCTGCTGAAGCTGCTGAATACGTTGAAAGTGTTTGAGTCGATTTTCTGAGGTTGAAGTGTAATCTGGATCAGTAATTGAAGTCAGGGGCCGCCCAATAAGGAAATGAGAGGGTGTCAGAGGTGTTAAGTCTGCGGGATCACTTGAGAGCGGAGACAGAGGACGCGAGTTTAGCACCGCCTCTATTTGAACTAGCAAGGTATAAAATTGTTCAAAAGTTAATATAGCATCACTGGCTACGCGTTTTAAATGATATTTTGTGGACTTAATGCCAGCCTCCCACAACCCGCCAAAATGGGGCGAATATGCTGGGATAAATGACCACGAAATTCCTTCATTTTGGATTGAATCGGTCAAAGCTCTAGCATTTTCTTGCAAAAAGGTACCTAAACGTTGTAGTTCTAAATGTGCACCAACAAAATTGGTGCCGTTATCCGAGTACATCTGAGAGGGCCTTCCACGACGCGATATAAAACGTTTAAAGGCCGCTAAGAATGCCTCTTTAGTTAGATCCGAAACCAGCTCAAGGTGGATGGCTTTAGTTACGAAACAAACGAACAGGCTAATGTAGCCTTTAGTAACTTTGCAGCCACGACCCTGTCTGTCTTTTAAAGAGAAGGGTCCCGCATAATCCACGCCAGTCGTAAAAAATGGAGAAGCAGGGTTCAATCTTCGAGCAGGTAAATTGCCGATAATTGGGTTAATATGTTTAGGATTAACTCGAAAACAACGTACACATTGGTGAAATGTTTTTCGCGCCAAATTGCGTCCTGATAAGGGCCAATAATATTCTCGAATTGATGATAATAATAGTTGAGGTCCCGCGTGACATAAGCGAATATGTTCTCCTCTAAACAATAATTTAGTGAATCTATGCTTTGAACATAAAAGAATCGGATACTTCTTATCATATTCAAAATTTGAATTTGCTAATCGACCGCCTACTCGAAGAATTCCGTCATCGTCGAGAAAGGGATTAAGATTTGATAGCTTGCCTTTTCCATTAGATTTTTTATGATTGATTTTAAGAGCTGATATCTCATTGGAAAAGCTTTGTTGCTGTACTATCTTTATTAGACATAAAGAGGCACGATTAATATTTTCCGTATTTAACGAATTAAGATCTCTCTCGATTTTGGATTTAAAACAATTGTCTTTGAACCTCATACAATAGGCGATTATTCGTTTTATTTTAGATAAATTAGAATATAGGTCAAAGTCTATTATCGAGTTATTGACTGAAAGTTCTAACGATATGACGTTTTTTCGCACTTCGGGCAAGCCGTTGGTCGAAGCTTGCGATTTTGGCCAATAACTTTCGTCTTGCTGTAACCAGCTTGGACCGAACCAATAGGTCTCAAGGGACAATAAATTGCTGGGCGCGACGCCGCGTGATACATGATCCGCTGGATTGTCAACAGTTGGAACGTGTCTCCAATCTTTAGTATCCGACAATTCTTGAATGGCCGCAACTCTATTCGCGACAAATATTTGCAAGGTGTGAGGAGCCATATGCAACCATCCGAGCGCTATCGTAGAGTCGCACCAGTAAGTGATTCTTACGATTTTTATATTTAGTGATTGGTTCACCCTTTTAACAAGTCTGGCAAGTAATACCACTGCTGTTAGTTCCAATCGTGGAATGGTTTGTATTTTTAAGGGTGCCACTTTAGATTTGGCGCAAATCAATTTTACAGATACCTCACCTTCTTTATTTTGCGATTTTATATAAACACAAGCACCGTATGCATGTGAGGAGGCATCTGAAAAACCGTGGATCTCTACATAAATTGCGTTTTTGCAAATAACTTGCCTTTCTATGCTTATTTGATTTAATGCCGTTAGATCATCCCGAAATTGCAACCACCTGGTATGCAGTGCGTGCGACAATGAATTGTCCCATCCTACTCTTTCTAGCCAAATATCACGCAAAATGATTTTGGCTTGTATTATTGCTGCGCTTAATAGACCGAGGGGGTCAAAAATTTGAGAAATTTCGGATAGAATGGTTCGTTTTGTTATGCGTGTACCAAAGTTGGTTCCTATTTTATACGAAAGGCTATCTTTACGGCCGTTCCAAATCAAACCAAGTGTCTTGGTATTTTCGTTTGCTCCTAAATCAATTAAATCTGTTTTATTGGACGTTTTTATGCCCTTTAACACCTCGGAACTGTTTGATACCCACTTTCTAAGATAAAAACCGGCTCCTTTGAGAATTTCTGAAACCTCGTTAGCTAAAGAGACTATTTAGAAAAATAGAAATCTTCTTTGATAACTTGCGCAGCGACCGGAAAATTTGCTTCGCATTCTATTCCGAGTTGAAAAAGACATCTAATTGCTAAGAATGATGCTGATTTAGTACCATACGTAACAGTTGATAGTTCATACGTTTCGATGGGCTGATCAGGATTATCACGCCATAAGATTCGCTGTAAACAGGTTTGATCGGGATTTATTTGACACATTCGGTACATCTTTTCGACATCCGCGGCAATGACATAATTATGTTTTCGGTAACGCAATAAAATTGAAAAAAGATCCGATTGAATAGTTGGGCAAGCCATTTGTAAATCGTTAAATGAGTAGCCGCTGCTGCTTGCACACGACGCGTCGAATACAACGCGTAACTTAGTCGTTGAACTACTTTCTTTAATTACGCCGTGATGTGGCATATAATACGCATGCCGCGCGCTATCTGGTTCGCCGACCTTAGTCATGTGGTTCAGCATATGATATTCCTCAATAAACTTACTATATTGTAGTTTAAAATTATTATCGCGATTGAATTTACGCTCTAAAGCGTAGAATCGTTTTTCTGCTATTTCGCGAGAATCACCCAATTTAATTACTTCATCTTTTAGCGGTATAGTTACCTCAAAATGCCCGTATTCATCGCGTTTTACCGTTTCTATGAAATGCCTTTCACAAATTTTCTCTTCGCGAGACAATAGATTTAAATCGCGAACTTCTTCTATTTCCCAAAATCGCGTAAGTTGTTTGTCGATTTCTATATTTTTCAAAAGGTTACAATGGATTTTTTGGGATTGAAGCCGATCAGCTAAAATTTGTCCGGATACTATCCAGCCAAACTTAGTTTTTTGTAGGAATGGACCGCCACTGTCTAATTTGATTTGGCCCACGCACATGACATCCCAAAAGTAATCTGCTCCTAAAAGCATATCAATTTTGCCTGGTAAATGAAAGTTTTCATTAGCCAGTTGTATGTCATTGGGAATTTTAAGCCTTTGTTTATCGACTTTAAAGTTTGGTAAATCGCTAGTGATAGTTGGTATGATTAAACATGAAATTTTGCATGAATAGTAATTTACTTGCGACTGAGCTTGTAGTGTTGCACTACCTTTTACGTTAGATACAGTATCATTCAGCCCGCTGATTTGTAAATTGATCGGTTTATAGGAAATTCCAAGCTTACTGTAAAACTCTTCAGTAACAAAGCTGCTTTGTGATCCCGCGTCTAGTAACGCACGCGCAATAAATGGTTTATTATTTTTATCAAAAATACGTAGCAACACGGTTGCAAGAAGTACCTGCTGATTAACTGATATATTGCGCGACAATAAACTTATATTTCCGTGCGGTAACTCTCTATTTTCAACCGATACATTCGAATTTTGTGCGTTATGCAAATTATCGCCTTTTTCCGAATGTATTAAAGTATGATGTTTTCTCTTGCATGTTTTACAAGGCCCGGAAAAGCACTTTTCATATAGATGCCCGAATCTTAAACAATTTAAACAAAGCCGTTTTCTTTTAGCCTGTTCTACGCGTTGATTTATATTTAATTTTAAAAACTCTGAACAATTTTGAATGTAATGCTCATTTTTACAAAAAGAGCACGATGGTTTTGCCGCACGATTTCCCGACAAAAGCGTTTTAGGTCTACGTTTAAACCTGTTATGATTAGAATCCGTATTTTGCTCTTTATCATCTTTAGTTTGCTCTATGGACTCAAGTAAATCAGCCCTTCCCTTTAAAAAGTCGCTTAAGTTCTCAAGTGTAGGTGTTTTGTGGGTCGCTTTTATTTGTTCCCACTTTCGAAGTGTAACATCGTCTAATTTCGTAGTAATTAAGTATATAATTAAAGTATCCCACGATTCGATAGGTTCATTTAAGGTTTTCAGGGCCCTAAGATGTTTGGCAACACCGTCAACCAATTTTCTTAAAGCGCCAGATGATTCAAATTGTAACTTTTCTGTGTTAAATAAAGCTTTAACATGATTTTGTATTAATAATCGATTGTTATTGAATCTATCACAAACTAACTGCCATGCGTTATCGTAATTAGAACCTGTGAACTCCAGACTGGCTATAATTTCAAGAACCTTTGGGCCTAAATAAGCCCTCAGATAATGATACTTCTGGATGTCGCTAAGTCTAGCGTTTTGATGAATAAGCGATTCGAAAGTGTCTCGAAACTCTAGCCACCTGTCATATTCACCGTCATAAGTCATAATTTCAATAACTGGCAGTTTGACGCCACTAGCGCCATCGCTTATAGGTGGATTATTAGTATTGCTAAACGCGACTGAACTCTGCGTACCTCCACCAATGGCATTTAATGGGGCCGAAATATTATCAGCAATTAGAAATCGTTTTGATCTGGCAACAACCCCGTAAAAGGCGCTCTCAAATGTTTCACGTTCGGGATACTCGTTTGTTGGATCTGTACTGATCTCTTCGATTTGACCTTGCAGGTCTTCAAATTCATCTAGAACGTTTTGGAAGCGTTCTGCTCGCTGTTCTAGTTCTAAAAAGTCGATTTGATTATCGATAGTGAAATCGACATATTTTTGCTCTAAACGAGTTATGTATTTACCAAAAATTGTTACTTTAGCTTTGACTGAACCTCTCTTTCTAATGAGTTTTTCACTCTGTGTATCAGGCTTATCCGTCATTATGATTGATTTTATTCAAACAATCTCGAAAATGATAACTAAATTATCCAAAATGCGTTAGAAAATTGTTTGAATCGATTAAGGTATGACAAGATTCGTTCGAAAAACTCGCTAGTTAAAATAAGATCAGCCTAAAACTACGCTTAATGGGAATGCAACACAGGAAAGTATGGAACGGACACACCTGTTTGATGTCTTCTTTCTGTTTTGCATCCGCTGCTCGGAGGTCCAAATATGTGCGGTCTTTAAGTTGTGGACTGTAGATGGTCGCCTGGCTCGGCCTTTTCTAACGTTTGTAAATTAAAACACTCAAAATAATTTACTTTACTGCTTTTTGTATTGACAATAGGCTGACACACCAGAAGAATGATTAATACAACAATATAAACAAACTGTCTTATTTTGACAGTAAAAAACCATGGTAACGTTGTTCACTTAAAGTATATCAAACAGCCGGCGTTCCTTTTTAACACGCTTTTATTAGCTTCTCCTGTATGTTTGTATGTATGTTTGTTTGTAACCAACTTTTTTGAACCCAATTTTGACCCACTTTAAACGGTCAGATTTAATTTAAATTTTTGTAGACTTGTCAAGAACCGCTGACATTACAATAATTTGATAAGTTTATCTCATCTCGAGCACTCGGCTTAATAGTGTTGGTACATTATTTCGCTATCAGTTGGTCCGTTGGCCGAGCGGGCTAAGGCGCAAGTCTTAGTCGACGCGACACAACGAACTCACCAGGCGTGAGTTCAAATCCCGTCGAAATCCCGCTGAAAGTAACCTGAAAGTACATTATATTTTTCAGTAATTTTTGGGATTGATGCCATAAACCGAACTGTACTTCGACCGGGTTTGTTCGGACCTCTCTATGACTATCTCTACTAAAAAAAAACATTTTTTTCTTAACAATAATTGAAACTAAAAAATAAAAAATAAATATAGTTTAAAAAAACTAAACACGCTTTAATAATAATTAATCAAACTAAAAAGCAGAAAATCAATATATATAGTTTAAAATAATTCTTGAAATTCTTAATATAGGCAGAAAATAATAATGAACGATATGCATTAGTATTATTGTAAAAAAAGAGTGGGGCACTTTGTGCTATTTTTTTCGTATATCGAGCATCCCACATTTTTTTCACAAAAATACTAATGTTTATGGTTCATTATTATTTTCTGCCCATATAATTTCAAGAATTATTTTAAACTATATTGATTTTCCGCTTTTTAGTTTGATTAATTATTAAAGCGTGTTTTTTAGTTTTTTAAACTATATTTATTAGTTGTACAGTTGTACACCCAGTACAATTTTGCTGCAAAAAAAACGAATTCCTTTAAATTAAAGGAAATATATTTTTAAATATAAATGCTGGAAGGGGGAGATTACTTATTTTCTATAAATAATCCATACTAAGAATCTACTAAACCTACTAATTAAAGGTAAAATACGAACCCCTTCAATAATAAATGCTCCCCGGCAGCTTCGTCGTCGGGCTGGAAAAAGTACAAACTTCCTCTAATCTGAAAATACCCCGAGAACGATGTGCCGCAGATGGAAACTGCCGCTCTGCTCTCCTTTTCCAGTCCCTGGATTGTTCCCACTTTGTATTCGCATTCCAGTAAATTTCCTTTTGTTGAAGCATTAGAGTGGATCCATTCCGCTCTGAGATTGGATGCAAGACGTAGGTTGCCTTAAACCGATATTTCATACAATGGAGGTAAGTAGATTGCTAATAAAAAGGTTTTTAATAAAGCTTCAAAGGGACTTTTTAGAAAAAGTTTCAAACTTTCTGCATAAGCAGAAAACCGAGCGAACGAATTTATAAGGGTTCAAAGAAACTTTCTAGAACAAAATAAAACCTTTGAAATATAACGCTAAAAAAAGTGTGATTTATTTATTTATTTACCTATTTTGGCCTTTTGTTGCTATACATGGTGTAGCAAAGCAAATTCCGAGCAACTTTGATTAAAATTATAACTTTAATAAACTGATTAGAGAAAGAGGATTTCAACAGAAATTTAGTTTTAATGTTCTTTGTTTATTAATGAACAATCAGTTTGCTTTTTGTATTTATGAGGAAAATTTGAATTCGGAGAAATATTTGGAAATTTTAAGAACAAATGTTACTGACTTTCTGGAGACTTTACCACTGTAACTATAACGGAGTTATTGGTATCAGTTGGACGGTGCTCCGGCTCATTGTACCCATGCAGTTAGTGAATAACTTACTTATTTATTTAAAGACCGGTGGATAAGACGTTTAGGTTCGTGGGGCTGGCCCCCGCATGCAATGCAAAACATGAAACTTAAGTAATGTAGTCTAAAGATCTATGTGTTAGTTAAAAGCCTACAAAATTTTAAATGTTTGGCTTTATTAATTTCAAAATTACTGAACTTTCTTCTCAGTAAGGTTTTTACATAAAAAATGTATTCTATAATTTATATCTCAAAAACGGTTAGAGATAGGTATAGAATAGATCATTGTTAATAAAAGTTACATAGGTTTCAATAAGGTATCCAAAAATGCTAAAATGTACAGGGTATTTCCTTTGAAATACCAAAGTTGGCTATAACTTCCGGTATTACCGGAAGTGATACAAATGTCGAAATATAATATTTTAAAAGTTCAAAGCCAATTATGCCCGCTACCAAATTTTTAGAAATATAACTTTACTTGTTTCCGAGATCTTCTAATAGGCCACTCTACTTGAATCACCCTGTATTGCGTATCTATGTATTCTGTGGTATATAGGTAATGGAAAAATAATTTAAGTTTAGCCAACATCGATATCTAGGAGAAAAAGTAATCCTAGGCTATTCTGTGGATCAAGAAATATCCAAGCAGGATAGCCTGTAAATTCGGAAATAAGGCAAGAAAATAGTTTTTAAAAAATTATACTCCAAAATAAGCCCAATTTTAAAGGATATTAAACAAGATTTTGACACTGTTATCAGTTTAAGGTAAAGTCTGTTTAATGACCGCTGACCGTTACGTCACGACTAGTGTTTATCTTTCTAACAATTGTTAACTAGGTAAGATAATAAATTTGCGCCAATAAATAATTTTACCAGCCAAAAAATTCTATCGTAATTTTTGACAGTGACATTTTTAATCAACATTATTTCAAAAATGTCACGGTATTGTGAAAGAGAATAAGCATTAATTTTAAAATTATTTGATTATTTTCAAAGAGAAAGTGATGCCGGAAAGACACTTTTACCCATTAAAGCAGTTTACGAGGTAAGTAGATATAATAATACAGGAATTGTGAAAACATAAACAATAAACATGAAAAAGATACGGTAATGTTTTTATAAATACCTATCTGTTTTAGAGAGTTTCTGATGCTTTGGGAGTTGCGTGTTCAACAATTCAACGAATTAAGGCAACGAGAATAGAGAAGGATGTAGATTTTAGGAATCGCAATAATATAGCTATTTTATCATCCCGTAGCCGACCACTTCACGAAATTCATGAACATACCATAAGAGAGCGTATTTATGAGATGTATAGAGCAGGTGAACACATTACCATTCGCTTAATACAACAACCTTAAAATCATTGATGGTGCTAAAATAATCATTAGCGGACTGTTTAAAAAAATTTAAATTTAAATGGCGCAAATGCACTGTATCAAACAGGCGTTTTTAAATAGAGCAACCCCAAATAGCCCAAAAACGAGTGGAATTTTTTAGAGAATTTAAGAATAACAGCAACTCTCAATTTCCTTTTAAACATGCTTAAAACCTGGCTATACAGTGAAGGGGATTTTAGGCAAAGTTGGCAAGTTGATACTCCTCATGCAGTTATAAAAAATCGTCAGAGGGTGTAAGTACGGTATATTATTCTACATGATGGTTCAGAAAATGGATTTGTGAATAATGCACGTTTTTTATTCGAGTCCGACCTGAAATTTGGTATTTATCACGATTCGATAAATATTGAAAACTTTACGAAATAGTTTCAAGAAAAATTGTTACCAAACTTGGAAGAACCACCATCGCTATTATCATGGATAACGCCACCTATCATTCTGAGCTAATTAAAAAAATTCTCATCCTTTAACAAATTACATAATTTTGGGTCTGTGGAGTAAAGCGATAGAAAATGTAACAGTGAAAAAATTATGTAACACCCACTAATAAAATTATAAATAATGTGTGGAAACAGGAAAGATTTATCGATGCTTATTATTAATATATTATTATTATTAACTTGGACGAATCTGATGAGAATGATTTTTGCGGAGATGATTTATTTTAATGATTAAAAACTGTATTTTGTTGTGTTGTAATTTTTTATTATATTTTCTTCTTTATGATTTTAAAACTGAGATGAAAATAATTGAAACAAAATTTGTAGACTGATATACTAGAGATGCACTAGACAAAAAATATAAGTGTCAATTTTAAATTTTATAAGTGAGTTTATTTATTTTTAAGTAAATTTAAATTAATTAAAAATTTCATACTGATTTTCAAACCCTTTAACCCCAAACAAACTACTTATTTCTGACTTGATTAACAGCATAAAAATAATAGTTAAAAATTTGAAAAAACGCGCTTATATTTTACTTGTTCACATGCATCGGTCTTTATGTAGATCAAGCCTAAGAAAAATCATAACCTTTACCACCGGTAAGTTAAACTGACTGAATTAATTTACAACGTACCGCAAATATAGAGAATATGACGTAACGGTCAGCGGTCATTGAACAGACTTTAATTAACATTTCGAAAAATCATGTCACCAAATTTCGTAGGTTTTTTGTTATAAAATAATGCAAACCTAATTATCATACATTTTTTGGAAAAAATTGTTTTATATTAGAGTAAAAACTTTTTGTTTAAGCCACTATAAAAATTAATTTTTTTATCAAAGCAGTATGAGGTATGGGCAAGGGCAGAACTCCCACTTGTATTGTATTGTAATGGTTTACTACCCTTACGTTATCATCATCAAATAAGATTTTCATACATCAAGCATGCCGTTCCAAAATTTAAATACTCATGAGCATTAATGTTATGTTGTCTAAACAATGATCCACATGGTTCCCTTGCTCTTTCCCTGCACACATACCTCACCTCTCGTTTTTGAATAACAAAACTGAATCAACAAGGTACTGATTGGAGTTCCTCCAGAAACAAACACTATATCTCAAATGTTGCTCGATGCGAGCCGAATATACTGATCGGATTGTGGTGGTAGTGGAATATCTCAAAATTAATGTTAGAAAAACAAGTACAAATTTCAGATTTAGAAAATCTTCGGTAAATAATTGTTTTATAGGAAAAATCTTATCCCTGTAAAGGTTACTTTAAGAATTAACTAATAATGATTTTCAAAGAAAATTATTTATCAAAAATTTTGAAATTCAATAAAATTAAAAAAATGTTAAACTGTGTAAAAACTTCCTAGCGCCGCGAAAACTCCCTGGCGCTTTGCCGTACCGAAAAATGTCATATTCCTAGACCTGTCCCAGACTGTC